>CM062290.1:69416817-70616817 GCA_031216915.1 Pictodentalium vernedei | reverse complement strand
AAAATTTGTGTTTGGCCCTATATTTTAAGAGTTAGCACCAGCTATGTCTGGGTCATTGGTAAGTATAAAAAATATATAAATTACTATAAATTTTTTAACTTTTCACGGACCTGAAAATTTTTTATGTGAACATTAAAATGTGCAGAAATAATTATTTATTATGCCAGTAATTGTTATTGACCAATCAGCTTCATTATCAAGTGACTGTATATGAGACTATGTATCATCAAGCTGACCGAGCTTATATAGGTCAGTTCCGACATTTTGTTTTTGACATCCAACGCACACTTCGATGTTTTTCCTAATTTCGCATGTTCAACGAACAACAAATAATTTTGTGTGTGTGTGTGTCTGTTGAGCAACTTACAACTATAATACGTTTCTTCCAGTCTTTGAGAAATTTTAATAAACAAATGTAAATAAATACAATAAATAAACCACTAAAACGACATGTATAGAAGCCAACTGGCACTTCTGAGATGAACTCAAGTGAGAATCCTTACCCGAATAATCTGCCCTTCTCAGTTCATGCAAATATTTTCGAGTTACTCCCCCTGGACTGTAAATTTTATCGTCTGTTTTGTTTTGATTTGAATGATTGAACTTGAAGGTTATTCGATATTGAACATAAATTACACTTATGGTTCTGTCTCAAAGGGCTAGCATAATAAATACGTTATGGGGCTTACAGGGGGCGGATATGGTGTGATATAAGGCTCAGCGAGATCAATATTAGGCTTGGCCTTCGGCCTCGCCTAATATTGATCTCACTTTGCCTTATATCACACCATATCTGCACCCTGAAAGCCCAATAACTTATAATGTCTTAAAAGGCTAGACCTTGTGTATGAAATATAGAATAAACGTATAGTGTTTTCAAGTAAAACCTTTATTCTATGAGTAGGATTAAGAATGAAACCGACAAGCCTCTGGTGAGTCGGTTTCATTCTTAATCCTATGAGTAGAATAAATGTTTTACTTGAAAACAAAATACATTTATTTTGTTTATCTCATAAATAATTTATAGGGCAGTCGCAACAAAATCGTCCTGTTACTCACAGCAAAACACTGCAAGAAGTGAGGAGCACATTAGTACAATTCGATCGACAAGCAAAACAGCAAAAAATAAACAAGGCGCAGTGATACATTTCTGTTTAAAAATAATTCCCCTACAAACTTGAGCTGAAGTTGCAAAAATACTTTATTAAATGAACAATGTTTATCTTTCTTAATTTCGTTGTTTATTGTTGTTTTTTTTTTACGTCGATTCAACTTGAGTTTTATAAACAAAGCAGACGACACGCACCTTTGTTTATTTACACTTTCCTAATTTGGAAAATGAAGCATCACTCATCATGCCCCCGCATTTCACACAATCGAACTTGTATGCTTTGATTTTGATTGATTTACTTTTTGTTTTCTTTGTTAATTGTTATTCGTTTTATTGTTAGACAGAGCATATATTCTAAAACTAAACATTTCAGCGACGGTCAACGTTTAATAAACGTCGGTTCATTTTGTCTCCCACAAACGTAAAACAGGTCATGACAAAACAAATGCAGTAGAGGTCAGAGGTCAACAAATCCGTCTCTACTACAGGAATAAATTCTTTCAGTGTTAAAACTGCGGAGAAAATTTATCACCCTACTAGGAGCTGGTACGAGGTGAATAAAGCAAAAATTTATCCAAAACTTTTATTGTTAGAATAAACTTCCATTTATGGAATAAACTATTTTTCTTTCTTTGTTACAGGTTTTGATGGAGGTTGTAGCCGTTAGTAGTGCAATATATGGTTTAGTGTTCTCAATGGTGATTTGTATTATTGCAGTGGCAATCTTTACAAGTCACCCTGTATTGTTAATATTGGTTGTGATCACTATATCAGGTAAATACTCAAGTTTGACAGTTTTTTTTTCTGTTTGCTTATTTATACTCTTGTAACCCAAATACAGTGGCAGCCTTCTTAACCCTTTACCTAACATGAAAAGCAGACGACACTTGCAAAAAAAATTCTTGAATAACTAATTTTTTTCATTTTTTGTCTCAAAAACATAGGTTATGACCCCTCATTGGAACGAGCTCGTTCCAATGAGGGGTCATAACCTATGTTTTTGAGACAAAAAATGAAAATATAATGAAAATTAAATGGCCATTTTTGAGAATAGCACTGGCCGGTTTTGGCCATTATGTTGGGTAAAGGGTTAATTGAATAACAACATTATCAGGGAAAATTTAATTAACAAAAGTATTCAGTAACCCTTTACCCAATGTAATGGCCAAAACTTGCCGACGCTATTCTAAAAAATCACCAATTAATATTCATTATATTTTTATACTGTACCAATGACCCAGACATAGCTGGTGCTAACTCTTAAAATATAGGGCCAAACACAAATTTTGCCCCCCAATCCCCAAAATTTGCATCTAAAACTAAAGAAAACATGTCCTGAAAGGCCCTCCACACTTCGCCCCTCCTGCGCATGCGCAGTGTCAAGGACGTTCCGAAATTGGCGCCATTTATCATTCTAAGTTTGGCCCTTCATCAGTTAACATCTGACTGATCTTTGTGCTTTTAAATCTCAGTTTAAATGATGCCAGACACATAAATATTAGTGAAATGGTGATTTTAAGGAGGATAGAGAAGGAGGAGAGGAAAAGAATGTGTGACAGAATATTATCAGGGCTGTAACTTAAAATTTTTTAATGAAATTATGTTAAGTTACCTATTTTCAAGGCAGCAGCCATTTTGTTGTCATTCTGATTATTTAGTTACACTGTTTTTTCAAGTGTTTTCCTCTCTCCCTGTCCTTTAAGTTCCCCCTTGCTATTCTCCCATGCTTTTGGCATAGTTTCTGTAATTATTATTACTAAAATTTCTTGGGAGTTTTAGCTGAATAACAGAATGAATTCTGTTCTTTCCCCATGTTTACGTCTTCACCTACGGGTGGTTAGGCGTTGTGTTCTGCATCTTCCATCTGATGTTCTGCAGTTTCTTCCCTGGAAGTCTCTGTTTTGCATCAGATAGTGTATTTTTGGTAACTGATTTCGGGCCTGGGTGCCTGGAGTCTTATTTTAGTGTTTTTACACTCATTGTTTACATTTACAACAGCCCTCTGTGTGAGGGGGGAATTTCTAAAAAATAATATCTTTATGTTATTTTAATCATAACTAGATACATTATTATTGTTCGTAAGTGTTGAATAAATTGTTTAAAATATTTTTAAAATTTTTGTCCACACTTAGGCTTGGGATCCATTGGGGCTCAACGTTACTTTTCAGAAACTTGGGCTGTTCTGAAAAAATATTTTTTCAAAATATTTTGATTTCAATTATTTTTTCTATATTAATGGATCATATTATTATTATTATGTATTTTGATTGCCAGGGGTTAGTGCGAGTACCAGGACTTGTTTTCTTTTCACATTGAAAGGATATTGATCAATTGTTTTAAGAGGAAGTCTTCCTCTGACTTTATTATCATTCTATATGTGGTCAGTGTACTCGCATTAACTCCTGTTCTGTATCGTATGATTTCGATGACAATATGGGAAGCGTATGTCACGGTATGTTGTTGGGGATTTGGACACTCCGGTCCTTTCCCCGCAGGGTCACTCTACTTTATCAATTTCTATTTCAGACGATCAAGATTAGGGTGATGTATCTGTGATGTCTTCCAACAGTGTGCCTCCGTCGTCACAATTAATGAAGGGCTAGTGGAAAAGTGCTCATGTAATACGCCAATTGCCTAAGAGGACCCTAGTAGGTTCGACGGCCTTTGACGTCCGCTAGCTCGCCCGGTGTAGCGTCCATTCACCGAATGGTTCGGCAGCCGGGTTCGTCCGTTGCGGTCTAGAAGGAATTTTTGGGGTGATGCGAGCACTATAAAATTAACTTAATGCACACCCAGTGACGGCGGATCGGAGGGAGAACGGAGGAAGCCTTTTAGTCCGGTTCATAGCTCGTTCCGGTCCATCCGGACGGCAAGCGAGAGAGGCCCCTCTCTCGTTCAACAACATCTGGCCCCAGATGTTGTGGTACAAAATGTGTCGCTAGCGGAGCATACGTCCGTCGCTCGGGACGCTCCGTTGTATAGGCAGTCCGCTGAGACTGCTAAGGCTTCCTCTTCTCGTCAGCGCACACGACCGCACCTTGGCTGCGTGACCGCCGATATATTACCAGCTTCGCCGATCAAGGATTCTTCGGCGACCAGGTCACACCATCCGGCAGCCAGGGATTCGAGACCGTTGGACTCCGGACGTTCGCATAGGAAAAGTATGCGGGAGCCATCTGATGCGGAGCTGCCCTCGGCGAAGCAGCGTTAGACTGCGCCTCCGCAGGCCTCGACGCCGGACATTCTTGTGCACATAGCACAGCTTATCGCAGCATCCCAGCAGCCGACAGAAACGGTGTCGGATCGAGAATTATCCGACGGCGCTGGGTCGGTAGCCGGGGACTCGAGGCCTGCAGACTCCGGACGTTCGCATAGGAAGTGTGCGGGAGTCAACGTACACGGAGCTTCCGGCGGCAATGCATCGTAAGTCCGCTACTGCACAGGCCTCGGGAACGGACGTGCTTTCCTTAATAGCACAGTTTATCGCAGCATCCCAGCATCAACTGAACCTGTCGCATATATTTTATCCGACGATGCTGGGTCGGGACGCTCCGCGGAAGCGGGTACGGACGTCCGAAAGTTTCATCCGGTCCGACGGGATACCGAAAGGGATTCGGAGGATTTCAAGCTTTCCCTTTCGGAACAACATATGCTGCGATGCCGGATAAGAAACTGATAGCGTCGGTGGACTTAGAAATTTTTGGTTCGGTTCAGGGACATCGTCCCTCAGTTCCGACATAGTCCAATAATGTCACACAAACTTTCGAATTATTGAACGACGCTATATATATTATTATTTTATGCTTGCTATCCAAGCATTTCTGGTTTCTTGTTCGAAGAGTTATGGAGATGTCTTTCAAAAGTGTGCCTCTGTCGTCATAGTTAATGAAGAGTTAGCGGCAATAAGTGCTCATGGAATATGTCTATCGCTTACGGAGTGACATTCGCTAGCTCACCCGGTGTAGCGTACATTCATCGAATGGTTCGGCTGCCGGGTTCGTCCGTTGCGGTCTAGGAAGGAGATTTGGGTGATGCGAGCACTTTAATTACTTTAGTACTCACCCAGTGACGGCAGATTGAGGACAGATCGGAGGAAGCCTGTTAGTCCGGTTCCTGGCTTGTCCAGGTCCGTCCGGGCTGTGAGCGAGAGAGGTTCCTCTCTCACCCAACAACATAGGGGACCGCATGTTGTGGTTCAGATATTTTACATTCGGAGCATATGTCCGTTGCTCGGGACGCTCCGTTATATTGACAGTCCGAGAGACTATCTTTAATGCTTCCTCATCCTCACAGCAGGGCACACGACCCGCACATTGGCTACGTGACCTCGAGTATCCGATCAGTTTCGGCATTCAGTGATTCCACGGCGAATAGGTCGCGCCATCCGGTAGCCAAGGGACACGAGGCCTATACACTCCGTTCGCTCGCATATTGGAAGTTTGCACGGGGTAACGATCACGGAGCTTCCAGCGGCAATGCATCGTAAGACCGCTTCTCCTCAGGCCTCAGTGACGGACGTGCTATCCGAGTTAGCACAGTTGTTTCGCAGCATCCCAGCAATTGACAGTTTCTCGGTCGAATCAGGAATTATCCGACGGCACTGGGTCGGTGCGGTCCGCGGTTGCATCAGCTACGGACGACCGAACGCTTTATAGGGTCCGACAGGATGGCGAAAGGGATTCGAAAGATTTCGAGTTTTCCCTTTAGTAGTATCGGAAGATGCCTTTCATATCTTCTGGCATTTCTTCCAGTGATTATTATTTCGGACTTCATTGCTGCGATCTTGGATAAGAGACTTATAGCGTCATTGGACTCGGATTTTTCGATCGGTACAGGGACATTGTCCCTGACTTACCGACGCAGTCCAATATTGTATTACAACATGTGTTTTATTTTTCGACGCTATAGCTAGGTAGGCTGTCTGTTTCGGCAGTGTCTCCGTTCGGCTGCCCTCTTCGCTCTGGGCTATTTGACCCAGGGCAAGAAAAAGGGGGGGGGGAGGGTGTTCCCTTGGGTCACCTGTTTTACTATGAAAACAAGGGGATACCTCCTCCGGAGTTAGTAATTCTGAGCTGTTATTGGGATGGTTGTTTAGTTAGAAGTTTAAGTTTTTAAAATTCATTCAAGTCTTAGTTTTTAAAGTATAGCTTTTGAATATTGCATATGTCAACGGACATGATTATGCAATTCTCACACACTTTTAGGAGTATAAGAGTCTCTATTCTCTAGACTTACTTTATTATTGGCTTACTTTAAAAATTATTAGTATAAGGATTATATTGGATATTAATAGAGTACATGGATGTATGAAGCTCAATTTTGGAAGGTGTTGTATCTTTCTAATTTATCATAAATAAGAAAGATACATGTAAGGCCTATTACTTCTTTTCCCTACAGGGGATGACTCTATTTTATTTTATTGAGCGTATTCCATTTTGCTCTATGTCCTTGGCCCTCCAGCCTTTTTACTATTCAGCTATGTCTGGGTCATTGGTACAGTATAAAAATGTTAAAAAATTTATAGTAATTTATATATTTTTTATACTTACCAATGACCCAGATGGGGATGGCCCTCCCAGGAGTTGGGAACTCTTGCCTCCCCGCTGAGTACATAGCACTTACCAGGCACTGGTTATTAGAATGATAAATGGCGCCAATTTCGGAACGTCCTTGACACTGTGCATGCGCAGTAGGGGCGAAGTGTGGAGGGCCTTTCAGGACATGTTTTCTTTAGTTTTAGATGCAAATTTTGGGGATTGGGGGGCAAAATTTGTGTTTGGCCCTATATTTTAAGAGTTAGCACCAGCTATGTCTGGGTCATTGGTAAGTATAAAAAATATATAAATTACTATAAATTTTTTAACTTTTTCATTTTTTTATCTCAAGAACATAGGTTATGACCCGTTATTGGAACGAGCTCACCGAGCTCGTTCCAATGAAGTGCCATAACCTATGTTTTTGATGCAAAAAATGAAAAAAATTAGTTATTCAAGAATTTTTATTGCATGTGTCGTCGGCTTTTTATGTTAGGTAAAGGGTTAACAGGAATTTGCTCTCAAATTGAGTGTTTATTCTGTTATATATTGTTTGACATAACTCTAGGAGCTCGGTCAAACAAGATATAACAGACTAAATACCTTTACTCAGCTCTCGATTTGTTCACATAAAATTGATTAGAAACTTTTCTGTGGCCAAGGTTGTGGGTTCAAGGTCCCTCTGGGTCGACCATGGTTCACCTGGAGTGAGAAAGAAAAGTTTGAAAATTTAACCTGAAAATTTCCATGTATCTGTGAATGTAACTGAGTCGTACTTTCAAACTCATTTTTCCAAGTGTATGAAGAGAAATTATATTATTCTGTTACTTACTAGTATTCAAGTGTTAGATGAGTCAAAGTAAGAAAATAGATTGCTATGATATAGGTTGGTCCCATCTTTAATATATCAACAAATTCATCTAATTTTATCCTATATTCTCACTATGTATGTCCTGCAGAGTACAGAACACATGTAAAGTTTACCGTGTGACATATTGTGTACAATTCAGTTTGATGAGACGCATGTTTACTTCCCAGAAATTCATAAACGTGTCGCTCTGACATTCTGGTTCAATGTCATCAGGATTTCCCCACCCACCAATTGGAAAGCAATATATGCTCTACAAGCCAAGTGTGGCAGTTGATGATATAAATAGTATGGCAATTTGCATACTCATTATACATCCTACCATCCAACTCGGCGATTGTGGGAATACTTTTTGCATTCATAGATTTTATCCGGAAGTAAAAAAATGCTAATCAATTCCAGCTCTTGGATCACAGCTTGCAATGTTTGCTTTGTATTCAAGGCCTGGTACTTGATGTACTGAGGCTGAATAGTTCTTTGACTCTTAACCCTTTACCCAACACAGGCGATATCAAAATTTATTTTTTTAAATATCATTTTTTCAAATTTTTCAAAACATTTCAACAAAACTGTATCATATGACCCTTCGTTGGAATGAGCTCGACGAGCTCGTTTCAACGAGGGGTCACATGATATGGTTTTGTTGAAATTTTTTGAAAAATAATATTTTGTCAACTACTGAATTTGCCTATTACGCAGGCGGATGCGGGCGATTCGTTGGGTAAAGGGTTAACCAGCTAAGTATTTTCAAACATATTTTACTCAAATTCAAGCCATGGCTGCTGACACAACACTTTCTGCACTCTTATGTTAAAAGGGTTTCACCTGAGAAGATGAAAAGTCACATGTAGATTCCTTATGGCATACTGATTTTAAAGGTTGTTTGTCAAGGTCATTATTTGTATTTGTAGGGGGTATTTGTTCCATTAGGATTGCTCCAGTTTACTTAAGTCTAAAAAAGTTAAAAATCAGTTTCTGAAGCCGTCCCGCATGGTTCTTTTGGCTCTTTATAACCAATGCAAACTTAAAAATATAAAAATTAAATGGTTTATATCTGATATTTTACCCAAGTTAATAATAAATAATAATAAATAATATAAAGTGAGCTCAGGCTTGTAGAGGCACAAATTAAATTTAGTGGATGAAGGTTAAAAGAAATTGGTAGAAGTGACAAATTTGAAGTCCATTCTATCACTCTGTTGGTAGAGTCACAGTTACTGGAAGTTGTGGCTGCAACCACTTTTTTCACCAATAACAATGAATGCACTACATCAGTCCTGACCCCGTGTTACACATACAGTATATAATATAGACAAGTAATGAAAGCCTATTTTGCCCTGGCCGATACCCCCTTCCCAGTTCATTTGTGAATTCGTCCATTGAACGAAGATTCATCAACATAGTTTTCTTGTACAGTTATCCACAAGGTATTTAACTTCATGTTTATTATAAATTAATAAATCATCATTCAACAGCTTCTTTATTTGATAAAAAATCCTCCATTCGACTTTTTTGCCCGCGATTCGACGCCATTGGAACAACAATGATGGCGTGACATTTCGTTGCTAGGTTGTACAAAAATTAACCCGGAAAGCGAAACTACACACTGCATTGTTTTTGTGCTGCAGATGACAGAACAGAAGAATTGATGTGGGCTATAATGTAAGAGCCTTCTCTGCAAAACAATTGTTGTACCCCTGTCTTTGAGTTCTATTTATTGTCAAGGCACAACAAACTTGTCTGAACTTTAATAAAAAAAACTGGTGGTTATTTTAAGACGGCGCTAATTTGTAGTCCGAAATTAAAAATTCAGGAAGCTTTGAAAGGAATATGTATAGAATGGTGGAAAGAGAATTAGATCTAGGCTGTATGACAGACAGGGAGGGGTGAAAGTGATCTCATGGCCTGTATAAAAAAGGAAATTCTATTGCATTTCTTTTTTACAATGCCAGTTGGGAATCGTTACATTGACAACATTTAAATTAATGCTGAACAACATTAATCATAATAGTGTATTAGGCCCACTACATGCTGATTGAACGTGGAGCGGGATAGAGGGGGGGGGGGGGTTGGGGGTTGGGGGGGGATGTGAATGGGTTGGGAGCAACAAGGCTTGTTCTAGGCACATATTCTTCAGACAAAGCACTTGGCCGATTAAGATATCTTGGGGTCTCAACAAAAATCTTTCCCGGAGACACTCTTTTTAAAAAAAGAAAAACCTTTCTTGAAAACCCACTATGGGCATTTGTGCGTGCATTTGGGAGTCAGTTGGGAGACAAGGACAGTGATGGATTTGGGGGAACACCGTTCCCCTTGACCCCTTCTACTTACTGCTGTAAACGTTCTTCCTTCTCAATTGCCAAACTTCAACTGGCTACATCAGAAATTATCTGTTACTTGCATGATGAGTGAAACGTAAAACTAGAAGCTGGTGAATGGGAGGGGAAGGGGGGGGGGGATTGTAGGCGCAGACTATTCAGACATGGCTTTTGGTGGATGAAGGTCAACAGCCCTCTGCCTTATTAACGGCCCTCAATTCTCGGGCTGGTAATAAACCTTCAGGCTTTTATTCATTCCTCTCGGGCTGGTAATAAATCGTAATGCCCTCCAAACCCATGGTAGTGTTATATTATTGAAAAATATCTTCAGAATCTGTAGGTTATATTAACTTGGCTGCTTGTAGTTACTGGCTTTCTTGCCTCTAGATTCATGGATAAGCCTTTTGCAACTTTTTCCCAATTAAAACAAAAATTAAACACCTCTAGCCAAACCATGGTCGGCCCGGGGATTGTCTAGACCCCCTCCCCATGGGAACCCTGGGAAGTGAAGCAGTGCCTTGTTTTACTGGTAAAATGGACCCAGTCACCAATGCTTGGGAGGTCCAAAGCCTCTCTAAAATGGGCAACATGGCTTATTAACGCTCACCCCTGGTCTTGAGTTGATGATACTCATGTTGTGAAAGCTATTGTGCAAAATTTTGTCACCTTAACTCTTAGAAGACGGGGAATCAGAATGAATTTATTGAACATGACATACCGCGAAAAACTTACAGTAAAGCAGGTGCTTCTAGTCAAGTGCCGTCTGCATATTCAGGAAGATGACACTTGACTAGAAGCACCTGCTCAGTATTTAATTCTTCCCCAGCCCAAAGTTAGCTGAGCCGTCACAACCAGATTGCCTGCCGTATTACATTACAGGCAAGAAAACTCGACTTCCAGATTCTAAGAGTTAAACACCAATAAATAAATAAATAGTCTAGTCCCCCCCCCCACCCCCCACCCCACCCCTACCCGGGATGGGGGTCATGCGCCTGTATCGGGGGAATGTTATGCTCCACAAGATTGTGGGACATTTCCAAAGTCAAATACCCTGAGAGAACGAAATAAGCAACACTGTATAAATGGGGGTAGACTTTCTTTATTTATTTAAATTTTTCCTTTGAACTAACCGTAACATCAGATGCATACATGTCCAACTCTAAGTACTTCCTTTTTCTTATCATAAACAGCATAAAACATACTACTGCAGTCTAAAAAATCACCGTCTACAGCTGTGGAGAAGATGACAAGAACTTGATCCATTTCAATATTCCGCAATCATTTTTAGATGGTATTTTTAGACATCAGAAACATTACGTCATCATTGTTGTTCCAATGGCGTCGAGTCGCAGGCAAAAAAGTCGAAAGGAGAGGGTATTTTTATCAAATAAAAAAGCCGTAGAATGATGATTTGATTGTTAATTTATGATAAACATGATGTTAAATACCTTATGGATAACTACAAGAAAAACTGTGTTGATGAATCTTTTTTCATTGGACGAATTCACAAATGAACTGGGAAGGGGGTATCAGTCATGGCAAAATAGGCGTGTAACACGGGGTCAGCACTGACGAGGTGCATTCATTGTTATCGGTGAAAAAGTGGTTGCAGCCACATTTTCCAGTAACTGTGGTAGAGTGTAACATTATTAGTCTCCTACCGGCATCGCCAGTGTCCATCCGTCAGTCTGTCAGTCTGGCCATCTGTCAGTCACACTTTAGTTTTCCGGTATTTTTTTGGAAACGCTTCAACGGAATGATTTCATTAGCTTAACTTGACATAGTCAAGATAAGCTATTGCCATCACGCGTGCGGAAGTCTGTTAGTCTGTGACGTCTGTGACGTCTGTTCACATTTTCCTTTAGCACGGGCTACACCCCACAGTTCTTGTCTGATCGTCACAAAATTTCATATGCAGGTTTGGGGTCATGTCTAGATGAGAACGTCCCCTTTTGGTCGCGATCGGGCAACCGGTATGGCTGCCCGAGCCCAAAACCCGAAAACCATTAGCACAGTCTACAGGTCGTATTTATGAAGGGATTTCATTGTAACTTGGTAGGATGCCTCTGTATAGTGCCTAGATGAGAATGTCCCCTTTTGGGCATGATCTATCAACAGTGATGGCTGCCCAAGCCCGAAACCCAAAAACTTTTAGCACAGTCTGCAGTTCATGTTTAATGTGGAGGGATTTCATTGTAACTTGGTAGGATGACTCCTTATGATGTCTAGATGCGAATTTCCCCATTTGGGCATGATCTGCCAACCGTGATGACTGCCCGAGCCCAAAACCCGAAAACCTTTAGCACAGTCTACAGGTCATATTTATTGAGGAATTTCATTGTAACTTGGTGGGTTGACTTCATACAATGTCTAGATGAGAAAGTCCCCCTTTGGACGTGATTGGGCAACTGTGACGGCTACAGGAGCCCGAAGCCCGAAAACCTTTAGCACAGTCTAGAGGTCATATTTATGAAACGATTTCATTGTAACTTGGCAGGATGACTCCAAATAATGTCTAGATGAGAACGTCCCATTTTGATCGCGATCATGCAGCCTTGATGGGTGCCCGAGCCCAAAAACCTTTAGCATAGGCAAAAGGTCATGTTTATGGAAGGATTTCATTGTAATCTGTTAGGTTGACTCCATATAATGCCTAGATGATGACACCCCCTTTCGGTCGTGATTGGTCAGTTGTGATGGCTACAAGTGCCCGAAGCCCGAAAACCTTGAGCACAGTAACTTCTTAGGATCACTCCAGATGATGCTCAGATGAGATTGTCCCCTATGGTTGCGATCATTCACCCATGATGGCTGCCCGAGCCCGAAGCCCAAAAACCTTTAGCACAGTCTACAGGTCATATTTATGAAGGGATTTCATTGTAACTTGGTAGGTTAACTTCATATAATGTCTAGATGAGAACGTGCGGTCATTCACCCATGATGGCTGCCCGAGCCCGAAGCCCGAAAACCTTTAGCACAGTCTACAGGTCATATTTATGAAGGGATTTCATTGTAACTTGGTAGGTTAACTTCACATAATGTCTAGATGAGAACGTCCCCTTTTGGACATGATTGGGCAACTATGATGGCTAAAGGTGCCCGAAGCCCAAAAACCTTTAGCACAGTCTACAGGTCATATTTATGAGGGGATTTCATTGTAACTTGGTAGGATGACTCCAAATAATGTCTAGATGAGAAGGTCCTCTTTTGATCGCGATCATTCAGCCTTGATGGGTGCCCGAGCCCAAAAACCTTTAGCATAGGTAAAAGGTCATTTTTATGGAAGGATTTCATTGTAACCTATTAGGTTGACTCCATATAATGCCTAGATGATGACATCCCCATTTGGTCGTAATTGGTCAGCTTTGTTGGCTACAAGTGCCCGAAGCCCGAAAACCTTGAGCACAGTCTACAGGCCATATTTATGAAGGGATTTCATTGTAACTTCATAGGATCATTCCAGATGATGCCCAGACGAGATTGTCCCCTTTGGTTGCGATTATTCAACCATGATGGCTGCCCGAACCCGAAGCCCGAAAACCTTAAGCACAGTCTACAAGTCATATTTGTGAATGGATTTCATTGTAACTTGGTAGGTTGACTTCATATAATGCCTAAATGAGAACGTCCCCTTTTGGACATGTTTGGGCAACTTTGACGGCTGAAGGTGCCCGAAGCCGAAAAACCTTTAGCACTGTCTACAGGTCATATTTATGAAGGGATTTCATTGTAACTTGGTAGGTTGACTCCAAATAAGGTCAAGATGAGAACGTCCCATTTTGGCCGTGTGATCATTCAGCCTTGATGGGTGCCCGAGCCCAAAAACCTTTAGCATAGGCAAAAGGTTATATTTATAGAAGGATTTCATTGTAACTTGGTAGGTTGACTTCATATAATGTCTAGATGAGAACGTCCCCTTTTGGACACGAGTGGGCAACTGTGACGGCTTCAGGGGCCCAAAGCCCGAAAACCTTTAGAACAGTCTACAGGTCATAATTATGAAGGGATTTTATTGTAGCTTGGTAGGATGACTCCAAATAGTGTCCAGATGAGAACGTCCCCTTTTGGTCACGATCATTCAGCCTTGATGGCTGCCCGAGCCCAAAAACCTTTAGCATGTCTGTAGGTCGTATTTATGGAAGGATTTCATTGTAACTTGTTAGGTTGACTCCATATAATGCCTAGATGATGACATCCCCTTTTGGTCGTGGTTGGTCAACTGTGATGTCTACAGGTGCCTGAAGCCCGAAAACCTTTAGCACAGTGTACAGGTCGTATTTATGGAGGGATTTCATTGTAACTTGGTAGGTTGACTTCATATTATGTCTAGATGAGAACGTCCCCTTTGGACGCAATTGGGAAACTGACGGCTACAGGGGCCCAAAGCCCGAAAACCTTTAGCACAGTCCACAGGCCATATTTATGAAGGGATTTTAATGTAACTTGATTGGATGACTCATTTTGGAATAATTTCATTGTAATTTTGTTGATATATGTTAACTGTGAGGGCCACATACATTGACTGTGAGGTCATATTGACCCACCCCTCAGATCTTTAGTACAGTGTACACCTCATATTATTTTTATCATAAACATAGCATACAGGGAACAGAAATGAACATATTCCCAATTATCACAATTCTTGTCTTATTTCATAATCGTTTCATAAACATTGAATATTATCCTTTTCATCAAACACAACACACAAGTTAAGCTACAGTGTCATTGACACTTTCATTTTTGGTAAACTACTATAGAACGATGACTTACAGATCAAGTTTGAGTTTCATGCTGATTGCATTATTATACCCCCCCCCCCCTCCCTCCCCGCAAACAAAGTTTGGGGGGGGGGGGTATAAAGGAATCACCCTGTCTGTCCATCCATTTGTCCGTATGTTCATCCTTATAAGCGCAACTCCTCCTAAACCGTTTGAAGAATTTTCATGAAACTTTACACAATGGAAGATCTCCATATGAAGATGTGCATGAAGCAATATAATTCCGTTCTGACAGGTGCGGGGGGTATCAGTTTGTGAGCTTGCTCACAGTACCTCTAGTTCTTGTGTGAGTTACGGCCCTTGGAAATATGGAAAAGCACCAAAATATCAGTATTTTTATACTGTACCAATGACCCAGACATAGCTGGTGCTAACTCTTAAAATATAGGGCCAAACACAAATTTTGCCCCCCAATCCCCAAAATTTGCATCTAAAACTAAAGAAAACATGTCCTGAGAGGCCCTCCACACTTCGCCCCTGCTGCGCATGCGCAGTGTCAAGGACGTTCCGAAATTGGCGCCATTTATCATTCTAAGTTTGGCCCTTCATCAGTTAACATCTGACTGATCTTTGTGCTTTTAAATCTCAGTTTAAATGATGCCAGACACATAAATATTAGTGAAATGGTGATTCTAAGGAGGATAGAAAAGGAGGAGAGGAAAAGAATGTGTGACAGAATATTATCAGGGCTGTAACTTAAAATTTTTTAATGAAATTATGTTAAGTTACCTATTTTCAAGGCAGCAGCCATTTTGTTGTCATTCTGATTATTTAGTTACACTGTTTTTTCAAGTGTTTTTCCTCTCTCCCTGTCCTTTAAGTTCCCCCTTGCTATTCTCCCATGCTTTGGCATAATTTCTGTAATTATTATTACTAAAATTTCTTGGGAGTTTTAGCTGAATAACAGAATGAATTCTGTTCTTTCCCCATGTTTACGTCTTCACCTACGGGTGGTTAGGCGTTGTGTTCTGCATCTACCATCTGATGTTCTGCAGTTTCTTCCCTGGAAGTCTCTGTTTTGCATCAGATGGTGTATTTTTGGTAACTGATTTCGGGCCTGGGTGCCTGGAGTCTTATTTTAGTGTTTTTACACTCATTGTTTACATTTACAACAGCCCTCTGTGTGAGGGGGGGATTTCTAAATAATAATATCTTTATGTTATTTTAATCATAACTAGATACATTATTATTGTTCGTAAGTGTTGAATAAATTGTTTAAAATATTTTTAAAATTTTTGTCCACACTTAGGCTTGGGATCCATTGGGGCTCAACGTTACTTTTCAGAAACTTGGGCTGTTCTGAAAAAATATTTTTTCAAAATATTTTGATTTCAATTATTTTTTCTATATTAATGGATCATATTATTATTATGTATTTTGATTGCCAGGGGTTAGTGCGAGTACCAGGACTTGTTTTCTTTTCACATTGAAAGGATATTGATCAATTGTTTTAAGAGGAAGTCTTCCTCTGACCTTATTATCATTCTATATGTGGTCAGTGTACTCGCATTAACTCCTGTTCTGTATCGTATGATTTCGATGACAATATGGGAAGCGTATGTCACGGTATGTTGTTGGGGATTTGGACACTCCGGTCCTTTCCCCGCAGGGTCACTCTACTTTATCAATTTCTATTTCAGACGATCAAGATTAGGGTGATGTATCTTTGATGTCTTCCAACAGTGTGCCTCCGTCGTCACAATTAATGAAGGGCTAGCGGAAAAGTGCTCATGTAATACGCCAATTGCCTAAGAGGACCCTAGTAGGTTCGACGGCCTTTGACGTCCGCTAGCTCGCCCGGTGTAGCGTCCATTCACCGAATGGTTCGGCAGCCGGGTTCGTCCGTTGCGGTCTAGAAGGAATTTTGGGGTGATGCGAGCACTATAAAATTAACTTAATGCACACCCAGTGACGGCGGATCGGAGGGAGAACGGAGGAAGCCTTTTAGTCCGGTTCATAGCTCGTTCCGGTCCATCCGGACGGCAAGCGAGAGAGGCCCCTCTCTCGTTCAACAACATCTGGCCCCAGATGTTGTGGTACAAATGTGTCGTTAGCGGAGCATACGTCCGTCGCTCGGGACGCTCCGTTGTATAGGCAGTCCGCTGTGACTGCTAAGGCTTCCTCTTCTCGTCAGCGCACACGACCGCACCTTGGCTGCGTGACCGCCGATATATTACCAGCTTCGCCGATCAAGGATTCTTCGGCGACCAGGTCACACCATCCGGCAGCCAGGGATTCGAGACCGATGGACTCCGGACGTTCGCATAGGAAAAGTATGCGGGAGCCATCTGATGCGGAGCTGCCCTCGGCGAAGCAGCGATAGACTGCGCCTCCGCAGGTCTCGACGCCGGACATTCTTGTGCACATAGCACAGCTTATCGCAGCATCCCAGCAGCCGACAGAAACGGTGTCGGATCGAGAATTATCCGACAGCGCTGGGTCGGTAGCCGGGGACTCGAGGCCTGCAGACTCCGGACGTTCGCATAGGAAGTGTGCGGGAGTCAACGTACACGGAGCTTCCAGCGGCAATGCATCGTAAGTCCGCTACTGCACAGGCCTCGGGAACGGACGTGCTTTCCTTAATAGCACAGTTTATCGCAGCATCCCAGCATCAACTGAATCTGTCGCATATATTTTATCCGACGATGCTGGGTCGGGACGCTCCGCGGAAGCGGGTACGGACGTCCGAAAGTTTCATCCGGTCCGACGGGATACCGAAAGGGATTCGGTGGATTTCAAGCTTTTCCTTTCGGAACAACATATGCTGCGATGCCGGATAAGAAACTGATAGCGTCGGTGGACTTAGAAATTTTTGGTTTGGTTCAGGGACATCGTCCCTCAGTTCCGACATAGTCCAATAATGTCACACAAACTTTTGAATTATTGAACGACGCTATATATATTATTATTTTATGCTTGCTATCCAAGCATTTCTGGTTTCTTGTTCGAAGAGTTATGGAGATGTCTTTCAAAAGTGTGCCTCTGTCGTCATAGTTAATGAAGAGTTAGCGGCAATAAGTGCTCATGGAATATGTCTATCGCTTACGGAGTGACATTCGCTAGCTCACCCGGTGTAGCGTACATTCATCGAATGGTTCGGCTGCCGGGTTCGTCCGTTGCGGTCTAGGAAGGAGATTTGGGTGATGCGAGCACTTTAATTACTTTAGTACTCACCCAGTGACGGCAGATTGAGGACAGATCGGAGGAAGCCAACAACATAGGGGACCGCATGTTGTGGTTCAGATATTTTACATTCGGAGCATATGTCCGTTGGTCGGGACGCTCCGTTATATTGACAGTCCGAGAGACTGTCTTTAATGCTTCCTCATCCTCACAGCAGGGCACACGACCGCACATTGGCTACGTGACCTCGAGTATCCGATCAGTTTCGGCATTCAGTGATTCCACAGCGAATAGGTCGCGCCATCCGGTAGCCAAGGGACACGAGGCCTATACACTCCGTTCGCTCGCATATTGGAAGTATGCACGGGGTAACGATCTCGGAGCTTCCTGCGGCAATGCATCGTAAGACCGCTGCTCCTCAGGCCTCAGTGACGGACGTGCTATCCGAGTTAGCACAGTTGTTTCGCAGCATCCCAGCAATTGACGGTTTCTCGGTTGAATCAGGAATTATCCGACGGCGCTGGGTCGGTGCGGTCCGCGGTTGCATCAAGCTACGGACGACCGAACGCTTTATAGGGTCCGACAGGATGGCGAAAGGGATTCGAAAGATTTCGAGTTTTCCCTTTAGTTGTATCGGAAGATGCCTTTCATATCTTCTGGCATTTCTTCCAGTGATTATTTTTCGGACTTCATTGCTGCGATCTTGGATAAGAGACTTATAGCGTCATTGGACTCGGAATTTTCGATCGGTACAGGGACTTTGTCCCTGACTTACCGACGCAGTCCAATATTGTCATTACAACATGTGTTTTAATTTTCGACGCTATATATTTATTTATATACAAGCCTGCTACTAAGCATGATAGTTTAGTTTCTTGTCCGCGTGGCTCATTTCTGCCATTTTATCTTTTTTACATATAGTTTATTTTGGCAGAGCAGGGCATACCGAGAGTTCATATGCGTCTAGACGGTGTTATTAAAGACTGCATATATTCTTTTTCGCCGTTTATGTCTTTTCCAATTTCAATGTTGGGAACGACATTATGTATAGTAGACTTAACTTAGACGCTTTATTATACGTAATCCGCCTTACTGAGGCGTTATCATTACGTCTTCAAGAAAAGATTTACGGGATATTATTCTCAATGTAATTTCTTTTGAGGGCAGTAGTTTGTTCACGTATAACTCCGCCCTTCAGTGGCTGATTGGAGTTGGTTAGACGTGATGCAGCCCTAGCTACATCCACGCGTGGATAGTAGGTTAAGAACTCTCTCAGAGTCGCTTCGTTCTCGGAGGAGCTTCTCTTCGACGGCAACTTTCCGGCAATCCATGAATTGCTTGATTTATACATTCTCTTGTCTATCTAGTGTTACAAGAGATTCAGACTGGGGCAAACATTCGGTGGTTGACTCAGAGAGTGCCCCCGCAGTTGCCGGACCCGAGTGTGGCTGTTATGACGGTTGCCAGTCAAACAGATTGGGATATATACTGATCCCTACGGATTCGAAGTGCCAGGGTCTTTGGGTTCCGCAGTCTTTTAGCTATCAGTTTAACTTCCGCGGAATAATGTTTTTTAGGCTTGCTTTATGTCATTGCATGAACATTATTCAGAAACGCATGCCCAAATTCCTGTCCTTTAATTCGACAGTAGTGGCGTATCTCCGGAACCAGGGAGGCACTCTTTCGTTTCCGTTATTCAATTTAATGGAAAGAATCCGTCTGTTGGTTATAGTACACCAAGTTCAGTTTTGGTCTGTCATATTCCGGGTCGTCTGATTGTTTTATCGGACTCCCGTTTTCTTACGGGTCGCTTGTTGCTGTCAGAATGGACTCTCAACAAACAAGTATTCAATCAGATTTGCTATCTATGGGAGCGCCCAATGATGTTTTATTTATGACACAGCTTGCTAATCAATTGCAGACGTATGTGTTGGCTTGTCCAGATCTCTGAGCTAATACTGTTAACGCTCTATTGATCTATAGGACGGAATGATAGGATACGCGTATCCTCCGGCGCTGTTGTTTTAGCAGGTATTGCTAAGATAAACAACCACAATACATTTCTGTTGATAGCATCTCTATCTTCACAGAGATCATGAGTAATTTACTCTCTTGTCTACTGTGGATCTTAACGTGAAATCTTCCTCTATGTGAGGATCTTTTTTCACTGGGTAAATCGTGTCATCTTTATCACAACCAGCAAGGTCGCAACCTTCATGTATTCCGTTGTGTGGTCCGTATTGCATTGTAAGCACTGTACTGGACGAGCTTTGGACGCGATTTCTTACTATAGGAGATCCTCTTCTTCGCTATTCTATGCGACTAAAGTGGAGGCTCTTCCGTCGTGGTGTAGGGATCATTATGTTCATATGGTTGATCCCTCCATACTACTCATTGCTATTTTTTAGTATACTTGTTTCACAAGATCTACTGCAGCCTGTTGTTATTTAGGTTATAGGTTTATGTTTCCTCATACCTATGCACTCTACGATAGTTTACAATTGAGTCTTTTGTCTCTTTATCTAAGTCAGTTAGTAACTTTTTGATAAATAGACTTAGAATCTTTAGATTAAATTCCTATACGGATTTTAACTTCGGTTCTTATTTAGCTAAGTAATCATTTGAACCTCTGGAAACAGTAGTTTTCAAATTCTGACCTTTTAGACAGTAATTCTGTTGGTTCTCTTTTACTGTAGAGTCAGTGAGTTTCATGCACTATCAATGGATGATTTTCACTTTCATAGTTTCGGAATCAATACTTCCGTTACTATTTAGGTTGGATTGTTGCATAAGAGTTAGGCTCCTATTATCCGGAACCTATTATTTTAAGGTCCTTCCGTCTTCGTATGGGCATAGGCCTTTACTCTTTCCGGGTACAGTTTATAAACAGATATCTGTTTATTACAAGGGCGTAAGCTTCTTCTGTCTTTGATGTCTAGTAGAAGGACGTTACGCTCCATTTTATTGTTAATGGATTCTATTAACTAGCATACTGCTTATGGTATATCATTGGCTTAGCAGTTGTGCTTAAGATTTCGGCTCATGAAGTAAGAGTTCTTCTACTTCTTGGGCTTACATTAATAGTGTTGCTATTATAGATTTTTGAAGGCTGCTCATTGCGCTCAGCCATCCACATTCATGAATTTTATCTCAGAAATATCGAGTCCATTTCTGGAGGCCTCTATTGTTAGGTCTATTATCTACTGCTCAGAATGTCATTCACTTAACAGTTGCTACTATAGCTAGGTAGGCTGTCTGTTTCGGCAGTGTCTCCGTTCGGCTGCCATCTTCGCTCTGGGCTATTTGACCCAGGGCAAGAAAAAGGGGGGGGGGGGGGAGGGTGTTCCCTTGGGTCACCTGTTTTTACTATGAAAACAAGGGGATACCTCCTCCGGAGTTAGTAATTCTGAGCTGTTATTGGGATGGTTGTTTAGTGAGAAGTTTAAGTTTATAAAATTCATTCAAGTCTTAGTTTTTAAAGTATAGCTTTTGAATATTGCATATGTCAACGGACATGATTATGCAATTCTCACACACTTTTAGGAGTATAAGAGTCTCTATTCTCTAGACTTACTTTATTATTGGCTTACTTTAAAAATTATTAGTATAAGGATTATTGGATATTAATAGAGTACATGGATGTATGAAGCTCAATTTTTGGAAGGTGTTGTATCTTTCTAATTTATCATAATAAGAAAGATACATGTAAGGCCTATTACTTCTTTCCCTACAGGGGATGACTCTATTTTATTTTATTGAGCGTATTCCATTTTGCTCTATGTCCTTGGCCCTCCAGCCTTTTTACTATTCAGCTATGTCTGGGTCATTGGTACAGTATAAAAAGGTTAAAAAATTTATAGTAATTTATATATTTTTTATACTTACCAATGACCCAGACGGGGATGGCCCTCCCAGGAGTTGGGAACTCTTGCCTCCCCGCTGAGTACATAGCGCTTACCAGGCACTGGTTATTAGAATGATAAATGGCGCCAATTTCGGAACGTCCTTGACACTGCGCATGCGCAGTAGGGGCGAAGTGTGGAGGGCCTCTCAGGACATGTTTTCTTTAGTTTTAGATGCAAATTTTGGGGATTGGGGGGCAAAATTTGTGTTTGGCCCTATATTTTAAGAGTTAGCACCAGCTATGTCTGGGTCATTGGTAAGTATAAAAAATATATAAATTACTATAAATTTTTTAACTTTCCGGAGTTTTTTAGCTGCGACTAGCAGCTCTATAAGTGGCAATGTCTGTCTGTCTGTCTGTCTGTCTGTCTGTCTGTCTGTCTGTCTGTCTGTCTGTCTGTCGGTCTGTCTGTCGGTCAGTCTGTCTGTGACCAACGAGTTTCAAAACTCAATAACTTTTGAAATACTTGATGGAATGACTTTATATTTGGCATGTAAGTGTATCTTATTGATGTCTAGCCACTTTTCAATGCATGTGGTGTTCCAAATATTTTTCTTGGAGTTATGGCCCTTGATGAACTTAGAATGTCGGTCGGTCTGTCTGTGACCAACGAGTTTCAAAACTCAATAACTTTTGAAATATGTGATGGAATGACTTTATATTTGGCATGTAAGTGTATCTTATTGATGTCTAGCCACTGATCAATGCATGTGTTGTTCCAAATATTTTTCTTGGAGTTATGGCCCTTGATGAACTTCGAATTTTGTGAAATTGCACCACCCGTCGTAGCTATGGCATCAATGTTGCGATTTTTTGGAAACGCTTCAACGGAATGATTTCATTTTTGGTAACCTACTATAGAACGATGACTTACAGATCAAGTTTTATCTACACTCTGTCCATCCATCCGTCAGTCTGTCAGTCATACTTTAGTTTTCCAGACTTTTTTGGGAAATGCTTCAACCGAATGATTTCATTCTTGGTAACCTACTATAGAACGATGACTTACAGATCAAGTTTGAGTTCCATGCTGATTGCATTATTCTTGAGTGAGTAATGGCCCTTGGAAATATGGAAAAGCGCCAAAATATCAGTTTTCCAGACCTTTTTTGGAAACGCTTCAACAGAATTCATGCTGATCACATCTAGGTTATAACATTTGAATAATTATTAATGCTCATTAGTCAGCGATACATGTGCTCTTGTTTTCTAAATTTGTTTCCAATAATTGTTTTTGTTACAATATATTGGAGAGTGCCTCTAGCACTCTCCAATATATTGTAATAAAAATATCAGTTCTGGCCGAATATAGTTTGCTTTTAGCTGAATATAAAGCACAAGATGAGAATATGAGGACTTTATTGAGGTACATACTCTTTTTAGTAAAGCCCAAATATGGGCTTATAGCACCCAAAAATTACCTTTACCTTACATGACTAGAGGATGGCATTTGCCCAAAAATATGCTTGAATAGTATGAATTTTCATTTGTTCCTTCCAAATCAAAAGCATTTGACAATCTTTGGAATGGACTTGATGAGCTTGTTCTAATGTGGAGTCATAAGCGACATTTTGGAGGCAAAAATAAAAACAAATAATTAAATTTTAATGATGATTCTTAAGAATAGTTCTGGCTGTTATGTCATACAGGGGGTTAAGTTTACTGTTGAAAAGATATCCTGGTTTTAATTAAAAAATTTTCGAATCCTACCTGCGGCAACCACGTTGTGTTCTTGGGCAAGACACTTCACCCCCCATTGCCCATGTGGGGGCACGGTGACGCTGTGTACTAAGGCCTACTGCACGTCGATGGTGCACCTGTCTTCAACCAATACTAACCCTGCTTGTGTTAGTATGTTGGGGAGCTGACAGTTGCTCGCCATTGCTTGGTGGTTCTCTCCAGGTACTCTGTCTTCCTCCACCCATAAAACTATCGTGGTCATGATTAGCCATTGTGCAGAAATATGTGACCATAAACACCATTAAATAATAAATAAATAAATCAACAAAACTTCCAAACACATGCATAAAATAAAACCCTAAAATACTTCAAATAGCATACATTGTAATGTACACGTTCTTTTTAAAGTAAATTTCCCCCATATTTGATGAGAACAAAAAAATTTGTCTTGTTGGGATTTGTCTTGTTGGAATCGTCTTGTTGGGATATTTTGCCAAATCATCTTGTTGGGATTCATCCTGTTGGGATGACACCAAGTTTAAAGCCATATGATTTGAGTCTGATAATGGTCAATTCTGAGAAAGAAAATTATATCTATAAATAATATATAGAGGATATGGAATAAGTGTTTTTCTCATATAATATTTATGAAACGAGTTTAAGAATTTTCCTCTGGCTCGCCCAAACTGAAAATTCGAACGAGTTTCATAAATATTATATGAGAAAAACACTCATTTCATATTCTATTTATCATATGACACACACACGCACAAATTAGCCACTTAGTATGATTTTTTAACCCGTCAACGAACTTGAGTTGCAGATGGCACTTGGAAAAAACATCCTCATACAACTAAAAATTTTCATTTTTTGCTTCCAAAACATAGGTTATGACCCCTCATTGGAACGAGCTCGTCGAGCTCGTTCCAATGAGGGGTCATAACCTATGTTTTGGAAGCAAAAAGTGAAAATATAAAAAAATATGAATGGCGATTTTCTTGCAAGTAAAAGATTAATACAATATAACCCACCCTAAATAAGACAGATAACGTAAATTCTCCCTACTGAAATTATGCAAATGTGACCCAGTTGTATTTTGTTTAGCCAATCAAATTGTCCAGTTTTGAAATTGACCAATGAAAGCTCCCAACTCTAAATATGCAAATTATGAAAATCTGGCCCAGTTGTATTTTGTTCAGCCAATCAAATTGTCTAGTTTTGAAATTGACCAATGAAATTGACAGAAGGCTTTATTTATCAATGATTAATATGAAAACAAAATATCAAATGTTTTAAAGTGAACAAAACGGACAAGTCATATGATAAATCTTTTTATATGAATAATCCCATATATCTATCTTGACAATAGATATAAAAATATATTTGTTCAACATTTCCCATCATCTTATAAGGTAGCATATAATGAAATTCTTTGAATGGAGAGTCAGCTATTTAAATTAACATGATGAAGCTTGAAAACTTTTTTTTTTTTTATTGTATTGTAGGTATGATATGCCTGGTAGTTGGTATGTTCTATTTTGCTGGTTGGGAAATGGGAGCAGTGGAAGCTGTGTCACTGTCAATATTAGTTGGATCATCTGTTGATTATTGTGTTCATCTTGTGGAAGGATATTTGTTAGCTGGCAGTCACCTTCCTCCATGCTCACAGACAGTAAGTTATTCAGCTTATCTCCCTCATTTTCACTTCCATTGCAGTAGTTCAGGACTGGCAATCTAGAAAATCAAGGCTTGCAAGACAATTGCCCTCCTCAGATTGCTTGGGAATGCAATTGCACCTGAAATTTTCAATGCAAAAATTTGTATGCTATTTTGGTTATATTCACTTCATTGTATTAATATTGTGACTAAAAAATTGTACTACAATCAGCTGCATAGTGGAAAAATTGGCACACACATCTCATTATTCAAAATGTTGCATTCAATTCTTATGTGTCCGTCTTCTACACTCAAAATGTATTTAAATGTGACACCGAATGGGTCATGAATTATTGCGAATCAATGGAACATCAGCAAATCGCCCCCTGAGTTCCAATGTGTTCTCTGTGCCAGTTGGCACAGAGAACACATTGGAACTTGGGACGAAATGATAATAGATTTTAAAGGTAGTTCCAAACAGGTATGGCATTCCTGAAAATCAAGGGGTGCAAAAGATCGCCCTCCTCAATTTTTTCTAGGCGTGCAGTAGGTGTGCATCCAGGCCTGCTAGTTGAAACTTTAAGATCTTGAAGTAGAAAAAATACTTCACCTACTGATATTAAAAAAATAAACATGTTTCTCATGCAACTGATTAGGGATGGAGCATTTTTAGCTCAACTTTGGCGAAGCCAAATTTGAGCTTATGCCATGGCCAGTCGTCCATCTGTCCATCAACAATTCAATACGGCTCGGGCTAGAGGCCATATTTATGAACCGATCTTTACAAAACTTCTTGGGTACCTTTGTTATGACCGTGGGACGAGAACGAGTGTTTTGGGGTCCGGTCCGAAATTCAAGATGGCTGCCAGCCGCCAATTTGTACCGACGATGCAGAAATCTGTATTTTTATACTGTACCAATGACCCAGACATAGCTGGTGCTAACTCTTAAAATATAGGGCCAAACACAAATTTTGCCCCCCAATCCCCAAAATTTGCATCTAAAACTAAAGAAAACATGTCCTGAAAGGCCCTCCACACTTCACCCCTACTGCGCATGCGCAGTGTCAAGGACGTTCCGAAATTGGCGCCATTTATCATTCTAAGTTTGGCCCTTCATCAGTTAACATCTGACTGATCTTTGTGCTTTTAAATCTCAGTTTAAATGATGCCAGACACATAAATATTAGTGAAATGGTGATTCTAAGGAGGATAGAAAAGGAGGAGAGGAAAAGAATGTGTGACAGAATATTATCAGGGCTGTAACTTAAAATTTTTTAATGAAATTATGTTAAGTTACCTATTTTCAAGGCAGCAGCCATTTTGTTGTCATTCTGATTATTTAGTTACACTGTTTTTTCAAGTGTTTTCCTCTCTCCCTGTCCTTTAAGTTCCCCCTTGCTATTCTCCCATGCTTTTGGCATAGTTTCTGTAATTATTATTACTAAATTTTCTTGGGAGTTTTAGCTGAATAACAGAATGAATTCTGTTCTTTCCCCATGTTTACGTCTTCACCTACGGGTGGTTAGGCATTGTGTTCTGCATCTACCATCTGATGTTCTGCAGTTTCTTCCCTGGAAGTCTCTGTTTTGCATCAGATAGTGTATTTTTGGTAACTGATTTCGGGCCTGGGTGCCTGGAGTCTTATTTTAGTGTTTTTACACTCATTGTTTACATTTACAACAGCCCTCTGTGTGAGGGGGGGATTTCTAAAAAATAATATTTTTATACTGTACCAATGACCCAGACATAGCTGGTGCTAACTCTTAAAATATAGGGCCAAACACAAATTTTGCCCCCCAATCCCCAAAATTTGCATCTAAAACTAAAGAAAACATGTCCTGAAAGGCCCTCCACACTTCGCCCCTACTGCGCATGCGCAGTGTCAAGGACGTTCCGAAATTGGCGCCATTTATCATTCTAAGTTTGGCCCTTCATCAGTTAACATCTGACTGATCTTTGTGCTTTTAAATCTCAGTTTAAATGATGCCAGACACATAAATATTAGTGAAATGGTGATTCTAAGGAGGATAGAAAAGGAGGAGAGGAAAAGAATGTGTGACAGAATATTATCAGGGCTGTAACTTAAAAATTTTTAATGAAATTATGTTAAGTTACCTATTTTCAAGGCAGCAGCCATTTTGTTGTCATTCTGATTATTTAGTTACACTGTTTTTTCAAGTGTTTTCCTCTCTCCCTGTCCTTTAAGTTCCCCCTTGCTATTCTCCCATGCTTTTGGCATAGTTTCTGTAATTATTATTACTAAAATTTCTTGGGAGTTTTAGCTGAATAACAGAATGTATTCTGTTCTTTCCCCATGTTTACGTCTTCACCTACGGGTGGTTAGGCGTTGTGTTCTGCATCTACCATCTGATGTTCTGCAGTTTCTTCCCTGGAAGTCTCTGTTTTGCATCAGATGGTGTATTTTTGGTAACTGATTTCGGGCCTGGGTGCCTGGAGTCTTTTTTTTAGTGTTTTTACACTCATTGTTTACATTTACAACAGCCCTCTGTGTGAGGGGGGGATTTCTAAATAATAATATCTTTATGTTATTTTAATCATAACTAGATACATTATTATTGTTTGTAAGTGTTGAATAAATTGTTTAAAATATTTTTAAAATTTTTGTCCACACTTAGGCTTGGGATCCATTGGGGCTCAACGTTACTTTTCAGAAACTTGGGCTGTTCTGAAAAAATATTTTTTCAAAATATTTTGATTTCAATTATTTTTTCTATATTAATGGATCATATTATTATTATGTATTTTGATTGCCAGGGGTTAGTGCGAGTACCAGGACTTGCTTTCTTTTCACATTGAAAGGATATTGATCAATTGTTTTAAGAGGAAGTCTTCCTCTGACCTTATTATCATTCTATATGTGGTCAGTGTACTCGCATTAACTCCTGTTCTGTATCGTATGATTTCGATGACAATATGGGAAGCGTATGTCACGGTATGTTGTTGGGGATTTGGACACTCCGGTCCTTTCCCCGCAGGGTCACTCTACTTTATCAATTTCTATTTCAGACGATCAAGATTAGGGTGATGTATCTGTGATGTCTTCCAACAGTGTGCCTCCGTCGTCACAATTAATGAAGGGCTAGCGGAAAAGTGCTCATGTAATACGCCAATTGCCTAAGAGGACCCTAGTAGGTTCGACGGCCTTTGACGTCCGCTAGCTCGCCCGGTGTAGCGTCCATTCACCGAATGGTTCGGCAGCCGGGTTCGTCCGTTGCAGTCTAGAAGGAATTTTGGGGTGATGCGAGCACTATAATATTAACTTAATGCACACCCAGTGACGGTGGATCGGAGGGAGAACGGAGGAAGCCTTTTAGTCCGGTTCATAGCTCGTTCCGGTCCATCCGGACGGCAAGCGAGAGAGGCCCCTCTCTCGTTCAACAACATCTGGCCCCAGATGTTGTGGTACAAATGTGTCGCTAGCGGAGCATACGTCCGTCGCTCGGGACGCTCCGTTGTATAGGCAGTCCGCTGAGACTGCTAAGGCTTCCTCTTCTCGTCAGCGCACACGACCGCACCTTGGCTGCGTGACCGCCGATATATTACCAGCTTCGCCGATCAAGGATTCTTCGGCGACCAGGTCACACCATCCGGCAGCCAGGGATTCGAGACCGATGGACTCCGGACGTTCGCATAGGAAAAGTATGCGGGAGCCATCTGATGCGGAGCTGCCCTCGGCGAAGCAGCGATAGACTGCGCCTCCGCAGGTCTCGACGCCGGACATTCTTGTGCACATAGCACAGCTTATCGCAGCATCCCAGCAGCCGACAGAAACGGTGTCGGATCGAGAATTATCCGACAGCGCTGGGTCGGCAGCCGGGGACTCGAGGCCTGCAGACTCCGGACGTTCGCATAGAAAGTGTGCGGGAGTCAACGTACACGGAGCTTCCAGCGGCAATGCATCGTAAGTCCGCTACTGCACAGGCCTCGGGAACGGACGTGCTTTCCTTAATAGCACAGTTTATCGCAGCATCCCAGCATCAACTGAATCTGTCGCATATATTTTATCCGACGATGCTGGGTCGGGACGCTCCGCGGAAGCGGGTACGGACGTCCGAAAGTTTCATCCGGTCCGACGGGATACCGTAAGGGATTCGGAGGATTTCAAGCTTTCCCTTTCGGAACAACATATGCTGCGATGCCGGATAAGAAACTGATAGCGTCGGTGGACTTAGAAATTTTTGGTTCGGTTCAGGGACATCGTCCCTCAGTTCCGACATAGTCCAATAATGTCACACAACTTTCGAATTATTGAACGACGCTATATATATTATTATTTTATGCTTGCTATCCAAGCATTTCTGGTTTCTTGTTCGAAGAGTTATGGAGATGTCTTTCAAAAGTGTGCCTCTGTCGTCATAGTTAATGAAGAGTTAGCGGCAATTAGTGCTCATGGAATATGTCTATCGCTTACGGAGTGACATTCGCTAGCTCACCCGGTGTAGCGTACATTCATCGAATGGTTCGGCTGCCGGGTTCGTCCGTTGCGGTCTAGGAAGGAGATTTGGGTGATGCGAGCACTTTAATTACTTTAGTACTCACCCAGTGACGGCAGATTGAGGACAGATCGGAGGAAGCCAACAACATAGGGGACCGCATGTTGTGGTTCAGATATTTTACATTCGGAGCATATGTCCGTTGCTCGGGACGCTCCGTTATATTGACAGTCCGAGAGACTGTCTTTAATGCTTCCTCATCCTCACAGCAGGGCACACGACCGCACATTGGCTACGTGACCTCGAGTATCCGATCAGTTTCGGCATTCAGTGATTCCACAGCGAATAGGTCGCGCCATCCGGTAGCCAACGGACACAAGGCCTATACACTCCGTTAGCTCGCATATTGGAAGTATGCACGGGGTAACGATCTCGGAGTTTCCTGCGGCAATGCATCGTAAGACCGCTGCTCCTCAGGCCTCAGTGACGGACGTGCTATCCGAGTTAGCACAGTTGTTTCGCAGCATCCCAGCAATTGACAGTTTCTCGGTCGAATCAGGAATTATCCGACGGCGCTGGGTCGGTGCGGTCCGCGGTTGCATCAAGCTACGGACGACCGAACGCTTTATAGGGTCCGACAGGATGGCGAAAGGGATTCGAAAGATTTCGAGTTTTCCCTTTAGTAGTATCGGAAGATGCCCTTCATATCTTCTGGCATTTCTTCCAGTGATTATTTTTCGGACTTCATTGCTGCGATCTTGGATAAGAGACTTATAGCGTCATTGGACTCGGATTTTTCGATCGGTACAGGGACTTTGTCCCTGTCTTACCGACGCAGTCCAATATTGTCATTACAACATGTGTTTTATTTTCGACGCTATATATTTATATATATATACAAGCCTGCTACTAAGCATGATAGTTTAGTTTCTTATCCGCGTGGCTCATTTCTGCCATTTTATCTTTTTTACAAATAGTTTATTTTGGCAGAGCAGGGCATACCGAGAGTTCATATGCGTCTAGACGGTGTGATTAAAGACTGCATATATTCTTTTTCGCCATTTATGTCTTTTCCAATTTCAATGTTGGGAACGACATTATGTATAGTAGACTTAACTTAGACGCTTTATTATACGTAATCCGCCTTACTGAGGCGTTATCATTACGTCTTCAAGAAAAGATTTACGGGATATTATTCTCAATGTAATTTCTTTTGAGGGCAGTAGTTTGTTCACGTATAACTCCGCCCTTCAGTGGCTGATTGGAGTTGGTTAGACGTGACGCAGCCCTAGCTACATCCACGCGTGGATAGTAGGTTAAGAACTCTCTCAGAGTCGCTTCGTTCTCGGAGGAGCTTCTCTTCGACGGCAACTTTCCGGCAATCCATGAATTGCTCGATTTATACATTCTCTTGTCTATCTAGTGTTACAAGAGATTCAGACTGGGGCAAACATTCGGTGGTTGACTCAGAGAGTGCCGCCGCAGTTGCCGGACCCGAGTGTGGCTGTTATGACGGTTGCCAGTCAAACAGATTGGGATATATACTGATCCCTACGGATTCGAAGTGCCAGGGTCTTTGGGTTCCGCAGTCTTTTAGCTATCAGTTTAACTTCCGCGGAATAATGTTTTTTTAGGCTTGCTTTATGTCATTGCATGAACATTATTCAGAAACGCATGCCCAAATTCCTGTCCTTTAATTCGACAGTAGTGGCGTATCTCCGGAACCAGGGAGGCACTCTTTCGTTTCCGTTATTCAATTTAATGGAAAGAATCCGTCTGTTGGTTATAGTACACCAAGTTCAGTTTTGGTCCGTCATATTCTGGGTCGTCTGATTGTTTTATCGCACTCCCGTTCTCTTACGGGTCGCTTGTTGCTGTCAGAATGGACTCTCAACAAACAAGTATTCAATCAGATTTGCTATCTATGGGAGCGCCCAATGATGTTTTATTTATGACTTAGCTTGCTAATCAATTGCAGACGTATGTGTTGGCTTGTCCAGATCTCTGAGCTAATACTGTTAACGCTCTATTGATCTATAGGACGGAATGATAGGATACGCGTATCCTCCGGCGCTGTTGTTTTAGCAGGTATTGCTAAGATAAACAACCACAATAAATTTCTGTTGATAGCATCTCTTTCTTCACAGAGATCATGAGTAATTTACTCTCTTGTCTACTGTGGATCTTAACGTGAAATCTTCCTCTATGTGAGGATCTTTTTTCACTGGGTAAATCGTGTCATCTTTATCACAACCAGCAAGGTCGCAACCTTCATGTATTCCATTGTGTGGTCCGTATTGCATTGTATGCACTGTACTGGACGAGCTTTGGACGCGATTTCTTACTATAGGAGATCCTCTTCTTCGCTATTCTATGCGACTTAAGTGGAGGCTCTTCCGTCGTGGTGTAGGGATCATTATGTTCATATCGTTGATCCCTCCATACTACTCATTGCTATTTTTTAGTATACTTGTTTCACAAGATCTACTGCAGCCTGTTGTTATTTAGGTTATAGGTTTATGTTACCTCATACCTATGCACTCTACGATAGTTTACAATTGAGTCTTTTGTCTCTTTATCTAAGTCAGTTAGTAACTTTTTGATAAATAGACTTAGAATCTTTAGATTAAATTCCTATACGGATTTTAACTTCGGTTCTTATTTAGCTAAGTAATCATTTGAGCCTCTGGAAACAGTAGTTTTCAAATTCTGACCTTTTAGACAGTAATTCTGTTGGTTTCTCTTTTACTGTAGAGTCAGTGAGTTTCATGCACTATCGATGGATGATTTTCACTTTCATAGTTTCGGAATCAATACTTCCGTTACTATTTAGGTTGGATTGTTGCATAAGAGTTAGGCTCCTATTATCCGGAACCTATTATTTTAAGGTCCTTCCGTCTTCGTATGGGCATAGGCCTTTACTCTTTCCGGGTACAGTTTATGTATTTATAAACAGATATCTGTTTATTACAAGGGCGTAAGCTTCTTCTGTCTTTGATGTCTAGTAGAAGGACGTTACGCTCCATTTTATTGTTAATGGATTCTATTAACTAGCGTACTGCTTATGGTATATCATTGGCTTAGCAGTTGTGCTTAAGATTTCGGCTCATGAAGTAAGAGTTCTTCTACTTCTTGGGCTTACATTAATAGTGTTGCTATTATAGATTTTTGAAGGCTGCTCATTGCGCTCAGCCATCCACATTCATGATTTTATCTCAGAAATATCGAGTCCATTTCTGGAGGCCTCTATTGTTAGGTCTATTATCTACTGCTCAGAATGTCATTCACTTAACAGTTGCTACTATAGCTAGGTAGGCTGTCTGTTTCGGCAGTGTCTCCGTTCGGCTGCCCTCGTCGCTCTGGGCTATTTGACCCAGGGCAAGAAAAAGGGGGGGGGGGGGGAGGGTGTTCCCTTGGGTCACCTGTTTTTACTATGAAAACAAGGGGATACCTCCTCCGGAGTTAGTGATTCTGAGCTGTTATTGGGATGGTTGTTTAGTGAGAAGTTTAGGTTTATAAAATTCATTCAAGTCTTAGTTTTTAAAGTATAGCTTTTGAATATTGCATATGTCAACGGACATGATTATGCAATTCTCACACACTTTTAGGAGTATAAGAGTCTCTATTCTCTAGACTTACTTTATTATTGGCTTACTTTAAAAATTATTAGTATAAGGATTATTGGATATTAATAGAGTACATGGATGTATGAAGCTCAATTTTTGGAAGGTGTTGTATCTTTCTTATTTATCATAAATAAGAAAGATACATGTAAGGCCTATTACTTCTTTTCCCTACAGGGGATGACTCTATTTTATTTTATTGAGCGTATTCCATTTTGCTCTATGTCCTTGGCCCTCCAGCCTTTTTACTATTCAGCTATGTCTGGGTCATTGGTACAGTATAAAAATGTTAAAAAATTTATAGTAATTTATATATTTTTTATACTTACCAATGACCCAGACGGGGATGGCCCTCCCAGGAGTTGGGAACTCTTGCCTCCCCGCTGAGTACATAGCGCTTACCAGGCACTGGTTATTAAAATGATAAATGGCGCCAATTTCGGAACGTCCTTGACACTGCGCATGCGCAGTAGGGGCGAAGTGTGGAGGGCCTTTCAGGACATGTTTTCTTTAGTTTTAGATGCAAATTTTGGGGATTGGGGGGCAAAATTTGTGTTTGGCCCTATATTTTAAGAGTTAGCACCAGCTATGTCTGGGTCATTGGTAAGTATAAAAAATATATAAATTACTATAAATTTTTTAACATCTTTATGTTATTTTAATCATAACTAGATACATTATTATTGTTCGTAAGTGTTGAATAAATTGTTTAAAATATTTTTAAAATTTTTGTCCACACTCAGGCTTGGGATCCATTGGGGCTCAACGTTACTTTTCAGAAACTTGGGCTGTTCTGAAAAAATATTTTTTCAAAATATTTTGATTTCAATTATTTTTTCTATATTAATGGATCATATTATTATTATGTATTTTGATTGCCAGGGGTTAGTGCGAGTACCAGGACTTGTTTTCTTTTCACTTTGAAAGGATATTGATCAATTGTTTTAAGAGGAAGTCTTCCTCTGACTTTATTATCATTCTATATGTGGTCAGTGTACTCGCATTAACTCCTGTTCTGTATCGTATGATTTCGATGACAATATGGGAAGCGTATGTCACGGTATGTTGTTGGGGATTTGGACACTCCGGTCCTTTCCCCGCAGGGTCACTCTACTTTATCAATTTCTATTTCAGACGATCAAGATTAGGGTGATGTATCTGTGATGTCTTCCAACAGTGTGCCTCCATCGTCACAATTAATGAAGGGCTAGCGGAAAAGTGCTCATGTAATACGCCAATTGCCTAAGAGGACCCTTGTAGGTTCGACGACCTTTGACGTCCGCTAGCTCGCCCGGTGTAGCGTCCATTCACCGAATGGTTCGGCAGCCGGGTTCGTCCGTTGCGGTCTAGAAGGAATTTTGGGGTGATGCGAGCACTATAAATTAACTTAATGCACACCCAGTGACGGCGGATCGGAGGGAGAACGGAGGAAGCCTTTTAGTCCGGTTCATAGCTCGTTCCGGTCCATCCGGACGGCAAGCGAGAGAGGCCCCTCTCTCGTTCAACAACATCTGGCCCCAGATGTTGTGGTACAAAATGTGTCGCTAGCGGAGCATACGTCCGTCGCTCGGGACGCTCCGTTGTATAGGCAGTCCGCTGAGACTGCTAAGGCTTCCTCTTCTCGTCAGCGCACACGACCGCACCTTGGCTGCGTGACCGCCGATATATTACCAGCTTCGCCGATCAAGGATTCTTCGGCGACCAGGTCACACCATCCGGCAGCCAAGGATTCGAGACCGATGGACTCCGGACGTTCGCATAGGAAAAGTATGCGGGAGCCATCTGATGCGGAGCTGCCCTCGGCGAAGCAGCGATAGACTGCGCCACCGCAGGTCTCGACGCCGGACATTCTTGTGCACATAGCAAAGCTTATCGCAGCATCCCAGCAGCCGACAGAAACGGTGTCGGATCGAGAATTATCCGACAGCGCTGGGTCGGTAGCCGGGGACTCGAGGCCTGCAGACTCCGGACGTTCGCATAGGAAGTGTGCGGGAGTCAACGTACACGGAGCTTCCGGCGGCAATGCATCGTAAGTCAGCTACTGCACAGGCCTCGGGAACGGACGTGCTTTCCTTAATAGCACAGTTTATCGCAGCATCCCAGCATCAACTGAATCTGTCGCATATATTTTATCCGACGATGCTGGGTCGGGACGCTCCGCGGAAGCGGGTACGGACGTCCGAAAGTTTCATCCGGTCCGACGGGATACCGAAAGGGATTCGGAGGATTTCAAGCTTTCCCTTTCGGAACAACATGCTGCGATGCCGGATAAGAAACTGATAGCGTCGGTGGACTTAGAAATTTTTGGTTCGGTTCAGGGACATCGTCCCTCAGTTCCGACATAGTCCAATAATGTCACACAAACTTTCGAATTATTGAACGACGCTATATATATTATTATTTTATGCTTGCTATCCAAGCATTTCTGGTTTCTTGTTCGAAGAGTTATGGAGATGTCTTTCAAAAGTGTGCCTCTGTCGTCATAGTTAATGAAGAGTTAGCGGCAATAAGTGCTCATGGAATATGTCTATCGCTTACGGAGTGACATTCGCTAGCTCACCCGGTGTAGCGTACATTCATCGAATAGTTCGGCTGCCGGGTTCGTCTGTTGCGGTCTAGGAAGGAGATTTGGGTGATGCGAGCACTTTAATTACTTTAGTACTCACCCAGTGACGGCAGATTGAGGACAGATCGGAGGAAGCCTGTTAGTCCAGTTCCTGGCTTGTCCAGGTCCGTCCGGGCTGTGAGCGAGAGAGGTTCCTCTCTCGCCCAACAACATAGGGGACCGCATGTTGTGGTTCAGATATTTTACATTCGGAGCATATGTCCGTTGCTCGGGACGCTCCGTTATATTGACAGTCCGAGAGACTGTCTTTAATGCTTCCTCATCCTCACAGCAGGGCACACGACCGCACATTGGCTACGTGACCTCGAGTATCCGATCAGTTTCGGCATTCAGTGATTCCACGGCGAATAGGTCGCGCCATCCGGTAGCCAAGGGACACGAGGCCTATACACTCCGTTCGCTCGCATATTGGAAGTATGCACGGGGTAACGATCACGGAGCTTCCAGCGGCAATGCATCGTAAGACCGCTTCTCCTCAGGCCTCAGTGACGGACGTGCTATCCGAGTTAGCACAGTTGTTTCGCAGCATCCCAGCAATTGACAGTTTCTCGGTCGAATCAGGAATTATCCGACGGCGCTGGGTCGGTGCGGCCCGCGGTTGCATCAGCTACGGACGACCGAACGCTTTATACGGTCCGACAGGATGGCGAAAGGGATTCGAAAGATTTCGAGTTTTCCCTTTAGTAGTATCGGAAGATGCCTTTCATATCTTCTGGCATTTCTTCCAGTGATTATTATTTCGGACTTCATTGCTGCGATCTTGGATAAGAGACTTATAGCGTCATTGGACTCGGATTTTTCGATCGGTACAGGGACATTGTCCCTGACTTACCGACGCAGTCCAATATTGTCATTACAACATGTGTTTTATTTTTCGACGCTATATATATATATATATATACAAGCCTGCTACTAAGCATGATAGTTTAGTTTCTTGTCCGCGTTGCTCATTTCTGCCATTTTATCATTTTTACAAATAGTTTATTTTGGCAGAGCAGGGCATACCGAGAGTTCATATGCGTCAAGACGGTGTGATTAAAGACTGCATATATTCTTTTTCGCCGTTTATGTCTTTTCCAATTTCAATGTTGGGAACGACATTATGTATAGTAGACTTAACTTAGACGCTTTATTATACGTAATCCGCCTTACTGAGGCGTTATCATTACGTCTTCAAGAAAAGATTTACGGGATATTATTCTCAATGTAATTTCTTTTGAGGGCAGTAGTTTGTTCACGTATAACTCCGCCCTTCAGTGGCTGATTGGAGTTGGTTAGACGTGACGCAGCCCTAGCTACATCCACACGCGTGGATAGTAAGGTTCAGAACTCTCTCAGAGTCGCTTCGTTCTCGGAGGAGCTTCTCTTCGACGGCAACTTTCCGGCAATCCATGAATTGCTCGATTTATACGTTCTCTTGTCTATCTAGTGTTACAAGAGATTCAGACTGGGGCAAACATTCGGTGGTTGACTCAGAGAGTGCCGCCGCAGTAGCCGGACCCGAGTGTGGCTGTTATGACGGTTGCCAGTCAAACAGATTGGGATATATACTGATCCCTACGGATTCGAAGTGCCAGGGTCTTTGGGTTCCGCAGTCTTTTAGCTATCAGTTTAACTTCCGCGGAATAATGTTTTTTAGGCTTGCTTTATGTCATTGCATGAACATTATTCAGAAACGCATGCCCAAATTCCTGTCCTTTAATTCGACAGTAGTGGCGTATCTCCGGAACCAGGGAGGCACTCTTTCGTTTCCGTTATTCAGTTTAATGGAAAGAATCCGTCTGTTGGTTATAGTACACCAAGTTCAGTTTTGGTCCGTCATATTCCGGGTCGTCTGATTGTTTTATCGGACTCCCGTTCTCTTACGGGTCGCTTGTTGCTGTCAGAATGGACTCTCAACAAACAAGTATTCAATCAGATTTGCTATCTATGGGAGCGCCCAATGATGATTTATTTATGACACAGCTTGCTAATCAATTGCAGACGTATGTGTTAGCTTGTCCAGATCTCTGAGCTAATAGTGTTAACGCTCTATTGATCTATAGGACGGAATGATAGGATACGCGTATCCTCCGGCGCTGTTGTTTTAGCAGGTATTGCTAAGATAAACAACCACAATACATTTCTGTTGATAGCATCTCTATCTTCACAGAGATCATGAGTAATTTACTCTCTTGTCTACTGTGGGTCTTAACGTGAAATCTTCCTCTATGTGAGGATCTTTTTTCACTGGGTAAATCGTGTCATCTTTATCACAACCAGCAAGGTCGCAACCTTCATGTATTCCGTTGTGTGGTCCGTATTGCATTGTAAGCACTGTACTGGACGAGCTTTGGACGCGATTTCTTACTATAGGAGATCCTCTTCTTCGCTATTCTATGCGACTAAAGTGGAGGCTCTTCCGTCGTGGTGTAGGGATCATTATGTTCATATTGTTGATCCCTCCATACTACTCATTGCTATTTTTTAGTATACTTGTTTCACAAGATCTACTGCAGCCTGTTATTATTTAGGTTATAGGTTTATGTTACCTCATACCTATGCACTCTACGATAGTTTACAATTGAGTCTTTTGTCTCTTTATCTAAGTCACTTAGTAACTTTTTGATAAATAGACTTAGAATCTTTAGATTAAATTCCTATACGGATTTTATCTTCGGTTCTTATTTAGCTAAGTAATCATTTGAGCCTCTGGAAACAGTAGTTTTCAAATTCTGACCTTTTAGACAGTAATTCTGTTGGTTTCTCTTTTACTGTAGAGTCAGTGAGTTTCATGCACTATCGATGGATGATTTTCACTTTTATAGTTTCGGAATCAATACTTCCGTTACTATTTAGGTTGGATTGTTGCATAAGAGTTAGGCTCCTATTATCCGGAACCTATTATTTTAAGGTCCTTCCGTCTTCGTATGGGCATAGGCCTTTACTCTTTCGGGTACAGTTTATGTATTTATAAACAGATATCTGTTTATTACAAGGGCGTAAGCTTCTTCTGTCTTTGATGTCTAGTAGAAGGACGTTACGCTCCATTTTATTGTTAATGGATTCTATTAACTATCGGTACTGCTTATGGTATATCATTGACTTAGCAGTTGTGCTTAAGATTTCGGCTCATGAAGTAAGAGTTCTTCTACTTCTTGGGCTTACATTAATAGTGTCGCTATTATAGATTTTTGAAGGCCGCTCATTGCACTCAGCCATCCACATTCATGAATTTTATCTTAGAAATATCGAGTCAATTTCTTGAGGCCTCTTTTGTTAGGTCTATTATCTACTGCTCAGAATGTCATTCACTTAACAGTTGCTACTATAGCTAGGTAGGCTGTCTGTTTCGGCAGTGTCTCCGTTCGGCTGCCCTCTTCGCTCTGGGCTATTTGACCCAGGGCAAGAAAAAGGGGGGGGGGGAGGGTGTTCCCTTGGGTCACCTGTTTTACTATGAAAACAAGGGGATACCTCCTCCGGAGTTAGTAATTCTGAGCTGTTATTGGGATGGTTGTTTAGTGAGAAGTTTAAGTTTATAAAATTCATTCAAGTCTTAGTTTTTAAAGTATAGCTTTTGAATATTGCATATGTCAACGGACATGATTATGCAATTCTCAGACACTTTTAGGAATATAAGAGTCTCTATTCTCTAGACTTACTTTATTATTGGCTTACTTTAAAAATTATTAGTATAAGGATTATATTGGATATTAATAGAGTACATGGATGTATGAAGCTCAATTTTGGAAGGTGTTGTATCTTTCTAATTTATCATAAATAAGAAAGATACATGTAAGGCCTATTACTTCTTTTCCCTACAGGGGATGACTCTATTTTATTTTATTGAGCGTATTCCATTTTGCTCTATGTCCTTGGCCCTCCAGCCTTTTTACTATTCAGCTATGTCTGGGTCATTGGTACAGTATAAAAATGTTAAAAAATTTATAGTAATTTATATATTTTTTATACTTACCAATGACCCAGACGGGGATGGCCCTCCCAGGAGTTGGGAACTCTTGCCTCCCCGCTGAGTACATAGCGCTTACCAGGCACTGGTTATTAGAATGATAAATGGCGCCAATTTCGGAACGTCCTTGACACTGCGCATGCGCAGTAGGGGCGAAGTGTGGAGGGCCTTTCAGGACATGTTTTCTTTAGTTTTAGATGCAAATTTTGGGGATTGGGGGGCAAAATTTGTGTTTGGCCCTATATTTTAAGAGTTAGCACCAGCTATGTCTGGGTCATTGGTAAGTATAAAAAATATATAAATTACTATAAATTTTTTAACTTTTTGCACAGAACTTCCATATGAAAGTGCTGATTTGAATAATTTTTTGTATGAATGTTTAGTACCATGGGATACATCACATATAATATGGGTTTTTTTCTCGTATGTAAATTATGCAAATTAGACTAACTTTGATGTATTTAGAGTTACTTTCAGCACTGTCAGTGCAAATGCCAATAAGGCTCGGGCTAGAGGCCGCATTTATGAACCGATCTTTATGAAACTTCTTGGGTACCTTTGGTATCACCGTGGGACGAGAACGAGTGTTTTTGGGTGAGGTCCAAAATTCAAGATGGCCGCTGGCAGCCATTTTGTTCAAAATTATGGGCAATCAGATTTTTGCGCAGAACTTCCACATGAAAGCTCTGATTTGAATAATTTTTTGTGTGAATGTTTAGTACCATGGGATACATCACATATAATACTGGTTTTTTTCTCATGCAGAAATCATGCAAATTAGATGAACTTTGAATATTTTTATACTGTACCAATGACCCAGACTTAGCTGGTGCTAATTCTTAAATTCTAGGGCCAAACACAAATTTTACCCCCCAATCCCCAAAATTTGCATCTAAAACCGAAAATTACATGTCCTGTATGGTCCTCCATACCTTTCCTCCACTGCGCATGCGCAGTGTCAAGGAGGTCTCGAAATTGGCGCCAAAAGTCATTTCTTTGTTTGGCCCTTCATCAGTTCACATCTGACTGATATTTGTGCTTGTAAATCTCAGTTTAAATGATGCCAGACACATAAATATGAGAGAAATGGTGGTTCTAAAGAGGAATTAGAGGGATGAGAGGAAAATTCAGTAGCAGGAAATAATCAGGGCTGTAACTTAAAATTTTTTATGAAATTATGTTATGTTCCCTAATTTCGAGGCATGAGCCTGTTGTTATCATTCTTGCTATGAAAGTTCCACTTCTTGATCAGTGTTGCCTCTCTCCCTTTCCTTTATTCCCCCCTTGCTATTCTCCCATGCTTTTGGCATATTTTCTGTAATAATTATTACTAAAATTTCTTGGGAGTTTTGGCTTCGTAACAGAATGAATTTCTGTTCTTTTCCCCATGTTGACGTCCTCACCCTTAGGTGTTTAGGCGTTGTGATCTGCATCTACCATCTGATGTTCCGCAGTTTCTTCTATGGAAATCTCTGTTTTGCATCAGATAGTTTTTAAATTGGTAACTGATTTCGGGCCATGTTTATCAGTGCCTGGAGTCATGTTTCCGGTTTTTGTACAACTTCTTGTTTACATTGACAACGGTTACTGCTGATAGTGATTTCTTGTCTTTACATTAGTTTAGACATAGCAAGATATATTAATATTGTATGTAAGTGTTGCATTCATTTTTTGAAATGTTTTAAAAAATTTTGTCCACACTTAGGCTTTTTTGGGATCCATTTGGGCTTGGTGTTCCCATTAGGAACTTGGGCTCTTCTGAAAATTTAAAAAAAAAAAAAAAAAAAAAAAATTTTTTTTTTTTGAAAATTATTTTCTTTCAAAGATTATGATGGATTATGTTATATTATGTATCTTTATTTCAAGGGATAGTGCGACTAATATGACTGCGTATTTTTTATTGATGAAAAAATATTTTTTATTTATAATGCAAGGATATCTTCCTCTAATTCTCAGGTTCAGTGTATTCGCACTAATTCCTGCTCTGTGTGGGTTGATTGAAATGACAATGTTGGAGGCGTGTGTCACGATATTGTGTTTGCGGGGAGGGGTCCATACCGGTCCTCTCTCCGTAGGGTCACTCTATATTATCATTTTATTTTTCAGAATTCAGAGTGATGTTTTCGTGATGTCTTCAACAAGTGTGTCTCCGTCGTTGCAGTATTTGGGCTAGCGGCTAAGTGCTCAGGGTAATACGACAATTGCCGAAGAGGTCCCTAGTAGGATTGAAGGCATTGATCGTCCGCTAGTCCACCCGGTGTAGCGACCATTCATCGAATGGCTCGGCAACCGGGTTTGTCCGTTACGGTTCTGGGAAACAGTGTGGGTGATGCGAGCACTATAAACTTGGAACGTGCACACCCAGCAACGACGGATCCGAGGATAGTACGGAGGAAGCCTGTCAGTCTAGTAGCTAGCTCGTCCAGGTCTATCCGGACTGCGAGCGAGAGAGGCCCCCCTCTCTCTTACAACTACATTTGAGCCGCAATGTTGTTGTATGTTTGTTTGTTAGTTGGAACATACGTCCAATCCTCCTGTTCGGGACGTTCCGTCACATACACAGTCCGAACTGGCTGTGTTATGGGCTTCCTCATCCTCATGTCAACACACACCACCGCACCTTGGCTTGTGACCACAGTTTTTCAGGGGACATTCGCATATTATATAAATGCAGGAATGAATGTTCCTAGAGCTCCTGCTTTGCCGACCAGGGAATATTGTCGACCAGGTTACTTCATCTGTTAGCCAAGGATATGAGGTCTTTCCTGATGGGACGTTCGCATATTATATAAATGCAGGAATGAAAGTCCCTGGAGCTGCCAGTGGATATTATGTAAGTCACGGCTCCACAGGCCTCATTCAGGAATAAGAATGCGGTGATTTTCTGTGATGGGTTCAAAAAGTGTGCTTCCGTCGTCACAGTCAAATGAAGAGCTAGCGGATAAGTGCTCATGATATTACGTCAATTGCCTAAGAGGTCCCAAGTAGGATCGACGGCTTTGGCGTCCGCTAGCTCGCCCGGTGTAGCATCCATTCATCGAATGGTTCGGTAACCGGGTTCGTCCGTTGCGGTCCAGGAAGGAGATTTGGGTGATGCGAGCACTATAAAATATACTACGTGCACACCCAGTGACGATGGATACGAGGAGGGTACGGAGGAAGCCTTTAAGTCCGGTTCCTAGCTCGTCCAGGTCCACCCGGGCTGCGAGTGAGAGAGGTCCCTCTCTCGTACAACATCTGAGAACAGATGTTGTGGTACAAATGTTTCTCATTCGGAGCATACGTCCACCACTCGGGACGCTCCGTTATATAGCAAGTCCAGAGAGACTGCTCTAATGGCTTCCTCATCCTCACGGCAGCGCACACGACTGCACCTTGACTATGTGACCACTGTTATCTAGCCAGTCTCGCCGACCAAGGATTTCACGGCGACCAGGTCACGTCATCCGGTAGTCAGGAATACAAGGCCTATAGACTCCGGACGTTCGCATAAGAAATATCCAGGGAGCTTTCAGTGGCTAAGTAACGTAAGACTGCAGCTCCACAGGTCTTCGTAATGGACGTGCTATTACAAATAGCACAAATTATCGCAGCATCCCAGCAGATGACAGAATCTCTGTCGGATTAGGATTTATCCGACGACGCTGGGTCGGTACGCTCCGCTGAAGCATCAGGTATGGACGACTGAGAATTTCAAGTGGTTCGACAGGATGGCAAAAGGATACCGAGGAGTTGGTTTTTTCCCTTTTGGAACAACATAAAGTTGCCGTAGATATCATCCGGCATTATCTTTCAGAAGTTGTTCTGTCGGGCCAAAAGGCTGCGATGCCGGATAAGAAACTGTTAGCGTCACTGGACACGGAATAATTTTAGCGGTATAGGGACATTGTTCCTGAGTTTCCAACACAGTCCAATAATGTCACAAGAACATTTGAACTATTGTAGGACGCTATATATAAGCTTGTTACCAAAATGAGCAAGTCAGGTTTCTTATCGGCGAATGCTCTACATCTGCCTTTCATCAATTCAAGGATAATTTCGAAAACAGGGCATACCGAGAGTTCCTCTGCGTCTAGACGATCAGGCCAAAGATCTAGAATGATCTATACCGTCGTCTATGTCAATTTCAACCACGATGTTGGAAACGACAATAATGTCTAACAGAGTTATCTTAGACGCATTATCGTACGCAGATCACCTTACTAAAGCATTTTCATTACGCCTTGAAGGGAAAGAATTCCAGGATGTACTATCTTCCTTAAGAGTTCTTTCAAGGGCAATAGCTTATTCCACGTATAACTCCGCCCTTTCAGTGGCAAACCTGGAGTTGGTTAGACGTGACACGGCCCTAGCTACATCCACGTGCGTGGACGGTAAGGTAAAAAACTCTCTCAGAGTCGCTTCGGTCTCCGGAGAGCTTCTCTTCGACGGCAAGCTTTCAGCAATCTATGATCAGATAACTAAGAAAGCTTCGGATTCTCTGCTATTCAAATCTGCTTCTAAAAAGTCGGATACAGAACAAAAGAGTAAGACAGGCACTTCTGGGACAAGTACGCCCAAGAGAAGTTCCTATAGAGGTTCCTATGCGTCCTCTAGGTCTTATTCTAGAGACCGTCAAGGCAGCGACTCACGTGGGGGACGTTATTCTGGCCGAGATAACCGGTCAGTCAGAGCGAGTATTCAGCAGCGACTCACGTGGGGGACGTTATTCTGGCCGAGATAACCGGTCAGACAACCCTAGGTCGACGGGGCGAGGTGCGGGTCGTGGAGGACGTAGTTTCTCCTTCCGCAAGCCATGCAGGTCCAGGAGGTGATGGTATGAACCTCTATCGTGTTCCGGTAGGCGGAAGATTGTCGAGTTTTATAAACAATTGGGCGTCGATTACGGACGACCCCTGGGTTCGAGGGGTAATTTCGGAAGGACTAAGAATATCCTTCAAACGAAAGCCTCCATTAACTCGAAGTCCAAAATGGACTCAGCTTCCGTCAAATCCGCAGAAAAGAGACGCTCTTCTATCAGAAGTACAGTCTCTTCTGGAGAAGAACGCCATAGAGGTCGTAGAAGACCAGGAATCACTGGGTTTCTACAGCCATCTGTTTCTGGTTCATAGATCTGAGCTGGATAAACAAGCTGATCGTCGCTCCGAAGTTCTATATGGAGACAATTCGATCAGTCAGAGCGAGTATTCGGGTGAACGACTATGCTACAAGCATAGATCTCAAGGATGCGTACTTTCACGTCATGGTACATCCGACATTCAGAAAGTATCTACGCTTCGCAGTCCTAGGAGTTGTATATCAGTTCCGAGCGATGTGCTTCGGTTTGAACCTAGCGCCCTGGGCTTTCACTCGAATAATGAACTCGGTAATGATACATTTCTGAGCTCATTCGTCTGCGGTAACGTCGGCCTACCTGGACAACATTCTTCAGAGGTACGGCAACGAGTTAATGCTTCAGAACGATGTGCAGAATCTGCTTCTATTACTCTGACGTCTCGGTTTTATAATAAACGAGGAGAAGTCGGATCTGGTGTCGTCCAAGTCATTCACCCACTTGGGAATGAGCTTCGAGACGTACAACAATCTTGTTCGTCTGCCGTTAACCAGAGCGAAATTAATCAGTTGTTACGCTCGCTATTGTCTTCACTCAGACAAAGTTACAGCGAGAGAATTCATCAGACTGATAGGGTTGTGTGGAGCTGCCGTGGATTTTATTCCAATGGGGCAGCTACACACTTGTCCTCTCCAAATCTTTTTGACTCAAAAAGAACAGAGTTGGAGGGTGAAGATTCTTTCGCTCGTTATGTACATCCTCTTGTAAGTCAAGTGAAACAGATTCAGACTTGGGCAGATATTCAGTGGTTTATTCAGGGAAATAACTTCCACTGCAATTGCCGGATCCGAGTTTTACAGTTTTGACAGATGCCAGTTAAATAGGTTGGGACCCAACATTGAGTCCAACGGTTTTTAAGTGCCAAGGTCCTTGGGATCCGTAGTTCCTAATCAAGCACATAAACATCAGGAATTGATGTTATTTTGGCTTGCGTTATGTCATTGCATGAATGTTATCCAGAATGCCCACAGGCAATTCTGTCCAACAATTCGACGGTATAAGTGTATTTTCGGAACTAGGGAGGTACTCATTCCATTCTGTTATTCACTGTAACGGAATGAATCCTTCTGTTGGTACTAGAACATCAAGTTCTCCTATCGGTCCGTCGTATTCCGGGTCGTCTGAACGTATTAGCGGACTCCCTTTCACGAAAGGGCCGCTTGTTGCAGTCAAATGGACTTTTAACAACGAGTATTTATATCAGATTTGCTACCTATGAGAGTGGCCAATGATGGATTTTATTTGCGACACATCTCAACAATCAATTGCAAGTGTATGTGTCAACATGTTCGGATCCTTGAGCGTCTGCAGTTGACGCTCTATCCATCTCGTGAGACGGGATAATAGGATATGGGTATCCTCCAGCGCCGTTGATTCAACAGATATTGCTTAAGTTAAATAATCTCAATGCAATTCTGTTGGTAGCACCTCTGTCTCCACAAAGACCGTGCATTAATCTATTCAGGTGTCTGTTGTGGCTTATGCTGTGGAAGCTTCCTCCACATTTCGGCCCATTCTATAGCTAGATGGATTCTATTAGCTTTCAGTACTGCTTATGATAATATCTTCAACACAGCAGTCTGCGATTAAAATTTTCGCTCTTGAAGTAAGAGTTCTTTCTACTTCAGAGGCTTATGCTAATAGCATTGCTATTACAGTTCTAATGACAGCTGCATATTGGTTTTAGCCTTTCACTTGCACGAATTTTTACCTCAGAAATATTGAGTCCATTTCTAGAGACCGGCATTGTTTAGGTTCGTTATCTGTTGCTCAGAATGTCGTCCATTAAACAGTTGCAACTATAGTTGTGTAGGCTTTTGGTTCCGGCAGTGACTCTGTGCTGCCGCCCTCTTTGCTCTGGGGTATTTGACCCAGGGCAAGGGGAAGGGGGGGGGGTGTTCCCTTAGGTCACCTGCTTTATAGTGAAAAGAAAGCAAGGGAATACCTCCCCTAGAGTCAGTAATTCTAGTCGGTACCGTGATGATTTTTAAAGTGTAAAGATAATTTTTTTTTACTCATCCATGTAATATTTTTAAGTGTACCTCGGTGTGTAGTATTTGTATATGTCACATATCATGCAGACATTAATACAATTATTGGTCACTTTTAATGAATTTAAGAGTCTCATTTATCTGGACTACTTTATTTATCGTCTTTCCTTTAAAAATAATTACCATAATGGATTATGCTGGAGGTTAATAGACATCAGTGATGTTATTATGCTCAAGTACAGAATGGTGTTGTGTCTTTCTCGTTTTGATGCAGAATAGAAAGATACATGTGAAGCCTATTTCTCCTTTCTTCTTGAGGGGATAATTCTGTATATATATAGTTGAGTTATTGGATTGCTTTATGTCCTAGGCCCTCCAACCTTTTTACTATTCAGCTAAGTCTGGGTCATTGGTACAGTATAAAAATGTTAAAAAATTTATAGTAATTTATATAATTTTTATGCTTACCAATGACCCAGACGGGGATGGCCCTCCCATGAGTTGGGAACTCATACCTCCCCGCTGAGTACATAACGCTTTTCCAGGCACTGCTTGTAAGAATGACTTTTGGCGCCAATTTCGAGACCTCCTTGACACTGCGCATGCGCAGTGGAGGAAAGGTATGGAGGACCATATAGGACATGTAATTTTCGGTTTTAGATGCAAATTTGGGGGATTGGGGGGTAAAATTTGTGTTTGGCCCTAGAATTTAAGAGTTAGCACCAGCTAAGTCTGGGTCATTGATAAGTATAAAAAATATATAAATTACTATAAATTTTTTAACTTTTCAGTGCTACTTACACACAGTAAGTACACATGTCAGTACGGCTTGGGCTAGAGGCTGTATTTATCAACCGATCTTCACGAAACTTCTTGGGTACCTCTGCTATTACCTTGGGATGAGAATGAGTGTTTCTGAGTGCGGTCCGAAATTCAAGATGGCTGCCAGTGGCCATTTTGTACCGAAATTAGGTCTAGTCAGTTTTTTGTACACAACTTCTATACGTCTCAGGCTAGAGGCCGTATTTATGAACCGATCTTTACAAAACGTCTTGGGTACCTTTGTTATCACCGTGGGATGAGAACGGGTGTTTTTGGGTGTGGTCCAAAATTCAACATGGCCACCAGCAGCCATTTTGTACCAAAATTAGTGCAATCAGTCTTTTGTACAGAACTTCTGTATGAAAGTTCTGATTTGAATAAATTTTTGTATGAATGTTTAGTAAAATGTAATACATCACATACAGTGCGGGTTTTTTTCCCGTGCAGAAATTATGCAAATTAGATGAATTAGATGAATTTTGATTTATTTAGTGCTACTTATGCACTGTAAGTGCACATGTCAATACGGCTTGGGCTAGAGGCTCTATTTATCAACCGATCTTCACGAAACTTCTTGGGTACCTTTGTTATCACCTTGGAATGAGAACAAGTGTTTCTGAGTGCGGTCCAAAATTCAAGATGGCTGCCAGTGGCCATTTTGTACTTAAATTAGGTCCAATCAGTTTTTTGTCACAACTTCTATACAGCTCGTATTTATGAACTGATCTTCACGAAACTTCTTGGGTACCTTTGTTTTCACCTTGGGACAGGAATGAGTGTGTTTTGGGGTGCCTTTGTTATCACTGTGCTATGAGAATAAATATTTTGGGGTTCAGTCAGACCCACACTGGGACTCAAAGATTTCTTTTCTAGTTTAGCATCTGACTGTCGCCCACCTTTACAATACTTTACCTATACATTTGTTACAGGCTACGGTCAGTATTTATGTACAGGCCGTTACAATACTTTATATGTACCTTTGTTATCAGGTCATTACCTAGATGTTTGTCATTGCTGTGTCACATACTATACATGTACATGTCTTGACAAGTTGAGCTACAGTGTCACTGACACTTTCATTTCCTTAATTTTTATTATTCTGATTAAGAGCTGTTAGGTCAAAATTAGAAATCAGTGGAGCCTCCTTAACTCTTAGAAGCCAGGAGTCGAGTTTTTTTGAGGGTGATGTAATACGACAGGTAATCTGGCTGTGATAATTTGGCTATCTTTGGGCCGGTGAGAATTAAACACTGAGCAGGTGCTTCTAGTCAAGTGTCGTCTGCCTGAATAGGCATACAACACTTGACTAGAAGCACCTGCTCACTGTAAGTTTGTCTGCGTATGTCATGTTCAATAAATTCATTCTGATTCCCCGGCTTTTAAGAGTTAACTGAATATCTCTTAATTGACAAACCTTGTTAATTAAATATAACTTCAAGCACAAAATCATTTATCATACCGTCAGTACACATTTGACTGGTTAATTAACAAAGTTTAGGGGGGGGGGGGGGGGGGGGTATATAGGCGTCAACTTGTCCGTCTGTCTGTCGTCGTTGGTCCGTTGCAAATGTAAACTTGTGGAGCGAACTACTTCCACAGTTTTAGCTGCATTTTCATGAAACTTTACAAAAATGATCAGGGGAAGTGCATGACATAATTTTTTTCCCGCTTGGTTTCAAGATGGCCGACTGGTGGCCATATTGGATTTTTTTTTTACTCAAAAAAATTGAATGTCCCTCTTCAGTCACCCACACTAGGTGGTATGCCATAGTGGGGGTATACTGGGTGACAGACCATCTCTAGTTGCATATAGGTTACACTTGTTAATTAAATAACAGATTTTGTAATATGTCAAAAAGTACCCTGAAAGTGACCAAATACCCCTTGTTTATAGACTGGTTTGACTTCATTACACCCAATACAGGAATCTAATCTGTTATATCTTGTTTGACAGAGCTCCATGAGCTCTGTCTAACAAGATGTAATAGAATAACAAGTTTATCTCTAGAATACAGAAAATTAATGAAATCTGTGTTAATTGGTTACTTGTGTTAATTGAATAATTTTCACAGGCAAAGCGGTTATTCATTTAACCCTTTACCCAATGTAACGACCAAAACCGGTCAATGCTATTTGCAAAATCCGCATTCAATTTTCATTATTTTTTTCATTTTTTGTCTCAAAAATATAGTTCATGACACCTCATTGGAATGAGCTCAATGAGGGGGCATAAGCTATGTTTTGGATGTAAAAAATGAAAAAGTTTAGTTATTCAAGAATTTTGTTTGAAAGTGTCGTCTACTTTCTTGTTTGGTAAAGAGTTAACAGATTTCCATTCTAATACTACGTTATATTTGATGTGTAATGTTTGAATGTACAAATAACTCTTTTTATTTAATGCTCAGGCATCAATTCACGCTGAAAAATTAAGTCATATTCCCCTGTCGGTCGGCAAAACGAAATATCAAAATGATATTTAGAAATCGATATTTCATCGTAGGTTCGGATGACGAATCACATGTACTTTAAACGAGTCAGCACATCAGTAATGAATTCCAGAGTCCCAAATACAAACGAATTCGAATAATTGATAGTGACAGTGACTAAATCAATTCATTAAATCAGCGGTTTCAAAGTTTGACTTTCTCATTCACCTCCAGCGAAAAGCCGAAATCACTTTCAAATTTCTTCAGTTCAACTTCACACGTCTTCAGTGCATTGAGTTCAAAAAAAATAAAATGACGTGTCTTGTTATTGAAAATAAGAAAGTGGTGTTTTTTGTTATTGTTCTATTTCTTCGAAACACATTGCGATTATTTCAATTCGCCAGCCTTGGTAAATCGTAAAGTTAGGGGAGAAATAAGACGGGACTACTTTTTGTGCGGATATTCACACATTCCAATGGTTGTTGTAATTTTTGTATGGACGCCGGTTCGGCACATAAATTTTGCGCCTTAATGGCAAATAAAGGCCACAAATTGGAGAGTTTGTAGTCATAGAGCATTAAATAAAAAGAAAATTCACGAAAATTTGATGAATACCGAAAATATCTCGTTCGTGGCTACAAGAAATATGAGGATCTTCACTCGCGACTGCGTCGCTCGTGAAGATCCTCATATTTCTTTGTAGCCACTCACGAGATATTTTCGGTATTCATCAAATTTTCGTGAATATCCTCTATGTATTCTGCTGGCATATATTCCCGCCGGGACACCAATTCTCTTTCCAACAGAAAGGTATAATTTTGTCACTGCTCAACAGAATGTATCACTATAATATAATTGGACCCATCATATCACAGATGATTTCTGGGCTTCATTTGTTCAAATTTTTGGTTGAGTTGTGTTAACAACCAAGACCTGTGGTTTGGCGACAGTCGGCGTGCGTCTGGGCAGGTGCCCGGGTGGGTGGGTAGGTGTCCTAGTAAGGTTAGCACAATAACTTGAACAAACGTTCTCCGTTTTGACTAATATTTGATATACAGGTGTTCTGCAATAATATCTCAAACAAGTTAGAAAACTGACCTGGCTCGATTTTTCTTTACAGAGTAATGGTCCTTAATTTGTCAATTTTTACAAATTTTGAGCTTGTTAGCACAATAACTTGAACGAACGTTCTTCGATTTGACTAACATATGCCATACATGTCTTTTTCAATAATATCTCGAACAAGTTCAAAAACTGGCCCGGCCTGATTTTTTATCAAATCCACTTATGGCTGCTTTACAGCAGCCATGACTAGATTTCATGAAAAAATACCTGAAAATATTCAGCAGGTTAAGAGTTAATTTTTTCAAGTTGGCAGTTTGAACCAAGCTCACTAAAATGTTACTTTTTCTTTTTCAGGAGGCATCTGTGCTGAGAAAGTGGCGTACAAAACATGCCATCCATCATATCGGCGTCTCTATCCTGAGCAGTGCTGTGACCACTATAGTTGCAGCTATTCCTTTGACACAAGCAACAATTCAGCCATTTGCCAAGTTTGGGGACATAGTTGCAATTAACACAAGCGTTTGTATTGTGTACACACTGACTGTTTGTGCAGCTCTTCTGAGCACATTTGGGCCTGCACGGTTCAAAACCACCTGGAAATCATTTTTCATGGCAACCCTTCTGACTGGTGGACTAGTTGGGTTGGGCTGTTTAGTGATCTTTATACTGATCAAATCTGGGGTGACCATTCCTGGCCCAAATGGTGACTCCTTATTTTAAATATTTTGCACATTCCTGGAATGACATCAGGATTTATTTATTCATTAGTGCTTTGATGGGTCTAATACCTTGATGTCACAGACAAATAGCTTATATGTATATCTGATAACAATAAAACGGAAATGAAAATTTAAGATTTAATTCATGGAATCTTCTTTTTTCTGTCCAGATAAAATTAACTCTTAGAAGCCGGGGAATCAGAATGAATTGATTGAACAAGACATACCGCGAAAAACTTACAGTAAAGCAGGTGCTTCTTGTGAAGTGTCGTCTGCCTGAATAGGCAGATGACACTTCACTAGAAGCACCTGCTCAGTGTTCAGTTCTCCCGCAGCCCAAAGATAGCCAAACCGTCACAGCCAGATAACCTGCCGTATTACATAACAGGCAAGAAAACTTGACTCCCGGCTTCTAAGAGTTAATTAAAAATACTTACCTGGTACTCCCCTATGTCAATGCTAGGAAGTGGAGTGGTACTTGTTTATTGTGGTAAACAAGTTTTGTTTTTACCGATTTAATAGGGATACGGCTGGTCATCAACAGCAGACTTGAAAGTCCTCTAGCAGACGACATAAATATAAATACCTTGAAATGATTGGCTCACTTTGAGTTTATACTTGTAATAAGGTCATGATATAGCCATGGTTGCTGAAAGTGAACTTAATAAATAAATAAATAAATAATTTTTAACCCATTATCCAACACAACTAGAGGATGGAGATGGCTTGCAAACAAATTTCTTTACTGATTAAAAATTTTGAATTTTGTCTCCTAAACATAAATTATATCCCCTCACTGAAACGGAATCATCAAGCTTATTCTAATGAAGGGGCATTTTTTAACTTTATTTTGGAGCAAAAACTTCGAAAATTATAAAATTTGAATAGTGCTTTTTGTGGATTGCTCTGTCTGGTAACAGAGAATATGCTATGTAAAGGGTTGAATTCTGGGGAATAGTACTTTTGATAGGGTATACACTCTTCCCAGCTTTGTACCATATTTCAGGCAAATAAGAACTTTCATATTAACAGGAATCTCTTCTATAGCCATCATGAAATTAACCCTTTACCTAACATGAAAAGCAGACGACACTTGTACAAAAAATTATTGAATAACTAATTTTTTTCATTTTTTGTCTCAAAAACATAGGTTATGACCCCTCGTTGGAACGAGCTTGACGAGCTCGTTCCAATGAGGGGTCATAACCTATGTTTTTGAGACAAAAAATGAAAATATTTTGGAAATTAATTGGCGATTTTTGAGAATAGCGCTGGCCTGTTTTGGCCGTTACGTTGGGTAAAGGGTTAACAGATTATACTTTTTTCACACTGTATGGTAAATGATTTGGTACTTGTGATTTGTGGTGGGGATATTCTCTACACTCTTGACGTCAAAATACTGAAATTTTATGTAGCAAATTTCTCTCATAATACAACTAGGAATTTAACTATTTAAATTTTGTTTGACAGAGCTCATTGAGCTCTGTCAAACAAAATTGAATTGGTAAAATTCCCAGTTGCATTAAAATTTCCAGGAAACATTTGCACATAGAATTTGTGATATTTTAACATCACTTCTTGGAGGCTTAACTCGAGTTAACCCTTTACCCAACGTAATGGCCAAAACCAGCCAGTGCTATTCTCAAAAATCGCCAATTAATTTTCTTTAACGTTCCTATGAGGGATCATAACCTATGTTTTTGAAACAAAAAATAAAAAAAATTAGTTATTCAAGAATTTTTTTGTAATTGTTGTCTGCTTTTCATGTTAGGTAAAGGGTTAAGAAATGAGATGGAAAATTGTGTTGGGCTTCAGCAAATAATGTTACCCTTGTTATAAATAACTTGTATTGTGAGAGTAGTGCCCTGCGAATGTTTGGTATTCAAAATGATATTGAATTCGACGCAGTATTCAATTTGAATTCAATTCAGCAATTGGTGCCAAATATCTATTGAATATCTCTGATTATCCTTGCAATCTTTCTCTCTGTCGGAATACTCTGGATATCAGCGGGAGGAAAGTGTGTTTTAAAAATGGGCACACATCAGCTTAAAAACAGATTCCATCGCACGCAACTTCACATTCAATGTTGGCAACAAATTTATCCATCACTCGTACTTCCTATTTCATGTATATAACCATCACCGGCCCATGAAATAGGGAGTAAGTGCCAACATGATTATGTTCTGGACTAAAACATTATGTTTTATCCTGGGAGTGCTACCAGTAACTATTCTAATATATTTGATTCAATATTCAATTTGATTCACTTGTATTCAAATATTCCCAGTGCCCTATATGAAAGTGTTAACCCTTTACCCAATGAATCGGCCGTATCCGTCCGCGTAATTTGCAAATTCAGCAGTTGAAAAAGTAGTATTTTTCAAAAGCATTTCAACAAAACCATATCATGTGACCCCTCACTGGAACAAGCTCGTTCCAATGAGGGGTCACATGATATGGTTTTGTTGATATTTGTTGAAAAAAAAATCAAAAAATGATATTTAAAATAATAAATTTTGATATCGTCTTCATTGGGTAAAGGGTTAACTTATTCAAAACATGAATTAATTTTAGTTTATATTGTCATCAGGTATACTTTTCAATGTACATAATATTTCAGATTTTTTTTTTTTGACAATTTTGCATCAAATGCATGTCAACAAACTTAATATCTTTCTGAAAGTCTGCCCGTAAACGCTTTTATCAAAACCTGAAAATCTCATAGTTTCTGCCAAAACCCCCCCATGTACTCCAATTCACTGACATTTTGTGCAATCTTTTTTTTTTCACTTATTGTCAGATGAAGCAGCTGTAACTTGAGAAAATAATGATCTGTTGGAATACTGATATGTTTGTTTTTCTGTGTTGAAAGTGTTTTATTTATAATTTTTTTGAGTTTTGAAAATTGTAGGTGGAAGACAAAGTAATTTATTGGGATTTAACAACACCTTCGACAGGGTCACGTCATGTTATTTGGACAGTTTTATGGGTGGAGGAATTCCTGAGTATCGGGAGAGAGCCACCAACCTGCAGCACACAACTGTCAGACTCCTAAATATACTAACTCTGCACTACAAGGGTTATTATTGGTTGAAAGCAAGTGCACCATTGGTGTGCAGTCACATTAGTACACCACACCACCATGCCTCCATGCAGTCCCGGTAATTCATCCTTGTTTCCTCGGCAAAAAAAAAAAAAAATTGCTGTGGAAAACTGGTGCTTCTATGGCAATTGCTGTGAAGCCTGTTCGATTGTGTAAAAATGATTGAGGGTAGGGCATAGTCTGTGACTTTCGCATTTGTATATTAGATTAGAATAGACACAAAAAAACATGTTCTCAGGCATTTTTGCTCTGGAAAACAGACGAAGGAGGAAGGTTTCTTTCTTTCTTCTCAATCCTTTGAATTTAAAATCACTGACCATTTCATAAGACTGTGAGGGGGCGCGGTGGCTCAGTTGGTAGAGGTGCAGGCTGCAAGCCGAGAGGTCCTCGGTTCGAATCCCACCTGCGGCAACCGCGCTGTGTCCTTGGGCAAGACACTTCACCCCGATTGCCTACATGGGGGCACGATGACGCTGTGTACTGAGGCGTACTGCACGTCGATGGTGCGCATGTCTTCAACCAATCTAACCCTGCCTGTGCTGCGGTGCAGAGTTCAGAGTTACGATGTTGGGGAGCTGACAGCTGCTCGTCGTTGCTCGGTGGTTCTCTCCGGGTACTCCGGCTTCCTCCACCCGTAAAACTGTCACGGTCACGATTAGCCATTGTGCATAAGTATGTGACCTTAAACACCAATAAATAAATAATTAAATAAGACTGTGAAGTTGACAATTCAAACAAGACTGGAAATTTTCACTTGTAAAAAAAAAAAGTATTTTTCCACATAACAGTTAGTGTAAGTAATTAAATTTCTAATTCCGACTATTTTCAGGACTGTTTGTGGATTAACTCTTAGAAGCTGGTTGTCGAGTTTTCTTGCCTGTGATGTAATACGGCAGGTAATCTGGCTGTGTCAGTTTGGCTATCTTTAGGCTGGGGGAGAATTAAACACTGAGCAGGTGTTTCTAGTGAAGTGTCGTCTGCCTGAATAGGCAGACGACACTTGACTAGAAAAACATGCTTACTGTAAGTTTTTCACGGTATGTCATGTTCAATAAATTCATTCTGATTCCCCATCTTCTGAGAGTTAACAGAAATCAAAAAAACTAAAAAGCCTCTCTCTTAGGAAATTGCCTGAGAAACAAGAAATTTTTTAATAGGCCTAACTTGATCTTGTTGGAATTGGCAGCTTCAATGTCTTGTGAGATGGTCCGTTTCAAAGAGCCATATGAGTGGACAACAGGCGAAAAGACTTACGAATATAAGAATTTACTTATGATTTTAATTTCATAGGATTCAGAATAAAAATAAAAAAAGGAAAAACCTCCCTCTCTCCCTCCCTCCCTCCCTCATCTGTTTTTCTGAGTTAAATGCCTGAGAACACAGGAGAACACAGCCTTTTTTGACCTTATATTCAAAGGGGTAAACACAAAATATTTGAGTTTGGGTAAAAGAACTCATATCGTTTGTAGTTTTGAACCAGTCATTAACCTAACATGAAAAGCAGACGACACTTGCAAACAAAATTCTTGAATAACTAATTTTTTTCATTTTTTGTATCAAGAACATAGGTTATGACACCTTATTGGAATGACCCCTCATTGGAACAAGCTCGTTCCAAAGAGGAGTCATAACCTATGTTTTTGAGACAAAACATGGAAAAAATAATGAAAATTAATTGGCGATTTTTGTGAATTGTGCTGACCAGTTTTAACCATTACGTTGGGTAAAGGATTAAACAGGCAAACGGATTTTATTAACTCTTACAACATTTTGGTACCGATAAGGTTACTAGTCATGGAACTTTCCCTGTCGGAACCCTGAGAAGTGAAGTAGTGCTTGTTTACTGTAATAAACTAGCTCTGTTTTATTGTTAAAATAGAACCTGGTAACCACTGCCTGGCCCATGGGATGGAAGCCCTCTAAAATGGGCTCCCTGGGTATAAATGATCGACTTTGAAAGTATCAGCAGAGGTAATAGAAAATGGAGAATTGCAGTTGTTATATCATTCAATATGTGAGAGTGGCAATTTAGCAACAAATTTTTATTTGCCATCATAATTTGATTGTAGCATTTTAACCCTTCACCAAACAAATCAGCCGGATCCGTCCATGCAATTTACGAATTAAGCTGTTGAAAAAAAAGCCATTTCACCACGACCATATTATGTGACACCTCATTGGAATGAGCTTGTTCCAATAAGTGATCACATGATTTGGTTTTGTTGATATTTTTTGAAAAAACAAAAATAAAAATAATTAATTTTGATATTGTCTTTGTTGGGTAAAGGGTTAACAGCCATCCTGTTTCTTTTTCTTAAATCTTTGTGTGTGTGATTTTACTTACTACTCCATTTCAAAGATTGAATTCCATTTTTTTTTTTTGTTTTGAGTTGCTAGTGTTAACAAAAAAAATACTGAAAAATTGAACTGAGAATCTACCTCACTTTATTTTATTTTTGTGTCTGATTGAGCTCTGTCAAACAAAATATAATGTTTAACCCGCCTGCACACTGATGTCAAAATTTCATGCTGCAAATTTTTCCCATAATGTAACTAGGAATTTAACCAGTTCCATCTTGTTTGACTAAGCTCATTGAGCTGTGTCCCAAGGAAGATGCAATAGGTTAAATTCCTAGTAGCATGCAAGCCAGAAAATAAGCAGACTGTCATCTGCAAAATGAGGTCCCCAGAGGGTGAATTTGGAGATGCTAACCCTGCACAGCAGGGTAGCATCACTAAATTTACCCTCTGAACCTCAATCTGAATCAAGGTCTCAACCGAAACAGAAAGAAGTACCTAGAGGATAAATTGGCCCACTGTATGGAAAAGCATCAGCAAATTCACCCTCTGGGGGACCTCATTCTGCAAATGACAGATTGTTTATTTTCAGGCTTGGTATCATAATAGATAACATTTGCTGCTTAAATTTTGATATCTTAATATCGGTGTACAAAAAGTTAAATTTCTGACTGCTTCATGAGAAAAATTCTGCTGCTAAAAACTTACATAACCCCCAGGCTGGAGGATTTAATTATTTCTGAACCCTCCCTATAAATGCAGAATGGATTCGCTCATTTCACTGTAAAGAGTATTGTATGAGATGATGCCATCCAGGACATCCAGTGTTGAAAGGGGTATTTGAGTTTGTTTCAGATTATACCACTGTCTGAATTTTTATTCATTCAGAAACAGACCATGAAAGTGAAGCAGTTTTTTACATTATTGTTTCTCCTTCTGCCAAATTGGGTATGGAAAAAATTCCCGAAGACAAAATAATACCTCACACAAAAGCTTGCATGGATAATGACAGGAATGTAGGACAGTAGCTCCCCCCCCCCCCCCCATGGATGTTAGCTCCCCAGAGTTTAATGGTCTTAGTGGACACTAGCCCCCATAAGAGTTTCTTAGTTGGACATAGCCCCCCCCCCCCCCCCCCCCCCCCCAAAGAGATGAACTTGAAGTTTAACTTATATGAGGAAAATTCTTTAAAAAATCTTCTTTTTTTAAAATCCACCAGTCAAAACTTCTTGAAATTTGGTATAAATCAGAGGGTGGAGGGGGGTGGGGGGTGGGGGGCAAGTCTGGGAGCTTGAATTTTAACTTTGTGTAATATGAGGAATATTCATAACAATTTCCAATTTCACCAGTTTTAATCATTTGATATGTAGCATCCTTAACGGGGCAGACCCAGTTTAGTTCAAATAAGTACCTGGATTCATATCTGGGCTCCCTATGGGTTCCTGAAGTTGAAATTAAGTGCTACATGAGGACCATTCTCCAAAAGACCTTATTCTTCAGATCCACCAGTAACAATATTTTAATATTTGGTGCTTTGCATTTTTGGTGGGGAGAAATTCAAGTTTGTCCCAAATCAAGTCCATGGGTTCATAGGGAGCCCATTAAGGAAATATTACCCACAAATCATTATATCACATAATCATCACAGAAATATTACCCACAACACATCTAATAAACATGTGATGTGTGAAGTGAATGAGACATCTTAACATTGTGAGTGAATTGATTTTGGAAGTAGAAATGAATTAATCGTCTCTTTTCTTGAAGTAATTTTTTTTTCATTAATATTTACCTAACATAACTAGCAAATATCATTTGCAAAAATGCTTCCCGAATAAATAAAACATTTTAATTTTTTGGCCTGAAAACGTAGCTTATAACCCTCAATGGACTCATAAGCTATGTTTTCGAGGAAAAAAATTGAGACCTGTTTGTAAAATTTTTCAAAATGGCCCAAAAATTATTGATATTTTGGTAAAAACACATCTTTACACTGAACTTTCAATTAATTAACCCATTTTGGGTGCCAAAACTGTAAGAAATCCGGTTAATCAATGCGAAATCTGTCAAAAACATTTTACTGGTCTGGACGTGCCCCACTTCCGGCAAAAAATAATCTTATTTATTTATGGTGTTTTAAGGTCACTTACTTAATCACAATGGCTAATTGTGACCGTGACAGTTTTACGAGTAGAGAAGCCAGAGTACCCGAAGAGAACCACAGAGCATCAATGAGCAACTGTCAGCTCCTCAACATTCTAACTCTGTTCAAGCTGCGCTCAAGCAGGGTTACAGCGGTTGAAGACATATGCACTATCGACGTGCAGTACGCCTTAGTACACAGCGTCATGGTGCCCCCCCATGTAGGCAACCGGGATAAAGTGCCTTGCCAAAGAACACAACGTGGGTCGTCCCAGGTGGGGATTGAACTCGGGACCTCTAGCATAGAAGTCCAACAGTCTACCACTGTGCCACCATGCTCAAAAAAAGCTATCTACTCCACTGATGTAAGGTAAAATGGGTTAAATCACACGTCATGTGATAAAAAGAATCTCAAAATCATGATTGATATGATATTTCTGAACCTCATTGTTAAGCGAGGCTCAGATCGATTTTAGTGTAATTTTTCAGAAATTTTGTATGAAATATTGTGACTCGTCAGAGAATCTCTACATATTAACACTGACAGTTGTTTTCAATATTCTTAGTATCTTTTATTAATTCTAGCTTACTGTTGCTTTGATAATAAAAAAAATAATATGTTTCTTCATAGATTGTTAAATAGAGATTATTACCATTATGTGGATGTACAAATATGTATCCGAGTTGAGATCCGGGTTCTAAGGGCAGATCATGACGAGTCGAAGACAAGTTGTGATCTACCCTTAGAACCCAGAGCGAGACTCGGATTCATATTTTGTCCATCCACATAATGGTAATAATCATTTTATCTTACAGTATATTGGGAATAGGTCAAGAATGCAGACGAATATATAACGAACTATTTATTCGTACGAATGAACAAAAAGAAAAAAAATGGAACTCACGAGAAAGGAACATGCTTGTATCCAACCCCCTGATACAAACATCTGTGTACTAAGGCATACTGCATATCATGATGCACTTGTCTTCAACCAATGCTAACCCTGGCTGTATGGAGTTAGTATGTTGGGTACTCTGGCAGTTGTTTGCCATTGTTTTGTGGTTTCTCTCCAGGAATTCCAGCGGCTTATTCCACCCCATAAAACTGTCCACCACAAGGTGACCTTGGCTGTCGAAAGTGCTGTTAAATCCAAATAAATATATAAATAATTTTAACAATGAGGGTTTTTCTAGTGATTAACCGATGTTTGGCAATCTCATCTGACATTGGCTGATTTTAAGTCATCGGTTGACCATCGGTAGAACCGTGTTGAACATCGGTTCATGCCGATGGTTACTAGAAACACCATTTGATCAAAATTGTTTATATTTATGTTTGATTCATGATTTCATACAAGTAGTATCAAGCTTAATAAGTTGCCACAATGAATGGCAGGAATCATGATTGGACTTTTCTCATTGATTGGTCTGATCTTACCCTTGTTAGCTGCTCAAGACACAGGTCCCACGTGTCATCTCTATGAAATACAACATCAGCAGAAACAAGTGAACCCTTTACCCAACGTAACGTCCAAAACCAGCCAGCACTATTTACAAAAATCACCATTTAATTTTAATTTTTTGTCTCAAAAACATAGCTTATGACCCCTCATTGGAACAAGTTCGATGAGCTCGTTCCAATGAGGGGTCATAAGCTATGTTTTTGAGACAAAAAATGAAAATAGTTAGTTATTCAAAAATTTTGTTTGCAGATGTCATCTGCTTTTCGTGTTAGGTGAAGGGTATAACAGCATGGTATCTTTGATCATTGATCAAAGAAGCTGCACTGTTAACTTCTTTCCGATGATGTTGTATTTTTATTTTAAGACATACAGTGACATGCACTTGAGGTCAACGAACCAATCAACCTGACTGTACTGTAAAATTAACCCTATTCTATGAATTCTTGAGCATTCTACTCCATTTGGTTGTGACTATCTGAAACCGACACTTAGAGTTGGCCGATTGTGCGCTCATCTAATCGGCAAACAGATGTTGGTCGCAAATCCTTATCAGTTAATTACTAGGTTTTTGTCCATCTTTGTCATTTCTTTGAAAGCATTGGTGTTGATAGATTTTGTCTTGAAGGTTTTTATCCTATATTCTGCCAAACATGTCATCATAAACACCTTTGTACTTATATACACAGTTTTATAATTTTTGTATATTGAACCATAAACTTTAAAAACTTGCTTTTTCTATTTCTCAGCTCCTAGTAATCTCAGAATAACACAAGTCTAAAAAGTATATTATCTCTTTTGTTGCTTTTTTTGAAATGAAAGATCTTGTGAAAAATCAAAAGTCGAGGATGTGAGGTGTTGTGTCATTAGTTTGAATGTTTCAATCGGAGGTCAAGGTCAGTACACTGGCCCACAGAAGTTAGTGTAGAACAACTTTTTTATAATTCTGCTTTGATAATTTTCTGCTTTATTTATTTTATGTAATTAGTTTTTTTTGCCACTTTGAGCTTTTGCCTGTTTTTTTAATTTGCTTATTCCAAATTTCCTTGGAAAGCTTGTTGCATTTAAATATGAAAATATTTCATCGGGGGAAGTGCATTTTACACAGCACAAGTGTAGTTTTATTGACTCGTTATCAAGTCAGAAAATAAGCAGACTGTCATCTGCAAAATGAAGTCTGCAGAGGGTGAATTTACTGATGCTACCCTCTGTGAGCCTTAATCTGAATCAGGGTCTCAAAACTAAACAGAAAGAGGTAAAATGGCCCATTGTATGGGATAGCATCAAATTCACCCTCTGGGGACCTCATTCTACAAATGTCAGACTGCTTATTTTCAGGCCTGATTAGAAAATCTGTGAAAATGAGAAATTTCATAGTTTGAGACGTGTTTTTCTAACAACAGTAAGAAAGTAGTGTCGCATTTCATTCAACCCTGTAACCATCACAGTGTTTTTAGCTCATCTTGACAAAGTCAAGCTGAGCTAATCTCATCGCTTCCCGTCCGTCGTCTGTCGTCCGTCGTCTGTCGTCCATCGTCCGTCAACACCACGTTTTGGTCTTCTCCTCCAAAGCCACTGGGCCAATTCAAGTGAAAGTTTGTGTGAGTGATGGTCCCAAAGGGGCATTTCATTTTTGTTCAACTCAGCATGCCCAGCCCCATAGGGAGGGAGTGGGGGAAAATGCTCCAAAATATTTTAAAGATCTTCTTCTCAAGAACCAGTGTGTACAATGACTTGATATTTGCGATGGAGCTTCCATATGAGGTGTAGAATCAAGTTTGTTCAAACGAAGTTCGTGAAGTAATATTTGGCTTTGTAATAGGAGGGGAAAGATTTTTGGCCCCGCCCAAAATTTCTATTTTCTGAACCGATGGTCCGGTATGAACCAAATTTGGTTTGTGGTAGTATTGGGTCATAAGTACTTGACCCATGCAAAAAAAAATATTCCCATATCCCCATGGGAACCCTGGGAGCTAAAAATAGAAATATTTTCAAACGCCCATATTTCCCAAACCCCACGGAACAGAGAGCTTTTATTTGGTATGACTAGTAGAATTGAATGGTAAAAAAAAATTGCCATCGGTTATGTTAGGGTGTTCTGTGATGGGCATCGAAAAAATGCTGAGTCAGCATATTTGCAAAAATTTTAAAAAATCTTTTCTCCAGAACCAATCATCAGAATATTTTGATATTTGGTATACAGCATTCATAGTGGGGGTCAGATAAAAGTTTGTTGAAATAAAGCTCATTGGTTCATATTTGGGCTCTCTACAGGAGCCCGAAGTTTTAACATAGGGTAATATGGGGAATATTCTTTAAAAATCTTCTTCTTCAGAACCACCAGTCAGAATCTTTTAATATTTGGTATACATCATTGTTATGAGGGTCAGATTCTAGATTGTTCAAACCAAGTCCCTAGGTTAATATTTGGGCTTCCTACGGAAGCCCAAATTTTATCTTTGTTCAATATGGAGGGTAATTTAAAAAAATCTTCTTCTTCAGATCCATCAGTCAGAATGCTTTGATATTTGGTATGCAACATCTCTATGGGGGTCAGATTCAAGTTTGTTAAATCAGATCCCTAGGTGTATATTTGGGCTCACTATGGTAGCCCAAATTTTTACTTAGTGCAATATGAGAAAATTTCTTTAAAAATCTTCTTCTTCAGATCCACCAGTCGGAATGCTTTTATATTTGGTATACAACATCTCTAGGGGGGTCAGATTCCAGGTTGTTCAATTCGAGTGCCTAGGTTAATATTTGGGCTCCATATGGGAACATGAAATTTAACTTAGTACAATATGAGGGAATTTCTATAAAAATCTTCTTCTTCAGATTCACTTGTCAGAATGCTTTCATATTTGGTATACAACATCTCTAGGGGTGTCAGATTCAAGTTTGTTCAAATCGGATCCATAGGTCAATATTTGGGCCCGCTATGGTAGCCCAAATTTGAACTTAGTGCAATTCGAAGAAATTTCTTTACAATTTCTCTTCTTCAGATCCAAAAGTCAGAATGCTTTCATATTCGGTACACAACATCACTAGGGAAGTCAGATTTAACTGTATTCAAATCAAGAGCCTGGGTTAATATTTGGGTTTTCTATGGGAGCCGGAATTGGCCATTTTGCTGAAGAATTAAAAATTTTGTATTCATTACCTTCTAGAGGTACTAAGACTAATCCACATAGGTTGTATCAATGGGCTTCATAGGGGAGCTCTACATTTTACTTATGATCAACTGAAGAAAAGGCATGATGCCCAGATTTTGTCACTCCTGATGGACTCAAGGATTGACAGGATTGACAGTGTAGCCTATGGAGATGGCTTGCTTAATGTAGACTCATTCTTGGACTCTGTTTAAATTGTGTTCTGTACAAGATGAGCGCTTCAGGCCCCGTGGGGCCTCTTGTTACATGTCAGTGCCACTTGCTAAAATCACAACTCATATATTATTTTTAAATTTTTGCCTGAAAAACAAAGCTTATAGAAGACTCCCCGTTTAGCTCATTCTAATGTGTGTGTGTGTGGGGGGGGGGGGGGGGGGGGGGGGGGGGGGGAGGGGGGGTAAATAAGCTGTGTTTTTGTTATTCAATAAAAAATTCTGCAATTGGTGCATCATGTCAAAGTTGTGTTCCATCTGTAGTAATGTGATGAGAGCAGGAACAACCGGCTTCACTGGGAATCCAGCTAGTGTGTCCTCATTACCCATTACCAGAAGCTGTTTATGACAAAAAATATACATTAGAAACACGCCAGAAAATAAGCAGATTGTCATCTGCAAAATGAGGTTCCCAGAGGGTGAATTTAGTGATGCTACCCCACACAGCAGGGTAGCATCACTAAATTTACCCTCTGTGAACCTCAATCTGAATCAGGTTCTCAAAACTAAACAGAAAGAGGTGCACATAGGATAAATTGGCCCCCTGTATAAGATAGCATCATCAAATTCACCCTCTGGGGACCTCATTCTGCAAATATCAGACAGCTTATTTTCAGACTTGCTCTTTATTTAACATAAAGGCTATAATCAGGCACCACTATGAGCAAAACAAAAATGTCATCATTAAGTTTTATATTTTCTTTCAATTTTTGCCCCCCAAACAAAGCTTATGACCCCTCAATGGATAGAGTTCAAGGAACCTATTTAGTCCAAGATAATTTCTTTGGCCATTATTGTTAGGTAAATGGCAATCCTGGAAATAAGCAGACTGTCATCTGTCAAATGAGGTCCCCAGAGGGTGGATTAGGTGATGCTACCCCTACAGAGTAGGGTAGCATTACTAATTTCACCCTCTTTGAACCTCAATCTGATTCAAGGTCTCACGACTAAACAGAAAGAGGAACCCAGGGAATAATTTGGAGAATTTTAACCCACTATATGGGATAGCATCAGCAAATTCACCTTCTGGGGACATCAGTATGCAGATAACATATTGCTTATTTCTTGGTAGAGGATTAGTCTTGTATTGATTTAGAGTCATTGTTTTTTTTCATCAACTCTCACTTCGCAAACCTGATCTAGCACTCTTCACAAATAAGCCACCCCTGCTTTGTTATATTGTTTTCAATATTTTTGCTTCAAAAACAAAGCTTATGACCACTCATTGCAACAAGGTTCTTAGTCGTATTCCAATGATTGGTCAGGATGTAGAGTTTTGAAGCAAAAATTTTACCAAATTATGTTGATAAATTCTTACAAGTCTTGTCATCACGTTGTTGTGTTTAGTAAAGGTTTACCTTTTTACACACTTTTTGGATGACAATTGTTACACCCCATTCTCAAAAAGAGTTTGGGCGTGTACTAGATTATGATTGTCTATTCCTCAGTTGTTCACCCATTGGACATAACTGCATCACTAGTAGACTTCCCACTGATGGGAGATATGCCAGCACCTCTGGGGCAATCTCTTGTTATTAACCCCCCACCCCACCCCTACCCCCATCTTTTATGGTGTAAAGTGGATTACATCCAGTGTTTATGCTGTCAGGTGCCAGTTTTGCGATGTCCACATAAAATTTTTACTTGATACAAAAAAATCTTTGTTGGCTAAAATTTTAGCACCAAAAATGTTTCTTTCACTTGTGAAGGAAATCTATTGTGGCAGTGAAGAGCATGATTGGTGACGAAACCAAAAGAAATGTTATTACTTTTTTGTCAATAAGGTGTGAGAAATAGTGTTTGGACAAACATTCAGTGTTAATTGTCATTGAGTGGTAATGAGGCATTGTTTTTTCTTCAATAAAACATTGTAGATTATCAACTTTACCAAAGGCAGCATTTAATGAGATAAATACTTCATACCATTGCAAGTTGTTTCCTTCAAAGACGTCCTACCAAACAGAGACAGCCTGAGGCAGATTATACTTGCCAGTGATGGCCATCACTCAATATCATCTCCGAAGTGGCAGACTATACTTGCCTGAAAATCCAGATCGACTGCACCCTCGGGGAGAGGTAGTACCTTTGTGAGAGGACCCAACCTTTCACACTGGTCCTCACCCGAGGGTTCAACCGACATCAGTCAAAGAGACCATCACGCCACAACCAGTGACACCTGCCGAGTACCTGAACCTGTTCCTCCTTCAACACGAGTTTACATGTGGAAATTAGTCATCTACAGTCACTGAGGGTCGAAAGGGGCTTGTTCCCCATACCGTCCCTGCACGCCTTCGGCACGTTAAACCATTCCATTCGGAAAGTTAAATCATCAGAGTTCCTCGAATCTCGCAGTTGATATATACATCATCATCACCACTGGATCATTAGATTCAATTCGCACCTCTGACTTCAGAGTGTGAACACCATCTGAGCAAAATCACCATGGCAAGTTTGGATATCCCAATTGAGCTACAGAAAGCTTTGTCAGCTCTGAGCGTCTCTTGCCCTCTCAACTGGACTCTCCAGATGAGAGGCAAGAGCGTTCATCTGACTGGAGTTTGACGGAGAGGAAAGCACCACCACACCTTCTTTGGGGAGAGGTAGTACCTTTTGTGGGAGGAACCCCTCTCACACTTGTCCTCACCCGAAAAAGCTTGGATCTGGCCCTGAAAAGAAGACCAAGAAGAAGAAGAGCCCATCAACCAGGTGCCGTGATGCCCTGCGGCTGGAAAAGTTCCTGGGAAGGAAGAGAAGGCAGAAGAGAAGACAGAGGAGGCCACTACCATTCCCCTACCTCCAACTCCTGTGACCCCCATCCACACTCCAGCTGCCTCTCCTTTGAGGGACAAACTGGAGGATGGCGATGTCAGCAGTGAGGCGGAGACGAAAATGGAAACTGGATGTCCAAAGTCTGCTACTCCAATCTCTCCCCTCCCTCCCGATCAGGAGCTGGATCACGAACAAGCCACTCTCCAAGACAAATTTGAAAAAGAGCGAACAGACCTAAAAGCCTTGAAAAACCAGCTAGCAGAACTCAGGGAGGCAGCGGCGACACTACGTTCATACGTCACGTTCGCAACTGCTCTAGCCCAAAACAGAATAACAACATCACAGCCTCAATCGCCTCCTTCACCTTTGGTAAAGAATTCGCCACCTCCACCTCCAAAGAAGAAATGGAGGAAACAAAGGAAATAGAACAGGGGATAGGAGTACGGGCAAAACAACACAGATACATATCCACTTATGGGATCACGTCGCATCCCCAAGTGGAGAATCTTTTCGGAAGTTAAATTTTATTTCTGTAAATGTACATGAAAATGGTCTTAAAGACGATTTTCATGTAGATTTATAGAAAATAAAATTTAACTTTCGACAATATGAAGTATTTATCTAATTAAATACTGCCTTTTGTAAAGACTTGTGACCTGCCAATCCCAGTTGATTAACTAGTCGATTGATTTATTATTTATTTATTGGGGTTTAAGGTCATATATTTCTGCACTGTGACTAATCACGACCATCACAGTTTTATGGGTGGAGCAAGCCAGAGTACCCGGAGAGAACCACCGAGCAACGGCGAGCAACTGTCAGCTCCCCAACATACTAACTCCACACCAGCAGAGTTAGCATTGGTTGAAGACAAGTTCAGTACGCCTTAGTCCACGACATCACCATGCCCCCAGATGAGCAATGGGAGTGCAGTGTCTTGCCCAAGGTGGAATTCGAACTGAGAACCTCTCGGCTTGCAGCCTGCACCTCTACCTACTGAGCCACACCCCCAGTCGATTAATCTCTTATTATCTAAGTGCAACAACAGGTATACATACTGACATAATTCATGTGACTGCTCTTTTTACTTTCCGAGGATTTCGTCACACTTTGGAGTTCTGTCAGATGTTTTCCATGACCATTTGTCTGTTTACACTTGAAATAATGGCCAGTTCATTTTTAAAAAATCTGTCAATTTATTTGTATCCGACAGCAAAGTACACCCTACTCCCATTAGTGTACTACTTCCAACACACTTTGTTTGGCACTATCATATCCAGAATGGCTACAAATGTGGCACCAGATAGCTTCAGGCCAGCATGAACAATGATTACATCTCTCTGTCGGTTCATTTGTCAGTTCATCTGTTTCATTCATTAACCTATTCAGTACTAGACTATTTTAGTAGGCAGAATATGTTAATAATACCCCCACTTTTAAAAAAAGGTGGCGTATACTGGATTGCAACTGTCCTTCCATGCATCTGTGCATCCATGCATCCATATGTCCATCCGTTCAGCTCATGACTTGAAGATTATTGCTCAGATTTTCATGAAATTTTATACAGGTGTTCAGTATCATGAGCTCTTTCAGAAACTTAAGCCATTTTGCTGTCTGTTTATTTTTTCCATGAGTTATGTCCTAAAGAGTGTACAAAATAGCCAGTTTTTGTCTGTTTGCCTTATATCTCAGGTTTGGTTTCACAGATCTCAATGAAATGTGGCATGAAGATTGTTTATGGGGAAGGCTTTCAAATAAGTCTCTAATGATGTTTCTTACATTTCACTTTCTAGAGTTATCTTCCTTTTTTGACGTAGAAAAATTTTTGAATTTGCCCATCCGATGTCTGTTCAGGTCATTACTTGAACAATGGTGCATGAATATATTGATGAAATTTCATACAGCTGTTCAGTATGATGAGCTCTTTCAGAAACAAATGAGATTTTGCTGTCAATGTATTTTTTCCATGAGTTATGACCCTTAGCGGAGTTCATACGGGTCATGGAATCCTGGAAAAGTCATGGAATTTTTTTTTTAAATTCAAGGGACTTGAAAAGTTTTGGAAATTGGGCTGGAAGGGTTCAAGTTTTGGATTTGTAACCAGGTACAAAAGGGATTGATTTTGTGTAAACATTACGCGCGTTTTGCACAAAAATTATGCAAAAAACAAAGCTTTTCTGTTTGGGTGTGAACTAATCTAGTCATGGAATTTTTTGGAAAAGTTTCGGAAAAATCATGGAAAAGTCATGTAATTTGATTCTCTGAAAAGTGTATGAACCCTGCTTAGGGTGTACAAAATAGCCAGTTTTTGTCTTTTCGGCTTGTTTCAACAGTTATGGTCCTTACTTTGTTTTTAATTCATTTATGCATCATTGGTCCAGCATTAATTACAGTGAGAGTATGAATTGCCTTCAGCAAAAGCTCTTGTTAATACTCATTCTGTTACAAATTATTGGAGAGTGCCTACAGGCTAAATAAAAGATCTTTGTTAACAGAATATAATTTGTTTTAGCTGAAAATGATGATATTAAACATTTATGTACCACATATATCCACATATACAAAAGATTATTTCCAGATGAAACAAAATACTGCATTTTGATTGGCTGAGAGGTACGGTGTAACTTTAATTATTTATTCATACCTTCTGCTTGGTTATGTTAGTACAAAACTAAAAATACAGGAAATTTAATATTTATGTGCAATAAAATATTGCAGATATGGATGTCATTGGAGCTGGCTCCTTGAGCCAGTTCCAATGACATCCATATTTGTTTGGTTTTATTAAAAAAACTTACAAAGTACAAATTTTCTGTCAGTTTTTTCCAACAATTTAGGTTAAAATATTAAGTACACCAAAATTCTTGGAAATAAATCTGTTAGCCTTGTGTTTTCCAGGGTGTATGGGAATTTACACCGGTCTGGGAACTCATACACCCTTCGGCTTTGCCTCATGGTGTATGAGTTCCCAAACCGGTGTAAATTCCCATAAACCCTGGAAAACACAAGGATAACTAATATTAACCAGTCACGAGTGAACAGTTAACCTATTGCGGAAACAAAAACCAGAAAAAATATGTAACAGTTACGAAAGAGGTTGATCAATTAATTATTTCAATGCCATCTTGTAATATATGCTTTGAATAGTATGTATTCTAAAATGTTATGTTCATTAAAAAATTATAATGCATTATTATAAACTTATAACAGTGTTTGGCTTAAATAGATAAGAAAAAATTGGAAATTTATTTCATAAGGGATATATTAAAGTGCTAATTTTTTCAATTATATGAGATAATTTTTATTATTTCAACAATAATTCTGTTAGAATTTGTTGGGGAATTTCTATTTATGTTCTCCAATAAATTTTAGCAAAATTCAGAAAATTCTGAATCCTAATATCGTTGCAAATCATATGTTGTCCATTATATTTAAGATGCGTGTTTCAAACTCTCCATTGAAAACGATTTAGCAGTGTTAACTGGTTGAGTGCTGGAAGTCCATATTTGGGCTCCATACGTAAGTACCACAACTTGAAGGTTTTAACGGGGTGGGGGAGGGTGCTGTGGCTCATTAGGTAGAGGTGCATGCTGCAAGCTGAGAGGTCCTCAGTTTGAATCCCACCTATGGCAACAGTGTTGTGTCCTTGGACAAGATACTTCACACCCATTGCCCATGTGGGGGCACGGTAGTGTTGTGTACTAAGGCATACTGCACGATGATGGTGCACCTGTCTTCAACCAATGCTCACCCTGCTTGTGTGGAGTTAGTATGTTGGGGAGTTGCTCGCCATTGCTCGGTGGTTCTCTCCGGGTACTCTGGCTTCCTCCACCCTTAAAAGTGTCATGGTCATGATTAGCCATTGTGCAGATATATGTGGCCTTAAACATAAATAAATAAATAAATAAATAAATAAATAAATAAATAAATAAATAAATAGAGTTAGTATGTTGGGGAGTTGCTCGCCATTGCTCGGTGGTTCTCTCCGGGTACTCTGGCTTTCTCCACCCTTAAAAGTGTAATGGTCATGATTAGCCATTGTGCAGATATATGTGGCCTTAGACATAAATAAATAAATAAATAAATAAATAAATAAATAATAAAGGTTTTAAATTCTGTGGACGTGGCTCACATTATATTTGAAGTGAACTTATTTCATCTGTATGTATTTGCCTTGTTACCATTTATGGGAGAGTGCCCATAGGCACTCTCCCATAAATTGCAACAAGACAGGCAAAGACATGCAAATTAATTATTAAAACCTTAAAATATTTTGCACTTGACCAGTGAAAAAAATAAATAACATGGAAGAGACTTGATCAGATCAAATTAAAAATTAGCTAGCTGATAACAAATTATAATTGTCCATTAGGCCTAAAAAAATAAAAAATCTGTTTCTCAGGCCCTCCCACATGGTCCTTTTGGCTGCCGCATGCTCTCTTTTTATAACCAATTTAAACTTTAAAAAAATAAAAATTAAATGGTTTATGTCTGATATTTTACCCAAGTTAAAAAAATTGATGAATTTGTCCCTTGAGTGCAAGAAGGCTTTGCAATGCTTTAGCATTGCAAAGCCTTCTTGCACTCAAGGGATGAAATACACCACCACCCATGCTATTCTGTAGATTATGAGGCCTAAAACTTGAACCAAGAACATGAACTTTTAATGGCAAAAAAGTAATTATTGAAATAAAAAATAAAATAAAAAAACGCTCACCCGCATGCAATTTCACAAATAATGGCCTGAGAAACAGAAGATCTACTTTGTGTGGCCTTAAATGGGTAAATATTGCTCGAGGTTAGATAGAGTTTGAGAGATGTTCAGCTTATGCAGCTTAATATGGAAATTATTATTTTACCATTTTTGTGATTATTCTTTACAAACATTGTAGATATTTTTTTATGTTCTTAAACTGTGATATTACTTTCTAAAATGTGGATTAACCATTTACACAACACATTTTCCAATCTTTATTTATAGTAAAAAGAAGCCTAACATTGAGTTTAAATGGTGTATAACATATAGAGAAAAAATAAGATGTATCACACATCAAGTTAGCAATATAAAATACATGTTAACCACAATAGTTCATCGATTAGTTGTGATGAGAAGAGATATATGCATATATCAACATTTGTACTGGTCCTGGAAGCCTGGACATGGAGATTGAAAAATATTTTTCCAGTCCTGGAAGACATGGAAATATTTTTGCTTCTAGTCTGGAAAAGTCATGAAAATTTCCCACCAAAATCAAAGTTATCAAATTCAGACACAATATGCAGCCTCAAAATGCCGCGTAGTACAATTCCATGTGATGAACGAGGCTTACATATGTGTATGATTCATTCAATAAATGTTGCATTTTTGGATTCTTATGATGCTGTGTTTGTGGTACAGAAAAACCTGTTTTGAGAGACCACTGTCATGAGAGACCACAGTCATGAGAGACCACATGTCTGGAGAGACTGCTGTGACCTTGCACCGTTTGGTTGCTTTACTCTGCAATGGACCTGTCATAAGAGCCAACTTTTGCCAAGCAAAAAGGGTGGTCTCAAGACAGGTCCTACTGTACAAGACAAATTTGTCAGCACTTTACCTGATGTAATGTCAAGAACAGACATGTTAACTCTCATGGAATGCACAGGAAAATCCCAGAAATTCAGTGTTGCTCCTGAGCTCCAACAAGGGAATCTGTTTTGGCAAAAATCCTGGAAAATGGACAGTCAAATATATTTTTGTTTTGTGATGTTCAATGTCAAATCACAGGCCTTCGAAGCTCTGATCATAATGGGTGAAAAAAAATACAGATACAAATGAAATACATTTAATAAAAGAATGTTTTGTTATATGTATTTTACCTGTGTCTGTATTTTCTGTTTTATTCATTTCTTTCATGGTCAACTTTACAGAGTGTTGAAGCGAAAATTGGTGACTCAAGCACATCAAACCATCTTCACTTGAATTGTGTTTCATGAAAGACCACCTGTTTTGAGTGACCACTTTTGCCTGACAGAAACAGTGGTCTCTTAAGACGAGTGAAAAAAAATTTGAATTTTTCAAGCATCTTGTTCATGGAAAATTCCTGTATCATCCAGGACTTTTCCATGAACAATGTGCTTGAAAAATTGAACTTTTGTTTCCAGATTTGGCCCCAAAATCCCATTAATGTTTTGGGAAAGTCACTTGAAATCCTGGAAAAGTCATGAAATTTTATTTTTTAAAAAGTGTTTAACCCTTTACCCAATGTAAAGGCCAAATACGGCCAGCACAATTGACTAAAATTGGCAATTAATATTCATTATTTGTCTCAAAAACATAGGTTATGAAAGAGGGGTCAAAACCTATGTTTTTGAGACAAAAAATGAAAAAAATGACTTATTCAAGACTTTTTTTTTGCAAGTGTCGTCTGCTTTTTTTTCATTTTACCTAAAGGGTTAAATACTGCTATATGCAATGCAACTTACAGACCTAACTAGCAAATTTGCTATTCAAGGGCCACTGGGTAGACAGGTGGTCCATGAACAGAAAAGCTGCTCCTTTGAATCCTTACATGTCTGTTTGACAAGCCATTAGTAGTGTTGACGGATACACAATGTAAACTGTTACTGGTGATCAAACACTAGAGTTTTGTGTATTCAGTTTAGTAATTAGAGGTTATTATTTGGTTAGTTTCACTAACTTCATATCAGCCTGAGACCAAAGGTTGAAGGCTGATGTGAAGGTACCGAGGGCTAATATTTTGGCCAATATGAAACTAACCAAGTACAGTGGAACCCTGTTAATTGAATAGCCACTTTGCCAGTGAAATTTATTCAATTAACAGGAGTATTCAATTAACAGGGATTGTGTCACTTTCCTGTATTCTAGAGATAAAATTAGCATTTATTCTATTAAATCTTGTTTGACAGAGCTCCATGAGCTCTGTCAAACAAGATATCATAAATTAAATGCCTTTGTTGGATGTACTGGAACCAAATAGGTCTATAAACAAAGGAAAACTGGGGTGAGTCAGGGTAATTTCTATACAGGTTGCAAGATTTTTTGTTCAATTAACAGGAGTTTACTCTATAACCTATATTCAATTAACAGGTAAACTTTGTACTGCAGATATGGTAAATAGTTTTGTGTTGGGAAATTATATTCAATTAACAGGGTTATTCAGTTAAGAGATATCCAATTAAGTGGGCTCCACTGTAATGCTAATTTTCCTGATTGCATTCAATGAATAACAGTGAACAATTTCGATGTAAATTGGTTGCACCCAGTAATGCATCAAGGGGGCACAACACTACCTTGATTCACATCAGTTGTGATCAGCATCATATCAGCGAGTTTGAAGTCATATCTGCCAAGTTTGACGATGGGGAATTCTAGGAAAGGAAATCATATCTAATAAATAATTTGTAATATCCTGCATATGATGCATAAAAATCAGTGTACTGTACTGTGATTATAAAAGTGATTTCTTCCGTGATCAGATCACGATTTGAGATTCCATGAATAAAATACAATATGGCCATCGTGGACTGGTCACTTTTCACGGGTGGGCAATATTTCTATGGTAATAATATAAAATTGCAAATAGAGGAATAATCATCAAAAATTTAATTAATGAAGGTACAACCCGGTGCTTCATTAATTTAAATTTGGCTGGTGGTGATTTTTATGACCTGGTAAATGCATGCGTGGACATCACTACCCAAATGTGGATTGTACGGTACTTCAAGAAAACAAATGAAATTAGCATCTAGGATTCAGTATTTTCTTTCATTTTTTGCTCAACTTTGGCGAAGCCAAATTTGAGCTTATGCCATGGCCAGTCGTCCGTCTGTCCGTCAACAATTCAATACAGCTCGGGCTAGAGGCCGTGTTTATGAACCAATCTTTACGAAACTTCTTGGGTACCTTTGTTATGAGAGAACGAGTGTTTTTGGGTCCGATCCGAAATTCAAGTTGGCCGCTGACGGCCATTTTGTACAGACTTAGGTGCAATCAGATTTTTGCCCAGAACTTCCATATGAAAGCGCTGATTTTAATAATTTTTTGTATGAATGTTTAGTACCATGGGATACATCACATATAATACAGGTTTTTTTCTTGTGTGTAAATTATGCAAATTAGACTAACTTTGATGTATTTAGTGTTACTTTCAGCACTGTATGTGCAAATGCCAATACGGCTCGGGCTAGAGGCCGTATTTATAAACCAATCTTTACAAAACTTCTTGGGTACCTTTGGTATCACCCTGGGACGAGAATGAGTGTTTTGGGGCCCGGTCCGAAATTCAAGATGGCCGATGGTAGCCTTTTTGTTCAAAATTAGGTGCAATCAGATTTTTGCACAGAACTTCCATATGAAAGCGCTGATTTGAAAAAAATTTTGTGTGAATGTTTAGTACCATGGGATACATCACATATAATACAGGTTTTTTTCTTGTGCAGAAATTATGCAAATTAGATGAACCTTGATTTTTTCAGTGCTACTTACACACAGTAAGTACACATGTCAATACAGCTCGGGCTAGAGGCTGTATTTATAAACCGATCTTCACGAAACTTCTTGGGTACCTCTGTTATCACCTTGGGATGAAAACGAGTGTTTCTGAGTGCGGTCCAAAATTCAAGATGTCTGCCAGTGGCCATTTTGTACCAAAATTAGGTCTAATCAGTTTTTTGTACACAACTTCTATACGTCTCAGGCTAGAGGCCGTATTTATGAACCGATCTTTACGAAACTTCTTGGGTACCTTTGTTATCACCGTGGGATGAGAACGAGTGTTTTGGGGTGTGGTCCAAAATTCAAGATGGCCACCAGCAGCCATTTTGTACCAAAATTAGTGCAATCAGTCTTTTGTACAGAACTTCTGTATGAAAGTTCTGATTTGAATAAATTTTTGTATGAATGTTTAGTAAAATGGAATACATAACATATAGTATGGGTTTTTTTCTCATGCAGAAATTATGCAAATTAGATGAATTTTGATTTATTTAGTGCTACTTATACACTGTAAGTGCACATGTCAATACTGCTTGGGCTAGAGGCTGTATTTATCAACCGATCTTCACGAAACTTCTTGGGTACCTTTGTTTTCACCTTGGGATGAGAACGAGTGTTTCTGAGTGTTTCCAAAATTCAAGATGGCTGCCAGTGGCCATTTTGTACCGAAATTAGGTCCAATCAGTTTTTTGTCACAACTTCTATATAGCTCGTATTTATGAACTGATCTTCACGAAACTTCTTGGGTACCCTTGTTTTCACCTTGGGACAGGAGTGTGTTTTGGGGTGCCTTTGTTTTCACTGTGCTTTGAGAACAAATATTTTGGGGTTCAGTCAGACCCACTCTGGAACTCAAAGATTTCTTTTCTAGTTTAGCATCTGACTGTCACCCATCTTTACAATACTTTACCTATACATTTATTACAGGCTACGGACAGTATTTATGTACAGACCGTTACAATACTTTATATGTACCTTTGTTATCAGGACATTACCTAGATGTTTGTCATTGCTGTGTCACATACTATACATGTACATGTCTTGACAAGTTGAGATACAGTGTCATTGACACTTTCATTGAAAGGTGAGATTCTACAGTCTTGCGGTGAGGAAAGTGGACAGAGAATTTTGAACAGATCCTGCCCCAGTAATGATCTGGGCAAAATTCACTGTCCGCTTTCATGATCTTGGTACGGTATTATTATACCCCACAAAACTATGTTTAGGGGGGGGGGTATATAGGACTCAACTTGTACGCTGGTCGGTCTGTCGCCGTTGTCGGTCCGTTGCACATGTAAACTTGTGGAGCAAACTACTTCCACAGTTTTAGTCGCATTTTCATGAAACTTCACAAAAATGATCAACATGATGAGGGGAAGTGCGTGACAATTTTTTTTCAGATCAGATTCAAGATGGCTGACTCGTGGCCATATTGATTTTGCAAAATACTTGTGGAGTAAACTACTTATACAGTTTTTGCTGCATTTTCATGAAACATGATATAAATTGATCGACTTGATGAGAAGCAGTTCGTGACATTATTTTTTTCAGATCGGATTCTAGATGGCCTACTGGGAGACCATATTGGTTTTTGCAAAATACTTGTGGAGCAAACTACTTCCACAGTTTTAGTCGCATTTTCATGAAACTTCACCAAAATGACATAACCTTTTTCCAGATTGGATTCAAGATGTCCGATTGGCAGTCATATTGGATTTTTTTTTTTACTTAGAAAAATTGAATGCCCCTTTTCAGTCATCCACACTAGGCAGTATGCCACAGTGGGGGTATACCGGGTGACGGACAGACCATCTCTATTTCTGATTGCCTTCATTCTTGTCAAAATAAATGTTTTGTCTATGTCAAATGAAGTGCTTCACAAAAAGATGTGAAATTCAAAATATACTTTGGTGTCACTGTTGGCTAGATGTTTGGTAATCTGTCCCACACGTTGCCCACTTTGAAATGATATCCTTTTTTCTACCTTATAAGTACTCCACTATCTCATATTTCAGGTTGAATGAAATCCTGAATCGAATCTTGCTCTTCAGGATGTAAATATTGCACTTATTTTGCAACTCATGTACTGTATGTAACGAGACTCATATGTTTCAGCAAATCAATACAAGAAATGGACTATTTCTGAAAGAAATCAAAAGAGTTTCAGAGGTCAGGGTTCCCGCGCCTCCTTGAATTCCTTGAAAGTCCTTGAATTTCAAAACCCCCTCCCAGGGACCTGGAAACTCCTTGAATTTTGAAGCATCTCCTGGAAACTCTCGGAATTTGAGAAAAATCGAGTTGGTTGCTCACTGGATTAATTCAACTCCTAACATTTTTCCTTCTTTCCAACACATGGTCACTTTATACTCCTTGAAAACCCTTGAATTTCACCCAGCTGACTCCTGGAAACTCCTTGAAAAATTTATCTGAACCTCCTGGAAACTCCGGGAATTCATTTCTCAGTTTGGTGCAGGAACACTAGAGGTGGAACCCCCGGGAAATCTTCTTCTGTCATCAGGTCTCCTGTAACAGGAGACCTGGTGACAGAAAAAGAGTTCAACATGCAACATGTGGCATGATTTTTAGAGTACCTCAATGATTTGAAAATTTATGATCAGTGCAACTGGGATCAATTCAGTGGGAAGATTTTGAGTGAAATAAATAAAATTTTGAAGCTTCACATGACCCAATCTCATTGGGCTGCAGGATTTTGAGAACATCTTGACGATTTGGAAATTTTCTTAAACTCTTAATTATCATCAGGTCTCCTGTATAGGATAGAATAATATCTCAACTATTCAAAAATTTACGAAGCAGTGCTACTTGAATAGGATCATTAAGGCTATTTTGAATTGAGTCAAATTTTGAAGTTTTATCTGGCCTTTTGTATAGACCCTGTTTAGCGACCAGAGTATTTCTGTCCTGGTGGGAAAATATATGGCAACAGCATGCAATCTTAAAAGTCTAATAAGGAACAATTTGGGGCGAAAAAGAAAACAATCAAAATTACAAAACACTATTGGGTAGTTTTTTATAACAATAGCTGAATACATTCTACCATTTATGTAGGTAAAGGGTTAATCACACATTTGATATTGTTGAATTATGCTTATTGTTACTAATTTCATGCATAATTTGTCTCTTGCTTCTTAAAAATATTATGTTCAGCCATATTTCATAAATCATTAATCATATTTCTCGTTAGAATACATATGAGCCATCCGATGATTAGAACAGCCTACATGGTTTTATTATGACTCACGTTTGTAACATCGGCCTTCATTGGTTAATTTGACACCTTCTAAAAGTCATAGTACTGGAGTTTTGAGGAAAAACACAGGTACTATCGGAACATTCTTCCCTGGAGACATGAGAACAAAGAAAATGGGAGCTCCACTACCATTGATCAGCGTCGATTACGCACGCTCTGGTTGGAATTTCTCAACACCAAACGCTGGTGCTGTGTCTGATTAACATTTTTTGTCACTGAAAGACACAAATTTACCAACAAATATATCATCTTCAGTGGGTGTGTTTTTAATTTTAACTGCAAACAATGAATTCAAAAGAATCAGAAATATTAAAAACTCACGTGTTGTTCACCACTTCAGTGAATCCTGAATATGAGTTATGACTTCAATCAATTATATTTCCACAAGTTTAGTACTCCTCGACCTCACTGAGCCTCCGCCTCAAGTTCAAAATAAATAGTTTCACTCCGCTTAATTCTAACAACTGTCGTCGTCCAAGAAACATGAATTTATATTCCATTAATTTATACCACTTATCACACAAGCATTAACAATGAATTATAACATGAACAGCATGATGCAGTTGTAAACACTGGCAGTTGGTGATATAGAAACTCCTAAAGCGACGGCACTTGTGACAAGTCATTTTCGAAGAGACGTCATTCGTTCGAAATGACGTCATGTTTTTGGATTCGACTACATTGTTATTACAAGATTGATGGTATGTTGCAGTTAACACTGAACAATGAAAGCTATTTTTTGTTCGGCTTCAAGTTTTATTTCAGAAATCACACAAACTCAGGTACTCTCGACCCATAGAACATGAAAAGAAACGTTCTAATATTATAGTAGAGTCAAATTCTATTAGTTGAACTGTTATTTAGTAAGCACCCCATTGGAATCCCTGGAACTGGAGCAATGCTTGTTGCCAGACAAGCTTGACTTTACTGCCATAATAGGATTCAGTAGGGAATGCAGTGGCTCAGTAGTTGTGGAATTGAACTTCAAACCAAAAAGCTCCACAGTTTGATTTCCACCATAATCTGATATAAGCGCAGATCTAAGACTTTATACGTATTAATCGCAGGACATGGCAATAAATGCTGAAGGTGACTTAAACACACAATAAATAATTGAATAAAAACTTAAAAACCAAATGGGCAACTAAATGAATTAACAAATAAAATAATTGAAAGATTGGTTGGGTGTTTAAGTAGTTGGTTGATTAGTCAGTTTGATCAGTAGATTATCTGACTATTAGACTATTGGATAATACCTAGTTATCTCGTCTTCAAATAAATCCACCGTGATGAATCACCAAGTCCATGAGTGAGCGACATCACCTGGAGTGTTCTCAGATGCTGGGCTGCAGTGTCCCTGGTCCTTAGTCCATTCGCAGTGTTGAAGCAGGAACATATGTTTTTTGTGGGGGGTGACATGTAGACAGCCAATCTGGCTATGTCATCTCCCTACGATATGTGCAAAAGGAATTCTGTTATTAAAACTTTGTACTCAGAAATGTCTATTTTGTATACAATGCTCATGTCGTAAAATAAAGTATTATCTATCTACCGCATGTAACCACAGTGTGTCCTTGGGCAAGGCACTTCATCCCGATAGCCCACGTGGGAGGCAGGGTGGCACTGTGTACTAAGGTGTACGTCGATGGTGTAAATGTCTTGAACCAGTGGTAACCCTGCTTGTGTGGAGTTAGTATTTTGGGGAGTCTGACAGTTGCTTGTTGTTGGTCAGTGGTTCTCTCTGGGTACTCCAGCTTCCTCCACCCATAAAACAGTTACCCTGGCTCATGAACGTGTCATTAAACCCCAATAAATAAATAGGACTCAGTGTTTTACAGAGTGCTCTGATCTCTTGTCACTCAGTGCTTGACAGAGTTCTCTGATCTCTTGTCAAACAAGATATAATCATCAAGTACTTAATTGTTCAGTTTTGAGGTAAACTGAAAAGCTGAAGTATAACCCCTTACCTAATGAATTAGCTGCACCGCCCACATAATATACAAAAAAAATCATTTCATTTAATTTCAACAAAACCATATAATATGACCCAGCATTGGAATGAGCTCATTGAGCTCATTCCATTGATGGATCATATGATATTGTTATGTTTTGAAAAAAAATTTAATATATAATTAAAGTACAAAATTTCGATATTGTGCATGCTGGGTAAAGAGTTAAAAAGAATCCTCAGACATTTTTCAGAATTTATAAGTTTTTATATTCGATTAGCAGGATTTTTTTTTATGTTGCAAGTTTATAAGTAACGGGATATTTTCTGCTGTATATATAGTAAATTAGACTTGGTGCTGCTTCAATTGGTTTACTTGTAGGTACATTAAAAAACATGTTTAGTTCAAGGTGGACTATTTCAGAAAGGAAAAGGGTTAGATATTTGGCCTTTAAAGGCCTTGAATTAAACATTGTTTCTCTTGATGCTATTTGTAAGCTATTGCCTATTTTTTGCATTGCGTATTTTATTTTCTGGCTAACGTAAATGGGAGTACCATATTGTACCAAATTTCATCTCTCTCTCTCCCTCTCCCTCTTTCCCTCTCTTACTTTCTTTCTTTCTTTGTAGCCCTTGAAGTACTGGAAAGTGTACTTCTGTTTCCTTAATCTGGGAACTGTCTGGAAAAAAGAAAAGAGGCAATGAGTTGAGCCATAAATTGTAATCACCATGAGCAATGCATTCCTTACCGCTTTATGTCTGTCTTTTTCACATAATAGTATCACCTTTATCTTGTTCATAAAATAAACTCTATTATTGATTTTTACCCCTGTGGGAACCCCTGAATGTGGAGCAGTCGCTGTTTACTGCAGTAATCAAGTTATGTTTCACTTGTGAAATAGGGCCTGGTAAAAATCGTCATCTGAGTGCTAGAATGTTCTATGTCCCAAAGGGGACAAAGAACATTCTAGCACTCGGGCAACGAAATGACTAGGTTGGAAGTCCTCTAAATTAAGCAACATAGGTATAAGAGATTGGATAAACTTTCAGGGTTCATACAGCTCTTGAAAAACCTTTGAAAATGAGTTTTTTCTTGAAAAACCCTGGAATTTGAAATTAGCCCTTGAGAAACCCTTGAACTTTCAGAAATCTCTTGAAAAACCCTTGAATACCAAGCCATTTCCTGGGCATTGTAAATATAAGTGTACTCGCCTTTTACTTGTTTGTTGCACTCGTGTCGCTCAGTTAAAAAAAAACATAAAAAAGTATGGAACGTTTTACCAAGATTACTGTAACACAGATCACACTTTATACCAGTACTTCCTGACTTCCAAAGTCAGATCCGTGTCACATGAATCTTAGATTTTTAGAGCTCAAACAACAAGCTGGATAGTATATGTAGCCTTTGAAAAAAGAGAAGCCCTTGACAAACCCTTGAAAAACCCTTGAACTTTGTGAGCAATTTTTTGTATGAACCCTGACTTTACTTTCTCTTTCTGTTGCAGTCATGTTATAGTCATAGATGCTTAAAATTACTTAAAAATGTTTGATTTTCAATCTGTAATATACATAAATGTATATTTTCAACCTGCAGCCCTGAGACTGCAGGTTGAAAATATTAAATGATGTACCTCACAAATTCATCACACTTCATGTTGCAAAGTGTTCTGAGGGGTACTGCATGTTCATAGTACACATGCCTTCCAACGGATGTTGACCCTGCTCTTGTGGGCGGGGTTTGTAAGTTGGAGAGTTGCTCCTGCTCAGACAATAGGCATTGAAAGCAACTTTGCTCATCATGGACCAGCTGGTATGCAACCCATAGTCCACAAACAGCAGATTTGTAACTTTAGTTTTATAAAACTCATTGCTCGGCCAAAATGCATTTAAAATGCCAAATTTATATTGGTTAATGGTATAAAAGTATGTGATTAAAAGTGATGTTCTGTTAATAAATATCCAATTACTGATAAATGTGAACCACCTTAAACACGAGCCAATACTATAAAACTTTTACAATTGTATTTTCTAGAATTGTATTTTCTAGTTATGACTTTAAATGGGTGGAAATGAACCATTACCATTTTCAAAGATGTGGCAATTTGCCATTTGGCAAATTGCCAAATCTTTTAAAATGATAACGATTCATTTTTGTCATTTTCATTAATAGGTAAAAATACAATTCTAGAAAATACAGTTGGAAACTGTTCAGCTCACCTGACATGCAGTCAGGAGAGCTATAGTGATCACTCACCATCTGTCGACCGCGAACATGATGTTTGCGTCTTCTCCTCCCAAACCGCTGAACCAATTTAATTGATATTTGAGATAATAGTTTGTTACGACATCGCAATTTGATTTTGTTCAAATCAAGTTGCCTCGCCCCTTGGTAGGGCCATACCCAAAAAGTGTGCTTAAATTTTAAAAAAATGTTCTCATGAACCAGCAGTAGTAGTGGCTTGATATTTGGTGTGCAGCTATTTTTTGAGGTGTAGACTCAGCGTTGTTCAAAAAAAGTTTGTGGGGCTATATTTGCCGTCGTTATGGGAGGGGCTAGCATTTTTGCCCCTCCCAAAATTTCTATTTTCCAAACCTAGAGGCAGATTTGGACCAGATTTGATATGAGGGCTTATTGGGTCATAAGTACTTAATTTATGCCCAATTTTTTTTTCCATCGCCCCATGGGAACCACAGGAGCTAAAAATAGAAAAAAAATCAAAACGCCCATATCTCCAAAACTACACGGCACTGAGTTGGTATATGCTTTTCTTAGGAGGGGCGTATGCAGCTTATTCAAGTCAAGTCCCTGGTTTGATATTTAGACTACAATGTCAGGTGAGCGCCCTCAGGCCCCCTGGGGCCTCTTTTTTATGGTATTGGCTCCATAAACTTGTCATTAGAAGACAAAAAAATCAAAACTATTCTTGAAAACCTTGATGTAAGCGAACATTATGAATTGTCTTTTATTTTGGAGAGGGCAGTAAAGATTTTTTGTGAGGATTTACTAAAATTTCAAGAATGAGTAATGTTAGAGTAAAGCTGTGTAAGAGACTCATGGCTGCATTAGAACGGAGCCAAAAATGGAAGAAACCTCTTCGTATTAAAGCTGTTTTTATCTGATGTTTTATTTGTTTTTCTCTTTAAGCTATTGCATTCATTAATTATACAAAGAAATTTATGTCAAAAAGTTGTGTGAAAAATAAAGTACTGCTCTATTAAGACTTTTTAATGGCATTGATTGTAAAACCCATAGGGAATTTGTCTAGTGCCACAGCTATAATTTATTTAACAGTTAGACTGCTAGGAGACAACTATCATGGTTCTATTGAAAAGTGCTGAAAGACTCGATAGTGTTTTTACGGGGGGGGGGGGGGGGGGACGCGCGGAGCGCGGTGGCTTAGTGGTAGACTCTTGGATTTCTATGCTAGAGGTCCCGAGTTCGATCCCCGTCCGGGACGATCTGCGTTGTGTCCTTGGGCAAGACACTTTATCCCCCGGTTGCCTACATGGAGGCATACGGCACGCCGATGGTGCACATGTCTTCAACCGCTGTTACCCTGCTTGAGTGGAGCTTGAACAGAATAGAATGTTGAGGAGCTGACAGTTGCTCGTCAATGCTCAGTGGTTCTCTCCGGGTACTCCAGCTTCCTCCACCCGTAATACTGTCACGGTCAGGATTAGCCATTGTGCATAAGTATGTGACCTTAAACACCAATAAATAATAAATGAATAACGGGGCGCGGTGGCTTAGTAGGTAGAATTGCAGGATGAAAGCTGAGAGGACCTCGGTTCGAATCCCACCTGCGGCCACTATGATGTGTCCTTGGTCAAGACACTTCACATCCATTGACCCCGTGGGTGCACGGTGGCGTTGTGTACTAAGGCGTACTGCACATCGATGGTGCACCTGCTTTCAAACAATGCTAAAAGCAATGCTAACCCTGCTTGAGTGGAGTTAGTATGTTGGGGAGCTGGCAGTTGCTCACTGTTGCATGGTGGATCTCGTGGTGGTGTATTTCGTCCCTTCAGTGCAAGAAGGCTTTGCAGTGCTAAAGCATTGCAAAGCCTTGTTGCACTCAAGGGACAAATTTATCAATTTTATTAACTTGGGTAAAATATCATTCATAAACCATTTAATTTATATTTTTCAGTGTGCATTGGTTATGCAAAGAGAGCATGCATGCGGCAACCAAAGAGGGCCTGAGAAACAGATTTTAAACTTTTTTAGGCCTTGTGTGCTGAAATTTTCTCAGATTGTTATTTTTAATGAGGTCGAAAGTGTAGATAGGATACTATGTCCAGTTTAATAGGCATGTAGCCTATTAATTGTCCGTGTCAATGTCAACAGCTTTTAACTGACCTGCGATTGACTTCGACAATTCAAACATATGTCATCTGAGCCTAGAGATTACGCCGCTCCGGGTGTCCGTCTCCTCTAATTAGCGTTTAATAAATGACCCAATGATTATAGTTGTGTGTTAGTCACGTATATTTTAGTTAGCTGATTCTGATCCCTACTAATTACTGTCAATGTGGAAAGGGCGAATTCCACGGACATTTTACCATTTACGGGAAGGTGAAAGAAACTTATCAGTTGGGCTGCTGTCGGACCGATATCAGAGGCTGACTTCTCTTGGTGCAGGTTGTAATAACTTTTTTTTATTGCTTGGGAATTGCTGCTTAATTCAAATATCCGAGAGGATAGTTTTAATATAAATAGATAGCTTATTTCAGCAAAATTACTTCACAAGATTAACCATTTTTTCTGCAAATGTACATGAAAATACTATTTCGGACCATTCTTGTGTCTACTTTTAAGAAGTAGCAATAGTTCCATTATGGAAAGATGGAATTTTAGATACTTTTGTCGCTTCAATTGCATCACTCTAGTATTGCCAGTCAGTTCCTTACCCCTTTACCCGGGAGCGCGGTGACTCAGTAGGTAGAGGTGCAAGCTGCAAGCCGAGAGGTCCTCGGTACGAATCCCACCTGCCGCAACCGCGTTGTGTCCTTGGGCAAGACACTTCATGTCCATTGCCCGCATGGGGGCACGGTGGCCTTGTGTACTAAGGCGTACAGCACGTAGATGGTGCACTTGTCTTCAACCAATGCTAACCCTGCTTGTGTGGAGTTCGTATGTTGCGGAGCTGACAGTTGCTCGGTGGTTCTCTCCGGGTACTCCGGCTTCCTCCACCCGTAAAACTGTCGCGGTCATGCTTAGCCATTGTGCATAAATATGCGACCTTAAAACACCAATAAATAAATAAATAAATAACCATTTTACCCAACGAATCAACCGCATCTGCCCGCGTAATATGCAAATTCAACAGTTGAAAAAATATTATTTTTCAAAAAATTTTAATAAAACCATATCATGTGACCCCTCGTTGGAACGAGCTCGTTCCATCGAGGGGTCACATGATATGGTTTTGTTGAAATGTTTTGAACTATTTGAAAAAATGATATTTAAAATAATAAATTTTGATATCGTCTGCGTTGGGTAAAGGATTAAATAAGAAATGTGATTATTTTTGTGATGGGAAGATAGATTGCATTTTACGTTTCGGTGCAAGGCATAATTTCGTCCCATTTTGTCTTATTATGTCCCGACCTCTGAAGGAGGATTCGGGGGTATCTAGTGAAGCCCCCCGTGCGTCCGTCCGTCTGTCCACCCGCCTGTCTATCTGTCCGTACAAACTTTTTGCATTGTAACTTCAAAGCCATCATGCGGATTTGGATCTCCTTTGGTATGCTGATAGACCCCCATGGGGGAATGGATATGCATTAGGAACGTTTTCCGTCAAATAATTTTTCCCAGAGTTATGGTCCCCCTTTTCACCCTTTCGACTTAGAAAATATTTCTGTCCCACAATATCTTTAAGACTGCTTCAAGCATGCCTATGGGTCGGGGGTACTGACCCATGCTATGTTATAAAAGGTCTATACACGGGGCATTGATGATAAAATAATAACTTCAATCATTATTTTATCCTCCACGTATATTGATATTGGACTGGCCCATCTCACTGTAAGTGTACTCAAAGGCGATACCAATCCAGGAAACGAAGGTTAATGAGTCAAACGCACAACCTAAGGAAGAACATCCCCGTGGGAACGTTGGGCTTGTTTACTGTGGTACACACTTTTTACTGGCGAATTTAAATAGGGCCCAGTAACCAACGCATGGGATGTACGTCCCCAGCAGTGGGCGGCAATTGGCTCAACTTGATTTTATACACGTGTTGCGGTCAGGATATAGGCAAGTCACAGGTGCTGAAAAGGACCTTAAACACCAATAGATAAAGAAATAATGAAGGACAACTGGTGAAAGGGGGTTGCTAATAATTTTCTCATGCAGTTGACCTACAGGGCCGTAGAATCCATAATCCTCAAACGGTGAACTTCGGAATTCGTGGCTTCATTGCGAGTACATTGGACCGAAATAGCCAAACCTTTTAGTGCCCAACCCAGTCAAACTGACGTCTGCAGGAATTTATACAAGGAGGGACAAACACGATATATGGAACATCACGTGCCTGGGTTATACACGTCAACAAATATTCGTGATTTCTAAAGGAAAGGCACTATACGTTATATATATAATATTACAGGAATCTTAATAAATAGAAAATCTGCGAGGATGCAACTGCTTCAATGTAATTTTATATCGACTGTGTCAAGCAGAAATTCCACAAGGCATAGTGCTGGCACCTAGGTACTGAACTGAAAACTGTAAAGTTTTTCGAAACGTGACCCTGACGGGATTCGATCCCCGGTCTAGGGCACCCAATCGCATAGCCATAAATTCACAAAACGACACACGCGTGTGAATGGGTTCATCGATATGACACGAGTGGCAGCACGGAAGGATAGAACGAGGCCAAAGGCCTCGAGTTTTATCCTTCCGCGATGGCACAAGTGCCATATCGATTAACCCATTCACAGACGCGTGTCGTTCTGTGTTTATTACACGCCTTCTCGTCTATAAAAACAATTATTAGAAGGAAACTCAGCAATTCAATTTGACATCTATCAATAAAAATAACACATTTTATCACCAACCAAATTTGCGAGGGAATCCGTGTTTTTAGTTCGTCCCCTGAGTTCCAATGTGTTCTATACTGGCACATAGAACACATTGGAACTCAGGGGACGATTTTCAGCTATCGCTAGCGTTTCAAATTGTAATTGCGGTGCACGATTTGTAGAAAATTCCAGTAAAATATTTAGAAATAGTCGGTCAACGATTTCCGTTATTTTCAGCTATCGCTAGCGTTTCAAATTGTAATTGCGGTGCACGATTTGTAGAAAATTCCAGTGAAATATTTAAAAATAGTCGGTCAACGATTTCCGTTCCGCACATATGTGCGGAACAGATTTTCATTTTCCGCATGGTCTAGTGTTGCTGTAGATGGGGGTTACATAGAACAGGTGTGTAATAAATGCTCTGCCGCCAACTGAGCTAAATGAGTGGTGACAGAGCATTCAGGGCCACCTTCAGGAAACGTAAACAGTTTTCAGTCTAGTGGCTCGGTCCCATGACAATGCCTGGTGGAATTCCTGCTTTCCTGCTTGACATAGGCGATATATATATATTTAGATGTTTAACCCTTTACCCAACGTAACAGCCAAAGCGATAATCTCAAAAATCGCCAATTAATTTTCATTATTTTTTCATTTTTTGTCCCCAAAACATAGGGTATGACACTTCATTGGAACGAGCTCGTCGAGCTCGTTCCAATGAGGGGTCAAAACTTATGTTTTTGAGACAAAAAATGAAAAAAATTAGTTATTCAAGAATTTTTTTACAAGTGTCGTCTGCTTTTCATATTAGGTAAAGGGTTAAGAACAGTCGTGGGACATCCACCTGGCCGGGTTTTAGAAGTAACCGGTACAACGAAATGGTTACTGTTTTCAAATACATGAGATGGGTGGGAGTACGTATCCCTCTCGCTCCACCCTCTGCAGACATCTATGTCAGCCACTGGTGCAAAATAAAGTGACTAAATTCTGTCTCGGCGTATGAATCGGCTTGTAGAAGTTGGGTGAACAGTCATAATTCGTTGTCCCAAGAGTTTGCCTCAAAACAAATACGGCGGCCGATTTTTCGTTCGACTCCATTACTAGACCTTACATGAATAACATGGAAGTTTTCTTGAACTCAGTTCTTACCACATACACAGGCACACTTTGTGTTGTGATGGTGATAACATTAGTGTTCTATGACATGGACGATGAAACTCCGTTATGAAGCATACTGCGTCAGAGGCCTTTCTGGGGCTCTTTCCAGCAGTGTATTATATCACACCATACCAACGGGTCAGCGAAAGAAATTGGTTTCTCACGAATGACCGTAAACATATTAGTCCCCCATGGGAACCCCGGGAAATGGAGCAATGCTTTTTAGCTCAACAACATTAAGTAGGAGCTATTGGGAATGGTTGCGATTCGACGTCCGTTCGATCGTTCGTACGTTCCTCTGTCTGTCTACAATTCCGAAATTAGTGCAATCAGTTTTTTGTACAGAAGTTCTGTATGAAAGTTCTGATTTGAATACATTTTTGTTTGAATGTTTAGTAACATGGAATACATCACATATAATACAGTTTTTTTTCTCGTGCAGAAATTATGCAAATTAGATGAACTTTGATTTATTCAGTGCTACATATACACAGTAAGTGCACATTTCAATATGGCTCTGGCTAGAGGCATCTAACTGTCACCCACCTTTACAATACTTTACCTGTACATTTGTTACAGGTTACGGTCAGTATTTATGTACAGACCTTTGCAATACATTATATGTACCTTTGTTATCAGGTCATTACCTAGATGTGTGTCATTGATGTGGCACTTACTGTACATGTACATGTCTTACACAAGTTCAACTACAGTGTTACTGACACGTTCATTTTTTTATTTCATTCAAAACATGGCCACCAGACGCCATCTCATTATTTAGTTCAGTCCCTTCTTGGTGAAGTTGAGCTGCAGTGTCATTAACATTTTCATTTTCTGTAGACAGCAAGTTCGTTTTTTTCTGTTAAAATCCAGAACCCGGTAGCCAATGTGTGGGATGGAAGTTCTCTAACATGGGGAGCATCTGGTATGGCAGAAATGTCAAACTTTTAGTCTGCAATTTCTTCCCATAGTGTTACAACGAACTGAACCAATTCGATCTTGTTTGTCTGAGCTCATTGGTCGTGGGTCTGCTTCAGTGTGTTTACCAAAATCGTCCTCAAGAATTAAAGTTCGGATGGGATGGATAGCGCAACAAAGAGGAATTCAAGGTGTGAGAAGCTGCAGATAAACGAAATACCACAATGCTATAGGTTACTGTGATGAATTGACGTTAACACGGCCTGAGGTTTGTGGCTCGGAGCTTATGTTCAACCGAGATGAGAAGCACCTGCACTGTTGGGTCTAGGAGAGGCATTGGTAATATTATTTTCTCGCCAGTCCCTGTGGAAGAAATATAGTTTAACCCTCTGCATACCGATGTCAAAACATCAAAATTTCAAGCAGCAAATTTTCCCATAATGCAAATAGGAGTTTTACCAATTCAAGTTTGTTTGACAAAGCTCAGTGAGCTCTGTCAAACAAGATTGAATTGGTTTAATTCCAAGTCGCGTTACATTACGGCCGCCATGGACAGGTCACTTTCCACGAGTGGGCACTTTTTCCACAGACACAGTAATATTGGATTCCAAACAAAACCAATTGTAGAAATAATCATCAAAAATTTAATTAATTAAAATTTTGCTGAGGATTTTTATCCCTGGGTAAACGCATGCGTGGATATCACTGCCCACGCGTGGATTACGGCCACTCCACGGCAACTGTACTGTATGAGAAAAATATGCAAGTTGAATATTTTATTTTTCACACCAGGACTGCATAGGTTTAAAACAAATGCATTTTGTTAATGCATGTTTTTTCTGGTAAACTGCATAAACGCATTATAATCTTTACAAAACAATTTTAGTCCAGTGCTAAAATCTCCTAGTGTCAGTTACATTCTGTGCAAGGAATTGGTCCTGAATGTACCACCAAAAAGCACAGAAATCCCAGAGCTTCTGGCGAATTCTGTTGGCCCCCGAACCCCTCGCTGATTTGTTTTGGATTCCCATCTCCTCCCCTAAACCACAAATCCACAATGTACTTTTATTTCTGCCAGTTTTGTTACGTTCAAGAACAAGTGGAGGTAATAAACTATATGTTACCATACCCCCGTTATACAAAAAGTAGAAGGGACATTCGTCTAGTCCCCCGTCAATCGACATTCATAACGCCACACAAAGTAGATATGTTTCTCAGGCCATTATTTGTGAAATTGCAAGCGGGCGAGCGGTTTTTTATTTTATTTTTAGCTTAACTTGACATAGTCAAGATAAGCTATTGCCATCACGCGTGTGGAAGTCTGTGAGTCTGTGAGTCTGTGACGTCTGTTCACATTTCCTTTAGCACGGGCTACACCCCGCAGTTCTTGTCTGATCGTCACGAAATTTCATATGCAGGTTTGGGGTCATGTCTAGATGAGAACGTCCCCTTTTGGTCGCGATCGGGCAACCGGTTTGGCTGCCCGAGCCCAAAATCCGAAAACCATTAGCACAGTCTACAGGTCGTATTTATGAAGGGATTTCATTGTAACTTGGTAGGATGCCTCTGTATAGTGCCTAGACGAGAACGTCCCCTTTTGGGCATGATCTATCAACCGTGATGGCTGCCCAAGCCCGAAACCCAAAAACTTTTAGCACAGTCTGCAGGTCATGTTTAATGTGGAGGGATTTCATTGTAACTTGGTAGGATGACTCCTTATGATGTCTAGATGCGAATTTCCCCATTTGGGCATGATCTGCCAACCGTGACGACTGCCCGAGCCCAAAACCCGAAAACCTTTAGCACAGTCTACAGGTCATATTTATTGAGGAATTTCATTGTAACTTGGTGGGTTGACTTCATACAATGTCTAGATGAGAAAGTCCCCCTTTGGACGTGATTGGGCTACTGTGACGGCTACAGGAGCCCGAAGCCCGAAAACCTTTAGCACAGTCTAGAGGTCATATTTATGAAATGATTTCATTGTAACTTGGCAGGATGACTCCAAATAATGTCTAGATGAGAACGTCCCATTTTGATCGCGATCATGCAGCCTTGATGGGTGCCCGAGCCCAAAAACCTTTAGCATGGGTAAAAGGTCATATTTATGGAAGGATTTCATTGTAACCTGTTAGGTTGACTCCATATAATGCCTAGATGATGACATCCCCTTTTGGTCGTGATTGGTCAGTTGTGATGGCTACAAGTGCCCGAAGCCCGAAAACCTTGAGCACAGTCTACAGGTCATATTTATGAAGGGATTTCATTGTAACTTCTTAGGATCACTCCAGATGATGCTCAGATGAGATTGTCCCCTATGGTTGCGATCATTCACCCATGATGGCTGCCCAAGCCCGAAGCCCGAAAACCTTTAGCACAGTCTACAGGTCATATTTATGAAGGGATTTCATTGTAACTTGGTAGGTTAACTTAATATAATGTTTAGATGAGAACGTGCGATCATTCACCCATGATGGCTGCCCGAGCCCGAAAACCTTTAGCACAGTCTACAGGTCATATTTATGAAGGGATTTCATTGTAACTTGGTAGGTTAACTTCATATAATGTCTAGATGAGAACGTCCCCTTTTGGACATGATTGGGCAACTGTGACGGCTAAAGGTGCCCGAAGCCCGAAAACCTTTAGCACAGTCTACAGGTCATATTTATGAGGGGATTTCATTGTAACTTGGTAGGATGACTCCAAATAATGTCTAGATGAGAACGTCCCCTTTTGATCGCGATCATTCAGCCTTGATGGGTGCCCGAGCCCAAAAACCTTTAGCATAGGTAAAAGGTCATATTTATGGAAGGATTTCATTGTAACCTATTAGGTTGACTCCATATAATGCCTAGATGATGACATCCCCTTTTGGTCGTAATTGGTCAGCTGTGTTGGCTACAAGTGCCCGAAGCCCAAAAACCTTGAGCACAGTCTACAGGCCATATTTATGAAGGGATTTCATTGTAACTCCATAGGATCATTCCAGATGATGCCCAGATGAGATTGTCCCCTTTGGTTGCGATTATTCAACCATGATGGCTGCCCGAACCCGAAGCCCGAAAACCTTAAGCACAGTCTACAAGTCATATTTGTGAAGGGATTTCATTGTAACTTAGTAGGTTGACTTCATATAATGCCTAGATGAGAACATCCCCTTTTGGACATGTTTGGGCAACTTTGACGGCTAAAGGTGCCCAAAGCCCAAAAACATTTAGCACTGTCTACAGGTCATATTTATGAAGGGATTTCATTGTAACTTGGTAGGATGACTCCAAATAAGGTCAAGATGAGAACGTCCCATTTTGGCCGTGATCATTCAGCCTTGATGGGTGCCCGAGCCCAAAAACCTTTAGCATAGGCAAAAGTTTATATTTATAGAAGGATTTCATTGTAACATTGTTAGGTTGACTCCATATAATGCCTAGATGATGACATCCCCTTTTGGTCGTGATTGGTCAACTGTGATGGCTACAGGTGCCCGAAGCCCGAAAACCTTGAACACAGTCTACAGGTCATATTTATGAAGGGATTTCATTGTAACTTCGCAGGATCACTCCAGATGATGCCCAGATGAGATTGTCCCCTTTGGTTGCGATCATTCAACCATGATGGCTGCCCGAGCCCGAAGCCCGAAAACCTTTAGCACAGTCTACAAGTCATATTTATGAAGGGATTTCATTGTAACTTGGTAGGTTGACTTCATATAATGTCTAGATGAGAACGTCCCCTTTTGGACACGAGTGGGCAACTGTGACGGCTTCAGGGGCCCAAAGCCCGAAAACCTTTAGAACAGTCTACAGGTCATAATTATGAAGGGATTTTATTGTAGCTTGGTAGGATGACTCCAAATAGTGTCCAGATGAGAACGACCCCTTTTGGTCACGATCATTCAGCCTTGATGGCTGCTCGAGCCCAAAAACCTTTAGCATGTCTGTAGGTCGTATTTATGGAAGGATTTCATTGTAACTTGTTAGGTTGACTCCATATAATGCCTAGATGATGACATCCCCTTTTGGTCGTGGTTGGTCAACTGTGATGTCTACAGGTGCCTGAAGCCCGAAAACCTTTAGCACAGTCTACAGGTCGTATTTATGGAGGGATTTCATTGTAACTTGGTAGGTTGACTTCATATAATGTCTAGATGAGAACGTCCCCTTTGGACGCAATTGGGAAACTGACGGCTACAGGGGCCCGAAGCCCGAAAACCTTTAGCACAGTCTACAGGCCATATTTATGAAGAGATTTTAATGTAACTTGGTAGGATGACTCATTTTGGAATAATTTCATTGTAATTTTGTTGATATATGTTAACTGTGAGGGCCACATATATTAACTGTGAGGTCATATTAACCCACCCCTCAGATCTTTAGTACAGTGTACACCTCATATTATTTTTATCATAAACATAGCATACAGGGAACAGAAATGAACATATTCCCAATTATCACAATTCTTGTCTTATTTCATAATCCTTTCATAAACATTGAACATTATCCTTTTCATCAAACACAACACACAAGTTAAGCTACAGTGTCATTGACACTTTCATTTTTATTTCAGTAATTACTTCTTTTCCATCAAAAGTTCATGTTCTTGGTTCGAGTTTTAGGCCTCATAATCTACAGAATAGCATGGGTGGTGATGTATTTCATCCCTTGAGTGCAAGAAGGCTTTGCAATGCTAAAGCATTGCAAAGCCTTCTTGCACTCAAGGGACAAATTCATCAATTTTTTTAACTTGGGTAAAATATCAGACATAAACCATTTAATTTTTATTTTTTTTATGTTTAAATTAGTTATAAAAAGAGAGCATGCGGCAGCCAAAGGGACCATGCGGGAGGGCCTGAGAAACAGATGTTTTATTTTTTAGGCCTAATCCGCGTTATCTACTTGATGTTGGGAGCCCGGTGGTTCAGTGGTTACGGCATTGAACTTCAAACCGAGAGGTCCACGGTTCGATCCCCGTCATCGGTAACTGCGTTGTGTCCCTGGGCAAGGCACGTAACTTCGATTGCCCACGGTGGCGCTGTGCACAAATGCGTACTGCACATCGATGGTGTACCTGTCTCCAGCCAATGCTAACCCTGCCTGCGTGGATTTAGTACCGAAAGGTCCACGGTTCGATCCCCGCCAGGAGTAACTGCGTTGTGTCCCGGGGCAATGCACTTAATCCCGATTGGGGCACGGTGGCGCTGTGTGCTAAGGCGCACGTCGATGGTGCACTTTTCTCCCCTCACTGCATGTGTAACATACGTATGTCCAGGGTGAGATAGCGGGGAGAGACAGATATATCTACCCCCCCCCCCCCCCCCCCCCCACTGCATGTGTAACATACGTCTATCCAGGGTGAGATAGTAGGGAGAGACAAATGTATCCCACCCCACCCACGTGACGTTATACATTTACAACGTTATTATGACGTTGTGCATATCGTATCAGTTTCTTGCTTCCAACCAATTCATATTGACGTCATCAGAATGCCATGTGATCAAAGTTTGATGCTCTAAAACTCTTTAAACCCCAAGATACCACCGTTCCTAATTGATTTCATGGTATATACCTTTGGTATATACATAACTTTTGCATGCTCTTTCCGATGGTGTCATTAGGTTTTCAAAACAACGAATACCAAATGAGTTGATTGTATCAGCACGTGACCGCCGATTACCTCTGGCTAACGTAACCGCTGTATGATGGGGGGAGAAAAATAATCCCTGATGGGTACGGGTGTGAGATGGGAAAATCTCACCCTCGGGACAAGATATTTGGTCCAGACACTCGGCAAGCCTCGTGTCTGGCCCAAATATCTTGCCTTCGGGTGAGATTTTCCCATCCCACACCCGTACCCATCAGGGATTATAATAATCCCACCCACCCACGTGACGTTGTGCATTTATAACGTTATTTTGACGTTATGCATATCGTATCAGTTTTTTGCTACTAACTAATTCATATTGACGTCATCAGAATGCCGTGTGATCAAAGTTTGATGCTCTAAAACTCTTTAAACCCCAAGATTCCACCGTTCCTAATTGATTTCGTGGTATATACCTTTATATACCTAACTTTTCCATGCTCTTTCCGATGGTGTCATTAGTTTCTCAGAACAACGAATACCAAATGAGTTGATTATATCAGCACGTGACCGCCGATTACCTCTCGCTAACATTACCGCTGCATGGTGGGGGAGAAAAATAATCCCTGATGGGTACGGGTGTGGAATGGGAAAATCTCACCTTCGGGACAAGATATTTGGTCCAGACACTCGGCAAGCCTCGTGTCTGGCCCAGATATCTTGCCCTCGGGTGAGATTTTCCCATCCCATACCCGTACCCATCAGGGATTATAATAGTCTTCAATCAATGCTAACCCAGCTTGTGTGGAGTAAGTACGTTGTGGAGTCTTGCAGTAGCTCGCCGTTGCTCGGTGGTTCTCTCCGGGTACTCCGGCTTCCTCCATCCCTAAACTGCCTAAAACTGTGCAACACGAGGTTAGCCTGGCTGTCGAAAGTGTCATTAAACTCTAATAAATAAATTTGATGTTGATTGTGTCGTCTGTTCGTCGTCTGCAAAAAATATATCCACCCCTGGATTGAACGGGTCAAACTATTTATATTTTTCATTCATAATTGTTTCAATTCAGTCTGAGAACGATCAACCAAAAAGATTATATTAACTGTGTTAACCTTGTTTTCAGAGATAGTCTACTGTCGAAGATTACTTCTTTTCAGCGTGAGTATTGAATTCCATGGTTCTTTATTCTTCTATTATAGGCTGTTTGTTGCGCTTAATTATCACCCCTAAACACTCAGCGACATCCCCGAGCTTTTCACGGGTTGTACTCACATTGTATTATTGTCGCTTGTCCCCGGAAATTAATCGCTTCCACTTTATTTCTAAATGCCAAGAATGTGATTTAGTATTATGGTGTTGTCAAACATTGTAATGTATTCCATCAAATATTATAATGTATTCCAGTTTTAGAAAATCCATTCGCTCAAACTAAGAATCGTTTGAAGAAAGATTAAAACCAAATAATCAGAAAACCATTTGATGTCACTCCATTGGTCACATGTTGCATGACCAGGTCATTCGGGTGAAATTCTGAAATATTCAGTGTATTTTATGTGAATCACTGGCCGATTGTTCGTTTGAAAAAGAGTGATTGCAGATCTCGCAAAGGAGTCAACATTTGAGATTTTTTTTTACAGGAAACCGTTTACGAAGTCAAGATATTTTGGATTATTTTTCAAAACCTAATCTTGTATTGAAGTGATGATTTTTTTAAACGTTTTAACCCTTGAGTGTTTTAGTTGTTAGTATATATCGGGAAAAGTTGCCGACTTGACAGAAGAGGATTTTATTCAACGACTTCCAGCTCTTTTCTGCCCAGCAGGTGACTTTGTTTCCCTGTCTGCCCTTTCCAGCAAATATCATTTGATGAAAATACTTCGTGCATCGGATGTATCCATGACAGGTAGGTTACGCTTTTTTCACTCACTAACATCGAAAACCGATCATACGAGTGTGTGGACATCTCTACCCCACGACCAGTCCACGGCGGCAGTACTGTAATAACTCGGTACAAATAAGGTTAGCCAACTGTTTAACCCTTTACCAAATAACCGTGTCCGCCCACGTAATTTGCAAATTGAGCAGTTGAAAAAATAAATTTTTCAAAATATTTCACCAAAACCATATCATGTGACCCCCTCATTGGAACGAGCTCATCGAGCTCGTTCCTATTGGGGGTCACATGATATGGTTTTGTTTAATTTTTTTTTTAATTAAAAAAAATAGAAATTAAAATAATAAATTTTTATATTCTCTGTGTTGGGTAAAGGGTTAATGCAAACACTCCATTGACATGTAGTGCAACTTAGTAAGTTAGTACACAGGGCCGCTGTGCCCCACATACGCAGTTGGGATTAAAGTAATTTTTGGTAAAGATCTAACCAACTAATGAAAATAAAACGGACATTGACCACCCCTCCCCCTCCCATTATCAACTGAGTGTGTGTGTGCGGGGGGGGGGGGGGGGGGTACATGAATAAGCAGTCACACGTTTTTATAAGTGTGGGTTCTTACGGTTGCTCAAGGTGCTATATAAGTAAGGGAACTTTGTTTACTTTGAAATTCCCACATCTGATATTCCATTTTATCAAATCAAATACACACAAATTATACATCAAAGTGAAGGCTGTGATGTATGGAACATGAAAAATGTATGTATTCAACTCACAGAGTTGGCTGCAGGCGCCAATGGTTCCCGAAAGTTTGCTACCATATTCGTACCAGAACTGATAGGCAAATAATATTTCAAGAGAACAACCCGTGGCCAAATGAGCTTCGGGTATCCAAGAACAAAGCCAGGATATCGAAATTCTTCAAAACGCATCGACAGAGCTGAGTGGGGTAAATTCCAAAAGTCTTGGTTTTATTTTCATTGTCTGTTTGATGACATTTTTGGTCAAGGTCATCGAATCGAAAAATCATCGAGACACAATGCCGTCAAATATCAAGTTATGAGAAGGATCGCCATAATACAACACACTATTATTGTATGGAGACTGCACAGTTGCTATAATACTTGGAGGGTATCAAGACAACTGTTGTCAACTCTGTGAGTAGATTGCATATATTTTCATGTTCTAGACATCACAACCTTCATTTTGATGTACAATATGTGTATATTTAATTTGAATTTATGGAATAACAGATATGGGAATTTCAAAGTAACCAAATTTCCCTTACTTATAAAGCACCTTAATTTGTTTTCCTAAGAGGCGCGGCGGCTCAGTGATTGCGGTATTGGGCCTCAAGGGAGCGAGGTGGCTCAGTGGTAGACTGTTGGATATCTATGCTAGAGGTCCCGAGTTCGATCCCCGTCCGGGACGACCTGCGTTGTGTACTTGGGCAAGGCACTTTATCCCGGTTGCCTACACGGGGGCACGATGATGCCGTGTACTTAGGGGCACTTGCATGTCGATGGTGCACATGTCTTCAACCGCTGTAACCCTGCTTGCGTGGAGCTTGAACATAATTAGAATGTTGAGGAGCTGACAGTTGCTCCGTCGATGCGCGGTGGTTCTCTCCAGGTACTCCGGCTTCCTCCGCCCGTAAAACTGTCACGGTCACGATTAGCCATTGCACATAAGTATGTGACCCTAAACACCAATAAATAAATAAATAAATAAATAAATAAATAAATAAATAAATAAATAAATAAATAACTAAATAAATAACTAAATAATATTGGACTTCAAACCGAAAGGTTCACGGTTCGGTCTAATTTAATTCTAACAACATTGTCTTCATTTTTTTATCGAAGATGGGGCCATGGCCGACGGATCATTAGATTTGTTATCTTACTATTAATGTATATATAGGGTGTCTCTTCAATTGACTCTGAAAACTGGCGAAAAAGGGATTTTCTCAGCCACTGCTTCTTCATAATAAGTCCAAGGTGATTGTGTTTGCCTCCTGGAAGTCAGGACTCCATTCTTCTGTAGTATGTTCTTCAGTAGCAGAGAAAAGTTTTCACATTTATACAACCTTTTGTTGAGTACATCCTGCATAACTGTTAGACTTTTAGATTAATCTTCGTAGTCAGAATTTGTACACCAATAGTTGTGCTCTTGCAGTTTATTCTAGAGTGCCCATAGGCACAGCAAGTGCCTTTAGAATTCTCCAATCAACAGCAACGAAACAAATCTACGTGAATAAAATATCTTAGCATTATGACTGCATATCAAAAACATCGAATGAACATGGAACCTTTGTCAAGCAAGGAGCTCGATAGCTTAACCGTTCACCTAGCATGAAAAGCAGACGACACTTGCAAAAAAAAATTCTTGAATAACTATTTTTTTTCATTTTTTGTCTCAAAAACATAGGTTATGACCCTTCATTGGAACGAGCTCGACGAGCTCGTTCCAATGAGGGGTCATAATCTATGTTTCTGAGACAAAAAATGAAAATAGAATGAAAATTAATTGGCGATTTTTGAGAATAGCGCTGGTCGGTTTTGGTCGTTACGTTGGGTAAAGGGTTAAATGTTAAATTATTGGATATTAACTCAACAGTTTGATTCCCACCCGCGCCATCTGCATTGTGTCCTTGGGCAAGACACTTTATCCTGGATGGTCATGTGTGTGGGGGGAAGGGGGGGGGGGGGGCACCGTGGCAATGTGTTCTAAGGTGTTCTGCACATCGATAGCGCACTTGCCTCCAGCCACTGCTTATTCTTCTAAGCCGTATTAGTACGTTGGAGAGTCCCACAGTTGATTGATTCTGCTCGATGCTTCTCACCGAGTATTCTGCCTTCCTCCACCCGTAAAACTGTCAGACAGGATATGTCACTGGCTGTTGAAAGAGTTGTTAAACCCAAATAAACATGAAATAAAAATAAATAAAATATGAACTGCATGCAACGAATACGGACCTTTAGAATGGAACAAGACCTTTTTAGCCCTTTCCGACTACGGTTATCTTGACGTTTTAACGCCACGAAGAATCAGGTTTTAGCGACGTCAAACACAATCGTTAGCCCATTGAACCCCGATGGTATCTTCCATATCAGTTCAATGACAGCAGCAAGAAGAATCCATATTCATTATTTGGGGGTAGACCAATTAATATTTGCACATTTGACATTGAATATATTGATTGGACTACCATACTAAATCACTTAGAATCCATCCTATTTAATGAAATTATAATGTATCATGTTCTTGAACGAAAAAGCGGCCGCTCGGGTTCAAAGTCAGAGTCCGTAATATTACGTACCGCAGTCGCAACACACGACAATTTTCGTACGTAATATTACGTACCGTAGTCGAAAAGGGTTAATAGAGTGAATTTCACACTGACGCGGTTAATGATGGATACCGAAGATGAGATACTGTTACGTGGAGTATACATCCCTGACATTTATCGTCATGAAAATCGACTTTCGATAAAGTTATCTCCCCTGAAATTATTAGACGAGCGAGGGAGGCCAAATTGAGAGGAAAGTATTTTTTTGAGAAAACGCCAATAACACTAGTAGAAAATAGATCAGTATCTCAACAACCAATATTAATAATCCACTTTGGCTCTTTGTTTTGCGAATGTGTTTTTACAGAAATTTGCAAGTTTCTATTCTTCTCAGGAAAGAAATACACAGAACAACACGCGCGTGTGAATGGGTTAATCGATATGGTACGAGTGCTTGCGTGGAAGGATAGAACGAGAGGCCACAGGCCTCGGGTTTTATCCTTCCACGATGGCACGCGCGTGTCGTTCTGTGTTTATTGTGGAGCGCGGGGGCTCAATGGTAGATTGTTGGACTTCTATGCTAGAGGACCCGAGTTCGATTCCCGTCCGGGACGACCCGCGTTATGTCCTTGGGGCAAGACACTTTATCTCGGTTGCCAACATGGGGGCACGATGACGCCGTGTACTAAGACGTACTGCACGTCGATGGTGCACATGTCTGCGACCGCTGAAACCCTGCTTGGGCAGAGCTTGAACAGAGTTGTATTGTTAAGGAGCTGACAGTTGCTGGTCGATGCTCGGTGGTTCTCTCCGGGCACTCCGGCTTCCTCCACCCGTAAAACTGTCTCGGTCACGATTTACCATTGTCTATAAGTATGTGACCTTAAAACACCAATAAATAAATAAACTAGATGGTGTCACTTGTGTGCAAAGCACACTATAGTGTATCCCCGCATTTGCATCCTTAACTTTGTATGAATGCTTGATACAAAGATGAAATGTATTATATGACACACTAAAAGTATATTGAGTGGCGCAGGTGACACAGCTTTGTGCGCACCTACAGACTCCACTGCAACATTTGAGCATGGTTTTAGCGTTTCGAATTACATACATGAACCCTGGGAGACTTTCGCCGGAAACGGTCTAAGAAAACATGAAAGTGGCAACGGTGGCACAACCACGTGGCACAATAAAAATCCGAAACCTTCGTGCACATCTACAGACCCTACTGCAACATTTGAGCATAGTTTTAGCATTTCAAATTACATACTCTAGGAGCTTTTCGCCGGAAACGGTCTAAGAAAACACGAAAGCAAAACGGTGGCACAGCCACGTGGCAACTGAAAAATCCGAAACCTTCGTGTGCATCTACAGACCCCACTGCAACATTTGAGCATGGTTTTAGCATTTCGAATTACATACCCTAGGAGCCTTTCGCCGGAAACGGTCTAAGAAAACACAAAAGTGGCAACGGTGGCACAGCCACGTGGTACCTGAAAAGTCTGAAACCTCTGTGCGCATCTACAGACCCTACTGCAACATTTGAGCATGGTTTTAGCGTTTCGAATTACATACTCTAGGAGCCTTTCGCCAGAAACGGTCTAAGAAAACACGAAAGTGGTAACGGTGGCACCCCAAAAATCCAAAACCTTCGTGCGCATCTACAGACCCTGCAGCAACATCTGAGCATGCTTTTAGCATTTCGAATTACATACTCTAGGAGCCTTTCGCCAGAAACGGTCTAAGAAAACACGAAAGTGGTAACGGTGGCACCCCAAAAATCCAAAACCTTCGTGCGCATCTACAGACCCTGCTGCAACATCTGAGCATGCTTTTAGCATTTCGAATTACATACTCTAGGAGCCTTTCGCCGGAAACGGTCTAAGAAAACACGAAAGTGGCAACGGTGGCGCCGCCACGTGGCAGCTGAAAAATCCGAAACCTTCGTGCGCATCTACAGACCCCACTGCAACATTTGAGCATGGTTTTAGAGTTTCGAATTACATACCCTAGGAGCCTTTCGCCAGAAACGGTCTAAGAAAACACAAAAGTGGCAACGGTGGCACAGCCACGTGGCAACTGAAAAGTCTGAAACCTTCGTGCACATCTACAGACTTTACTGTCACATTTGAGCATGGTTTTAGCATTTCGAATTACATACCCTAGGAGCCTTTCGCCGGAAACGGCCTAAGAAAACACGAAAGTGGCAATGGTGGCGCAGCCACGTGGCAACTGAATAAACCGAAACATTCTTGCGCATCTACAGACCCCACTGCAACATTTGAGCATGGTTTTAGTGTTTCGAATTACATACCCTAGGAGCCTTTCGCTGGAAACGGTCTAAGAAAACACGAAAATGGCAATGGTGGCACAGCCACGTGGCACCTGAAAAATCCGAAACCTTCGTGCGCATCTACAGACCCCACTGCAACATTTGAGCATGGTTTTAGCGTTTCGAATTACATACCCTAGGAGCCTTTCGCCGGAAACGGTCTAAGAAAACACAAAAGTGGCAACGGTAGCATAACCACGTGGCAGCTGAAAAATCCGAAACCTTCGTGCGCATCTACAGACCACACTGCAACATTTGAGCATGGTTTTAGCATTTCAAATCACATACTCTAGGAGCTTTTCGCCGGAAACGGTCTAAGAAAACACGAAAGCAAAACGGTGGCACCGCCACGTGGCACCTGAAAAATCTGAAACCTTTGTACGCATCTACACACCTTACTGCAATATTTGAGCATGCGTTTAGCATTTCGAATTACATGCCCCAGGAGCCTTTCGCCGGAAACGGTCTAAGAAAACACAAAAGTGGCAACGGTGACACAGCCACGTAGCACCCAAAAAAATCCGAAAGCTTCCTGCGCATTTACAGACTCCACTGCAACATCTCAGCATGGTTTTAGCGTTTCGAATTACAAACTCTAGGAGCCTTTCGCCGGAAACGGTCTAAGAAAACACGAAAGTGGCAATGATGGCACAGCCACGTGGCACCTGAAAAATCCGAAATATTTGTGCACATCTACAGACTCTACTGCAACATTTGAGCATGGTTTTACCATTTCGAAATACATACTGTAGGAGCCTTTCGCCGGAAATGGTCTAAGAGAACACAAAAGTGGCAACGGTGGCACAGCCACGTGGCAACGGTGGCACAGCCACGTGGCAACTGAAAAATCCGAAACCTTCGTGTGCATCTACAGACCCCACTGCAACATTTGAGCATGGTTTTAGCATTTCGAATTACATACCCTAGGAGCCTTTCGCCGGAAACGGTCTAAGAAAACACAAAAGTGGCAACGGTGGCACAGCCACGTGGTACCTGAAAAGTCTGAAACCTCTGTGCGCATCTACAGACCCTACTGCAACATTTGAGCATGGTTTTAGCGTTTCGAATTACATACTCTAGGAGCCTTTCGCCAGAAACGGTCTAAGAAAACACGAAAGTGGTAACGGTGGCACCCCAAAAATCCAAAACCTTCGTGCGCATCTACAGACCCTGCAGCAACATCTGAGCATGCTTTTAGCATTTCGAATTACATACTCTAGGAGCCTTTCGCCGGAAACGGTCTAAGAAAACACGAAAGTGGCAACGGTGGCGCCGCCACGTGGCAGCTGAAAAATCCGAAACCTTCGTGCGCATCTACAGACCCCACTGCAACATTTGAGCATGGTTTTAGAGTTTCGAATTACATACCCTAGGAGCCTTTCGCCAGAAACGGTCTAAGAAAACACAAAAGTGGCAACGGTGGCACAGCCACGTGGCAACTGAAAAGTCTGAAACCTTCGTGCACATCTACAGACTTTACTGTCACATTTGAGCATGGTTTTAGCATTTCGAATTACATACCCTAGGAGCCTTTCGCCGGAAACGGCCTAAGAAAACACGAAAGTGGCAATGGTGGCGCAGCCACGTGGCAACTGAATAAACCGAAACATTCTTGCGCATCTACAGACCCCACTGCAACATTTGAGCATGGTTTTAGTGTTTCGAATTACATACCCTAGGAGCCTTTCGCTGGAAACGGTCTAAGAAAACACGAAAATGGCAATGGTGGCACAGCCACGTGGCACCTGAAAAATCCGAAACCTTCGTGCGCATCTACAGACCCCACTGCAACATTTGAGCATGGTTTTAGCGTTTCGAATTACATACCCTAGGAGCCTTTCGCCGGAAACGGTCTAAGAAAACACAAAAGTGGCAACGGTAGCATAACCACGTGGCAGCTGAAAAATCCGAAACCTTCGTGCGCATCTACAGACCACACTGCAACATTTGAGCATGGTTTTAGCATTTCAAATTACATACTCTAGGAGCTTTTCGCCGGAAACGGTCTAAGAAAACACGAAAGCAAAACGGTGGCACCGCCACGTGGCACCTGAAAAATCTGAAACCTTTGTACGCATCTACACACCTTACTGCAATATTTGAGCATGCGTTTAGCATTTCGAATTACATGCCCCAGGAGCCTTTCGCCGGAAACGGTCTAAGAAAACACAAAAGTGGCAACGGTGACACAGCCACGTAGCACCCAAAAAAATCCGAAAGCTTCCTGCGCATTTACAGACTCCACTGCAACATCTCAGCATGGTTTTAGCGTTTCGAATTACAAACTCTAGGAGCCTTTCGCCGGAAACGGTCTAAGAAAACACGAAAGTGGCAATGATGGCACAGCCACGTGGCACCTGAAAAATCCGAAATATTTGTGCACATCTACAGACTCTACTGCAACATTTGAGCATGGTTTTACCATTTCGAAATACATACTGTAGGAGCCTTTCGCCGGAAATGGTCTAAGAGAACACAAAAGTGGCAACGGTGGCACAGCCACGTGGCAACGGTGGCACAGCCACGTGGCAACTGAAAAATCCGAAACCTTCGTGTGCATCTACAGACCCCACTGCAACATTTGAGCATGGTTTTAGCATTTCGAATTACATACCCTAGGAGCCTTTCGCCGGAAACGGTCTAAGAAAACACAAAAGTGGCAACGGTGGCACAGCCACGTGGTACCTGAAAAGTCTGAAACCTCTGTGCGCATCTACAGACCCTACTGCAACATTTGAGCATGGTTTTAGCGTTTCGAATTACATACTCTAGGAGCCTTTCGCCAGAAACGGTCTAAGAAAACACGAAAGTGGTAACGGTGGCACCCCAAAAATCCAAAACCTTCGTGCGCATCTACAGACCCTACAGCAACATCTGAGCATGCTTTTAGCATTTCGAATTACATACTCTAGGAGCCTTTCGCCAGAAACGGTCTAAGAAAACACGAAAGTGGCAACGGTGGCGCCGCCACGTGGCAGCTGAAAAATCCGAAACCTTCGTGCGCATCTACAGACCCCACTGCAACATTTGAGCATGGTTTTAGAGTTTCGAATTACATACCCTAGGAGCCTTTCGCCAGAAACGGTCTAAGAAAACACAAAAGTGGCAACGGTGGCACAGCCACGTGGCAACTGAAAAGTCTGAAACCTTCGTGCACATCTACAGACATTACTGTCACATTTGAGCATGGTTTTAGCATTTCGAATTACATACCCTAGGAGCCTTTCGCCGGAAACGGCCTAAGAAAACACGAAAGTGGCAATGGTGGCGCAGCCACGTGGCAACTGAATAAACCGAAACATTCTTGCGCATCTACAGACCCCACTGCAACATTTGAGCATGGTTTTAGTGTTTCGAATTACATACCCTAGGAGCCTTTCGCTGGAAACGGTCTAAGAAAACACGAAAATGGCAATGGTGGCACAGCCACGTGGCACCTGAAAAATCCGAAACCTTCGTGCGCATCTACAGACCCCACTGCAACATTTGAGCATGGTTTTAGCGTTTCGAATTACATACCCTAGGAGCCTTTCGCCGGAAACGGTCTAAGAAAACACAAAAGTGGCAACGGTAGCATAACCACGTGGCAGCTGAAAAATCCGAAACCTTCGTGCGCATCTACAGACCACACTGCAACATTTGAGCATGGTTTTAGCGTTTCGAATTACATACCCTAGGAGCCTTTCGCCGGAAACGATCTAAGAAAACACAAAAGTGGCAACGGTGGCATAGCCACCTGGCACCTGAAAAATCCGAAACCTTCGTGCGCATCTACAGACCACACTGCAACATTTGAGCATGGTTTTAGCGTTTCGAATTACATACCCTAGGAGCCTTTCGCCGGAAACGGTCTAAGAAAACACAAAAGTGGCAACGGTGGCACAGCCACATGGCACCTGAAAAATCTGAAACCTTCGTGCACATCTACAGATCATTTGGCAACACCCTAGTGCAGTTATAGAACTCTGAATTACATAGGTTGGGATTATTCGAAAGAAAAGTGAAAAATTAGCGCATTTTTCAAGTGGCTCCAGGGAAGCCACTTGGTGGCGCAAAACTTTAAAAGTGGTATTTTTGGATTGCAGAGACCCTATTGAACAACTGTAGAAAGTTACAGCGTTTCGAATTACAAAACCGGACGTACGGAAGTACGGGCGTACGGACGTACGGACGTACAGGCGGAGATTACGACAATATCCCCGCATTTTTAAAATGCGGGGATAATAATTCTGTGTTTATTACACGCCTTCACGTCTGTAAAAACAATTATTAAAAGGACAGTCAGCAATTCGTTTGACAACTATCAACAAAAAGAACACATTTTATCGCCAACCAAATTTGCGAGGGGAACCCGTGTTACTATTTCGTCCCCTGAGTTCCAATGTATTCTATATGTGCCTACTGGCACATACTGGACACTTTGGAACTCTTGGGGCGATTTTCAGCTATCGCAAGCGATTCAAATTGTAAATGTGTTGCGCAGTTTGTTGAAAATTCCAGTGAAATTTCGCTTCTATTTAAAAATAGTCCGTCAACGATTTCCGTTCCGAACATATAACATAACATAACATTTATTAGCAGTATGCGATAATCTACAAGTAACATGAACAAAAGTAGTACTCAAAATATTACAATTTCATCCACCAATTTTCCATGATCAAAGTACGATATTTTTATTAATTTGATACGAAAAAGATCGTGGAGACGTGAACTAGAATTTCCAGTACACATCACTAAACATATCATAATCGTCAGGCGAAAAAATCGCGGATCACGCTGCAGATTTTATGGCATAAACTGGGGGTTCTATTTTCAAATATTAATTTGAATTTCTCAAATATACTCAGATCAATAAAACCGTCAATCTCACTGTTCATCAGAACAAATAGTTCTGATCGAAGCTCTGAATAATGTGTACATTCCATAAGAAAATGGTATTCGTTTTCTATTTTCCCGGGGTTTGCTTCACAGTGAGTACATTTCCTGTCGATAACAGGCTTCGGCGGTTGATAATGTCGCCCTTTTTCAATAGCTAACTTATGATTGCTGATACGAAGCTTCGTGAAAATTTCCCGGTCTTCCGCCGTGTTCGTTTCCACTAAGTACGTTTCCATTGAATAGTCATTTTTAAACAGCCTGTAAGTTCTCAGTTTATTATCTCCATTCTTTTTGCAGTTCTCAAACATTGACTTCTTGAACGTGTTTACATGCTGCAAGCGCAAATTGTACTTGAGCTTACCTATAACATTAGTGTTAGTGATAATTGGATGTTGAGGGACAGCGAGACCGTATCTTTCCAGTAATCTGAAAGGGGATTCCGGTTTGCCTTTACGATTTCTTTGTTCAGCTACCACATTCCACATCAGGTCATTTTGATTCTCAGATATTTTGATTGCGAAAGAAGCCATCCTACTTACCGCCTCGATATATAGCGGATATCGACCAAGTTCTGCGCGGACCGCATGGTTGGAGGAATATGTGCGGAACAGATTTTCTCATTTTCCGCACGATTTAGTGTTGCTGTAGATGGGGATTACATAGAACAGGCGTGTTATAAATTAGCAAATCTTTCGTCCAAGACTTTTATATAAATGAAATGGAGAGTGTCTGTCCGATATACTACCGGTTAATATAACAAACAGTAAAAACGTTACAGAACATCAAAAGATGGTGGAAACGTCATTTTCGTATTTTAAAATGCTTTCAACAGAGAATAACAGACAAACGTTCATGGTCTTTTTGAAATAGGCACTTTCATCGCCACGATATAGCCTAAGCTGCTGATGTGGCGTAAAGCACCAATAAATAATAAATAACAGACAAACGTTCAAATTGATTGAGAAAAAGTGCAAGAAGCCATCGTCTGAAGTTTTATACTACTTTTTATGCTACTCTACAGGGAAATACATGAAGTTTTTGAAATGATGCGCATATCGATGAAATAAATTAGCTAACATTTCGAAATTTCATTTTTTTCTGAAATTTCCATACCCTCAGTGTTAAATAAAGGGAACTGGCTTTCCTTGAATCTCTTCCAATGATGAAAACTGTCGCCATGACAGATAGCTTCCAAGGCCTGAACAGACTGGACAGGAAAAAATCGGTTTATAAAGAGTACACACTGTAGCATTTCCAGCAGAATGTGATGCTCAGACCCACCGTATCGATGCAGGTTTTCATCGGGGAAGCCGGGAAGTGAAACAGTGCTTATTTACTATGGTAGGCAATGTCTGATGTATTGGTAAAATTCAACTTGGTAACCAGTTTCTGAGATTTATGTTCTCTATAGTGATTGGCTAATCCCGATGGGAGGTGAAACAGTGCTCGTTTACTTTGGTAGATAAGTTCTGATGTACTGGTCGAATTGAATATGGTAACCAACACACGGGGCATGAGTCCTCAGAAGAGAGTGTCATAATTAAAAAACGATTGGTTGAACTCGATGGAAGGGAAAGTGCTTGTTTGCTTTGGAAGATAAGTTCTGATTTACTGTTATAAATGAACATGGTAACTAGCCTAGGGTGTGAATCCTGTGAAGTGTGCAACATAAATATAATCTATTCTTTGTCAATACAATTGCATAACTTGATAGTCCATATTTATTATTTGAGGTAGACCAGTTAATATTTATTGATCTATGGCATAAATGTATGGAGCAGCCATTAAATTTATGAAAATTGGACGCACCTTTATCCTGGACCGAAAAACGCCCTTTCGTCGAATTTGATCCAAAGATTTACAACACGTCGTTCCTTGAGTTCCAATGTGTTCTGTGTGCCAGTAGGCTGCCAGTAGGCACATAGGACACATTGGAACTTAGGAGACGACGTGTTAATTAATTACCCCCCTCCCCTCCATTAGCTCATCACATAACATAACGGACAAAACCACCAACGCCTTTTCTTAAAAATCGCTATTCAAATTTTATTAATCCTCATTCAAATTTCAATATTTAAAAAAAGAACTGTCGAAAATTTATAATGTATGACCCCTCAATGAAACAACCTCATTGGTCAAGAATTTAGTTTTTGCAAGCGTCAACTGAAGTTCGTTTTAGGTAATAGGTAAGACAAGTATAAGCCGGTATGAGCAATGACGCCTTTAGTATTTACGTTGAAAAAATATCAGGGACCTATTTCACTGCCCTCCCCTTCGCCACTTACTGACTGGTTCCCTGTCATTATTTCATAAACCTGGTATATGAAATGCCATTCCATACATTTTTTTCCTCTCCTCCTTCCACTCGAAGAATTTTAATTCTTTGAAACTCACATTTACCACTGCCTCAGACCATCGCACTCAAACATACGCACGCACCCCCCCAAAAACACCCACTCACTTGACCATCCACCCACCCACACCGACACACCCAGCTCAACCCACGCCTACCCACCCTACCCCACCTCAGCCTACACACATCTATACCTAAACACATGTACGGGCGCCATAATTATTTCATTCACGGCATTATCCGACACGCGTAGAGGAGTCGGTTGGTTAGAAAATGGAATGTCAGTACGGCCCTCCGGTGGCTTCGCTGCCAAATACCACAATATTTTCCAACCAAACCCTTATAAAAAAAAGTACCATGGTAAACCATGGTAAATCCCAAAATACCCTGGTAATACCATGGTATTACCATGGTATTACCAGGGTATTTTGGGATTTAACATGGTTTACCATGGTACTTTTTTATAAGGGAAATATCCCCGCCAATTTATATTGATTCAATCAGGGAAGTTAATTTATCACGGCTCACACAATCTGAAAAATCCGCGCCGAACTTGGTTCCAAGTAGGACCAAAACCCGCCGAAGAACCGAAAGAAATGAGTCTTCGTGTAATCTGGAACCATGCATTTTGAATTGCCTGTCTTCTTTGTATAAAAAACTGCCGTTGTCGCGCAACGTAACGCATGCGTGGTGGAACAATAATTATGTACTACTGACGTCGCTTCATCGCCATTTTAAAACCTCAGCCAACTTGGCGCGGTTTTATATTTTAAAACTTATGCAATGTCCAGAGGCTTTGACCAAGTTTGGGTTCCCTACAAGGACAAACTAAAGAACCAGTTTTGGTTCCTGGCGGAGCCAACATTTCCCTGTATGCAGAAGACCCGTACAGTAGCTTTTGCTGATTGCTTACTGTATGGTGTTACCTGTGATAGCAAAATGACATCCACTACCTGCGGTGGTGTATGGCCACGTATTATCATGGATAATACCGTGTCACTTCGTCTTGGTACTTATAAAAAAAATACGGAGGGATGCGCCGCCACCCTGGATCCCCGTAACACAAGCACACTAAATTTCTCCCCTAATGCCCATCTAAACAAAAGTCGCGTCAACTGCATGTGAGAGATTGGGAGGGAAAAAGGGAGAGGAATAACCCTTATTAGGACTGGGTTGATGTAGGCCTCCTCGTTTAAGAACCGCGACAAATCAGCCGAAGGTCAAAGAATTATTATTATTATGAAGGAAAACACTCACGGCAATCCGAAGGGCATAGAAGCAGATCTGCCATCGTCTCGCCTTGTATTTGAAAACAACGATCGCACTGTTATATACAATGAATATGCTATCTTCCATGTTTTCAATGATAGGGCCGTTTTTAATAACGGGTAAATATTAAAGGTACTTTCATTGATAGTTATTTCGTTTGATAAGCCTTTCCTTTATCTTGCATATAACGTTTCTTTCATTTATCTGAATACACTTTCATACATTACAGGCCATGGGTGTTACAGATCCCACTGTGAATGACAGCCAGGAGAGCGCAAACAGCCGAATAATCACATATACACGAAAATGAACTCACAGCGTTTTAGACTTTCAAATCATATTGACACAATACTCGGGAGAAACTCTATCAACAATGTGGTTGAACTCGTAACCAATTATCAAGAGAGCCCATTCACTCGCTCTTCACTACTGCATAAAGGCAATCGGTATATAGATAAAAATAAATCTCGGACTAACGGTGTACATATTATTAAAGGGAAGACGTATTCACAAAACAGATACGGTATTGAATGTGCTTATGACGTCAAAGACACCTCTTGTAATACGAAATCGAAAGCCAAACATAGAGAGGTGGATTTAAACATAACCAGTGCTGAAAAAGGTAACGAAAACTCCTGCTTTCATACAGAAGTTGGGTCTATTCAATTGAAAGAACATTTTGGAGTATACCAAATATCGTGCGATCGACTATTTAGAAATGGGATTGTGAACAATTTTCCTGGTTATAGAACAAAGCCGATAGATAAACGTACAGTATGTTCGGAGGAACCCAAAGTCAGACTTGAAGATACAAGTGACCCAGTGCTAAACATACTTAGGACTACGATGGATGGAATAGAGGAACGTGAAAATGCTGTTCAGACCGATGGCAAGAGACGCGAGTCGAAGTCTGTTATCAAGACGAGACACTCTTTCCATTTGCCATCAGCAGACGATATCAGACAGCACTTCCGGGACATTGCGAGAAAGCGGCCTGGATCTTTTCGATCGCCTCATCGGAAAGACAGGGTAATGTATTATTTAAATTCTCACAGTCGATTTGTTAAAGAAGAATCATTTGGCCTCTTTACGGATTACTGTGACTTTCTCCTCAACTGTAGACTTTTAAAAATGGCACAGCTATGCCATTTCCAAAACTCTACAGCTTGGGAGACATTCACCCAGTAATCTGAAAAAAGCCACACGATTAAATATTCTTTTACAAATTAACTATCCTTTGGACATATCTTTTCAGCGAACCAGATAGGCCTCTTCCGTCGGAGCATTTCTTTAGTCCTTCACTAACACGACTAGACACCCGTAGATGCCCCGGGAAGTGGTGCAGTGCTTACTTACTTTGGTAAAAACATGTTCTTAGGGATTCTTCTACCCTCTTTGAGAGGGGGTCCGGGGCTTATACATTTGGGAAAATCCGCATCATGAAGGCTCCAATTTATTTATTTATTGGTGTTTAAGGTCATATATTTATGCAGAATGGCTAATCATGACCGTGACAGTTTTACGGGTGGAGGAAGCCGGAGTACCCGGAGAGAACCACCGAGCAACGGCGAGCAACTGTCAGCTCCCCAACATACTAACTCCACACAAGCAGGGTTAGCATTGGTTGAAGACAAGTGCACCATCGACGTGCAGTACGGCTTAGTGCACCACGCCACCGTGCCCCCACGCGGGCAATGGAGATGAAGTGTCTTGCCCAAGGACACAACACGGTTGCCGCAGGTGGGATTTGAACCGACGACCTCTCGGCTTGCAGACTGCACTTCTACCTACTGAGCCACCGCGCTACTGAAGGCTCCAATTGGGAATTTATTTGGAAGAGGCACACAAAGAATAAGAAATGTTACCTTCATATCGAACTGATAACATTAATACAGAAGCTACTACATGTATGGTACATGTGGAAAGTTATATAACAAACAGTTGGCGAGCGCGGTGGCTCAGTAGGTAGAGGTGCAGGCTGCAAGCCGAGAGGTTCTCGGTTCGAATCCCACCTGCGACAACCGCGTTGTGTCCTTGGGCAAGACACTTCATCTCCATTGCCCGCGTGGGAGCACGATGACGCCGTGTACTAAGGCGTACTGCACGTCGATGGTACGCATGTCTTCAACCAATCTAACCCTGCCTGTGCTGCAGTGCGGAGTTACGACGTTGGGGAGCTGGCAGCTGCTCGTCGTTGCTCGGTGGTTCTCTCCGGGTACTCCGGCTTCCTCCACCCGTAAAACTGTCACGGTCCTGATTAGCCATTGTGCATAAATATGTGACCTTAAACATCAATATATAAATAAATATATACATATAACAATAAATGCATATAACAAACAGTTTCACGATTAAATAAACTGTCACGGTCCTGATTAGCCATTGTGCATAAATATGTGACCTTAAACATCAATATATAAATAAATATATACATATAACAATAAATGCATATAACAAACAGTTTCACGATTAAATATTCTTTTACAAATTAACTATCCTTTGGACATATCTTTTCAGCGAACCAGATAGGCCTCTTCCGTCGGAGCATTTCTTTAGTCCTTCACTAACACGACTAGACACCCGTAGATGCCCCGGGAAGTGGTGCAGTGCTTACTTACTTTGGTAAAAACATGTTCTTAGGGATTCTTCTACCCTCTTTGAGAGGGGGTCCGGGGCTTATACATTTGGGAAAATCCGCATCATGAAGGCTCCAATTTATTTATTTATTGGTGTTTAAGGTCATATATTTATGCAGAATGGCTAATCATGACCGTGACAGTTTTACGGGTGGAGGAAGCCGGAGTACCCGGAGAGAACCACCGAGCAACGGCGAGCAACTGTCAGCTCCCCAACATACTAACTCCACACAAGCAGGGTTAGCATTGGTTGAAGACAAGTGCACCATCGACGTGCAGTACGGCTTAGTGCACCACGCCACCGTGCCCCCACGCGGGCAATGGAGATGAAGTGTCTTGCCCAAGGACACAACACGACGTTGGGGAGCTGGCAGCTGCTCGTCGTTGCTCGGTGGTTCTCTCCGGGTACTCCGGCTTCCTCCACCCGTAAAACTGTCACGGTCATGATTAGCCATTGTGCATAAATATGTGACCTTAAACATCAATATATAAATAAATATATACATATAACAATAAATGCATATAACAAACAGTTTCACGATTAAATATTCTTTTACAAATTAACTATCCTTTGGACATATCTTTTCAGCGAACCAGATAGGCCTCTTCCGTCGGAGCATTTCTTTAGTCCTTCACTAACACGACTAGACACCCGTAGATGCCCCGGGAAGTGGTGCAGTGCTTACTTACTTTGGTAAAAACATGTTCTTAGGGATTCTTCTACCCTCTTTGAGAGGGGGTCCGGGGCTTATACATTTGGGAAAATCCGTCTCTGTAATCTCTATCAAATAAATTGTTGTACTATACATAATGAAAATATTTATGCATATTACTACCCTTTAACCCTTTACCCAACGCAGACGATATCAAAATTTATTATTTTAAATATCTTTTTTCTAAATTTTTAAAAAAAATTTAAACAAAACCATATCATTTGACCCCTCGATGGAACCAGCTCGACGAGCTCGTTCCAACGAGGGGTCACATGATATGGTTTTCTTGAAATTTTTTGAAAAATAATATTTTTTCAACTGCTGATTTTGCATATTACGCGGGCGGATGCGGTCGGTTCGTTGGGTAAAGGGTCAACAGTCAACATTCAGTGGCTTTGCAGTTGTGCCCTGTCAGGTCCTGGCTGCCTATATAGGCAGCCAAGACTTGTCTAGAAACAGATGACAGGGCTCCTGGGATGTAGCTTGCAAATGTATCTTAAAAACTGCCTCTTGAGGTACCTGTTTTGTTTCAGTAAAAAGTGATGAAAGCCAAAATTAGGCCTTTAAGTGTTAAAGAAGGATATACTTTTTATCTGAACAAGGACTGAGATTGGGAAATGTTGGGTTTGAATTGGGAAAAATCATGCCAAAATGCCATTGGGAATGGGTCCCATATTCAGCTCCTGTATACACCCAAAACCATCCCTGGTTCTCTTTACAGGTAAAATATGATCCGGTAACTAACACCTGGGGTGAAAGTCATCAAATGAGGGCAGGATCGAACCTTTCAATGATCTGTAGAGCAACAGAGGTGGGCTGGCGCCTGTGGCCCCACAATTGGTTCAGTACAACACCAGTCCTATGGATGCATGAAATTTCGTGAAAAGGACCAAAAGGCGAAATAGATCTGATTACATTATCGAAATGCCATCTATGTGGACTGCCATTGACAGTCTCGTCTGCTATTGATCGCTCAAATGCAAGAGACAGCATTCTTTCAGTTCGAAAAATCAAAATTTTCTCCCATTGGTCTGAATTATAGTCGGCCCGATGGATCCGGGACGGCCACTTTGTTGCAGACATTTATGTCAATTGAGCTATGAAGATGAAATAATTAAAATGCAATCAAAATACCCTCAATGTGTACTCCATCTAATCGCTCAGATGCAAGGAAGCAAGCAACATTCTTTTACTTCGAAAAATTAAAATTTTCTTCGGGTCCGAGGCCCCTTTGGTGCATTTCCGGTTACTTTTTTTTTTACCACTCCACCACTGAAGTACAATACACTAGGCAATGAGACAACTCTCTCAAGCCATATGTACACATATAGACATAATGTTGAAATGCTATGTTTTCAGACGTGAGTTTTCCCAAAATGTTATTTATTTTTTTATTAATTTATTTATTAGGATTTAACGACACATTAACAGCTAGGGTCATATCATGTCGATGACACTTTTACGGGTGAAGGAAGCCGGAGTACCCGGAGAGAACTACCGAGCAACGACAGCTCTCCAACATCGCAACTCTGAACTCTGCATCGCGGCACAGGAAGGGTTAAATTGGTTGAAGACATGCGCACCATCGACGTGCAGTGCACCTTAGTACACAGCGTCATCGTGCCGCCATGTAGGTAATCGGGGTGAAGCGCCTTGCCCAAGGACACAAGTAGTATGTCTCGGGCTTTTGGGGCCCTATTTGGATGATCTCATTTGGATGATCTCATGTGACGTCATGTCACGTGACCCAGTGCCACCATGTTGTGTTGTCATGGTAACCCGTGTGAGCGGCCATGTTTTGACGTCATCCCCATAGTGATAGTGGTGTGAGTGCACATGCACATGCGCAGCGCGTGTTGTTAGGGTGATACGTGTTTCCGTCGTCCATTTTGTATATTGGAGGCCGCCATCTTGGTTTCTATGATAGCACGTGATTGCTATGTTACCTAAGGCCTACAATAGGACAGGGGTATATTCGGAGGGTATGTTCGATTGAGTCGGAGTAATTTTCCGTTTCGTAGAATTACCACAAACAACCCGACAACTTGTATTATTTCGAATTCTTCCAGAATTCTCTGCTTCTATCTATATATGCAATAGTTTTCGTATATCTGACCATGTTCCTTTGTCCTGGAGTATACTCCAGTAGCGCAGAAGAGCTTATCAACTGGAACAGTTTACCTTATTATTGCTATATTTAGCAGTTTCTGGTCTATTCTTTTTAGTTCTGACCCTATTCTAAGTACTCTTGTTGTTTCATTTATCTAGATTATAACTAACCAATCAGATTGATTGATTTCCCATAATCTGTATGCAGGGTTATCTCCCTTGTGTATAACAAAAGACCATATCCAAGGGCCACATCCCATGGAATCCCATTTTTTGCAAAACACCTGTGGCTATGGAATCCCTTTTTTGTCGTATGAGCCCATGAGGGCTATGTAAAAGCCCTCAATGAGTCCTCATTTATTATCCCTCATACCCTCATTGAATTTTGAGGTTATGAGGACCTTGAAAAATCCCTCAATGAGGTATAATTTACTCCGACTCTTAGCCTTATTTCAGTATTTAACAGGTATATCCTATGGAATCCCATTTTGGAAAGCGCCTGTGACTGTGGAATCCCTTTGTTGTATGAGGCCAAGAGGGCTATGTAAAAGCCCTCAGTGAGTCCTCATTTATTATCCCTCATAGCCTCATTGAATTCTGAGGTTATGAGGACCATTAAAAATCCCTCAATGAGGCATAATTTACTACGACTCTTAACCTCATCTCGGTATTTGAGGATACCCATGGCCTGGTATTGTATTATTCGAGGATACCTATCGAGGATACCTTTTATAGGATACTTATCTGAGGATACTATATAGGCTGTACATATCCCTATAGGTCTCTTGCTGGCCCTTAGTACTATTAATCCACCTGATGCTTTATGTTATCATATGACTGGTATAGGTAGTATGCAATGCTAGACATAGGGGTATTGTGGGCAGGGGTACTGCCTGGTAGTTTAGAACGGTACTTATAGTATGGCGATATATACACCTATAGGTCCCTGTTAGTGCTTGGTACTATTAACCAACCGATTGCTTTGTTTTATTATATGGCTGGTATATGTAGTACGTTATGGTAGACCTAGTGATTTTGTGGGGGTGGGGGTAATGCTTGGTAGTTTAGAACGGTAGTATAGCATAGGCTGTACATATCCTTGTATGTCTCTTGCTGGGTCTTGGTACTACTGATCCACCAGAGGCTTCATATTATTGAGCGGTATTCTGGGGTGGGGTCAATACCTGGTAATACAGAACGGCAGCAGAGTATGGCTGGTATATTCCCCTATAGGTCCCATCCTAACCGTTCATCGTCTTAACCTACCAGATGCTTTGTATCGTCCTGTTACTGGTAAGGTGGTACGTAATACCAGTAGTTCCTACCTTATTCCGAGTACTCTTGCTGTTTCATTTATCTAGATCATTTATATAAATTATAATTAACCGATTAGATTGCTTGATTTCCCATAACCTGTACTTAATCGTACAGAGTTATCTCCCTTCTGCATAATAAAAACCTATATCAATGGCAATATCCCCGGCACCCCAATTTCGGCACCCCTTTTTGAAAAGCATATGGCCTTCGGCACCCCTTTTTCTGAAATGAGGATAAGAGTCGTATTAAAAATCCCTCAATGGGGGATTTTTAATACGACTCTTATCCTCATTTCAGAAAAAGGGGTGCCGAAGGCCATATGTTTATAAAAAAAGGGGTGCCCAAATTGGGGTGCCTTCTGGAGAATCCCTTTTTTCTGAAATGAGGATAAGAGGCGTATTAAAAATCCCTCAATGAAGTCTAATTTACTACGACTCTTATCCTCATTTGCTGAAAAGGCAAGCAGAGGAAAAACTCTAACAATGGAAAATTAATCTGTATCCTGTGACCCTATATGCACACTGTTTCTTGGATATGTTAAGTTGGTCACTTCTAATTTGAACCTGACCGAATGCATTTCTACGCAGTTACTTTCAAATATATACTGTTATATGTTAGCATACTTCAATAAATTCCTATGTCGTACAAACCTATGTATGATTTATTGAACGTGATCAAATTTCTTGACAGTAAATTGTAAACCCAGCCCTTGAACCCCACTCGAAGTTATTGAAACTATCAATATTTACTCATCAATTTATTGCTTTCTATACCCTTAAAACAGACCTACATATCTCTGCAATAGCTTTTGTCGCCTAAGTAAAAGAATCTCTTAATATCCCTTCCCGGTCGAGTTCATCGTATTGTTCACTTTTCCCTGTGTCTTCGAGACCAACGTGACTCTGTAGATGATTGGATGGGTCGGCAATATTAACTCTTGAGTTTCATACGAGAAACTCGGTGGATCAATGGTTTCGGCATTAAACCTTAAACCGAAAGGTTCGATCCCCGCCAGGGGTAACTGCGTTGTGTTCTAGAGCAAAGCACTTAACCCAGATTGCCTGTTGAGGGTACGGTAGCTCTGTGTACTAAGACGTACTACACGCCGATGGAGCATTTGTCTTCAACCAATGCTAACCATTCTTGTACGGAGTTGGTACGTTTGGGGAGTCTGACAGTTACTCGGTGGTTCTCTCTGGATATTCCGGCTTCCTCCAGAAGTAAAACTGTCCGACGCGAGGTGACCCTGGCTGTCGAAAGTGTTGTTAAACCCAATAAAAAGGGTCATATGAAGCATCGAAATTCAAATGGAAATCGACTCGATAATTCGATTCGATTTTATTCGATTGGAGTCGCGTTGGTTCGGAAGTTTCCTAATCTTAGAGATGTTTTCCAAATCCTACCAAGTAACTCCTTTTGAACTCTTCTTCTATCGTCGGGTCTCCTGTACAGGAGGGAGGTGGGGTGGGGGTGTCCTGTACAGGAGACCTGATGACAGAGGAATAGTTCAATGAGGTTCCCTTTTCGAAACTACTTTGATTTCGTTTCTGGAATATTCCGCTTTTTGATTGACTTTCCCAATTGACGAGTGGACGTCAATAGACCATTTTTACATCGCGTCATCTCACATCCGGGACTTTTTTGCCCCCACAAACTGGCTTTATTTATCAACATTGATCACACGTTTACTGAACTGCTGATCAGCATTGAAAGCTTCATTTTTCGCCTCCGTTTTATCAATTAAAGTCCAACAATTTACCTAATCTGCGTATGTTCTCATCCCCAAAGAAATTAGAAAGGAATTGTGTATTTTGCGATGTTATATTCCATACTTATCTGTTATCATTTTCATGTTGTAATACAACCCTTCATGTTCGTTCCGACGTTCGTCACAACTCTCAACTTCAATGTACCGTCGACTTTTTTAAAGCTAAAAATGTTTCGTTCGAAGAACGGCAGGCAGGCACACAGTCGAACTTTGTTTCAAGAGAACGACAGCAATGACAAAAAATATTTATAATGTGGAAACAAGCTATCAGTACAGCGTTCAGTCCTGTACAGCAGACATGGGTGCCATTTTTAGTAACAAATCTGAGTGGCTAATTTCGACTGGCATATCGAGCCCCGGATGTACGATGGCGCTATGTACAAATGCTCACGTGAAAATAACAAGCAAGGAATTTTACACTGCAAAATACACAAATTTCTAACACCCAACTTTTTTTCTCTTTGGGGATGAGAACAAACGCAGATTATGTAAACTGTCGAATTTCAATTAATAAAACGGGGACGACAAACGAAGCTTTCAATGTCGATCAGCAGTTCAGTACACATGTGATCAATGTTGATAAATAAAGCCGTTTTGTGGGTGCAGATGAAGTCCCGGATGTAAGATGACGGAATGTGAAAATGGGCTTTTGATTACGAAACTGTTATGTCAGGGACTGGATGACCCTCATTTGCCGGATCTGATATGTGACGGCCATAGTCACGTAACCTAGTTACGCCATGTTTGGTTGTCTTGGTAGCTGCGTGGGCGGTTATGTTGAGACATCATTACCATAGTGATACGTGGTGTTAGTGTGCATGCGCAGCGCGTGCTATGGTGATACGTGTTTCCATCATACGTTTTGTATACTGAAGGCTGCCATCTTGATTTCTATTGTAGCACGTGGTTGATATGTTACCCGAAACTGTCTAAAATGGCCAAGAGGCCTCTAAAAGGTGTGTTCGATTGAATAGGAGTAGTTTCCTGGTTCGTTTACTTCGTAGAATTACCACAAACAACCCGACAATCCTTCCAAAATCATCAAAAACGACTTCATTTGCTACGGATTCCCCCATTATCTTTCTTTATTCCAATTATAGCGGCGTTCTATTACACTGGAGTAGTTTTCTGGTTCGGATTCCCGCAGAATCCTCGTTTTCTACCTGTCATTCAGATTCTTTTAGAATCCTATGCTTCTATCTATGTATCTATAAGCTATGCTATAGTTTTTGTCTATCCAACCCAGTTTTTTTTTTTTGGTGGGGGGGGGGGGGGGGGTGAGTATACTCCAATAGAGCCTATCAGTTGGAACAGATTTGTTACTATTTCTAGGTTTTCTGACCTGTTCAGGTTAGTTCTAATCCTATTCCAAGTACTCTTGTTCTTGTTTCATTTATCCAGATCATCCAATCAGTTCACCTTTACTTCACCACCACGTTCTGCGGAATCCCTTTTTGAGAATCCCTATTTGGGAAACGACTAACCTTTAACACCTCTTTTATCGCATGATGCCATGAGGACCATGAGAAAATTGTTTATTCACATATTGATTTCCAAGAAGTCCTGAGTTTTATATAATCCCGACTGGTTCATATTCCATCTACATCATCAAGGCATGCCTTCGACGAAGGCATGCCTTGATGATGTAGTTGGAATATTAGTCTGTCGGGACTCGAGTCATCACAGTCGGGACAAATCAGGTACCCCCCGGGCTCAATGGGTCATCTTCGCGACGTCCCTACTTTCATCCTTTAACATTTTTCATAGATACATTTAACCCTTTACCCAACGTAATGGTCAAAACCGGCCAGCGCTATTCTCAAAAATCGCCAATTAATTTTTATTATTTTTTTCACTTTTTGTCTCTAAAACATAGGTTATGACCCCTCGTTGGAACGAGCTCGTTCCAACGAGGGGTCATAACCTATGTTTTGGGAACAAAAAATGAAAAAAATTAGTTATTCAAGAATTTTCTTTGCAAGTGTCGTCTGCTTTTCATGTTAGATAAAGGGTTAAAGAAAAAAAATTCTTCGCCACCCATTTGGGTACCAGCGTATTCCGAAACTTATAAGTACCAGTGATCTGGAAATTTTCGAAAGAAAATTTGCACCATGGTTCAAAATTTGCTATAGGAATTCCCATATTATACATAGGAACCCCGGTCCCCGGAGTACCACTTCTTTGGCCGGAGTATTCTACATTTAATCAATGGTCTTCGTCCCTCTCCTGCCTTCGGGTCCCAAGGCACATGCCTATAACCTGTCCTGGTGGTTAAACTGGAACTGGTGAAGCAAACGACACCTTTGAATAATCCCTTTCATCAGTCATTGATACACGCAGATTGCTTTTGTTTTTGTAGCTAAAGAGAGTAAAATCAAGACCACACCTTTATTTTGTCTTTTACTCACATCGAAAAGTCAAGAGGGGTGCAATTCATTTTGAGTGTGGAATGAATCAATTTAACAGCGGGACAAATTGTCAACGCACCGAAACAAAAGGTCCTTGCTTTGCGTGGAGCACGATTTTTGAAGCGGAAAACCAGGTTCGTCTTTCGCTGAGATAGATTCAATTTGCACCTATTATTCTGTGACCAAAAACTGAAATGTTCAATCAGTTGATTTGAATAAAGAAAAGCAGTTGGATATCCCGAACTATCGAACCGTTTGTCACACTTTAAGATCGCTTTCCATGTTGGAAAGATTTGTATAATAATATTAATAATAACACTTTGGCCGGCTGCTGATTTGTTGCGGTTCTCGTATGAGAAGGTCTTGGTTACCCCTGTTCTACCAACTGCCTCCATATTCCCACGCTTCTTCTCTACTCCCAACACTCGGAGACGAACTGCTTGATGACATCCCTTGCCCCATTCTTCCCAATCTCTCCGATTAGCATATTAACCCTCTCCTTTGAGTCGCCCCCTAACCACATGTCCTTCATTCTCCCATCCCACTTCGCATTATACTCCCCGTGAATCTAGTTCTTTTAGACTGGTATTTTGGGCATTCTAGAAGAAAGTGTTCCAGGGCCTCCACCACGCCCAAATTACACATCTGGCACTCCTTTTCACTGTTTTTCCCCTCATCTCCAGGGACCGCGACCTCTGCTTGAACAACAGCGACCCCCAAAGGTGCCATCAAGGTCCTCTTCAAAACCAGGCTTCTCTTTATCACGCAGACCACCCAAATATCTCTTTAATTTGACCTCCTCTCGCCAATTACGGTTACAATCCTCCACGACCCTTTCTCTGACGATCTTTTTACCCTGGTTTGCCCCAACGTCAAGGTCCGAGATCTCCATTGAGCAGTTTTCTACTAGCTCCCTCACTTGGACCATCCACCCCGTCTTGATATTTGAGTTGAAAGTTCTCAGGAACATTACTTTACACCATCGGCTATCGGGGAGATTTACCAAATAATTAAGATAACTGAGTTTCAATAGGTCTATCCTGTCCTTGATCCTCATCCACCCAAGCTCATCCCTGATTGCTTCTGGCGCTGCGGCATTACTCGACCCTGTTATCCATCGGCCTGCATCGTTCTGCAGGATTTCCAAGCTCTTAACAGCCGTCTGGTTTAGGGGTACAACTTCCGTACCATATGTTATACTTGGCAGACCCACCATTTCCCAAATGGTTTTCCCCCCGAAAACCTTATTGAAACTTTTTCTCCCTATAAGTTTCATTAGGTTAAGGATTCGCTTCCCCTTCAGAATCAATTTATTTGTGTGGTTTCGGTAGATGCCTCTTCCTGTGATGTTTATATTTACCCCCCAGGTACTCATAGTCTCTCATAGTCACTAGTCTCTCCTACACTAAGAAGTGGGGTCCACTTTGCGGCCCACAGGTATAACTTTGCTCTTGCTTCCATTAAGTTCGAGTCTCCATTTGCTCCCATATTTCCCAACAATTCCCAGCATCTTCGCTAGCCCATCTTCGCTTTCCGATTCTAACACCATATCGTCTGCAAAAAATAGCCCTGGGACCTTCAAGTCACCAACTGCAACCCCCTCGTCGCTATGCAGGAGTTCATCTCCTAAACCTTTGATGTACAATGCAAACAGTATTGGCGAAAGGATACACCCCTGTTTTAGGCCTATCTCCATAGGCACACGTTTTGTTGAAATGTTTCCCAGGCTAAGTTCACTCTGTACATCTTTATATAATGCTTTCATAATCCCAACAAACTCGCCTCCCAAGCCCTGAGCCTCCAGTTTGCGCCACATACCATCCTTCCATACTCTATCGTATGCCTTTTTAACATCCAAAAAGGCCATAAACATCTTTTTCTTCTTTGCTTTCGCGGATTCTATCATTTGGGATAGCGTGAAAAGATGGTCAGTGACTCTCCTTCCCTTCCTGAAGCCATTCTGGATTTCTCCCAAAAAACCTTCTCTTCAATCACCTCCTCTAATCTCCCATACCGGACTTTACGAAAGACTTTTCCAATGTTGCTGCTGACAGAGATCCGTCGATAGTTATCCAAGACGTCTTTTTCCCCCTTTTGTGAATAAATGTCACTTCACTTTCCCTCCACTCCTTTGGGACCTCTTGTTTTTTCTATGGCTAAATTGAATAGGGCAGTTAGGCGTTCCAAGAGTTCCTCTTCCCCGTATATGTGTGCTGATGTTCACATGAATTCCACAAACACAAGCACGAGCGAATGGTGTGCATGGTAAGATGGTCTTGATTTTTTTTTTTTTTTTGTTTTGGGGGGGGGGGGGAGGGGGGAGGGGGGATGGTGTGTATCAGTAATTTTACCCCGCAAACACCCAACTTTGAGAAAACCATTCGCATCCCCGTCTAAAGCGAACATTTTCCAACTGCTACATGTGAATCCCAAACAGGCGTAGCCATGATTCTATAATAGGGGTTTCCCTGGCCAGTTGAGGGGGGGGGGGGGGGCGAGGCAAAAATGACACCGGTGGGAGCAACGGCTGGATGGTCCTATTTAGGACTAGTCACCCTCAACCCCGAGAATTTTTTTTAAACATTTAGTGCTTTACGACCGAGTCTAGCGCGTATAGCCCCTATATTGGCGACCATTTTGGGGCTATGTTGTTTGAAACCTACATTGGGCAACTGTTTTGGGGAGGCAGTGAAAATTTTAGTGGGGGGGGGCGGGGGTGGGGGTAGCAGCTTCTCGTAGCTGCGCCACTGATTCCAAGCGTTGGTGTTTTTGGCCGAGATTGGGGATGAGACACTCCAGAGAAAAGAACTGCGGCAGATACAGAATTTAATTAGTATAGTGACAACAAGTAAACCTTTGTTATTTGTTTATTTATTTATTTATTGGTGTTCAAGGTCACACATTTATGCACAATGGCTAATCATGACCGTGACAGGTGTACGGTTGGAGGAAGCCGGAGTACCCGGAGAGAAGCACCGAGCAACGGCGAGCAACTGTCAGCTTCCCAACATACTAACTCCACACAAGCAGGGTTAGTATTGGTTGAAGAGAAGTGCACCATCAACGTGCAGTACGCCTTAGTGCATCACGCCACCGTGCACCCACGCGGGTAATGGAGATGAAGTGTCTTGCCGAAGGACACAACGCGGTTGCCGCAGGTGAGATTCGAACCGAGGACCTCTCGGCTTGCAGCCTGCACCTCTACCTACTGTTCCACCGCGCTCTCAGTAAACCTTTGTGTTTAGTGACTTCACAGAGAACAATCTGCAATTAATCAAACTATGTTCATCCCCCTGCCTCTAGCCTTCTTCCTCTTCTACATCAGAATTGCTGCCTATAGTTTGTTTGTTTGAGTTTAACCCTTTACCCAACGTAACGGTCAAAACCGGCCAGCGCTAGTCTCAAAAATCGCCAATTAATTTTCATTGTATTTTCATTTTTTGTCTAAAAAACACAGGTTATGGCTCCTCTTTGGAACGAGCTCGTCGAGCTCGTTCCAATAAGTGGTCATAACCTATGTTTTTGAGACAAAAAATGAAAAAAAATTAGTTATTCAAGAATTTTGTTTGCAAGTGTCGTCTGCTTTTCATGTTAGGTAAAGGGTTAATGACACTTTATGTCAAACAACTATGAGAGAGAGAGAGAGAGAGAGAGAGAGAGGGGGGGGGAGGGGCCAACCCCCCATAGTTGCGCCCCTGAATATTGCCTCGCTTCTCTTTTACATGACTATTTCGCGTGTTAATAGTGAGGCATCGAGGTCTTTGAGTCTGAGGCGCAGACAGTGAAACGCCTGTAAAGCTGACAAGATATGGCCCTGGCTGTTGAAAGTGCCGTTTACTCTCCCCTTCCCGAAAACCTCCCAAACAAACAATCGGAGGCGGCTAAGTGGAGAAGGCCCATTTTGTTATTCGAGTTTGTTCTGTTCAAATTTGTACATATGTGTGTGGCTGGTCGTCAGTGAAGTTCTGATCTATGAAAGGGAGAGCAAATGAAGAAGCGGAAGAAGCAATTTCCATCTCAATCTCAGCCTCATTGGTCATGACACTATCCCCCAATCCTCGATGGGAGTGAACTGGGCTCTAGATAGGCGTACTACGGAGGTCGGACTTTGTGATGAGGAGATAGTTGTGACCTTCTCTTCCTTCTCCTCATCTTTCTTCTTTTTCGGGAACCCCTCCAAACGTAGGTCGTCTCGACGCTTGGTTGAGGGGTGCTTGTCTTCTTTTTCTCTCCGGATTTGGCTGATCCGGTCTCCTTCGGGTGTGAGAAGACTTCCTCTCACGAAAGTTGCTACCGCTTCGTACAGGTGATGATGGTGTTATCTTCACTTGGGCCGTCGCTGAGACCAGGGAGTACCCCCCACCCCCCCCCCCCCCCCCGATAAGTTTTCCTGTCGGGACATTTTCATCTGGTTTGAAATACATATCGATTCGCTCTTTCTGTTAATCATGCACTTTCTCACAAGACTAGATTTATCTATTTATTGGGGTTTAACGGCACTTTCAACAGCCATGGTCACATAGTGTCGGACAGTTTTATAAGTGGAGGAGCCGGAATACCCGGAGATAACCACCCAGCAATGGCGAACAACTGCCAGACTTTCCAACGTACTAATTCCACACAAACGGGATTAGCATCGGTTGTAGAGAAGTGCACCATCGACATGCAGTACTCCTCGGTACACAACGCAACCGTGACCCCACAAGATCATGATACATGGACTTATTTCACACACACACGGTCGGTCATACAAATGGGAGTCTGTATATCCGACTGGGGGTCAGCATGACAAGTTAGAGTACCGGTACGCCACGTGTTAATTAAAAAATAAGTAATGTCTCGACTTCTACATGTATATTTATTCACCAAAGACTTTTCAAGAAATCTTAACTTTAAATCTCGACTGTCTAATATTCCAACTATATCATCACGGCATGCCTTCGACGAAGGCATGCCTTGATGATATAGTTGGAATAGTAGTCAGTCGGGACAGCAGCTATGGCGGGATAAATCGGGTTTGCACCCCCCCCCCCCCCCCCATCACCATAATCGGTCATAATCGTGACGTCCCTGTCCTTCACGTTGCCCAAGGTGAGGAGAACACTCTTGTCTTTTACTTGGAGAGTCCAAGTCCAAGTGAGAAGCCGAAAGATGTCCAGATACTGTTGGGCTCTTAGAATTTCTGCTGGTATTTCCATTTCAGAAATAAGAGAGTGGGTGTTTACACCTTGGCGTCCAAGATGCGAAATGTCGGGAGGGGTGGTTTTCGTGTAAGTGTAAGAGGTTTGGACTCCCCCGTGGGAACCCCGGAAAGTGAAGTGGTGCTTATTTACTGTGGTAAGCCTGACGCCCCTGTTCTTCACGTAGTCCAAGGTGAGTAAAATAGTACCCTATCACCAATGCTTGGGGTGGAAGTGCTCTAAAATGGGCAACATGGGTGTAAGCGATTGACTGAACTTGACTTTATCTGCGGTCAGGATTAGCCATTGCGCAGAAATACGTGAATTTAAACATAAATAAATAAATAAATAAATAAATAAATAAATAAATAAATAAATAAATAAATAAATAAATATTTATATGCCATATATAGTTCATGCATCCATCCCGTCGGTTTAATAATTCTGTATCAATAGTTTGATATATTTATAAATATTTATAAATGTTTTTAATGTTATTGATATTCAAGCCTGAAAATAAGCAGTCTGTCATTTGCAGAATGGTTCACAGAGGGTAAATTTAGTGATGCTTTCCTGCTGTGCAGGGTGGCATCACCAAATTCACCCTCTGGGGGCCTCATTTTTCAGATGATAGTCTGCTCATTTTCTGGCTTGTCGATATTTTATAGATGTTGGGCAGATTTTTATAAATAATTGTTTTCCTAATTATCCTTAATCAACCCTTTATCAGAAACACTATGTAGTTGGTCTAAGGGGGAATTGGTCTAGTGGGAAGACACCGTCGGGAGTTGGCGACGTGGTGTGAAGAGGTATACTTCAAGTGGAGTCTCCTAACCTCGTTAAAGAACTTATCAGTCAGTCATAATTTTATTGAACAATTTAATCAACGTTTGATGTGTGGATTAAAATATAGGAGGTAACAATCAATTAAATAAACAATGAGTTCTACATGAAGTGGGTCATTTACGAAACAAGTCAATGCTCGTTTTTACAATGCTCAATTTGTTGGCAATTGGCGAGTTTCTTTTTTAATTGACACGCTTGAGTAAGCTAATATTAATTATTCTTTATACTTTTCGACTTACTCCCAGCCCACACGATTAAATTACAACTTCTTATGTCACCACATGTAAAAGTCAAGTTGTTTTGACATATCTGTCACTGTTGAATGGAATTGTTTTTGCAAGAGTTTTCCTTTGCGCTTTTGGGGAGGAATTTTTTCAATGTGTTGACAAATGTTTTCAAACCAGTGGATTAGAATACTACCACGACAGACGTCAGAAAATATGCAAATTTGTTTTCTGGAGGACGTCACTGTTGAAAAAGAGAAAAAAGGTTAGTGTCTATAAAATTTAATTTATTTATTTATTGGGGTTTTAACGACACATTTGATAGCCAAGGTCACCTCGTGTTGGACCGTTTTATGGATGGAGGAAGCCGGAGTACCCGGAAATAACCACTGAGCAGCGACGGGCAACTGTCAGTCTCCCCAACGTACTAACTCCAAACATCCAGGGTAGCATTCGTGGAAGACAAGTGCACCATCGACATGCAATATCCTTTAGTACACAGCGCCACCATGCCCTCATGCAGTGGCGGCGCCATGGAGGGGTATGTGGGGGTACTTACCCCTCCACTTTTTTCGCCAAGCGTAGTAAAACAATACTATCATTTTAATTTTTGTTGTATTGAACGTTGCGATGTAATGGTCGGTATACTTAATCCCATATTCCCAAGTGCACTAAATCAGAGAAGTTTTGAAATTATACCCCCCCCCCCCCGTCCCCCCACACACACGCAGCTGCAAACAACAAACAAGAGTCGAGGGTCCAAATTGCAACAAGGCATGCCGCGTTTAAACGGACTGAAACATGGTGCTTAAGAGTATTCGACGAATGCTAGAATCGAGAGCGTGCAAGGCATTCGTTTGGAATTCAGCCTACACCAATTTTAAAAAATAAATAAAATTTAATATTTTAGAAAAATTCTCAAAGGTATAACTCAGTGAAATCATGCAAATATGAATATCATTGGAACCGGCTTGTTCAGCCGGTTCCAATGATATCCATATTCGCATGATTTTGTTGCAAAACAGTTAAAAATTGTTTTCTCAACTTAGGGAGAGGACCCCCCCCCCCCCGAAACCCACCCAGCTCGGCGCTGCACAATCCCCAACTGTACCCCCTCACTTTTGTAACTCTGGCGCCGCCACTGCCCTCATGCCTTACTCAGGCAATCTGGATTAAGTGCCTTGCCCGAGGACACACCGCAGTTACCCTTGGCGTGGATCTAACCGTTGACGTTTTGATTTGAAGTACAATTCCGTACCCACTGAGCCATCGTGACCCATTATAAAATTTAATATCTTTTTCATTAAATCCTTTCCCAAACAGTATCTGGGTAATGGATAAGTGTTTATTTACTTTGATAAACAAGTTCTGCTGTACCGTTTACTCCTTGCATGCTGCTGGCAGTTATTCCTGCCCAGGATATAATTTCTCTTGACATTGAAATGAGGATAATTTGGGTTCATTTCATCAATTTCTCCTTCAGTAAATTGAATGGATTTTTTCACCAATGATTTCTTGAGTTAAATTTAGATTCATTTTTCATCAAATCTAGTCATGGCTGCTTTACAGCAGCCATGACTATATTTGCTGAAAAATATTTTGAAAATACTCAGCGGGTTAAGAGTTAACCCTTTACATAACATGAAAAGCAGACGACACTTAGAAACAAAATTCTTGAATTACTATTTTTTTTTAAATTTTTTGTCTCAAAAAAGTAAGGCAGACATGCATGTAGTCTGTAGTTACTCATTTTTAACCCTTTACCTAACATGAAAAACAGACGGAACTTGCAAAAAATATTCTTGAATAACTAATTTTTTTCATTTTGTATCTAAAAAGCATAGGCTATGAACCCTCATTGGAACGAGCATGACGAGGTCGTTCCAAAGAGGGGGACATAACCTATGTTTTTGAGACAAAAAAATGAAGAAATAATGAAAATATATTGGCGATTTTTGTGAATAGCGCTGGCTGGGTTTGGCCGTTAGGTTGGGTAAAGGGTTAAAAGGGTACCGGTAACCCGTGTTTGGGGTGGAAGTCCTCTGCAATGGGCAGCACGAGTATAAAAGATTGAGTTCTCTTTACTCCATACTTGTGTTGGAGTAATTTAGCCACAGATGCTGTAACTGGCCCTAAATATCATTAAATTAATAAACTGAAATTTGATTCTGCTTTATTGCATTTGCAAAAAAGTATATCGGAGTGGAAACTTCACATGCTGGGTGTTTTTGTCACAAAACAAATGCGAAGTGTGTTCTGTGCCGGAAATAGTGCCTAACGGCCACGAATGAATCAAATCAATATCACAACGCCAGTACAGAGCCCACCACCGGCTCAACAATCTCAAACTGGTAATTGCCGCATAGATCTTTTCCTTTGTGATATTTCGTTCCACTTCGAGACAGACCAGTATATGCCTTTGGCTTGTTGCTGAATCCCTGTTTGTTACTTTTTTGGTCAATTTATGCTTGTTATTGTATAATTTAAACATACTTTGGAAATAAATATTGTTTAAACTAAAACAAATGCTGATTGTTTCTAGGGCTGAAACGGTTGGCTCATTTTCATCACCGACTGGTCGGTTATCCGGTTAACCATTTCAGTACTAATTGTTTTCATCCCAAGTCGTTTCGACATCAGCATTTTGTTCAGTGTAAACAACATTTTATGTCAAAATTGTGTGCAAACGTTATACTGTACAATCATAAAACATAAAATACGAAAATGTATTCAGCAGCAAGCAATGATGCTTATTATGGGAGGGGGAACGACACTTCGTCGAAAGACATTTTGTCGATTGCAGACCTTTAGATCAGTCTAATTTGGGCACAACGGCAACTATTGATATGGCCTGCATGGCTGGAGAAAAGGCACCGGCATGTTCTTCTTGGCATCTGTTTTGGGTCCCACGTCTTAAAATGCTAGTTTACAACCCCTTGTTATAGGTCTTCACCATTATCACGCGTTCCCTCCCACCAACCTTTGACGTAAGTTTACTCGACTAACTGGAGAACGCTTCTTTGTTTCCCAGTGTCGAGTCAAAGGTCTATTTGAATGTAAATACGCATGGCGTCTCACTCTTTTCTTCCATATAATAACTCCCCGTGGGAACCCCGGGAAGTAAGCAGCGATTGTTTACTGTGGTAAATCAGTTCCGCTTTACTAGTACAATAGGACCCAGTCACCAATGCTTGGGGTGAAAGTCCTCTAAAATGGGCAACATGTAGATCAACTAACTTTACTTCATCTCCATGTTGTGTCACGATTAGCCATGGTGCATAAATATGTGACGTTAACCACCAACAAACAAACAAATCCATCTAATAACTACATGTCCTTCAGTCCCCACTCCACTTCATTATACTCCCACTGAATCTAATTCTGTAAAGCTGATATTTTGGACATTCTGAAAGAAACTGATCTATGGTCTCCATTACTTCCGAATGACACATCTGACACATGTGGCACTCATTGTCGACATCCTTCCCAAATTTCCACCAAATTCCAAGAACTTCGACTGATGTCCGGACAGTAAGCGTGACATCCATTCGGGTACTTCTCGAATGTTGTTTTTTCTTGATCACCCAAAGACCTCATGACCACCCTTCTCGCTCATTTCGGTTACACCCTCCATGATACGCTACCTGGCGAATTATTTACCCCGGGATGTCCCTTTTCTGCATTAAATAGTTATCCATACTCCGTCTCCAGAGCAATCAACCCTGTCTTGATATCAGAGTCCCAAATATTCTGAAACGTTGGTTAACACCACCGACTGTCAGCGAGATATACCAAAAAGATATGGTAAGACAGTTTAACCCTTTACCTAACAATGCGGCAAAAAAAAAAAAAAAACGGCCAGGAATTGACCAAAATAAGCCTACCAGAGCCAAAATATCTTACAAATGTCTCGATAAAACCAAATAAATATGGATATCCTTAGAACCGGCTCATCAAGCCGGTTCTAATGATATCCATATTTGTATGGTTTTATTAAAAAATTCTGAGAATGTTTTTCGTAAAATGTGAAATATAATTTATTTTAAAAAAAGCTGTGTTAGGTAAAGGGTTAATCAAGCCTACCCCGCCATTGATCCTCATCAACTAAACTTTACTATATATTTTTGTTGCGGTTATTATGAAGCCATAGATGCTGAAAGTTACCTTAAATACCAACAAATAATAAGTATTACGGGATGATTAATGAGAATAATATACTCGGAACAGATAAGTATCTCAATTGACCTATATGTAAATTATCATAGGCGCACGGGCACCAAATATTTTGAGAATTCAAGAGCCATCCGCAAGAAAAAATGTTATGCCCAGAACCTAGTGCAAACTTGATTCTTGAACGGTAAGAATGCAAGTTTAAATTGCCACAAATCATATGGCGTAAATTTATTTCGAGCAAGGGAGACGACACACATAAGCTTAAAACTTCCCGTCGAATCCCTATTTATTTATTTATTTATTTATTTATTTATTTATTTATTTATTTATTTATTTATTTATTTATTTATTTATTTATTTATTTATTGTGTTTAAGGTCATACACTTGTGCACAATGGCTAATCATGACCGTGACAGTTTTAGGGGTGGAGGAAGCCGGGGTACCCGGAGAGAATCACCGAGCAACGACGAGCAGCTGCCAGCTCCCCAACATCGTAAGTCCGTACTGCAGCATAGGCAGGGTTAGATTGGTTGAAGACATGCGTACCATCGACGTGCATTACGCCTTAGTACATGGCGTCATCGTGCCCCCATGTGGACAATCGGGGTTAAGTGCCTTCCCCGAGGACACAATGCGGGAGTCCGAATTGATCGCTCAGACGGTCACCCATCCAATGATTAACAGGACTCGACGTTGCTTATTTATTTATTTATTTATTTATTTATTTATTTATTTATTTATTGGTGTTTAAGGTCACATATTTCTGCACAATGGCTAACCATGACCGTGACAGTTCTACGGGTGGAGGAATCCGGAGTACCCGGAGAGAACCACCGAGCAACGGTGAGCAACTGTCAGCCCCCAACATACCAACTCCACACAAGCAGGGTTAGCATTGGTTGAAGACAGATGCACCATCGACGTGCAGTACGCCTTAGTACACAGCGTCACCGTGCCCCCACGTGGGCAATAGGGGTGAAGTGTCTTGCCCAAGGACACAACGCAGTTGCCGCAGGTGGGATTCGAACCGAACCGAGGACTTCTCGGTTTGCAGACTGCACCTCGACCAATTGAGCCACCGCGCCTCCCTCTCGACGTTGCTTAACTTCGGTGATCTGACGAGAGCCGGTTATCACACGTCGAATCCCTAACCTGTCTTGTTTTAAAATCGTCGACTGTCATGTTATGTGCTGTGTTTCCTGTAAAATTGTGTTCACTCCTTGACTTGTACTCTGTATTCATGTAACATGGTATTCATTTCTTTCCTTTTTCAATAAATATTGTTTAAACTAAGTTAATTTTTGATGTGGTGCGTCAAAAATTGTCTCACAGCCTTACTGTCTAAATTTGGAATTTGGGCTTGAAAAAAACCGACACTTTTTAGTGACGAAGGTCCAAGACCTCTTAATTGGGTTTTTTACTTGGGAAAAAGTCCCCTCCCCTGATCCACTCGTTCCAACACCCCGTTAAATCATTGATTTTTTAGCATGATTTCATTTGATATACGACCATGAGATTGAACACAACTGTCAAAATATCGCAATATTACTCAATATCATTATTGCGAGGGATCAATTCGTGATCTTTTTATTATCGCCCAAACGGACGGATTAAATAATAGTGCTGGAAATCAACCAAATTGACGGGTGCAGTTTTAAGCTCCCGTGAATTCAGAGACGGGAGTAAATTGCACCCGTAAAATATTAGTATATGAATTTTTGAGGGAATACTGTCACCAAACACCAGAAACCTTAACCCTTTGAACTCTAGTGGTATCTTCCATGCCAGTTCAATGACAGTAATTAGAAGAGTCCATATTCATTATTTGGGGTAGACCAATCAATATTTTCAACGTGCAGCTTCGGGGCTGCACGTTGAAAATATTGATTGTTCAACCCCCAAACATTTCCTGAACAGCCTTCCTATTTAATGACGTTATGACGTATCATGTTTCTGGCCAGAAAAGCGGCCGATCGGGTTTAAGAGGCTAAATGTATAAGAAATTGCTGAATTATGACAGTAACTTGCCACTGGCCACAGAGTGCTGCTTTCTCAAAACAAAACTCATTTATATGCCCTCACAGTATATTAGTTCTCCGCAATATAATTATTCCAACGAGTGCATTTTTTTAGCTCCCATAAAATAGAAAACACGGGTGCTGACGGGAGCAATTGAACTCACACCCGTCTCATTTCCAGGACTGAAATAAATTTACGGTTATAATGCCAAATAAAAATACATTCAGTTCTTGGGCAACTGATTTTTCAAATCATTGAGGGAGGCTTTATATTTTGTTTAGTTTAAACTATATTTATTGACGAAAGCACCGTAATTGCATACATTATGATTTACAATAAAGAAAAGCAGGACTTATATTTCATCTAAATTTGGGAGAATTAATTTGGAATCTCGCGAAAATGGTTGCGAGAATCCATACCTGCCATGAGTGTCCCAGAATCTCTTTAGGCCATCCATCATGGTTGAACCCGTGTTGTACATGTATACTGATAACACACGTTAGCCCTTTACCCAACACGCTTTTTAATTTTTAAAATATAAACTGAATTTAATAATTAAGAAAAAAAACCCCAATATTTATCAATAAAATCTTACAAATATGGATGCCATTGGAACCGGCTTAGTAAGCCGGCCCCAATGCCAGCCATATTTGTACAATTTTATTGACGAAGTGTCGGGATACTTCGGGTCATGTTCGCCTTGCATTGCTTAATTTGCTGGTGTTATGTTTTTAAAGGATTAAATTGGGTCAATTCTTTTCACGCGAATCCAAGCTAAAAAAGATACGGATATAATAATGATACAGTGAATACAGTCAACAGAAACATTACAAGGTAAATCACTACAATGAATGGATTCAACAGAAAGCTTGATGCTTATGTTGGTTGTCTCCCTTAGGTCTTTGAGTCACAAACTCAATATTGTTGGAACTAAATACAAATTGTTTAACCGTTCACCTAACGAATCGGCCGCATCCCCCCCCCCCCCCGCGTAATATGCAAATTCAGTAGTTGAAAAAATATTATTTTTAAAAAAAAAATCAACAAAACCATATCATGTGACCCCTCATAGGAACGAGCTCGTTGAAATTGTTTGGAAAAATTAATATTTAAAATTATAAATTTTGATATCGTCTGCGTTGGGTAAATGGTTAAACCGTGTGTTGAAAGATATTTAGATATATAGATAAGGCATAAGATAGTATAATAATTTTTAGAAACCAACCTGAAATCAAACACAAGCAAGCTAAAAGTTGAACAAACTTCAGAAAACGGGTAAGAGTACACCGAGTTGACATTGAGTTGACGCAGCGTACAAACCCTTGAGAGGGCACAATAAGAAGAGCTATCACTGTGATGAAGCTATTACGAGACAGGCGGCTGACTGGGTAGAGGCGCAGGCTGCAAGCCGAGAGGTCCTCGGTTCGAATCCCACCTGCGCTAACCGCGCTGTGTCCTTGGGCAAGACACTTCACCTCCATTGCTCATCTGGGGGCACGGTGACGTCGTGTACTAAGGCGTACTGCACGTCGATGGTGCACTTGTCTTCAACCAAGCTAACCCTACTTGTGTGGAGTTAGTATGTTGGGCGCTGACAGTTGCTCGCCGTTGCTCGGTGGTTCTCTCCGGGTACTCCGGCTTCCTCCACCCGTAAAACTGCCATGGTCATGGTTAGCCATTGTGCAGAAATATGTGACCTTAAAACCTCAATAAATAAATAAATAATTACGAGATAACCTACCCGACAACAGATCAGGTTCTGCCTTTTAAAGCTGAATTTGAGTGGTGATGGCGGCGCAGACGATCAACACTGTTCTGTATAGCCACAGATCGCCACGATAAGGTCAGGAATGCAATTCTTCTACTTGATACTCTTCGTTTCCATGATTTATTCCTGCACTGTTTCCAATACGAGGCGATTTGCACCTTTACTTAAGGGCTCTGATCCGTACATTAGAATAGTGAGATTCACTGGAAACGGTATCTGCCTAATAGTGAATATTCCAGTGCTTGGAAGCCCATAATTGGGTTCTATTGTTATATGCAGATACAGATACTATAACTTAAATATTTCATATTCTATCCATGTAGTTCACTTTATCTTTTGTTTCATATGTACGGATTACCAGTTCCCCGCGGAACCCCGGGAAGTGAAGCAGTACCTGTTCACTGCAGTAAATAGGCTCTGTTTTATTGGTAGGTGCAAACCCTCTCTAAAATGGGCAACATGGCTTATTAACGCTCAACCCTGGTCTTGAGTTGATACTCATGCTGTGGTCATGATTAGCCATTGTGCAAAAATATGTGACCTTAAACACCAATAAATAATAATAATAATAATAATAATAATAATAATAATAATAATAATAATTACCAGCAAACCAAAGCTTGTTTACACAGTAAACAAGCAATGGTTGTTTATTGTGGTAAACAAGGTCTGGTGTACTGGTAAAATAGGACTTGGTAACCAGTGCTTGGGAGGAAGTCCTCAAAAATGAGCCACATGGGTATAAACGATTGGCTGCACCTGACTTTATGTCCATGTTGTAGTCATGATTAGCCATTGTGCAGAAATATGTGACTTTAAGCACCAATAATAAATAATTAAATCTGTATGGATTTGCCTTGTTACAATTTATGGGAGGTGCCTAATAGGCACCTCCCATAAATTGTAACAAGGCGAAGACATATTTTGGCAACTAGAAACAATTTAACACTCTACCTGTTGATAAAGAAATATCTAATATATTTGTGTTCGCTCATATTTATGCACCTTTTTCGAAAAATATATGGTGTCCACATAATATATGAGTTGTTTTAACATGTGCTCATCAATCAAAAATAGTAAAATTTCTAAATCTCACATTATAATTCTAACTTTGGAAGACACCGAAAGCCAATAAACATATTCAACGAGGGAGCTTAATTTTGCCTAAATTCCAATCCTTAATATTTCGCGACAAACCACTATCTTTTTCTCGTTTATTCTTTGACATTTTACCCACCAAAAAACAGTAAATATACAATGTTTACAATGCACAAATATGTGTTTCAGAATCTGTTATTTTTTTCGATGAATGGTTATCAACTATTTTCAAGAAAAATTGTTAATTTTCTTTAAGATATTTTTGCAGCTTCAGAAACATATTCTACTCTCGATAGAGATCTGTGTAAGGTTAAACGATTAACCCTTTGGTCACTTACTTATAGTTTTGTTCTATATAATATTATCAACTGTAAATGGGCGAATCTGTTATAAAATTTAGAACAAACTGGGCCCGTAGATTTAAACAATATGTACGTAAGCGGGATATCGTTCTCGTGTATATAAATTTCGAAACTGATCGGTTCGTTGACGCAAAAATTGACATAACCTATTGTTTTTATAAACTGCGATCGGTGGTTCGAACAATGTGCCGAATCAGCGTGGCATTAGCATATCACTCTGACACAGTCCAGTATTCATCATATACGTTTATATTATGATTCACGCAGTTGTGGAGAGTACCGATTCAGTGCGAATACACGAGCGTGACAAGAGTTTAACCCTTTACGTTACACAAGTCGAGTACGACATTTGCAAAAGAAAAAGAAAAAACATCATTTTTGGGGTTTCAAAACTTAACAGTAGGTTATAACCCTTCAGTGAAACGAGCTTCACGAGATTGTTTAAATTAGGGGGATTATAAACTATGTTTTGAAGGCAAAATAATAAAATTGTAATGGTGATTTTTGTGAACAGTGCCTATCGGATATTGCGGTTACGTTTTGTAAGTTGGTAATGACAGAAGTACGATACAACAGGGTTCTTTTTATCTCTGACGACGAATGTATTTTTCGAGCCACTGCATAATCAGTTTTGCGTAAATGGCTGGCCTACCCGTGAAAGAATGAAAAGTAGCCCAGTACACATGAAGGGGAATAAATGAAACTGCGCCCCCTGCCCCCGAGGGAAACCGTAAAGTGAAGCAGTGCTTCTTTACTGTGGTAAATAAGCTCAGTTTTACTGGCAAAATAGGACCCAGTCACCAAAGCTTGGTGTGGAAATCCTCTGAAATGGGCAACGTGGATATAAACGATTGACAAAACTTGTCTTTATCACCATGTTGCGGTCATGAGTATCCATTGTGCAGAAATACGTGACCTCAGACACCATTAATAAATGAATAATGGAAACTGGAATTTCTTGCTGGACGGAATTGAAGGAATCACAGAATTCCCATTTATATAATAGAAAGGTAACTCTCCACGGGAGCCTCGGTATGTTGAGCAGCGCTGGTGTACGACACAGATGACGAAAGCAGTCTAAAATAAATAAATAAATAAATAAATAAAATAAATAAATAAATAAATAAATAAATAAATTCTTTTTAAGTTGAAAGACAACACAGAGCAATCATTTCCCTCCCCACTATGATATCTGAAATAGTAAATAAAAGCAATCATTTCTCTCCCCACTATGATGTCTGAAATAGTAAATAAAACCCTCTATGCACTGAAACCAAACATTGTTTTTGCAGTTAAAATGATCTAAGCTGTATTGATATTCTTGATAGGCTTGTATGCTGAGACGAGTGTTGTCTAATCCAAATGCAATGTACTTACAAAACAAACTGAAGTAAGTTTCAGAATAACCAAAGAAAGGCGTTGTTTTCTACACTGTATGCATTTGTTCCCCTCGTGCTAAACAAGGTCTGCTTTACTTGTAAAATAGTACCTGGTAACGAATAACTACCGACTGGGTGAATGTAGAGTGCTAAATTATTTATGGTCCTTAAACTTTCTTAGTGCATCTTTGCCTTGTTACAATTTATGGGAGAGTGCCAGTAGGCACTCTCCCATAAATTGTAACAAGGCAAATCCTAACAGATATTTATATTTATTTATTTATTGGTGTTTAAGGTCACATATTTCTGCACAATGGCTAATCATGACCGTGACAGGTTTACGGATGGAGGAAGCCGGAGTACCCGGAGAGAACCACCGAGCAACGACGAACAACTGTCAGCTCCCCCAACATACTAACTCCATACAAGCAGGTTTAGCATTGGTTGAAGACAAGTGCACCATCGATGTGTAGTACGCCTTAGTACACAGCGCCACCGTGCTCCCACGTGGGCAATGGGGGTGAAGTGTCTTGCCCAAGGACACAATGCGGTTGCCGCAGGTGGGATTCGAACCGAGGACCTCTCAGCTTGCAGCCTGCACCTCTACCTATTGAGCCACCTCGCCCCCATCCTAACAGATAAAATTATATCACTTCAAAGATAATATGAAGCACATCCACAGAATATGAAGTGTTTAAATTCTGGTACCGGCACTTCAGAATAAAGCCCAAATGTGCACTTCCAGCACTCTACCAGTTAAAGTGGGCAGCATACAGGACTGTGGTCACGAAAGGAGACTGAGAAAATTAACCGGGTCGCGACCTAGTCACGACCCGGTCGGAATTATCGGTACGCTTTCCTTTTCGTAACACTGTAGAACTCCCACGGAATCTCGTTAAGTGAAGCAGTGCTGTTTACCGTGGTAATCAAGCTCTGTTTTACTGGTAAGAGAGGATCCGGTAACCAATGCCAGGGATGGAAGTCCTCTAAAATAGGCAACATGGACATAAACCATTGGCCCGGCATGATTTTATAAGCCTATCCACATTGCGGTAACGATTAGCCATTTTGCAGAAATGTGTGATCTTAAACACAAATAAATAAATAAATAAATAAGTAAATAAATAAATAAATAAATAAATAAACTTCTGTTACTTTTATGAGAGAAATTTGAAATTTCTTCTTTCCGAATCGTTGGTATTGGAATGCGTCTTATTACTCAGGCGACGGTTAGATGTGAAGTTACAGTCGCTCCTCTCCTGTATATTCACACATTAAATAAGCCAATCCCAATGAGGTAATGCAGGTGCTCGCTCGGTTTGTGTGTGTGACTGAGTTCCAGAGGGAGAAACTTTTTAGATGAATTTCCGAATTTTGGATTACCTCCCTTTGATTGCAAATCGGCAACTTTTTAACGATGGAAATGAACATTTCGTCCCTTGAGTTCCAAAGTGTTCTATGTGCCAGTAGGCACATAGAACACACTGGAACTCAATGGACGATTTATTACTCGCTGACGTACCCTTAATAGGCATTGCGTGATAGCCCCAGGGTGAGCTGATAGAACCGTTGCAAGAAGATCCGACTGAGACTGTAGTTAGGAATGGCACCAGTGCAACCTACCTGTAAGTTTCCATACTGCATTTTATGTTTTCGCCCGAATTCCTATGGATCTTTCAAACATGCTCCGTAATAAACAAAAATGATTTCAATGTCTTTCGATTGTTTTCTTCCAATTTTTTATCCGCCGAGTCCCGAAGTTTCCACCCACAGACTAGGTCTTATTCTCCGTATTGTGAGATAAGATAAGTTTATTCAGCAAAAACACCAAGGACAGGCAGATTGCATGATATATACTCGCCCAAAAAGAAATTGTGCATTGCAGAAATTGATCAAACTCCAAAAAAATAATTTCGTAGGTGTAAAGAATGTTAACCTGTTCATGAATAAGTTATATTGAACACAAAAACAGCTTTCCCCGTTAAAATTGCATTAACGTTAAATGACGTGCTGCACGTTTGTGAAAGGGCATGTTTTGCACATGGAGAGTCTGAAAATTCATGCAGCAGTGTGAATCCTTGGGTATTTAAACACTAAAGTAAGGCCTTCCTATCGTTCACATTCAAACTTGCGCTGCTGTTAAAACGACTCCACATTAGCATGCCAAGATTGACAATGAATCAACGTCTCCTTACCCTGGGTATGATTAGAGCTGGCAGAACACACAGAGAGGTTGCCCAGCATTTGAACTGCCACCGTAACACTGTAGACAGGCTAGTCCATCGACATGCACAACATGATGACGTTCGAGACCGACCCCGCTCCGGGAGACCCAGAGTTACCACCCCTGCACAAGATCGGTATATCCGTGTCGTCCATCTCCGGAACCGGCAACAAACGGCAACGACGACAGCCAGGAACATCCCTAACCCGAGACGGATACATCCTCAAACAGTAATCAATCGGCTGAGAGAATACGGCTTACGTCCTCGAAGACCTGCAATTCGTCCGATTTTGACGTTACGTCATCGTCGTGCTCGACTGCAGTGGTGTAGAGCAGGGTTAGGGTTAGGGTTAGCCTAACCTAACCCTTCCCTAACCCTAACCCTACCTAACCTAACCCTACCTAACCCTACCCTAACCCACTTCCATGCTAACTTGTTCGCTTCCATGAGGCGTAGATGCGCAGCAGTAGTCGACGCAGACGGAGGTCATACCAGATATTGAGTGTGTGACTTTTGTGTTTGACCCTTAGTGTCTTTGACTCTCCATGGCACCAAGAGTATTCGTCATAGCGTAATGAAATTTCTCGTGTTGATCACAAATTGATTCATCTGTGATTGAATCAAATTTCCATGAATGAAAATGATACATATATCTTTTTTTAGTGTTATTTTTTAGCATGCACACTTTCTTTTTTGGGAGAGTATACATAACAATAACAATAAACGTAAAGATAATACATAGATACATTTTGATACGAAATGATAGTATTAACTGTTGTCGTAGTATGTCATATACAGAATTAGCCGTTACCGGCAAGCACGTCACGGCTGCTGATGGAGCTTCAGCTCGCGTCGTTTAAAGAAAAACAGGATCATATTACAGATGATGTTACACAGCCTGGGATCATTATTTTCCATCAAGAATATAGTCACGTGACCCAGTGGCGCCATGTTTGGTTGTCATGGTAACCCACGTGAACGGCCATTTTGTGACGTCATCTCCATAGTGATACGTGGTGTTAGTGCGCATGCGCAGCGCGTGTTGTGTTTCCGTCGTCCATTTTGTATACTGGAGGCCGCCATCTTGGTTTCTTGTGTCACATTGTGCCTTTTCACATAAGCACATATGACAAAAAAGGGGTGCCGAAGGTCACATGTTTTTCAAAAAAGGGGTGCCGAAATTGGGATGCCCAGGGATATTGCGATTGGTTATAGAGGCGATAAGAATCGGATACAACTTCGTTGTAATAAGGGGAGATAACTCTGCATACAGATTATGGGAAATCAAGCAATCTGATTGGTTAGTTATAATTTATATAAATGATCTAGATAAATGAAACAAGAGTACTTGGAATAGGGTCAGAACTAACAAGAATAGACCAGAATAGCTAAATGTAGTAATAATAAGCAAAGCTGTTCCAACTAATAGGCTCTTCTACGCTACTGCAGTATACTCTAGAACAAAGGAACATGACCAGATAGAGGAAAACTATTGCATATATAGATAAAAGCAGAGAATTCTGAAAGAATTCGAAATAGTAAAACTTGTCGGGTTTATTTGGGTAATTCTACGAATCGGGAAATTACTCTTCTACAAAGGAACATACCCTCGAAACATACCCCTGTCTTGTTAGAAGCCATTGGGTCACATAGCAACCACGTGGTACAATAGAAACCAAGATGGCGGCCTCCAGTATACAAAATGGACGACGGAAACACGTATCACCCTAACAACACGCGCGCATGCGCACTCACACCACGTATCACTGTGGAGATGACGTCACAAAATGGCCGCTCACGCGGGTTACCATGACAACCAAACGTGGCGCCACTGGGTCACGTGACTATGACATCACATGAGATCCTGCCAATAAGGCACGATCCATACATGCTATACTACTTGTGTGTGTGTGTTGGGGGGGGGGGGGCACGTTCCTGGGTACGTCAAGGGTGTAGGATGAAAAATAATACTCGGGGTGGGTGTAAATGGTGGTGGGGCGGTGTATTCATGCAAAATATATAAATTTATATACGCTACCCCTCACCCTTGAACCCTCCCCATTTTAGACACAAACCTCTGCGTATTTATTTTGTTTTGTTTTTACTTAACCTTGGAACCCTGGTGGCATCTTCCATATCAATTCAATGGCAGCAATTGGAAGAGGCCATATTCATTATTGTGGGTATAGACTAATTAATATTTTCAGCGTGCAGCCTCAGGGCTGCACGTTGAAAATATTAATTGACCTTCCCCACACATTCGCTTATCAGGTATTCTACTTAATGAATTTATAAAGTATCATGTTCATGAGCCGGAAAACGGCATCTCGGGTTCAAAGGGCTAATCATAACTTTGAAACTGTCCTTTGGAATATTACATTCCATTTGGAGCTTTCTATTTTTACTCACAATAAAATCTTGAAAATCAATGTGGTCATATATGTATAGATGATGTGTAGTGACCATAGAGGTTGTGAACGCCGCCCTTGTGTATATTTATTTGCGATGTCTATTTATTTTATTTGTTCTGTAAACATCCAGTTTTCTCTGTTCTGCAGAAATAACTCAAATATGTGGATGGTATCAACTTTTTCGAAAAAGATGCATAAATATAACAAATAAATAAAAAAATGATTTAAAAAAAAATAATTGCCCGTGAAACAAATGGATTTTTTGTTTGGCCTTACCACTCAATTTTGACTGGAACGGTGCTTGTAAAAAATATTCACAACAAACCACCATGTAACAAATATCTTTTTCAAAATTTCTGAAGTTACCTTGCAGGTGTAAAGACGTAGTTATGAAATACTTTGATGAAAAATTTAAAATAACAAGAACATGTGTAAAGATATCAGTGAAAACGGTATTGAGTACAACTGCATAAATGACAACCCATGTTACCATCTTGGAACGAATTGAATAAATTTTTTAAATGCAGGCGAATATTCATTGAAACAATGATTTATTACGTGTATTTGTACTTTCGTACTTTAAGATACGTTTTCTCGACTGAAACTGGTATTTGCGCAATGTTATATTCACGATAATTAACGTCACAGGTAAATCATGAAATAATTTATTAGCCGGAAACAATTCGACACGTTCAGGTTTACCTTGGCGAGGGTATGTTTGTTTTTAACCTTCTAGCTGACGAATTTTCGCGGTGCACCTCGCAGGGACCCACTGAAGAGGACACCCTAAAATTAGTTTGGTTAAAAATCAATCCAAATCAACTGGTTGAGTGAATATGAACCCAATTGGGTTCATATTCACTCAACCCACTTGGTTTGAGTTAATTTTTAAAGTGGAGCCATGTTTCTTTACTGTGGTGAACAAGCCTTGTTTCATTAGTAATATAGGACCCGTTCACCGACTCCTGTAGCTATGCTAAAGTGGCTGACAGAAGTTTGAACGATTGGCTATTTATTTATATATTTATTGGTGTTTAAGGTCACATACCTATGCACAATGGCTAATCATGACCGTGACAGTTTACGGGTGGAGGAAGCCGGAGTACCCGGAGAGAACCACCGAGCAACGACGAGCAGCTGCCAGCTCGCCAACATCGTAACTCCGCACTGCAGCACAGGCAGGGTTAGATTGGTTGGAGACATGCGCACCATCGACGTGCAGTACGCCTTAGTACACGGCGTCATCGTGCCCCCATGTGGACAATCGGGGTTAAGTGCCTTGCCCAAGGACACGACGCGGGAGTTCGAATCGATCGCTCAGACGGTCACCCATCCAAGGACTAACCGGACTCGACGTTGCTTAACTTCGGTGATCTGACCGCGCCCCGAACGATTGGCTAGACTTATTTGCTACTTGTGTTGCTGTGAAGATGTAGCCTTATTTGATATAAGTGTGTTAAACACCACGAAACTGTAAGAACACTTAATTTGGCACACAGTTACGAAAAGTTACGAAATGGGACCCCAAACACCCAAGAACCGTAAAAAACACTTGATTTCGAATCGCACTGAACACAGTAATCGTAATTTTGATTTTTATAATTTTTTTTCTTCAAAATCAGTGCTTATATTCCTTCATTGGAACGACTCGTTGGGCACGCTCCTGTAAGGCCATGAACCCTGGTTCAGAAGAAAACACCCTCATAATTTCGATTTATTTGGGGATTTCAAAAGCGTTCGCTCAGCGGTCGGCAGTTTCGGGACGTTTAGTTAGGTAATACGATGTCACATGGTGCGCTGTGAGAATCATATTAGGCGCGGTTTTAGCCGAACCTAATATTGTTCTCACTGAGTCTCGTGTAACACCAACCACCAACTTAACGTCCCTTAACCCTTTACCTAACATAAAAAGCAGACGACACTTGCAAAAATAATTCTTCAATAACTAATTTTTTTCATTTTTTGTCTCAAAAACATAGGTTATGACCCCTCGTTGGAACGAGCTCGACGAGCTCGTTCCAACAAGGGGTCATAACCTATGTTTTTGAGACAAAAAATGAAAAAAATAATGAAAATTAATTGGCGATTTTTGAGAATAGCGCTGGCCGGTTTTGGCCGTTACGTTGGGTAAAGGGTTAACGTACATATTTGATATGCCAGCCTAATAAGTGCTTGCAAACTTCATGTCTTCGTTAAATTGCCCTATCGGAATTCGTTTGTTTACAAAAGAAGACGAGAAGTGATGCAATGCAAGGGGAGAAATCCAACATCCCAGAAAATTATTGATGTATTAACCCCAAAATTTTTGGGCGCATTTCTATCTGCTTTCTGGCGCCTTGCAATAGAAAGAAACAAAGTGCCAGTTGGCCGCATTCAGACTGCGATTTTTGCGATAAAACAAAATGGCGGACACTGACAACTAATATATCGCCAGTGTCGGTATATTGAATTAATACGGGGGGTCACTGTTTATGATTATTGCCGATGGGCTCCCCAGTCCTCGGTCACTAGTTAGTACCGTTCAGTGGCAAATCTACAGATATCCGGATGGCGGAATAGAATTTACGACAGGTGAAAGGATAATATTTACTGGAATAAATTTTTGTTCATACAAAGGTTGGAGACCTCATATTGTTGAGCGAAGAGAATAGAACGGGACACTTTCACCTCTCAACAACGATTTTCTGAAAAAAGAAGAAAAAACGGAACTCCAAACACTGCATCAAATATTGTTGGCCATTCTGGCGAATGTCAGAGAGGCGTTTCAGTATGACTTTTGGTATGCGTGTTCGTAATTTAGAGACAAAGAAAAATATGCTGAAAGTTTTGACATAACCTGTGAGATTTCAGTTCTTAATACATTATTGGCCCCCGTTGGTTTTGGTAATGGAAAGTCAAAGGTCAAGGCCACTGAGCACGACACAACTCAAATTGCTTGTTCACACTTTTGGAACAAAAGCAAGGAAATAAAGATTTCAAAATAAATTGAACTTTTGTGAGATATCATTTCTTTGTAAGTTGTTGACACTAAGCGATTTCGGCGATCAAAAGTCAACGCTGAAGGTCATAGTCGCAAAAAGTTCAAAATTCAAATTTAGCCTGTTTTCACTTTAATACTGGGGCTTGGGTAATTTAGTTTTTACAAGACTTACATTGTTTCTTTTCTGAACACCTTGCAGAGCTTTAGTTTGTGTACAAAAGAACCTTGGTGCAATTCATTAATGGTCGATCAAACACGTCTCACCACGCCCCAAAATATCTGAAGAAGGTCACGGGCCTGATAAAAGAGAAGATGACGTCAAGGGTGCAGTTTACGATATTGCTAAGGACCCCCAAGGAGTTGAACAGTGCTTGTTTAATGTGATAGGCTAGTTCCGCTAATACTTAATGTTTTCTATACGAATGTCCCATATTTTTGCCATTGTCATTCTCCGTGGACATATTTGTATTTCCTGTAGTAATATCACATCTCTGACTCATATCGTCACGAAAATTGATATTCGATAAAGTTATCTCCCTTGAAATTATCAGATCCAATTTAGAAGCGAGTAACTGCTGAGAAACCACCTATAACACCAGTAGAAAATAAACTAAGTTTCCTTTTGTTACTTTTAATAAACGAGTTGTCTGTTGTTTTTGTTTATTGGAACTTACAAAAAGGGACTAGGCTTTCTCAGGAAAAAAATAGCAATCTCACCGCCTAAAATTTTAAATTTATGGAGAGGACAGTGTCTGTATTATATGTAACGATGCACACACTACTGATGCAATTAACAGAAAAAAAGTTATTGAAAATCAAAACATAGTGAAAACGCCTTTTTCTTATTTTTAAATGTGTTTATATAGAAAACAATAGTCAGACGTTCAAACTGATTAGGAAAAAAAATGTAAAAAGTCAGCTTCTTTATTACTTTCCAAAGTGTGATTTACTGGGATTTCCGGGTTTGATTATAAACGGTAACTTCACAAGTGAATTATGCAATCAACAATTGGGCCATGTATCCGTGCGCGCAGACGAAGACGCTTTGTCGTGGGTGTAATCGGGACTTCATTGTTTTTTTAGGTTTTTTTTAACCCTTTACCTAATATGAAAAGCAGACGACACTCGCAAACAAAATGTTTGAATAACTATTATTTTCATTTTTTGTCTCAAAAACATAGGTTATGACCCCTCATTGGAACGAGCTCGACGAGCTCGGTCATAACCTATGTTTTAGAGACCGTGAAAAAATTAAAAAATAATGAAAATTAATTGGCGATTTTTGAGAATAGCGCTGGCCGGTTTTGGCCGTTCCGTTAGGTAAAGGGTTAAATAATATAATTATCGTTAATAATGAACAGTAATAAATAGAGTAATCGCTTGACTGGACTGGTTACGTGAAATAATTCATTCGAGGCGAGGGACTATATTGTAAAACACTCGTGCGCATTCGCGCACTCGTGTTTGTACAACGTCCCTCACCTCTCACGAATTATTTCACGTAACCAGTCCAGTCAAGCGATTACTCTCTATATAAAAAAACAGCTTCTGTATTCTTAACAAATGATGCGCACATCGATGATACGAAGCAGCCAACATTTGGAAATTTCAATTTTTATATGAAATCCCCATACCTTTGGGTTCCGCTCTACAGTTTCGCACTATTGCATAAGGGTGAAATTCTAAACATAGGGCATATGTTGAAACTGATGTCATGTATATTGGAGATATAATTTTAGTATCAGATATATGACTACATGAGCTATTTGTTGGACAAGAGAAATTGAAGTTTTGTTCCTAAAGTTGGAGTCTGATGCATAGGGGTAAATTACCAGATGAACTATGGTCATGATTAGCCATTGTGCAAAAAGTATGTGACCTTAAACCCCAATAAATAAATAAATACCAGATGAACTATGGGAAACAATGGCTTCGAAAAATCGGCTATTTTCTAAAATGTCATTTTTACACGGGTTTGTTACCAGGCATGTAACTGAAAAAAGAGACGGAAACCTGGAATTTGTTTTTCACATTTTGGAAACAGGGGGTTATATGCTCCAGGGTTAGATGAGTGGGGATAGTTGGAAAACTCTGCTTTTGAGGCTGTTGGGTGGATGAAAATGATTGGTATCGACATTTTAAAGGCAATTTTGCAGACTGAAGTTATTATTATTTCACCCACATTGATTATTTATTTCTACTCAGTCAGATAGTGTTATATGCTTTTAGGTGATTTGGGGGAATGTGATACATGTTATGATTAAGATAAGTGAGTTACAGAATTTTTGCATTTGAAGAGAGTGGATGACATGTCATTTAGGAAATGCCCAGAAATCTGTGGAGCGGAACCTTAGTTTTAAATTTATTCATGGCTTTTGGAGATTAAGGGGAGCTAAGGTTCTTGTAAATCTTTTCCAGTGATGAAAACTGTCAGCCATGAGAAAAGGAGTTTGTATCAGTTGTAATAACTTGTTACATGTTACAATCCTTTTTGCATGTAATGTTAGCACATAACATATGTTTAACTGAATTAAGTGATACACGAAGTTAAAGTTCAACAAAGAGGGCCTCATTCTCATAACAACTTGACTGAAAACTTGTGCCGCGGTCGCCATATAGCCATAAATGGTGATGCGATCTAGAAGTACCAGATCGTGTCGAGACAGCATACTGAGAGGTAAAATCTAGGAATCTGCGAATCACACATTTTTTTCGAATCGAATCTCGAGTGGAATCTCGAATCGAATCGTGTCTCTGATATCGAAACGAATCTTAATGGACAAGTTATTCATATTGCATCAAACGCAAGTTACGGTACACTGTGATAATCCCTACAAGACTGACTGACACCTTAAACACCAACAAATAAATATTCTCTGTAGCAACGTCGCTGAAACGGCTAGGACTGTTATCCATAGTTTTGGGTTTTGAAGGCTAAATTTGTTACTATTCACGTTCTTAAGAAGGTGAATAGTAACAAGTTAAGCCTTCAAAAACTAAAACTATGGATAAAATTCTGGGCAAAATTCACTACTTACCTAACAATTAACATTTGCCAATTACTCAATTAACCCTTTACCCAACGTAACGGCCAAAACCGTCAGCTTTATTCTCAAAAATCGCCAATTAATTTTCAAAATATTTTCATTTTTTGTCTCAAAAACATAGGTTATGACCCCTCGTTGGAACGAGCTCGTCGAGCTCGTTCCAACGAGGGGTCATAACCTATGTTTTTGAGACAAAAAATGAAAAAAATTAGTTATTCAAGAATTTTTTTTGCAAGTGTAGTCTGCTTTTCATGTTAGGTAAAGGGTTAAACATGAAATTGAGTTGAGCCTACATGAATGAACTGTCTAATGTCAGTTTTATCCAGTTTTTGTTGGAAATGTAACAAATTGAAGTTAGCAGGAGAGATTCGGAAAAATCGAATCTTGAGACTGATTCGGGATCTATCTCGAAGTAGACGTGTGGTACGATATCCAATCGAATCTCGAATATTCGAAGGACCCTAGTAAAATCGTTAATAATTATTTTATCGTACTGTTCCCAACGCGTCCACTGTGTACCAGCCTTTTCGGTCCATAGAGACATCAATATATTGATAGATAGCGTATAGTCGGAAACAATCGTTGCCCCAGGACATATGAGGCCATAAATAGTCAAAACAGATTAATAAAGAAGCCTGATAAATTCTTTCATGACTTCATGGCGCACACACAATTATATTTAATATGTTCAGTACACTATAATCGCGCCCTCGTCGTGTCGTCAAAGTGATCAATTTTCTTATGGACGCCAAGTAATACAGAGAATATTTTGCATAAACACTCTGCTTCTCGGTGTCCCCGAATATATTTATTTATTGGTGTTTAAGGTCACACCCTAATACACAATGGCTAATATGCACGTGACAGTTTTACGGGTGGAGGAAGCCGGAGTACCCGGAGAGAACCGCCGCGCAACGATGAGCAGCTGCCAGCTCCCCAACATCGTAACTCTGCACTGCAACACAGGCAGGGTTAAATTGGTTGAAGACATGCGCACCATCGACGTGCAGTACGCCTTAGTACACAGCGTCACCTTGCCCTCACGCGGGTAATCGGGATTAAGTGACTTGCCCAAAGACGCAATGCAGTTGCCCCTGTCGGGGATCGATCATCGAACCGTGGACATTTCGTCTTGAAGTCCAATGCGTAACTACTGAGCCACCGAGCTCCCGGACGCCATATATAGACACCCATTTCAGTAGTGGTGCCAGGGTGCCCCTAAATGGGGGATGGGGCTAGGATGTTCCCCCACAAGCCCACAATAAAGGAGGCAGTTTGCCGACGGGTGTACTAAACCTCTCACCACGTGATTAATCTCTCAGGCTTATCTTCAGATAAGCTGGATCTCTCCGACTTAACTTGAGATCAGGATAAGATTGCGATAACAGAACAACCTGTTGTTTTCTCATTCTTCTTAAATAATGACATCTGCCCTTGACAATGGTTGGGGGAAATCACTGTTACATGGTTTTCGAACCATCATATTCCGATATGTCAGAGAGAGAATGTTTTTAATGATTAAAAACGAATTCCGACTTTTTCTACCGTAACAGCTACCAAAAGTGGCAACGGTACAGGAACATGATGGCAATTTCCCCTTAACCCCCTCCCCCGACTCCCCCCGCTAGGCACTTAATACCGACTGCCCATACTGTATGTCGACAGTGCACGCGCTTTCAATCGCTGCTAACACAGCCCATGCAGAATTTGTAAACTCCCCCGTGGGAACCCCGGGATGTGAAACTGTGCATGTTTTCTGTGATATTCTGTTCTACCGGTAACATAAGAACCGGAGGGACGGGGGGGGGGGGGGGGGGGGTGACTCAGTTGGCAGAGGTGCAGGCAGCAGGCCGAGAGGTCCTCGGTTCGAATCCCACCTGCGGCAACCGCGTTGTGTCCTTGGGCAAGACACTTCATCCCCATTGCCCATGTGGGGGCACGGTGACGCTGTGTACTAAGGCGTACTGCACGTCGATGGTGCACCTGTCTTCAACCAATGCTAACCCTGTTTGTGCGGAGTTAGTATGTTGAGGAGCTGATAGTTGCTCGCCGTTGCTCGGCGGTTCTCTCCGGGTACTCCGGCTTCCTCAACCCGTAAAACTGTCGTGGTCATCATTAGCCATTGTGCAGAAATATGTGACCTTAAACATCAATAAATAAATAAATATAAATAACATAAGACCCAGTCACCAATGTTTGGGATGGAAGTCCTCTGAAATGGGCATAAAATGGGTATAAACGATTGGCTGGACTTGACTTTATCTCTATGTTGCAGTCACGGATTAGCCACTGTGCAGAATGTGTGACCTTAACCCTTTACCTAACCTGAAAAGCAGACGACACTTGCAAAAATAATTCTTGAATAACTCATTTTTTTCATTTTTTGTCTCAAAAACATAGGTTATGACCCTCGTTGGAACGAGCTCGACGAGCTCGTTCCAACGAGTGTCATAACCTATGTTTTTGAGACAAAAAATGAAAAAAATTATGAAAATTAATTGGCGATTTTTGAGAATAGCGCTGAGCGGTTTTGGCCGTTAAGTTAGGTAAAGGGTTAAACACCGATAAATAATAAGCTGGCGAATCTGACAGTTGCTTGCCGTTGCTCGGTTGTTCTCTACGAGTACTCTGGCTTCCTCCACCCGTTCAACTGTCAGACACGATGTGGCCCTGGCTGATGAAAGTGTCACTAAACCTCAATAAACAAGCAAACAAACTCCATACGTTCGCAGTATCAACCTTTTACACTTTTCCCAAAGTAAATGCGGTATTAACAAAAATCACCATTCAATTTTAATTTTTTTGTCAATTCCCCCCCCCCCCCCCCCCCGAAAGAACATATCTTATGACCCTTTATTGGAACGAGCTCGAACGCTCGTTCCAATACGGAGTCATAAGTTATGTTTTGGAAGGAAAAAAAATAAAAGTTTAGTTACTCACGCTATCTTTTTGCAAGCAATGTCTGTTATTTGTGTTGTGTAAGGGTTAAAAGAAATCATAAACCCGCCCCTCCTGATGGAGACCCTGTTTCCAACTTACCCTCCTTTTAGCAACAATCTGGTGTCATAACCGATGGCCTACTTTTGAATTTTTTTTTGTTCTAGCAAATGAAAGTCAAATACATCAGCACATGACTCTTGGTACTTCTGTAGTTGGCTGCTGTCACATCTTTGGGCGCTGAGCAGTGTCGTAGACTCTCTCCTATTTACTTGCGGAACAGAGCCCACCCCAACCCGTGCAAACATGAACTGACCCCGCTTGACGACGTACGTCTTCGTGTAGTTAAGTCCACCTAAATCTTTATATTTGTAACGGGGGCGCGGTGGCGTTGCTGTAAGCGGTTCTCGTGAGATCACCGAAGTTAAGCAAAGTCCAGCCCGGTTACTCCTTGGATGGGTGTCCGTCTGAGTGATCGATTCGGACTCCCGCGTTGTGTCCTTGGGCAAGGCACTTAACCCCGATTGTCCACATGGGGGCACGATGGCGCCGTGCACTAGGGCGTGCTGCACGTCGATGGTACGCATCTCTTCAACCAGTCTAACCCTGCCTGTACTGCAGTGCGGAATTACGATGTTGGGGAGCTGGCAGCTGCTCGTCGTTGCTCGGTGGTTCTCTCCGGGTTCTCCAGCTTTCTCCACCCGTAAAACGGTTACCGACACGATATGACCTTGGCTGTTAAAGTGTCTTTAAACCTTAATAAATAAATAAATTACCTTTATAAAACGGCAAGAAGACAACATTTGAAAAAAAAACCAGAGAAAAAAGTATGAGAAAGTGAAATAACTAAATAATTTCATTTTCTACTTCTCAAAATAACTTATGATCCATCATTTGAACGAGCACAATGAGATGGCTCCATGTTTTGGAGGCAAAAATTAAAAAAAAAATTTAAATGGTCTTTTTGTATATTGCAATGACCGTGATTATTGATGCAATGAAAAAAATGTTTTTTTGTTTTTTTTTAAAAAACAATCCAATTATATACCTGTCACGGGTGAGTTTTTTTTAATAGTGCTCGTATATTTTTAATGAGTTTAGGAAAAAAAGAAATATTTGCCACTGCTACCACATGCAGGCCGGGAATTCTTAAAAATGCAGAGGGCTAAAAATCGCTCTCCTCACATGGCCTAGGGGAGCGATTAGCTCTCCTCGAGCCTACAAAGGCTAAAAGTGTCAAAATGAAGTTGAACTATTAATGGCAGTGTGAATTCTGCCTAGTGGGTTTTGTACGCTTTATTTGGGGCTGCTAACAAGGTGGTCTCTGTGAGACGGCTACACTGTTCCCCCCACACCTCCGGTCCTTGACAAGGCCCGGAGGTGTGGGAGAGGCAGTGTGGCCATCTTGCAGAGACCACTGACATAGCAGAGATCTGAAAACTTGTGGGTTTTAGGAATAGGCTGTTGTGGTAATCATTATTTTCTAAGGCTAGGGTGGCTATTTTTCGCTCTCCCCATTTTTTTAAGGCGAACATTAGGCGAGCGAATAAATCGCTCTCCTGAAAATGCCAGGTCTGCACATGGTCTTAATTATACTAATATTGTACTATTATACATGCAATCTGCCCCAGTGCGGGTGATTTATTGCAATAAAGTTCTATTCTATTCTATTCATGTCTCTTATGCCTAACCCTGTAAGCAGTTTTCATACAATTATTTTTTTTATATATATATTTTCAGGGTCACACGGATGAAGATGCAAAAACGCGCAGTGTATTAAAAATTAGAAGTTTTGCAAGATTCCGTCGATTATCCGCGCATCCGAAGATGAATCTACACGAATCTATTATATCGCATAGTGTAGAATGCGATATTGACACGTCAGCTGCTAATATAGACCTATGTCTGTCCGATTTGGTATTTTCTGACCACACAGGATGGCTAACGGATCAATCGACTGGAGAAAATGTCTGGGGTGTTGTATCTGATATGCTTTTGTGCGTTTTCAGGAATCAACAACAGGAGAAACCGACTTGCGTTATTGTACTACCTGGATGTGGTGTAAGGCCTCTCGTATTTTCGTTCCCAAAAGAAAATGGTTTCCTTTCATCTGGGGGTATATCCAAGACTGTATCAGGCATTGATAAATACCAGTTCATTATTGACGACAAAAGTCTGAAAACGAAACACCTGTTTGGCGTTGAGAGAAAGAAGGACTTGGACAAATGGGTGTCTGCAATACAAAAAGCGGCTAGCTTGGAAATAGAAGCTGACATTTGTACATCAGAAAGACACTGTCGGCGTGATTCGGTTGATTCCGGCACATCATTGTCGTCGCATTCTGAGGATACGCTTCTTTATGATTCTCCAAGATACGTTCCGTCCTCACACAACCGCCCAGACACAAGTACAGGTAGCCGAAATGTATCTGCGGGCGAATGCCATAACACTATAAGTGCACTTCCGATGGCAATCCACTTACGGGGTTTTGTCAGTCCCCCTTCAGTGTCTACTCCAGCTCCCGAATCTCTCGGAGAATTTAGAAAGAAGCTCAGAAAGAATGACATGGAGGTGGAATCAAAATCAATCCCTCTGAAGGCGATTCCTGCAGCGACTGCGCCCGTTAAAAGTGGGAAAATGAAGTCATCGTCTGTGTTAAAACGTTCTTTTGGGAGTCTGGACAATCTGTTTCGAATCAAGAAAAAAGCAGAACGTCAGAGTGTGAAGGACAATAGTCTAAATAATAGCGCCAATTACGAATCAGATACATTGGACGCAGACGAAGAGATTAAAATACCAAAGAGAGGAAAATCGCGATCCTTAGATTTCGGTAAATCTAGTCAGGCTTTTGGTCAGGTCGTTCGTAGAGCTTCAGATTTAAAAGACAAGATGTTTTCTTCTCGTGAGAAGACGAAGAACGGACGTTTGCGGTTGAGTGATCTGAGCGATGTAAAATATTCTGGTTACTTACACTATAAATTAGGAATGAAATGGACCAAACTATACTGCGTCGTATGTGGAGGGTGTATTTACTGTTATAAGTCAGACAGTGACAAAGATTCACCACAGATGGCTATAAATTTATCTAACTGTGAAGTGTGTTATGTGACCGAGATAGAAAAACACCATAAGAAATTATATGTATTTCGTTTGTCACAATCAGATGCTGAGGATATTTATCTGAGTGCGAGAGATAAGCGCGAACTGGTGCAATGGCTTCATATACTGCAGATGGCAGCAAATAAAATCACCGCCGAAGATGGATTAATTCCAAGTTCTACTCAAAACGAAGATAACTGGAGTGTTGATAGTGCATACAGCTCACCAGGTGTAGCGGCGAGCTCAGCAAACTCTCAGGACCTATTTATACGGACATCAATGTCCAGTCGGACGAGGCATGTTGTGGACGATGAACTTAATATAACTGCTCTACGTGATAAAACGCACAATACATCATCGCCACGAAACTCCAGATCTAGTGTCGCACGTTGTCACCAGGAGGACTGTGATATGGCATCGGACAAATTTTCCCTACCACAAAATGATGGTGGACCAGGTGGTGACGATATTTCATCCAGACTTGACAAGGCCGTGTACAATTCATGGAAGAGTGATAAAGGCCATTTGTTTCAGATACTAAGAGCCAAACTGAATAATTATCGAAAGAAAAAAGATAATATATATGATAAACATTTACCCGGGCCGGACGGCGATGGTTTACTTGTTCAAATGGACGGAGATATCAGACGAACGATAGATGACGAGATTCAGAACCAGGTCAGTAGACATATCATTTAACCCTCACAAACCGGCACGCTGTTAGAAATTACTTAGAGCTTATTTATTATTTGGTTAGTTGTCATATCGGCCGATCTATCATTCCGAGGTAACTTCTTATCAGCCTGAGGCCGAAGGTCGAAGCAGGCCTGAAAATAAGCAGTCTGACATTTGCAGAATGAGGTCCCCAGAGGGTGAATTAGCTAATGCTATCCCATACAGTGGGCCAATTTATCCTTTAGGTACCTCTTTCTGTTTAGTTTTGAGACTTTGATTCAGATTGAGGTTCACAGAGGGTAAATGTAGTGATGCTACCCTGCTGTTCAGGGTAGCATCACTAAATTTACCCTCTGCGGACCTTATTTTGCAGATGACAGTCTGCTTATTTTCTGGCTTGGGTCGAAGGCTGATGTGAAGTTACCTAGGGTTGATATCTCGGCTGATATGAAACTAGCCAAGTAATAACCTCTTCATTTATGAAACCAAAACAAATAATCACAGAAAATCTCAGATCTGTAACAGTTCTCTGACAGCGTTATTGTTTTTCATTCTTTTTACAAAGTCCGAAGTTTCTTTTCTCGTACTCCAAGTTCAGCCATCCGAGCGTGTCGGCAGCCTAACTGCTGAAGCCGCGACGTTCGGAAACCTAAACTATACCGCTTCTTCCACTTCAACGAATCTCCTCTGACGTCTCTGAATCTTAGTTTGTGTTGAATTTTTTTGTACAACTCTCCCCTTTTTTGCTCTTCATCCACCTAATCCTAACTTAATGCCACCAGAACTTCCTCACCATACAAAAACTACTCCCCTTTCTTGATTCATTTTCAATATTCTCGTTTTTTAATCTCTGGATATCTCCATCGTGTAGTGGCGTAGCTACCGTGTGTGTGTGTATGTATGTGTATGTGTGTGTGTCTGTGCGGGGGGGGGGGGGGGGGGTGGGGGTGGTGGGGGGGGGGGGGTTCTTGTCCTTCCCTAACCATTTCGCTCGCCCCCTAAACATTAGCCAAATGTAAATTTCACATAAAATATAGCCCTAGAATGGCCTCAAATATAGGGGCAACACACGCCACAAATGCCCCAGATTCGATCTTAGAGCACTAACGTTTGCAAAGTTTTCTCGGGGTGGGGTGGGGAGAGTCCTAATTAGAACTTTCTGGTCGTAGCTCCTTCTCCCACTTCCCTAAAGATTCTCGTTAGTATAAGGGATGCTCTCGAAACCCAACACAACATACTTTCAGATATAATCGTTCCCCACCCCTAAAAAATTGCCTAAGGCACCCCTATTATAGAATCCTGGCTACGCGTCTGCTCACTTCGGAATCCCGGTAAGTGCTTGTTTACTGTTGTAAACTACTTCTGTTTCACTGGTGAAAAAGACTCGATAACCAACCTCTGCGATGGAAGTCCTCTAATGTGGACAACATATAGGTCTAAAGGATAAGCTAAACTTGACATACTTCTGATGTGGCCATCATACAAAATGACTTTACCCTTTGAACTATAGTGGTATCTCCCATGCCAGTTCAATGGCAGCAATTAGAAGAGTCCATATTCATTATTTGGAGTAGACCAGCCTCGGGCTGCACGTTGAAAATACTGATTAGTCTACTCCATAATATGTAATGGACAACCATCCTATATTTATTTATTTTATTTTATTAGGGTTTAACGACACATTAACAGCCAGGGTCATATCATGTCGGTGACAGTTTTACGGGTGGAGGAAGCCGGAGTACCCGGAGAGAACCACCGAGCAACGAGGAGCAGCTGTCAGCTCTCCAACATCGTAACTCTGAACTCTGTACCTCGGCACAGACAGGGTTAGATTGGTTGAAGACATGCGCATCATTGACGTTCAGTACGCCTTAGTACACAGCGTCATCGTGCCCCCATGTTGGCAATCGGGGTTAAGTGCCTTGCCCAAGGACACAACGCGGGAGCACGAATCAGTCGCTGAAATGGTCACCCATCCAACTACTAACCGCGCTCGACGCTGCTTAACTTCGGTGATCTGACGAGGACCATCCTATATAATGACGTTATGGCGTATCATGTTCCTGGCCGGAAAAGCGGCCGCTGGGGTTCAAAGAGTTTAAGACCACTAAATAAATGAAAGTTTTGAAATCTAGAGTCATGCGAGTGTGTCGAAACTAGGGTGTAATTTATTCCCGGTTTTATTTCGTAACGGGAACGGGAATGAAATTACACTCAGAACCGGACACCGGGAACCAGGAAATGTCCCTGATAATATCAAGTAGACTTACGAGAGTAGCAAGAGGTTCTTCAAGAGGCAATTTAGAAAACTAAAATGCGAATGAACATTTTATTGGCAATCTGCAATCTGCCAAGTTCTTTTCCTCAGAGAAGTGTGAAAACCCAAATCTACTTCCAACTCGTCTTCATTTTCCAAATCGCTAGTTTTATCACCACTACCTCCTGGCTTCAACTCTCTCTTCACTGCCACAATCAGTCGCATCAGCTTGTAGCAGAGGAGACTGGTAACGACACTGAAGAAGGAGTTGATGTTGAAGGAGATAGTGAATAGTGAATGATACTAGTGATTCTAAAAATGAAGGAGTTTGATCTTTGAAGCTAGTGAACGTCGTTTTGTTGAAGAGAAGAGTCATCCGGAACTGATCAAGAGCTGCAGCGATCTCGTGAAAAAGGTTCAAGAGGCAGGGTAAAAAGTTCAGGCGTGGAAGGGCTGACGAAATCTTACAAAGTCACATTGGGCAGTTTTTCAGTGATTTGGTTAAAAAAGTTTCGTCAGGAATCAAGATTGTAAAACGTTCCAAAGTGGAAGGGCTGACGAAATCTTACAAAGTTACGGTGGGGCAGTTTTTCAATTTAGAAAACTCAAGTTCAACTCACAGACAGTGCCATGCGTGATTCCCGGTTTCGTGTTTTAGTTTTCCAGGGTATCGTGACCGGCTTTTGGAATCGGGAACCCGGAAATTCCCGTTCCCAGTATTAAACCATAGTTGCAGCCGGATCACTATTTGATCGAAAACTGGTCGCTTTTCGGTCACAGCCCTGCTGTATACAGTACGTGGAGAGTGTTTTATTACTAAATCACCCACAGAGTGGAGATTCCACCCAAGCAATAATTGCAAATTTGTTGCAAAGCATTAACAAGCACAGGCAAAATTTCAACCAATGGACCTCCGGGTTAAACCCGGAGGTCCATTGGCTGAAACATTGCTTGTGTTTTTTGTCCATATGTATAAAATTTGAAAGTTATAGTTTGGGTGATAACTCCACTCTGCGGGTGATTTAGTTACAATCCACTCTCCACGTACTGTACATACACATATGAGCCAGATATTGGACATTTTAATGACACACGAAACGTCACCCGCTCGAGGCTTAAAGAATTCATTAGCACAGTTGGAAAAGATTATTTATGAGAAACCAGACGGTTCCTAATTGTATACATAATCTGATGTCAGATAAGTATACACTTGATGTCTATCAAGAGTTTATCGATGCGGTAAATAATAGCGATGAGTGTATAGAACGTGGAAAAAATACCCATTCAACAACGTTAAAAGTCACAACTCCCCGTTGATAGAAATGTGAAACTTATTAAAGACAGGCGATTTAAACTTCATGGGCCTACTGAGTGCAAGCTTTGTACTACATTTCGAAACGTTTGCCTTAACCGTTATTTAAATGCATTTGCTTGATCTTATCTCATTCGTGTTTACATAGCTGAAGGCAATCCTTGTATAAAGTAGACGGAAAAATGGAGCCTATTCGAAAAGAAGAAATAGCATGGATACGTGTCCCGACAGTTCGACTCGATTAGGGCTGCACGATATTCAAAACGGAATACCGGTATCGGTATTAAAAAAAATACCGCGGTTTCTGTTCAGAAAAATGATCGTTTAAGTACCACAATCGAGGCTTGAGGCATCACAGTAGGAACGAAACAGCATGCCTTGATGACGCGGTTCGAAAAACCTTTACCCCAATGCAGACGATATCAAAATTTATTATTAAAAAAAAAAATTAATCAGATTTTGCAAAACAAATTCTACAAAACAATGTCATGTGACCCCTCATTGGAACGAGCTCAACGAGCTCGTTCCAATGAGGGGTCACATGATATAATTTTATTGAGATTTTTGAAAATTATTTTTTCAGCTGCTGAAATTGTGTTTTACGTAAGCACATGCAAACGATTCCTTGGGTAAAGGGATAATATTATTCATTCGGGGCTACAGTTAAAAAACTCAAGACATCTTGAAATTTAAATTGTGGGTAAATAAATAATGACGAAAAACCGATATTTTTGTAACTACACCGGTATTCAATTGATATACCGTGCAGCCCTAGACTCGATTCGGGTCCATTCAGGATGATTCGAAAATTTTCGTATTGTCGAGATGTTTTCAAAAATCCGAGAAAGTGTCTCCGCTTGAACACTTCTTCCATTATCAGGTCTCCTTACAGGAGAGGATTTTTTTTTTTTTTTGGGGGGGGGGGGGGGTCCTGTAAGGTGGGGAGGGGGAGGGGGGTATCCTGTAAAGAAGGGAAGGGCTGTCTTGTACAGGAGGGGGGATGTCCTGAACAGGAGGGGGGGTCATGTACAGTAGACCTGGTGACGGTAGAAGAGTTCAAGGCGGTTCCGCTTTTGAAACTACTTTGATTCCGTTTCTAGAATATTCCACTATTTTGATTGACTTGCCCAAAGTGACGAGCCGCTTTTGAATAAAATACTCGAGTGCAGTATGACAATATTTGCTATATTTCCGCGGTTGTTATGAGGTGGAATATCTAAAACTTGAAAGTGGTAAAATTCGATTCTCGATTCCATTCAATTCGAAATACTCTGCCCGATTCGAATTGAGTCGAAATATGAGATTCAGAACTGGTTCAGAACTGGTAACCACTTTCAAGACTCTTCTGAAAAAATACTGAAAGCCTCAAAATAAACGGCTTTATATTTACTGCGAGTAATCGTCGGCTGAGTGCTAGAATGTTCTATGTCCCATAGGGGACGTAGAACATTCTAGCACTCAGGCAACGTAATGTATTTGTTGTTCGAGATATGACTGTACTAAATATTTGAATTAGAGTTACCCGCCTTGAAATGTTGGAAATGATACAATCTCCAAAACTAAGCAGCCTTGGGAAAATATATCGTTTCAAAAAACTTTTGAAACATTCTACTGGCATCTGTCATTATTGTTGAATATTCCAGATAAATAATGAGGATGATTTGGAGACTTTTTGGACCGAAAATTACCATTGACTATTGAGGCGTTTTTGTTGAGAATTCCCTGAAAAATATGGACACGTGACCGGTACCTTCCTTCCTGTCAGTTTTTCTCTCTTAATTGTTTCACGACACCCTGTTTTTCGGGTCAGAAAAAAGTTGTCTGAAGGGCTATATACTTAATATAGATATTTGAATGCTAAAATTAAAGTGATGCGATCATATTTTTTTTTCGCCTGAACGTTATAATGGCCACCTATTGGAAACTATTTAGTTCTGTGATACCGACAAGAAAGTAAATAATTTAGCGACATTTTGTGTATGGGAGGGCAGCCCTATTTGGGATTGACGAAAAACATTCCAGAACTGAAAAATATATCATATTGTCGAGGGAATTTTTTTTTATAACATATCGTATTTCATATATTTTGCTCAGGTTTTGCCCCATGTACGAAATTTTTGTGTCATTATGCGTTCCTGGAGCGAGAACATGCGCCCGAATTATCCATTTGAGAACAACAATCAAATCCAAATCGAACTGGTTTAGTTTTTATTTCAAAACTCGTTTTAACCAAGAAACCCCCTCAAGTATAGACATGTTGTATCCCACGCAAAGTGGTATTGATACTAAACGGTTGTCTTAACCCTTTATCTAACATGAAAAGCAGACGACACTTGCAAAAATAATTCTTGAATAACTATTTTTTTCACTTTTTGTCTCAAAAGCAAAGGTTATGACCCCTCGCTGGAACGAGCTCGACCTATGTTTTTGAGACAAAAAAATGAAAATTAATTGATGATTTTTGAGAATAGCGCTGGCCGGTTTTGGCGGTTACGTTGGGTAAAGGGTTAACGAAAAATATTACAACACGAAAAGGATTGTTGGCGAAAGTAGGCTTCGTATAAACCTGGAATTCGGGCACACGCGAAAAGATGACCTCATTTTTAAGCAATCCTTTTCAGGTAATCTTTTTTTCTGAGTTTTAAAGCAAGAAAATGTTAACCCTTTGCTAAAACGAGGCAGAGACACGTGCAAACAAAATTCACGAATAACTAATTTTTTTCTATTTTTGCGTTAAACATGTAGCTTATGACCCTCATTGGGACGAGATCGTTGAGCTCGTTCCAATGAGGGGCCATAAACTATGTTTCTGAGACAAAAAAATAATGAAAAAAGTAATGAAAATTGGACGGTGATTTCTGAACAACGCTGGTCGGTTTTTACGTTACCTTAGGCAAAGGGTTAAAGTAAACTTGTATATGTTTACCATTGTTGATAGTAAGATCGATATTGTCAATAAAAAAACAGAAAAAACCCAAACTGCGGCGTTCCCTGTGGGGACCTCGGGAAGTGATGCAGTGCTTGTTTACTATGGTAAACAAGCCCTGTTTTACTGGTAAAATAGAACCCAGTAACCAATGTCTGGGGTGGAAGTCCTCTAAAATGGGCAACATGGATATAAACGATTGGCTGGACTTTACTTTATATCCATGCTGTGGTCACGATCAGCCATTGTACAGAAATATTTGACATTAAACACAAATAAATAAAAACTGCGGCGTATTTCTTATGTATCTTTCGCTAAGAGAGTAAATTCTTTGGTGGGGTGGAGACCGGGAAAACGCCAATGGGGGATTATGAAACAGTTTTGCACTGAACTCTGGGAGATTAGGAGGGAGAGTGGGGGTTGACTTATGCCTCCTTGTTATAGAGGGCCCCGACAAATGAGCCGAAGGCCAAAGAAGTATTAATACTTTGACCTAGCTAATTTATTTATTGGTGTTTAAGGTCACATACTTATGCACAATGGCTAATCGTGACCGTGACAGTTTTACGGGTGGAGGAAGCCCGAGTACCCGGAGAGAACCACCGAGCAACTGTCAGCTCCTCAACATTCTAACCATGTTCAAGCTCCGCTCAAGTAGGGTTACAGCGGTTGGAAACATGTGCACCACCAACGTGCAGTGCGCCTTAGCACACGGAGTCATTGTGCCACTATGTAGGCGACCGGGATAAAGTGCCTTGCCCAAGGACACAACACGGGTCGTCCCGAACGATGATCGAACTCTGGACCTCTAGCACAGAAGTCCAACAGTCCACCACTGAGCCACTGGCTCGACCTAACTAAAAAGAAACGCACACTTTCACAATACGAATAAACGGAAAACATCTGTACGCTCCCAGTCTTCTTTGACTAAAACGCGTACTCCAAGTTTCACACACCGACCTGAAGGATCAACTTGGTTAACGCTTTCAAACCGGCGTGCATAATGTTTTGCGTGAAGAAAACAATGGTAGTGAACGAGCAGGCGATAAACAGAGCACAAATTCTGAAAGGAGATTCGGTAATAATTTAATCCAACAGCTCGATAGAGCTGTTGGACTAAATTATTACTGAACCTCCCAACAAAGCTGGATGGTTTTGCCCATTTCGCTGGTGACAGTATTGACTAAAATGAAACTTTCCAGGGCACCAGTGTTGAAAGGGTTAAAGACTGACGTTTAATATTCATCAAATGCTGTTGAAAGAATCACACAGTTTCCCTGCACGGTCCAACGACAAACGGCGTTCGGTGTCAAGTAATCCTCACACATCACTAACTGTAGTTAATGAAAACTTGATATATTCTGAATAGATGAAAACATACGGCGACAAATCAGTAAAACCAGATACACAAACCTTATAACCGCCGAGGACAAATGACATCATGTGATGGACACAGGTGTCTCTAATGTCTCCATCCAGTGAAAATGTTCTGCACTGTGGCAGAACCCTGGGATGTTGCATCGTCATAGGGTAACACATGTTAATGTTTTAGCAATGAAACTCGACAACGCTTCGTACGTTGAACTTGAATTGCTCTGATCACGGTGACAGACGAGTTAACTTGAAGTAAATAACTGTTTATTTGATATTGTTCACTTATTCTGACGTTGTGTGGGCTTCAAATATCATTGGGACACTCGTTTTTTGTACATTTAAGCATTCGTACATACCATTCTGGTGTGAAGATCCTGTTTTACTTCTTTTTGCGGAATAAAAATAGTTTGCGCATATGGAATACGTAAAAAGTTTCCGAAGGAGATCATGGGTACGTAAATATTATTAACATATGTTAAGGTTTGCAATACTTGTTTGCTCTGCTTTGTGTTGCCCCTTTCGGTCTGCTATAAATGTACTACTTTTTGGTAAAACGGTACAAAAATATTTTCCAAAAGGCGACCATTATAACGTTCGTGTGAAAAAATATCATCGCGTTATTTTAATTTGAGCATTAAAGATATTTGGTCAGTATATGCCTTCAGCCAATTTTTTCTGTCATGCAACAAATAAGAGAGAAGAAATGACATGACGGAAACTATTGGTCACGGACATATTTTTCCGGGGGAATTTCCAACAAATACACACCAACGGTCAATTGTATTTTTCAGGACCCCAAATCCATCTAAGCACCCCTCTTTTTTTATCTCTGCAATATTCATCGGTGATAAAAGATTTCAGTGTAATGCTTCAAAGGTTTCTTAACACCCTTCACTCTGATGTCAAAATACCAAAATTTCAGGAAGCTGTTTTTCCCATAATGCATCTCGAAATTTACCCAATTCAATCTCGTTTGAGCTCAATGAGCTCTGTCAAATGAGATTGAATTGGTTAAATTTCTAGTTGCATTATGGGAATTTTTTTCTGTCTAAAATTTAGATATTTTGACATCAGTGTGCAGGGGGTTAAATCAATATTGCTTTCTCAAGGATGCTCAGTTTCAGAGATAACATCATTTCTGATGTGCAACTTTTCAAATGAACACTATGCACATTCTACTTTTATTACATTCGTAACGGTACAGTAATATAAATACTTGTATATGGAAAAGAAAGAAATACACACAGGATGTACGAAATAGCAGATAGGGCTGCACGATATTCAAAACGGAATACCGGTATCGGTATTAAAAAAAAATACCGCGGTATACCTCTATATCGAAAACTGTTCAGAAAAATGAACGTAAGTACCACAATCGAGACTTGAGGCATCACAGTCGGAACGAATTATCATGCCTTGATGACGCTGTTCGAAAAACCTTTACCCCAAGACAGACAATATCAAAATTTATTATTTAAAAAAAAAGTTAATCAGATTTTCCAAAAATTCTACAAAACAATATCATGTAACCCCTCATTGGAACGAGCTCAACTAGCTCGTTCCAATGAGGGGTCACATGATATAGTTTTATTGAGATTTTTGAAAATTATTTTTTCAACTGCTGAAATTGTATATTACGTAAGCACATACAGGCGATTCCTTGGGTAAAGGGATAATATTATTCATTCGGGGCTACAGTAAAAAAACTCAAGACATCTTGAAAATTAAATTGTGGGTAAATAAATAATGACGAAAAACCGATATTTTTGTAATTACACCGGTATTCAATCGCTATTGGTCTGAATACCGGTATATATTGGTTTATCGATATATCGTGCAGTCCTGATAGCAGATTGTTCCAATAATTTTTTTCACCATAATGTTTTTTTCGATTACACAATCAAGGATAGCACACACACCCTTTCGAATGTCAAAAACAAGGATTTTCCCGACTTCTTTCAAAGGGGAAATTTAACGTCTTGAAAAAGTAACTTGGAATTTTGAGAATTTTTTCACTTTCTTCCAGTTACCTCCCTTGATAACTGTCTGTCTTGACAGTTTACCAAAGATCTCAAGCCACCAGTTTAATAAACCTTTTTCGTAACTGCCATATTGGCTTTTAATCTATGCAAGGTCACGGGTCGCGAGGGGAAAACATTTCAAGAAAGCACGTTGTAAGCAACTAGAAAAGAGGGCGATTGAAGTGCCATTACGTTCACAAGGTTACCATTTCTTTGAGGCAATGACAAAACTGTATGAGAACTTTCATTATTTCGAATTGAGTTGCTATCGACTGAATATATGTATGTATTGATGTTTAAGGTCACATATTTATGCACAATGGCTAATCATGACCCTGACAGTTTTACGGGTGGAGGAAGCCGGAGTACCCGGAGAGAACCACCGAGCAACGACGAGCAGCTGCCAGCTCCCCAACATCGTAACTCCGCACTGCAGCAGAGGCAGGGTTAGATTGGTTGAAGACATGCGTACCATCGACGTGCAGTACGCCTTAGTACACGGCGTCATCGTGCCCCCACATGGGCAATGGGGGTGAAGTGTCTTGCCCAAGGACACAACGTGGTTGCCGCAGGTGGGATTCGAACCGAGGACCTCTCGGCTTGCAGCCTGCACCTCTACCTACTGAGCCACCGCGCCCCCCTTGCTATCGACTGAAATGGTGATTGAATGCACGCTGTGTCATGTCTCCGTGGCCGTGGGCACTGTTTCCAGAACTTTCGGGGATTTCCCAAGCCAAGAAAGTCAGTGTAACGAGTGTTTCCTTGTTGCCACTCAAAACAAGTCCCTACCTCGGAAGAAAAAAGTCTTTAAACCTGCGATATCCCATCGTTTAAAGTTGTTTACGGTTGTCCATTCAGTTGATTCGAATGACGACATCGGTTCTACGAATTTAAACTTGATATTTCAGAAAACTTGTTGACTTGGCTGACACAGAACACAAAGCGAATACCATGAAAATCGCTTTATCGACACCCTGCGACCTGTGACCTTGCATAGATTACAGTGCAAAATGGCAGTTTCGAAAAAGCTTATTCTGTAAGAAATTCGACACTCTTATGGCCTGGGTCAAATCTGGCCTCTAAATACTCATCGCCTATGTTTCGATTTAGTCGTCTGGAATATTTCCGTTGATCGGAGAAGCGAACCTGTGGTTCGCTTTTCCGATCAACCGATACATTCCAGACGACTGGTTTTCTTTGAATCAACGCTAGAAATGTAGATCAATCGAGACCGAATGTTTGATGACGTTACAATTAGAGATGAAGACTCCACACAGCCGTAGTCGTATGATTCCACTTCGTACATTTCTTCTAATTGTGTTAATATCTTGATGTTTCCAAGGCGAATTAAATCCTTAATGATTGGAATATACCTATAACTGTGGACACGAACGATTGTCTGTACATCTTTGTGAGTAAAAGGGCCCCACATTACTTCAACGGCACTCAGCGCGCGAATAGCCTCGAAAGGTGGGTAAACAAACAACCTATAAATAGCGTCGAATTCCGAACAGAGTTGGACTGATGGACTAAGAGCTTGAATTTAACCCTAAGAGGAAGTATTCCAACTCTATCAAATTTAGTCACAGCAAAACAGGTGCTTCTGTACGGTGTGATTCATGAGCTCTTCTTTGTAGTGATTAAATTACCCTGGCGGTGGTTTCAAGTTAATGTTTGACTGACTATAGACAGGCAAGACTTGAATAGAAACCACTGCCAGTAAACATAACTTATGGGCAGCGTTGCATTAAATCTTCTAAAAGATTGTCTTGACGTTTGAGACTTTTCTTTGCATGTTGGGGAATTAGTGGCCGGTGATTGAGAAGAAAGTAGACGACGTTGCACTGGGAAAGGGTCCATCACCGGATCCTGGAGACCACTTATAAAATATCTGAAAACTTTTGAAATATCTTTCGTCCCTAGTGCAATAAGGTGGAACACCTCCCCCCTCTGATCTCACTTGGGCTTTCACATTCAAGTCATTGTGTCAAGGGCTTTCACATTCAACTCATTGTGTCAACATTGCCCTTGAGAATGCCTTGTTACTTTCGACGTACGTACGCATACCAAATGAACCACGATACACTCGGAATGCTCTATCTTGTCATATCAGTTGGCATTAAGAACTGATACTGCATGAAATAATTCAAAAAACTAAATTACTATTGAAAATAATTCATCAAGTCACTGACGTGAAAGGCTATAAAATTGCTTCATAGACTTTTTTGTGCACTAGAACGTGTAATGTGACTTCTATTTCTTTCATGTCAGTTGTGCCACGGTCAAATACGATTCGAAAGGTAGAAGTAACCCTCTCGCCGATAATTTCACGGGGAGTCAATATTTTGTCGGCATCATTGGATCTCCTGCTTCAGTAAATGCGAGGCATTGATATTTGTTAGAGGCTGCGTCGTCATTGTCCTCCTCATCGTCGTAGCCGTCGTCGTCGCCGTCGTCGTCGCCGTCGACATTTGTAATAAAATGCAATAAACAGTATCTGTCATGATGTGTTAACCCTTTACCTAACATGAAAAGCAGACGACATTTGCAAAAAAAATTCTTGAATAACTATTTTTTTTCATTTTTTGTCTCAAAAACATAGGTTATGACCCCTCGTTGGAACGAGCTCGACGAGCTCGTTCCAACGAGGGGTCATAACCTATGTTTTTGAGACAAAAAATGAAAATATTTTGAAAATTAATTGACGATTTTTGAGAATAGCGCTGGCCGGTTTTGGCCGTTACGTTGGGTAAAGGGTTAAAAGGACTGTTTCACATTTGGCATGTTCACATCCACCAGTCAAGACCCCCCCCCCCACACACACACTCACCCTCCCCCACCCCCCTCCCCCACCCCCCATTCGGCACAGTCAGTGCAAATTTCACTTGTGAAATTTGCTCATGATGTAGTTTTCGCAGCCTCTGTGATGTTCGGTTGTTTCTTCCATATATGGATTTTACTCTCATCGGGTACCAGCCCAGCCTTCATTCCATAAAGGCCCCCAATGCTTCTCAAAATCAAAATCATTTGTGGGCTTACTCAAATCCATCACATGTCAAATTAATTTCTTCTATATTTAGTATGTATCTCTGTCGCGTAATAGCCTTTTATATGCATGCACCATGGCCTCTCCAGATCAGCGCAGAGTCATGGGTTTAGGCCCCATATTGATATGTGTCATTCTTGGGCAGCCTTCACCAAAGTACACTTCTTGTATCCCCCCCCCCCCCAAAAAAAAGCAAGGTCAAGGTCAGTTGTGGAATTTTTCACCTTGGAGTTTTTGTTTATCTCTCCCACTTTCGGCGACGTCAATGGCAATGTCCGTGCAGTCGTCAACAATTCGTCCCGTGAGTTCCAATGTGTTCAATGTGCCTACTGGCACATAGAATACATTGGAACTCAGGGGACGATTTGTAAAGAGCTTATGTATCACCGAGTATGTGTCCATATTGTACTTATATTTTCGGCGGGTAACCCCTTTCATGTCCACATTCCCAAAAGTCTATCAGCAATGTGAAGAACACTTATGGGGCTTCATGTTTTAGGCAATAGTTGATATGGAAGTTGTTTTTTTTTTCTTCAAACAAGTAACATCCCTTTCGCATTGACAACTCTCACTGCGTCACGTGAATGTAGTCGGGATCCCGCTGGTGGTTGCTTTGTTTATGTTTTATACGAAGGTGTTCAAATACCAAGCAGTGTTGTCTCCCCTCGCTATGCTAGATGCACACACGTGTATTCGATATATCGCACAGAAATTAGATACATTTTTCGATTTCTATGATGTATCGAGCTTCTCAAGGGGAGACAACACTGCCTAGAGTTTAGTAGATGTCAGAAACTTGATTATGAGTTATGTCCTGAAGAGAACCCGCACTCGGCAGGTCTTCTATCGGTGACCTACCCATCACAAGCTATATTTGACAATATTCTTAAAAAGATTCTGAAAACTGGTGATAACATTCTGATCTTGGATCTCGAGTCATAGAGGACTGTAGTTTTGAAACACGAGTTGTCTGTACAGAAACAGTACGTTGGTGTCGTCTGCGGTAAATAACAAACACTATTCATGTGACGACACTGTTATTCAAAGTTTAGATTTTACGAATCTTCGGGATCGCCAACATTATCCACACTACTGGTATATGTTGTGATTATAATCCTCAATATTGCGAGGTGGGCTGCACCCCCGCTCCCTTTCATCGACTTAACCCTTTACCCAACGCAGACGATATCAAGATTTATTATTTTAAATATCATTTTTTCAAATTTTTCAAAAAATTTCAACAAAACCATATCATGTGACCCCGCGTTGGAACGAGCTCGACGAGCTCGTTCCAACGAGGGGTCACATGATATGTTTTTTTTTAAATTTGTTGAAAAAATAATACTTTTTCAACTGCTGAATTTGCATATTACGCGGGCGGATGCGGCCGATTCGTTGGGTAAAGGGTTTTAACCCTTTGTATATTCCAAGATATTTCAGGGCCATCAATTGGTAGAGTCTATATTCGTTACTTGGGGGAAGGCCAGTCAACATTTTTAACTTGCAGTCTTCACGATCCTGGGCCTGCAAAAGGTATTTCACGCTCAAAGGGTTAAATTATTCTACTTCGCTGTCACGTAATCGCTGTTCTTGGTTGCAGTGGTACTCGTCGAAGTGTTGTGTTTTTACAGTGATCTGAACGTCAGCAACTCAGGAATCACGCGTGTAATATCAGTTAGTTAGCTTGTTTGTGAATAAACGTGTGTGTTGGACTGTGATAAAACATTCAACGAGTAGAGTTATCTCCCTTAAAGCTGCGATTAACCAAAGGTTCCACCAACTCAAATGGGCTCATTGGTTTATCTTTCGTTTAAAATGTTTTTTTCACTGGAATATTTTAATTTGGGGGATTGACGCGGAATGTGTACATTCTTAGATTTCAATGGCCAATGACTGAAAACGAAAAAAGAGAACTTTCTCGTCAGTTTTTCTTTACGGCACATGATCACATCATTCTGTCACCGTGTAGTAATAACAAAAAGGAAGTTCAAAACATGACAAAATGATGTCGCACGTCTTAAAAATGTTATGGATCATTACCAAACATTTATCTTTGAGCATTAAAATAATCACCATTGAGATAAACTTGTTTGTTGGAGGTTGTTCACAATAAAGTCGCGTCAGGTTTAACGGATAATTTCAACTTTTACACCTGTTCCACACTGTTTTTGAACAGATAGCATCTAGAATCTACCACTTACGGCAGGACGACAGTAATCAGATGACCTGAGGCGGTGTCATCATTGCTGTGTCAGAGTAACTACAAGCTTGTACCATAACAATACTGACACGGGTGTAATTTATGTCGATTTGCGTTCGTATTCAAGTTACAGACCGATTAGGTTCGGAGAATGGTTTTCCATTTCCTTCGGATTCCAAGCGTAACAGTTAACCTCACGCCTGGTGTTAAATTTTTGTTGACTGCAATTTGATAACAAATCGGTAAACATGTATCTCATTAAAGATCTGTACGTACTAGGTGCGACTTGAGTGTTCCGGGCGTCGTGATAAAGTATTTATTTATTTATTGGTGTTTAAGGTCACATATTTCTGCACAATGGCTAATCATGACCATGACAGTTTTACGAGTGGAGGAAGCCGGAGTACCCGGAGAGAACCACCGAGCAACGGCGAGCAACTGTCAGCTCCCCAACATACCAACCCCACACAAGCAGGGTTAGCATTGGTTGAAGACAGGTGCACAATCGACGTGCAGTACGCCTTAGTACACAACGCCACCGTGCTCCCAAGTGGGCAATGGGGGTGAAGTGTCTTTGGCAACTGGGTTCAACTTTACCAGTAAAACAGAGCATGTTTACCACAGTAAACAAGCACTGCTTCACTTCCCGGGGTTCCCACGGAGGGGATCGTGATAAAGTAATAAATAGTGATTTTTCTTCTCATTTTGTTACTTAGATCCCCTCCGTGGGAACCCCGGGAAGTGAATCGGTGCTTGTTTACTGTGGTAAACATGCTCTGTTTTGCTGGTAAAGTTGAACCCAGTTACCAATGCTTGAGGTGGAAGTCCTCTAAAATAGACAAGGGTATAAAGGATTGACTAATCTTGACCTTATCTCCAAGTTGCGGTCACGATTAGCCTTTGTGTAGAAATATGTGACCTTAACTCTTTACAGTACGTGGAGAGTGGATTGTAACTAAATCACTCGCAGAGTGAAGTTATCACCCAAACTATAACTTTCAAATTTTATACATTTGGACAAAAAACACAAGCAATGTTTCAGCCAATGGACCTCCGGGTTTAACCCGGAGGTCCATTGGTTGAAACTTTGCCTGTGCTTGTTATGCTTTGCAACAAATTTGCAATTATTGCTTGGGTGGAATCTCCACTCTGTGGATGATTTAGTGATCATACACTCTCCACGTACTGTACCTAACATGAAGAGCAGACGAAAATTCTTGAACAACTATATTTTCCATTTTTTGTCTTAAAAACATAGGATATGACTCCTCTTTGGAACGAGCTCGACGAGCCCGTTCCAAAGAGGGTTCATAATCTATATTTTTGAGACAAAAAATGAAAATATAATGAAAATTAATTGGCGATTTTTGGCTCACTAACAATAGTTGTGTGAGCCTATGGCATAGCCCTCATGTCTGCGTCGTCGGCGTCGTCATCGGCGTCTGCGTCCGGATTCATTTCATACATTTTGAACTTTTGTGTGCAGGTTTTGATTTTTTTTTTTTGGGGGGGGGGGATTTTTGTTTATGTCGGCATGCTTTTCAGGGAGAGTAATATTTTATTCAACCCTTTCCATGCTTAGTTACTTGAATTTTGGACTTTTGTGTACAGGTTTTTGACTTTTGTGTGCTGGTTTTGATATTTGTCTTTCTTTTCTTCCAAGGAGTAATTTCCTTTGCAGTATATTTCCATGGTTCCAGTTTTATGTTAGAATTCTTCTTGGGACCAGTATTATATTATTTAACCCTTTCCCTACTTATTTACTTTAATTTTGGACTTTTGTGTGCAGTTTTTGACTTTTCTGTGCAGGCTTTTGACTTTTGTGTACAGGTTTTGAAATTTTGTCTTCAAGTGGAGTTTTACCCTACTGGCATATTGTCATGGTGGTTACCTTATCATTTCAGGGTATTTTTCTCAATTTTAACCCTTTCAAACAAATGTGATACTTTTTTGACTTTTATGTGCAGGTTTTGAGGTTTGTCTTTCTTTTCTTCCAAGTGGATATTTTTAAGTAGAGTTTCACCTTACTGGCATATTGCCATAGTGGTTACTGTGACATTTGCAGGGTATTTTTCTCAATTTTAACCCCTTAAAACAAATGTGATACTTTTTTTTACTTTTATGTGCAGGTTTTGAAATGGCGACATACCTTGTAGCATATTGCCATGGTTCCTATTTTATGTTAGGATGCTTCTTTGGGCTAGTATTATATTATTTAACCCTTTAGCTGCTTATTTACTTTAATTTTGGACTTTTTGTGCAGGTTTTGGACTTTTGTGTACAGGTTTTGATATTTTTTTTTTAAGTGGAGTTTTACCTCTCTGGCATATTGCCATGGTGGTTACTGTAACATTTTCAGGGTATTTTTCTAAATTTTGACCCTTTGAAACAAATGTGATACTTTTTTTACTTTTATGTGCAGGTTTTGAGGTTTTTCTTTCTTTTCTTCCAAGTGGATATTTTTTCAGGTAGAGTTTCACCTTACTGACATATTGCCTTGGTGGTTACTGTGACATTATCAGGGTATTTTTCTCAATTTTAACCCATTGAAACAAATGTGATAATTTTTTTTTTACTTTTATGCTATTTTATGTGCAGGTTTTGAGGTGTGTCTTTCTTTTCTTCAAAGTGGAGACTTACCTTGTAGCATATTGCCATGGTTCCTATTTTATGTTAGGATGCTTCTTGGGGCTAGTACCGGTTTTGGACTTCTTTTTTTTTTTACTCCAGCCACCCCTTTACATTGGCCACCTGTTGGTGAGCCACGGGGTACTGATACCCCTTTTAGTTGTGTATAGCGCTGGCGGTTTTTGCCGTTACGTTGGATAAAGGGTTAAACACCAATGAATAATTAACTGAATTTATTTATTTGTTTATTTTTATTTATTTAAATATTTAGTTGAGTCTACTGGACGACATTCTCGAGTTTTAAAAGGGAGTTTACAGTAACGAATACAATTCCAGTTTACATCCCAAATGAACTGAAGCAGTACCAGTGTATTCTGATACATAGTTTTTATCCAGTGATATAATAAGATCTGGTCCCACGTGGGGGACCTCGGAAAGTGAAGTCATGCTTACAGTACGTGGAGAGTGGATTGTAACTAAATCACTCGCAGAGTGGAGTTATCACTCAAACTATAACTTTCAAATGTTATACATATGGACAAAAAACACAAGCAATGTTTCAGCCAATGGACCTCCGGGTTTAACCGTCCATTGGTTGAAACTTTGCCTGTGCTTGTTATGCTTTGCAACAAATTTGCAACTATTGCTTGTGTGCAATCTCCACTCTGTGGGTGATTTAGTGATAATACACTCTCCATGTACTGTATTTACTGTGGTAAACAGCTCTGTTTTACTGGTAATCCGGTAACCAATACCTGGAGTGGAAGTCCTCTAAAATGGGCACGAAACGATTGGCTGGACTTGACTTTATATCTATGTTGCGGTCACGATTAGCCATTATGCAGAAATATGTAAACACCAATAAATAATTACATTGTTAATGTAGTTATACGTTTTGGGTCCAAATACTCAATTCCCATTGGTCAGCTTGATGAAAACGTCATGACCAAATGTAATTCATTTTCCAATGAATACATTTGGTCGAACTTTGACCCGCATTTACGGTAGAGCTCAGTTGACAGAATGTAATTCGGGCGGTGTTTGGGCGGGTTTTTAACTTTTAGCGCCTCTCGCAGTGATCAACTCCGCTGCTGTTTCTTTGGTGACATTTCCCAACTGTGGCATAAAGCCCGTTACTAAAATACTCGTTTCCATTTCTAAAGTTGTGAAAATTAAAAATCAGAGTTGTGCGCATTGTCTTTTGTGTGAGGGTGGTTTTTCGCCTCGTTCGTTCGTACATGTTTTATTTCGTCTTTCTGCTTTGTTGTTTGGTAAAATGTAGTTTAAACAGTTACGGAATGCAATTATAAGAATTGAATGCAATTTTTATAATCTTTATTGGAGTATGAACGTGTGGGAATGGGTACAAATTGTATGAATCCCTTCGGGATTCATACATAATTTGTACCCATTCCCACACGTTCATACTCCAATAAAGATTACAAAAATTACATTCAATTCTTAAATGAATAACTGGTAAAATAGGACCAGGAACCAACGCGACGGAACTCCTCTAAAAGTGGACAGCATTGGTATAAACGATTGGTTAAACCTGACTTTATACCTATGTTGCGGTCATCAGACAGCCAAAGATGTTCAAAGCTACCATAAACATAATAAATAGCAAATAAAATAAATAAATTATTTATTTATTGATGTTTAAGGTCACATACTTTTGCACAATCGACGTGCAGTACGCCTCAGTACACGGCGTCATCGTGCCCCCCCCCCCCCCTCCGTGTAGATAACCCGGATAAAGTACCTTGCCTAAGGACACAACGCGCTTCATTCATGGTATACTCACTCAGTCAAAAGCAATTTTACTTTACCTGTCACCGAACACAAATAATATACCGCGCTCACTGACGGGGTTTCTGATTTAGTGGTGGGTCGTAGGGTAGTGAATTTCCAACTAGGGGAGGGACCGGGAGGGGAATCCTTCACTACCGAGAAAGCTTTTGAAAATGAAGCCATGAAAGGGGGCATAATATTGGTCCTAGTAACTGAAATGCCAACACATTTATGATAGAATTATCAGGTTATTATTATTTAGTGTCATTCTGGGAATTGAATACATGCTAAACAAATACTCAAGCTTAGAACTTTGAACAATTCACACTGTCCTAACATTAAATCAGATCTTATGCAGGAATTATCAATTTTCGATGTTTCATCATTTTGTAACTGTGAATGATGGAATTAACTCAGGATAACGATTTTACATGATGTGATTTTCTTGAAGTGCATTTCGAGGATTTTTTTTGTTACGATAAGTAAACGTACTATAGAAATCTCGTACCGATTGACATCATGCATACTTATGAAGCTCGATGGTGCGTACACTGTAGTTGTAAATAGTAACAGGTGGAATTTTTGCCGATTTGAAACCGAGTTGGGATTTTGGGAAGTAAAGGAGACATCAGCATCACCAAAGAAGCTCTAAAATCCAGATAGATGGAATTTCCAACTACTCATCACTTGCCCTCCGAATGTCCAACTTTCGGAAATTTTGGCCAGGATTGGGGGGGGGGGGATTGACCCCCCCCCCCCCCCTCAACGTTTCTGATAAAAGGAAGTTTTACTAAACCCTTCACCGAACACAATTAATATACCACGATTTCGACTTTTCTTGAAAACTCTAAATTTTCAATTTAAAATAAGAACTATAGCTTATGATGACTCCTCGTTGGATCCATTTCGTTCCAAAGCGGCGGTCATTAGCTACATTTTAGAGCAAACATTGAAAAAAAATCTGAAGGGTGGTGTTTGTGAATAGCTTTGGCAGGATATCGCCGCAACGCTGAGTTATTCAGTTGATGTCAGCAAAATTAATGTCGACTAATCCCAAACATATCAAGGGGCATAACTTATAACGTTATAACGTAGGGCTGGTTTTTCAAGTTTTTTCTCTGTGGGAACCGTGAGAAGTGAAGCAGTTATCGTTGTTTGTCTAGATCAAGTTCGGTTATACTGAAAAGACAGTATCCGGTGACCATTGCGAGAAGTAAGAATCCTCTTGAGGGAGTAGCCAGGCTAAATGGAGTCTGGGCTTCGGAGTTAAAATATTTTTCTGATGTCAATGGCAGCAATAAAATATTCCAGGGGAAAAAAAACAATCTTTCATGCCAACTTGAACACCTTAAGTACGTTTTGAAGGCTTATGTATCCAGAAAACTAATTATTAAAAATAATAATAATAAAAAAAAAATAATAATAAAAAAATGAAAACATAAAAATGCCCATTCCCACTTCATATTTACTCGTCCTATGTTAAGAGTGTGTCTGTCTCTAATGTGATATCCCAGGATCTTCTCCGAGAGAAACAATTTAAGTGCGTTTTGAGAGAGAGCGAGGGAGAGAGATCGAGAGCGAGAGGGAGAGAGCGAGAGGGAGAGGGCGGGGTAGAGTAAGGGTATGGATGGGAGGGAGGGAGGGAGGGAGGAGTTAGTTTAGGCCAACATCTTCTTCCCGTCACCGAACACCCATCAGTGCAATCTGATTGGAATTAATGGTGGGGGTGGGGGTGCACAGGTGCTTTACCCTTAAGATGTGGCCGAAAATTCTTTGTTTGATTTGTCTCGTGCATAGCCTTTTATTTAAGTCGACGAAAATGTACATTGTTTGGCTTCATATTAAACCAATTTTCCTATCAGACCGAAACGAAATTTGTTAACCCTTAACCTAACATGAAAAGCAGACGACACTTTCAAACAAAATTCTTCAATAACTATTTTTTTAATTTTTTTGTCTGAAAAACATAGGGTATGACCCCTCTTTGGAACGAGCTCTATGTTTTTGAGAGAGAAAAAATAAAAAAATAATGAAAATTAATTGGCGATTTTTGTGAATATGCCTGGTCGGTTTTGACCGTTACGTTGGGTAAAGGGTTATATATGGAGCCCAAAAATGTGCATTTTTTTCTTAATGCAGAGCTGCTGGAGTCTCAAACATAGCTCTGTGTATTGTATTTGTGTAATGCAACTAATACATACATTTGTGTGGGTGCCCTGGTATGTTCGTGCACCCCCACCCCCACCTGTTTAAAATGTTTCCTACGTCCCTGCTCACTCTCCCCGCTCCCCCCGTGGCAACACAGCTGGGTCCTCTATAAGTACACGCTAAAATCAGTTGGGTTAAAAATCAACAGTATTGAGAGAATATACAACAACGACGTGCCCCTAGAACTCCTTGAACATACACATATTCAAGACTTTACGGAGGCATTCTGTGTCGGAGAAATTTGAATGAGCACTTGCCTGTCGCCTTTTCGCTCCTACTATTTTTGTGGACATAGCCTCCAACGTCTTAGTACCTCAGACGTCTTGAAATTGTTCTTCTCCAACACAAAGTTGAGACCGTGAGCTGCCAGTTTTTTTTCTTTTCTTCCTGTCGAAAACAGCCTCTAAATAATCCCCATTGACAGGACTACACCTCGCAGCAATATACCATTACGTTGAATGAAAGCCGAGAGCGCCGAGAGCGAGGTTGTTAATTGGTTAGAGCACTGAACTTTAAACAGAAATGTCGACGGTTCGATCCTGTCCCGGGCCATCTGTTGTGTCCCTGGGCAAGGCATTCATCCCGATTGCCCATGTGGAGTCAAAGTATACATATGCGCGCTGAACATCGATGGCACTCTGCCACTCTTGTATTCGCCCGCTGCCTGTTCTGGGTTAGTAAGCTGGAAAACCTGACAGTTGCTCTGTGGTTCTTGGGTACTCGGGCTTCTAACCCGAGACGATATGACCACTGGTTGTTAAAAATGTCCAACACGATATGATCACTTCCTGTTGAAAGTGGAGTTAAACTCCAAAAATCATCAACAAACATTGACGATTACAGACCAATGGCAGAGAGTTCCACTCCACGGAAAGGAGTTTTGCTGTCCCTGATTAACCCTTTACTTACAGGAAAAGCAGACGACACTTGCAAAAAAAATCTTGAATAACTAATTGTTTTCATTTCTTGCGGCAAAAACTTAGCTTATGATTCCTCATTGGAACAAGCTCAACGAGCTCGTTCCAAAGAGGAGTCATGAGCTATGATTTTGTGACAAAAAATGAAAAAATAATGAAAACTGGATGATGATTTGAGTGAATTGCGCCGGCCGGTTTTGGTCGTTACTTGGGGTAAATGGTTAAAACCGACCATTCTCCCTTTACCGTAATTCGAAACAAGTTTGAAGTAATTGTCTATATTTTATGTGAATGGATTTTCCATGTCTGGATTATAGATTAGGCGTGGACGATGCCATTTTGAGAAATAAGAGATAACTGCAGAATTTCAACGTTTCTCAGATTATATCGCTGTTTTTGCAGTTTTATTGTGCATTTCTGTAACAGCTGTCGCAGTGTTGGAATATCGATCGAGTAACCGTCTTCCATATTGCATCAATGTACGTAATTTAGTCAACTTCCACAACAAAGCCAAGCACTATAATTAAATTGCCACGAGATTTTATTTTTAAACTAACCGAATTCGTTATTTACATATATATATTATTATGCTGGAAAAATATAGCAATTTTGTTGATCGGCAGTTCATTTGACCTGGAACAGAGGGTGACATCTGGCGTTCAGGGCTACACGTAAGTTGGATTATGAAACTGTGGATAAGGTATCGTCTGCATGTTTTATTTTGTTAAGCTTCTTCTTTAGCCTCCGTGTTTCATTGCAAATGATCTTAAATATTTTAGAGTTTTTGACAATTTGAGTGGGTGGATGATTTTGAAATACCCCAAAGAAATCATGTTGCACCCGCAAGTATAAATTTTTCAACTTCAGTCTTAACCCTTTACCCAACGAATCGCCCGCCTCCGTCCGCTTAATATGCAAATTCTGCAGTTGAAAAAATATTATTTTTCAGAACATTTCAACAAAACCATATCATGTGACCCCTCGTTGGAACGAGCTCGTTCCAACGAGGGGTCACATAATATGGTTTTGTTGAAAGTTTTTGAAAAATTTAAAAAAATTATATTTAAAATAATAAATTTTGATATCGTCTGCGCTGGGTAAAGGGTTAAATGCAAACTTAGCAGGACCAGAACACTGATGAAATTGGTTGAAAGACATTTTCTATTGTGTTCTACATGGCCTTACATAAATGAATAATGAGATGTCAGCCGCGGCACACACATGAAACTGAGAAATAAAAAAAACCCAGCAAACTCGACCCCGCAAACTCGACCCCGTATACCCGAGTTACGTTATTTATTTATTAAGGTTTAACGACACTTTAACAGTCAAGGTCATCATGTGTCGGTGACCGTTTTACATGTGGAGGAAGCCGGAGTACCCGGAGAGAACCACCGAGCAACGAGGAGTAGCTGCCAGCTCCCCAACATCGTAACTCCGCACTGCAGCACAGGCAGGGTTAGATTGGTTGAAGACATACGCACCATCGACATGCAGTACACCTCAGTACACGGCGTCATCGTGCCCCCGTGTGGACAATCGGGGTTAAGTTCCTTGCCCAAGGACACTACGCGGGAGACCGAATAGATCGCTCAGAAGGTCACCCATCCAAAGACTAACCGGGATCGACGTTGCTCAACTTCGGTGATGAGACAAGAACCGGTTACCGCAACGCCATCGCGCCCCACTACTCGTGTTACGTAATAAATGTTGTTATATTGGTTGAGGAATTTGTTATATACCGCTGTTTAACCCTTTACCTAACGAATCGTCCGTACCCACCTGCGTAATTTACAAATTAAACAATTAAAAAAAAATCCAAAAAAAATCAACAAACCTATATCATGTGACCCCTCATTGGAACGAGCTCATCGAGCTCGTTCCAATGAGGGGTCACATGATTTGGTTTTGTTGAAATTTTTGGAAAAAATTGAAACACAATAATTAAAATAATAAATTTTTATACATTGTGCGTTGGGTAAAGGGTTAAAATATTTTATACCCTTTTTCCAGAGCGATATACACATTTTGTCAGTGTATGGGTGGAGTTGGATGAGAGTGTCAATGGTTTTCAACTACACAATCCAGTTCAGGGTTTAATCCATTGAAATTGGGAAGGGGCCTTTTTGGAGAGTGGGGATCCACTGTAGGATCACCAAAACCTGCCAGCTTTGAACAAACTGTACCGCCGCCTCCACTTCCACCACCACCACCACCACCACCACCACCACCACAACCGCCACCACCACCACAACCGCCGCCGCCGCCGCCGCCGCCGCAACTTCCACCACCACCACCGCCACTACTGCTACTACTACTAATAATAATATTAAAAATAATCATCATCATCATTATTCGGCCTTCCGTCGATTTGTCGCGGTCCTCTAACGAGGTGGCCCACATCATTAACCCAGACACCCGCCTGTTTATTCCAAACACCCTCCCGCCTAATCTTCCAGCATTCCTTTAAAAATGTTTCATAACTACCCCAACTGGCGCTTTCTCGATCTCCTCAAGTGTAAAATTGACCCTTTCCCTCTTGTCATTCCTCATCCATTTATCCTTCATGTTTCCATCCAAATTTCCATTACTTTCCCAAGAGGTCTTTTTCTACTAGGCAAATATTGAGAGCATTGTAAAATGAAATGTCCCATGATCTCCGTTACTCCTAATTTGTACATTTGACACTCCTTTTCCTGACCTTTCTCCCCCTCAACTCCAGTGACTTAGATCTCATTTTGAAAAACAATCACCCATTAACGATCCATCTAGGCGTATTTTAAGGAGATGGACTCGAAAGGTCTAGATTCCGTTAAGGAGATGGATTCGGAAGTATAGATTCTTCGCGCCTCGGTCATTAGAATCTCCATAACGTTTGACCTCACACAACGAGCAGACGATACATGTAAAAACAGTTTTTAAATGACTAAACACATTCACGTTTGCCTATAAAACATAGCCTGCGACATCATATTGGAACTAGCTCAACGAGGGGTGATAAGGTATGTTCCGAAGGCAAAATTTGAGATAAAAATGAAATGGCGATTTTAGTTAATAGCGTTGACCGGATATAGCCGTTTCGTTAGGTAAAGGCTAACGTAATCTGCCATTTGTTTTTGAGAACCCGGGTAATTTGGTAACAAAGTCGGGAAACCGGTCGCCCTCCCCTCGTCCTCGTCCTCGACCCCAATGTATAAATTCAGGTGAGAATTATGCGTTGGCAAAGATTCACACGAACAGCAGTTGGTTACATCACCAACGCATGGTGTTGATTCATAGTTTACGCAAGTCAATAATGGCGGATAAAATTATGAAGATCCTCACAAACAATGGTTGAGTAACGGTCAATAATTATCTACGTTTCACCACACCGGGTCGTCTTGCTTGCCTTGTTAGGTATTACGCTTACTATTGATTTGTTAGAGATAGCAATCTGACACTAGAAATGTTTACTATATATTGCGACTGCTTATCCAAATATTTTCCTCGCATTAACCACTCATTTGTGAGGCGCCGAAAGTTAACCTTGTCTCGGGGGCGTGGCCGGGTCAAATAAAGAATAAAGTGAAGGATAAAAAAAATTTCCGCTGCCACATTGGCAGCAGAAAAATATGTCACCCCTCCTCTTCATTTCACTTTCTGATGGATTGATTAAGATTTCGTATTCCCTACAGGTGAAGGTCTTTGATCTTCTCCTGGAAAAAAAATGGAGAGGCACTTAGAAAGTGTGTGTGGGGGGGGGAGGGGGGGGGATTAACCACAGCACACTGACCCAAGAAATATCAAGGTGATATTGCATGAACCAGTTTTGGGACTCCAGGCATGAATGTATATAAGGTTTACATTTTGTGAGGAAAAGTGGAATTGGGGGGGGGGGGGGGGGGGAGCGTTCCCCCCACGCCGATGACTACGCCGTTGTATGGTTTATGGTCGGGCATATTTCGAATTTTTGTTAGAATCGAATCTCGAAAAGGATATCGAATCGAATTTCGAATCACGTGACTACGAAACAGACGAAATGTAACCCTATATTAATATTCATATTTTCCTGCACACACTATTAACTCGGTTCGTAAGACTGTGGCAAAGTAACGTTCCGCCGCACCGAACTTTCATTTTATCGAAAATATGATCTGACCCTTTACTCTACTATTAACCCTTTACCCAACGTAACGGCCAAAACCGGCCAGCGCTATTCTCAAAAATCGCCAATTAATTTTCAAAATATTTTCATTTTTTGTCTCAAAAACATAGGTTATGACCCCTCGTTGGAACGAGCTCGTCGAGCTCGTTCCAACGAGGGGTCATAACCTATGTTTTTGAGACAAAAAATGAAAAAATTTAGTTATTCAAGAATTTTTTTGGCAATTGTCGTCTGCTTTTCACGTTAGGTAAAGGGTTAAACTCATACTTTTAGGTCTCGTTACAGTTATACAAATGAAAACGTTGGTTTTTCAAGAAATGCACGACTTCTCATTTGCACGGCCGAGGATATTTCGTATTTAAATTACCTCCACTATTCACAATACTCACAATGGAGGTTATGAACCACTAAATAAATCCCATTGACCATAGTGTTAACCTTTCACTCTCTGTACAACACATCAAGTTGTTTTGAAAAAAAAATACCTATAAATCCACAAAGTACATCATGTCTTGGAAAAATTAAACTGGAAAAAAATATATGTTGCCTCATGAAATTGCAGTTTAAATTTCGAATTTTCACAACTACCGTATGGTCTTGCACTGAATGACCTTCACACTTTTTTTTCATGTCTCATGTTTTTGAGAGATTCTCACACATTCCGGCACCAGATTACAAACAAACTTCTTAATCTTTTCGAAAGTGGATGAATCAAAATTTTAATTAATGGTTTCAAAGTCAAAATATTATTAATCAATCAGCTGGTCAGTCCTATTTAATCCTACTCGCAACTTTGGGTGTCAAATGCCACAAGTCTTTGTTCACTTATTTAGTGGTACATAACCTGTATGCAGTTTCTGAAAGCTCTGAATATGGCCTTTTGTGGAGACAACTTATTTAATTTTATTTTAATGATGTTTAAGGTAACATATTTATGCACAATGGCTAATCATGACCGTGACAGTTTTACGGGTGGAGGAAGCCGGAGTACCCGGAGAGAACCACCGAGCAACGACGAGCAACTGCCAGCTCCCCAACATCGTAACTCCGCACTGCAACACAGGCAGGGTTAGATTGGTTGAAGACATGCGTACCATCGACGTGCAGTACGCCTTAGTACACGGCGTCATAGTGCTCCCACATGGGCAATGGAGATGAAGTGTCTTGCCCAAGGACACAACGCTGTTGCCGCAGGTGGGATTCGAACCGAGGACCTCTCGGCTTGCAGCCTGCACCTCTACCTACTGAGCCACCGCGCTCCCGTGGAGACAACTGCACACAATAAAAATCTTAAAATATTCTCATTCACTCAGCTGAATGACACAGTTGATGGCTAAAAAATGGACAAAATGGTCCAAATTTTCCTATTTTGTGGATAAATTTCCAATTGTCGTGTAACTGTGTTATAGAAATTCCTCATTCCTCCACTGAAGCTTTTACAGCATAAGATGATCATTCTGACAAATAAAAACATATGGGTTTCTTATTCATTTTTTCAGAAGGCTTTCTCAAAGCAAATTTACACCAAAATTGTCTCATTTGTAACCTTCAAATTGTCAGGTCCCAAACAGGACTGGGTCAGTAAATGAAGACTCCTGTGTGACCTTGACCCCAACTGAAATGCACTTGACAGTACACAGTTTGAATCAACACCATCAACAGATTAGTTTGGCCATATTACCATTAATAAGAATTATTTACTAAATCTACAACACCACAAAATAAAACTATGGCTCAAAATAGCCATTTGTCCGAGGATATTCAATGACCTTTTAATAGGAAACGAGACCTTAACAGCGGCAATGTACTATCTTTCAAACACATCCCGGAAGTAGCACCAGCTGATTGACATTTTTGTGAATATACGGCTTTTGAGTTTTTGAACCGTTGTTTCAATAAAACTGTTTTGGTGGATGCTCCAAAATATGTACGTCATTTGGAATTATTTTTTGGAGCGGACGCTTTGCCAAAAAACACATTGTTTTTAGAAACGTAACTGAAGGCCTTATTGTAAGGCATGTTCATTTCGTCGCCTGAGTGCTAGAATATTCTATGTCCCCTACGGGACATAGAACATTCTAGCACTCAGGCTACGATTTCTTGACACATTTAGAGGTTTTTTTTATTCGTTTTTGGATATTTATTTATTTAATGGTGTTTAAGGTCACATATTTCTGCACAATGGCTAATCGTGACCGCTGGTTTTTGGATCATGTGATAAATGGAATTTTCAACTCGTCCCCAGTTTATAGTGAAATGTACGAAACTCGTCCAGTAAATTAGGTCCAGACCTCGCCAAGGATAGATCCAGACCTACTTTACAGAACTTGTTTCGTAAATTTCACACTATTGGAACTAAAAGGTCAAGGAAATAAATAAATAAATAAATAAATAAATAAATAAATAAATAAATAAATAAATAAATAAATACTATTGTATATTGGAACTAAAAGGTCAAGGAAATAAATAAATAAATAAATAAATAAATAAATAAATAAATAAATAAATAAATAAATGTTTTCCATACCACAGCACAAATAGTTGGATTTTCTCATTCTATGGTTTTTGCACTAAAAGGTCACGGCGTGTGAGCAGGAGCCAATACTGTGGAACTTTTACAATTGTATTTTCTAGAATTGTATTTTCTACCTATTAATATAACTAAGGAAAACGAATCATTAGCATTTTAATAGATATTGGCAAACCGGCAAAATTATCACATCTTTGAAAATGCTTATGGTTCATTTCAACACATTTAAAGTCATATACTAGAAAATACAACTCAAGAAAATACAATTGTAAAAGTTTTATAGTACAGGGCCTCGATGTTATCCAATTGAATAACCTCTACGTGCTGTCAACAAATCTCCGTAAACAATGGGAGAGACCTTGGAATGACAGCTGTTGGTTCCCTTTCTCGTTGATGTAGAGATGTTAAAACTGGTTATGATGTTTGATATTATTCAGTTTCCATATAACTCGTGCTGTTTACATATTTCGTTTGTGTTCACAAGGGAGCGCGGTGGCTCAGTAGGTAGAGGTGCAGGCTGCAAGCCGAGAGGTTCCCGGTTCGAATCCCACCTGCGGCAACCGCGTTGTGTCCTTGGGCAAGACACTTCATTTCCATTGCCCGCGTGGGGGCACGGTGGCGTGATGCACTAAGGCGTACTGCACGTCGATGGTGCACTTGTCTTCAACCAATGCTAACCTTGCTTGTGTGGAGTTAGTATGTTGGGGAGCTGGCAGATGCTCGCCGTTGCTCGGTGGTTCTCTCTGGGTAGTCCGGCTTCCTCCACCCGTAAAACTGTTGCGGTCATGATTAGCCATTGTGCATAAATATGTGACCTTAAACACCAATAAATAATAATATTGTGTTCATAAGTCGATGAACAAAACGAAGCAATGCTACATTTCTTGAACTGAAGACAACACACCCAGAGAATTTGGTTTCCCTTATATTTCCATTAAGTCCCTTGGTGCCCATTAAGTCCCTTGGTGCATCAAATCTCCACCATTAATCTGGGGTAATAAAATCATCCCAATTAAAATTTTGTTACATTTCTATGTTTTTTTATCGGATCATGATGTCAGTATTTTCGTGTGAAAGGCGGTAAATCATTTTAATCCCGTTAACATCCCAAAAAAGTGTACAAATATTTCATTGAAGAGCTTATCTCAACATTACACTTATAAATTGTTTACAGTAGATTTTATTTGGCGGACAGAGAAAGCTTCCTCTGTTGCTGTTATATTGCTTCATACAAATAACAAGGCGTTGGATTGTTATTAAAGGAACGCTGAAAATATTCACATTGTTTGCCTACCGCCGAATACCTGTTCGTTTAGCCGCACTAGAACTCGTCTCTTGAGTTCCAATGTGTTCTATGTGCCTACTGGCTGCCTACTGGCTGCCTACTGGCCTACTGGCAGGCCACTGGCACATAGAACACATTGGAACTCAGGGGACGAACTGTTATACAGAGATTTTTTTTCTCCTGACTACTTTTGGAATGGGTTCTGGAACTCTTCCAGTTAGGAAATGTCCTGTAATTTGGGGAGAAATTGGATCCGTTGTTATCCTTTTAACCCTTTACCTAACATGAAAAGCAGACGACACTTGCAAAAAAAATTCTTGAATAACTAATTTTTTTCATTTTTTGTCTCAAAAACATAGGTTATGACCCCTCGTTGGAACGAGCTCGACGAGCTCGTTCCAACGAGGGGTCATAACCTATGTTTTTGAGACAAAAAATGAAAATATTTTGAAAATTAATTGGCGATTTTTGAGAATAGCGCTGGCCGGTTTTGGCCGTTACGTTGGGTAAAGGATAACCTTTGTTCCACTTAATTCGACCGGGCACCCCGGATCAATTGACTGCATACCTGTAGTAGGAGAGGGATGGGTCGTCCCTGTTTGAGGGGACCTAGGATGTGACGTCATGTCACGGGACCCAGTTACGTCATGTTTAGTTGTCATGGTAGCCCGCGTTAGCGGTCATTTTGTGACGTCCTTCTCACAGTGATACATGGTCTCAGTGCGTATGCCAGCACGTTTTGTTAGGGTGATACGTGTTTCTGTGGTCCATTTTGTATACTGGAGGCCGCCATCTTGGTTTCTATGGTAGCACGTGATTGTTATGTGACCCAAACGCCTACAACAAGACGAGGTGTGTTCTGGGGGTGCGATCGATTGAATAAGAGTCAATCTAAGTACCCAGAATGCTCCGATACTTCGTAGAATTACCCAAATAGACCAGACTATCCCTCAAAATCATCAAAAACTACTTTATTTTGGTCGGATCCCCCAGAATACTCCTTTTACTAAATAATAGGCGGGTTCCTTTGTATAAGAGTAAATCTAATTACCCAGGATCCTCGTTTAATTCCTATTTATCAAGTTCGAGACTGACAGTTGCTCTCCGCTGGTCGGTGGTTCTCTGCAGGTACTCCGACTTCATCCACCCGTGAAACTTCCGACCCGAGGTGACCCTGGCTGTCGAAATTGCCGTTAAGCCCCAATAGATAAATAAATAAATTGGATCTTCCTCGCCCGTCCAATAATTTCAAGGGAGATAATTGTATCGAAAGTCAATTTTCATGACGATATAAGTCAGCAATGTTGATCGATAAATCCGGAACAATGAGTGGCAAAAGAGTCAAGAACGCTAAACGCACTTACGTTTTCTTGTTATCGACAAACATTGTTGACGATCGGTTGTATTTTACCACCATCGGAGTATTCCAGTGATTCATTATTTATACATTCAAAATAAACGCTCCGTCAATCATTGAATATTAATGCAATGATGGACTTGAAGTCCGTTCACAATAAAACCTAGCAGTGACGATTTCATGCGGGTGGGGGTGTGGGGAGGCTTACGGGGCACCCCTCCCCAATTTCAGTCATGCCCCCCCCCCCACCCCCATATTCACCCATATAGGGAACATCAGGGAAGAATTTTAATGTCTAGCAATTTAGTTCATTTTGAGTCCGTTTGTGTCCATAATTTATAAGTTGTGAAAGGCATCAATAATTAGGCCACATTGTGGCCTAATTATTGATGCCTTTCACAACTTGTTAGTCCACATTGTGGCTTAATTATTGATGCCTTTCATAGCTTATAAATTTTTCACACAAACAGACACAAAGTCAAGGAAATTTTTGTCTCGAATTTCAAAATTTTTCCCTGGAAGGCCCCCTCCAGCAAGAGATGGAGTCCCCTTCTCGTGCTCGCCCCCATCTCGTCGCTACGTGGGATGACGCTGCGCATCCTATTCTGTATGCCTAGTAGTTCAGCGATCTGAACTTAACGGTCACCCCTAAGTAGGGGTAGATCGCTGAACTCCCCCCCCCCGTAGATATTACACTTGCCCTCCCCCCCCGCCCCCAACTTTTAAATCCTGGCTACGCGCATGGCAGTGATTCAATATTTATACATTCAAAACAAACGCTCCTTGAATTATTGAATATTAAAAGCAGTCCGTTCACAATAAAACCAAGTCACAGTATCACAAACAAATCACAAAATTCGAAACATTAAACCTTTAGCCGCTACATGTTATTTGAAATTCCAGTTATCGATAAGTTGATTCAACAATATTCGAAAAATATTTTCGCTTCAACATTTGCTTTTGTTGTTGTATATAGTTCGATCTCAGCTGTACCCCAGAAAGATTCCCCAAGGCACTCAACTGTTCAAGCAAACTGAACGTATACACTTACTTTCAGTTTTACTATCACTCGAAATTCACTAATAACGTGACTGAGAAGTTTCTGTTGATTTATCGACAGTGTTTTTCCAATAACAGATAAGGACACAGGGAATGAGTTGAATTTTAATGTTCTTTTCGAACTTATCGTGGGCTGCAAACAATGCAGCCATTTAGTCGAATAGAATAATGCATACCGGCACGTAGTGTTCTAAGATACATGGACCATTTAAATTTCTAAAGGGGGCCATCGAAATCTAGTAGAAAACGAAGATCTTCTTTTGGAGAACTCTGTGAGTATATTTTGGCATTTTTTTTTTAAAAGTCACTATTTTGTCTCCGATAGCTGATCAAGGATTTTCGGCAGGGCCAGCGAACCGGGTCCCAGGGCAATGTGTAGTACGGAGCGTCACTTTAACCCTTTACCCAACGTAACGGCCAAAACCGGCCAGCGCTATTCTCAAAAATCGCCAATTAATTTTTTATTTTTTTTATTTTTTTATTTTTTGTCTCAAAAACATAGGTTATGACCCCTCGTTGGAACGAGCTCGTTCTAACGAGGGATCATAACCTATGTTTTTGAGACAAAAAATGAAAAAATTAGTTATTCAAGAATTATTTTTGCAAGTGTCGTCTGCTTTTCAGGTTCGGTAAAGGGTTAAATTAGTACCAGAAGCATTCTGCATTTTCTTGACAATATCTACTCAATTATTTCAATACAATTTGAGTAATTTATTTCCCGTATTTCTGTTTGTATGGTGCATTTTTTCTCCAAGATAATCGTGACCACCACGATGCAGGAAGGACCGGTGGAAAACCAACAAACTGGAACAAGTGGGTTCTTTTATGTGAATGGAACCTGGTCAGTAATACAACTACGTACTCTTGTCACCTCAGCGTCGGATGCATGTACCAAACGCCTTCCCACAACTTTCAGCTTAGACGTATCAATGGGTGAACCTACACTTGTTTAAAACACCCAAAATCCCGGGCCCCGGGGCAGTTGCACCCTCTTACCCACTTTCGGCGCATTGATTTTGGGTTGATAAGGGCTCCACATTTCCATCCTATAGGTAGCAGCATTTTGGGTGCTAGCATACCTCACTCTCCTTGTCAGAAGCCTGTTTATATCCTGTTTATACCGGCCCATACAATAGAAGACCCGCACAGGAGCCATAGCTGCACGTACGGGAGGAAAGGTATTATCTGCAATAACACATGGGCATCCACTACCTTCGGTAGTGGATGCCCATGTGTTATGGCGGATAATACCGTATCACATAGAGTGGATGCTTGTAAAAATGAGTTACAAAAAGGGGAGCGCGTGCCAGGTGCGCCCCGCCTTGAGTCCCCCCTCCCCTCCATTGAATCCGCCCATGGTCCGTCGTCGTTTTGTTTGTTCAAAGTGATACCCAAGCGTCGCACGAGGGGCATGGCTCATTTCCAATTGTTTTCCACATACAGGTTACATGCTAACACATTGTTTAAAACTGGAGAGTATTTTGTAATGTGCTTCCCCTTGGGATCCCCGGAAAGTGAAGCAGTGCTTGTTTACAGTGGAAAACAATCTATGTTTTACTGGTGCAGGGATGAGCTTTTTCAGTTTTCTCTCAGATTTTTCTCACTGAATTTAAATATTTTCCTTGTTTTGTGTTTTTTTTATCTGATTGAAGTGCAAGATAAGGGTGTCTATGTTTTGCGAAATGCTTTCATGACTTTAGTTTGGTATCATTTAAGTTCAAGAACTTTGTCAAGACTTTTATTTTTCAAGAGCTTTGAATTTCTTTTTGGCCTGGGCCAATGCTTATTGTACAAAAGAACCCGCTAAATAATGCCTGAGGCGGACGTCTTCTAAAATGGGCAACATGGATATAACGATTGGCTGGACATTACTTTATATCCATGTTGCTGTCACGGTTACCCATTGTTCAAAAGTATGTGGCCTTAAACACCAATAAATAAATACAAATACATTTGTAATGTGCTATCTGAAAATGTAAACAAAGTTTGTTGCATTTGGACAATGAATCCCACCTTGGTGCCGGTTGACATTCTTATTATTCCTATATTAACCCTTTACCTAACATGAAAAGCAGACGACACTTGCAAAAAAAATTATTGAAGAACTAATTTTTTTCATTTTTTGTCTCAAAAACATAGGTTATGACCCCTCGTTGGAACGAGCTCGACGAGCTCGTTCCAACGAGGGGTCATAACCTATGTTTTTGAGACAAAAAATGAAAAAATAATGAAAATTAATTGGCAATTTTTGAGAGTAGCGCTGGCCGGTTTTGGCCGTTACGTTGGGTAAAGGATTAACTCCTTCCCCCAAATAACCCCAGAAGGCACAACCTTGCTTGTTTACTGCGGCAACAAGTTCAATTTTACCGGTATAAATGAGCCCGGCAACTGATGCTTGTGATACGTAGCCAGGATAAATATAAACGATTTGCTAAACTTTGTAATCTGTTGCGGTAATTATATAGCCACTAACGCTGAAAGTGACCTTAAATTCCAATAGATAAATAACCATTTGCTGGACCGATTATAACGCGTGTCATAACACAAAAAGACTTCGTCAGTTGTTGCTGTTTCGAAGGTATAACAAATTTATTGGAAAAACCCGCCCCTAATAGAAACACGCACTTTTAACCCTTTTGCTGTCACGCCCACTTTAGCCATATATGGAGGACCTCTATACACGCCCGTATGCGAGGAAGTTTAATCAAACTTATAACATACTGAAACTCCATCATCTGATTAATTGTTGGAAAGGGCTCTCTGAGCCCTTTCCAACAATTAAGAAGATGGTAGGTTTGAACTGCGCATACCAGGACGTAGGCCTAAGGTTAATCATCTTAAAATAGGTGACAATAGTCGCTGTTGGCAGCGTAAGTGTTAATACCTTACGTCCCCATTATTGTGATCTGAGGATCGGAGAGATAGGTCAGACCAAGCTCCTCCCTTAGCATGTTGGAGATATGTGCACCCACTCTTATACACACACTCTCATTTTCAAAGTGCTTCCGCGACTCCCGACAAAGAAAATTGCAACATCTGTACAAATGAATTATTCGGTCCCTATTCTAACGCTTGGGGTATGGGGATATTTTAAGTGTGTTGATATCCAAATCATTTGTAATATAAAACTTGAATATTGTTTCATCAAGATATTATTTCAAAAACACAATTGGTAAGAATTGGCAGTGGTTACAGCTCTGTTTTGTACTATTTTTTCTTGTTGCTAATGAACGCTTTTAGCATCGAATGCAGGCGTATCACAGAAACTTGTGTATAATATGAGGATCATTTGAATAATCTGAATTCCATCAGAAATATAAAACATTCCTACACTTCCAAGAGAGAAAAAAACGTTCCTCCTTTAGAGTTTTATTGGGGAAATGCAAGTTGTAATCGATTGTAATTTTTGGCACGAATAATTCTTGTTCGTATAGAAATCTCGTACCACTGGAGTAATGCATCTTCATGGAAATGTTGATCTAGCATGTCACAATGTATATGGATTTATGATTCTTTTCTGTTTAAAAAAAGGTTATGCAAATTTATGTAGATTATTATCAGTACAGTAACTATATTCAGATATTTGGAAGGATGGGTGCACCTTTTTTTCATAGACCCTTTACCCAACGTAACGGCCAAAACCGGCCAGGGCTATTCACAAAATTCACCATTCAATTTTTAAAAATTTTTCCTTTTATTGTCACAAAAAATAGCTTATGGTCGCTCATTGGAACGGGCTCAACAAGCTCGTTCCAATGAGGGGTCATAAGCTGTTTTTGATGCAAAAAAAAAAAAAAAATCAAAACAATTAGTGCTTCAAGAATTTTATGTGCAAGTGTCGTCTGCTTTTCATGTTAGGTAAAGTGTTAATAATAATCCTTTGGCATTCCGCTGATTTGCTGTGGTCCTTCAGCGAGGAGGCCCACATTAACCCAGTCCTCCGACGGGCTATACCTCCACCACTCCTCTTTCTAAAACCCCAGCATTCATTTAAAAACTGTTTTATAATTCCTCCCATTTGCGCTTTCTCGATCTCCCAATCTATAAAACTGACCCTTACCCTCATGTCATTCCCCATTCACTTATTCTTGACGTTTTCATTCCATTCTCCATTAGTTTCCCAAAGAGTCTTGTCCTACCAGTGTTGTCCTCATATTAATTGTTATCTAAAAACAACATTAATTTGTAAAGCTCAGGGAAAAAGGTAGCCCCCACCACCCTTTACCCGACCCCATTGTAATACAGCCATCGTCAATAACAACGAAGAGAAATGACAATATCTACTTCGTATCCAGCAATTTTTCTTTTGGTCGGTTTCTATTGTCCAAACCCTCCATTTTACGCGATTATTTGTTTTATCTCATTGTTTCAAAATAAAAATTTGATGGCATGGAAAACACCACAAAGCAGTATTTTCGTTTAAACTTCAAAAAAGATTTTTGTAAAATTATCATTGGCGATAGGCTTCATAACTTCCCTGTGCACTTTCACTTTCGGGAGATACCAGGTTTAACAACTTATGTATCTTCTCTACGGGTTTGAGTTAGGCGTTTAAACAGAGTTTTATTGTAGGTTTTATTATATCGACTCGATGAATATCGAGGAATATCCCTCAGTAGCTTCCTAAATAACGTCACGCTACGCCGCATTACGCCACCTTGAAGGAACAATCAGCTGATCTTTGTTTTTTTGAAACGCACGCATTCCGGGGTCGAATTAGGTTGAATATTGTGCAATAAAATGTCTCGTAGCATATAATAAAAATGTCAATCTACTCTATTTTAGTCAGTATCTGGAATTATCTCATGCGTGTAGACATGAAAGTTTTTTACGTGAGTAAAAATTAAGTTATTATATGCCAACCTGTGAATTATCGTAAATTATCTAAAAGATATTTCTCGATATCCATCGACTCGATAGATAATGAGAAATATCCCTCAGTAGCTTCCTAAATGACGTCACGCTTCGGCGCATGACGTCGCTGTACAACCCGCATATGTGAAAAAATCCTGCATATGTAAAAACTGCAAATGTGAAAGAAAATCAACCGCATATGTAATAAAATCCCACATATTATTACATATGCGGTTGATTTTTTTTTAACATTTGCAGTTTTTCACATATGCAGGATTTTTTCACATATGCGGGTTGTACACGTCGCCCTAAGGGAACGATCGCTTTGAAACGTGCGTGGTTGGCGTCGAATTGGGCTGAATATTGTGCAATAAAATGTCTCGTAGCATATAATAAACAGAAAATCTACTTTATTTTAGTCAGTATCGGGAATTATCTCTTGAGATTTTTGTTATTGTCTTAAAATTGTTTGCAGTTGATCTGTGCTGAATACTGCTTTGTAGAATGTCAAGTTTCTCGTTCGTGTGGACCTGAAAGTATTATTTTTCACTCGCGCTAGAGCTCGTGAAAAATAAAACTTTCAGGTCCGCACTCATGAATTCCCGATATTCATGCACTAAAACAGCGTAGATATCCTCTATATATTTCCAGTCCTTCCAGAGATTAAATTAGAAGCGTACGCAACTTGTTGGGTTTACAGTCTGCCCCTCCTACCTGCACTTCTCTTTCAACACCTGTGGGAACCCACGAAAAGTGAAGCAGTGCATGTTTACTATGGTAAACAAGCCCTCTTATACTGGTAAAATAGGCCCCAGTCACTAATGTTTGGGATGGAAGTCCTCTAAAATGGACAACACGGGTATAAGGAATTGACTAAACTTGACTTGATCTCCATGTTGCGGTCGCGATTAGCCGTTTTGCAGAAATATGTGACCATAAACAGCAATCAATAAATAAATAAAGACCGAAATAAATTTATTTCGGCCCTTGGGTGCATCGAGGCCCAATTCGCAATGCTAAAGTATTGCGAATGACGCCTTGGTGCGCTCAAGAGACGATTTGATATTGCATTGAAGAAGTCAATATGTGCTTTTATCATATGACTCGTCCGTTTTGTTCTCTTTAAAACATTTGATATTTTGTTTTCATATTAATCAGTGATAAATAAAGCCTTCCGTCAATTTCATTGGTCAATTTCAAAACTAGACAATTTGATTGGCTGAACAAAATACAACTGGGCCACATTTTCATAATTAGAGTTGGGAGCTTTCATTGGTCAATTTCAAAACTGGACAATTTGAATGGCTAAACAAAATACAATTGGGTCACATTTGCTTAATTTCAGCAGGGAAAATTTACGTTATCTGTCCTATTTAGGGTGGGTTATATTGTATTAATCTTTTACCTAACGTAACGGCAAAAACCGTCTCGCGCAATACAAGAAAACGCCATTCATTTTTTTTGATATTTTAACTTTTTGCTTCCAAAACATAGGTTATGACCCCTCATTGGAACTAACGTGTCGCACTCGTTCCAATGGGGGGTCATAACCTATGTTTTAGAAGCAAAAAATGAAAACTTTTAGTTATACGAGGATGTTTTTTCCAAGTGCCATCTGCAACTCAAGTTAGTTGATGGGTTAAAAGTTATACTAAGTGGCTAATTTGTGCGTGTGTGTGTCATATGATAAATAGAATATGAAATGAATGTTTTTCTCATATAATATTTATGAAACTCGTCCGAATTTTCCATTTGGGCTCGCCAACACGGAAAATTCTTAGACTCGTTTCATAAATATTATATGAGAAAAACACTCATTCCATATCCTCTATTTACTTGTACACAAGACCTGGTAATTAACGATTTGGGTGCGAGTCTCTTAAACAGTCATGCGAATATATGCACGAAATGCAACACATAAATGAGATGGTCTGCGTCCTTTTTGAAACGGGGTTTGTCCTCCCTGGTTAGCTTTATTTTTTCCCACTGATTGTCGCTCTCTAAGACTCAACACTGAATCCAGTAAAGTATATAACATTCTATCACCTTTTGCTATGTTGAAGTTTAACAAGTGCATTAGTACAACTACACATGGATGTTTTTTCCGTCCAAGTGTTATCGTGACACTTCGCTGTATATATTTTTGACAAATTAATCTTTTGTTTGTGACATTTTGTAATATGTTTAAATTTTTTTTCAACCTGACATTTAGTTCGGAAATTTTAACAAGAGTGGGGATAAATTACGTACAAGTTATCTCCATAGAGACAGCCAATGTCACCATCTACCCAATTACATTTGTGACACAGACCTTCGATAATATATCAGTACTTACATACTGATTAGCCTGTGTCTCACTCACTCATCTCTCACCCCGTGGGAGCCATGGGAAGTTGAACACGGCTCCTTCACTGTTCCAGTTGGGGGGGGGGGGGGGGGGGTCACATGATATGGCTTGTGTTGAACCTTTTTCCAAATTTGAAAAAAATAGTATTTAAAATAATAAATTATGATATTCTCTACATGGGGATTGATCCAATAACTCCACTGGGCTGAAGGATCAAATTATCACCTGCCCATTTACGAATACAACACAGATTCACCCTTTCACAAAATACAGTGTTGAACATTAGGACATATATTTCATAAACACGGCGTTCACAGATTTGAAGACGCGCTGAAGGTTCCATTTTGAAAATAATCAGTCAAAATGTTTTAAATACCCTGAACATCTAGTAGAAGATCAGAGAATCGACTTCTAACCCTGGGGGCGCGATGGCTCAGTGGTAGACTGTTGGACCTCTATACAAGAGGTCCGGAGTCCGATCCCCGTCCGGGGCGACCCGCGTTGTGTCCTTGGGCAAGGCACTTTATCCCAGTTGCCAACATGGTGCACGATGACGCTGTGTACTAAGGCGTACTGCACGTCGATGGTGCACATGTCTTCAACTGCTGTAACCCTACTTGAACAGAGCTTGAACGGAGTTAGAATGTTGAGAAGCTGACAGTTGCTCGTCGATGCTCGGTGGTTCTCTCCGGGTACTTCGGCTTCCTCTACCCGTAAAACTGTCACGGTCGCGATTAGCTGTTATGCATAAGTATGTGACCTTAAACACCAATACATAAATAAATATAAATAACCTCCTACCCCCGTCCACAGCAAACAGAGGCGTCCCCTAGATGGTGCGTGACCACAAAAAAAAAAAAAAAAAAAAAATTTTAAAAAGTCAGCCGCCACGAGGAAAGTATGGAGCCCGGGAACTGACTGGCTTCACTTTTATTTTGTTTCATTTTAACGAAATAATATTTCTAAATAACGAAATAATATTTCTAAATAACGAAATATTATTTCGAAATAACGAAATATTATTTCGTTTTAACGAAATATTATTTCGTTAAAATGAAATATTGTTTCGTTAAAATGAAATATTTCGTTTTAACGAAATATTATTCCATTAAAACGAAATATTTTTCGTTATTTCGAAATATTATTTCGTTATTTCGAAATAATATTTCGTTATTTCGAAATGGTATTTTGTTAAAACGAAATAATTGTTATTTCGAGTGAAGCGTGCCATTTCCCGGGCTCCATAGGAAAGTGTTCCAATTCTAGGACAAATTTATTTCAGGTCCAGTTGTCCTGGTGAGGAATAAAATCAACCAAAATACGGCTTATCCATTTGTTTCTAGTGTCAGAAGTGGGAATATCCGTGTAATTGGAACACTTATGTTTGTTCGTTTCAAATCTGATTATAGAAAATATATAATTATTCATTATTTGTTTGTAATTTTGTAATTTAACCATACCTTTATTTTTATTCTTCCAGAAATCTCACCGTAAGGAAGTCCGGCGGACGAAATCTTTAAAAGCAACCATGGATGATACAAACGGAAGCGGCGAATCCGATGGGTTGGACGAAACAATTGAATCTCGAGTTTTCAGAAAACGGCGTCGGCCTTTTGCCGTGCGGAAAATAGCGAGCCGTGAATTGAAAAATCCCGATATTTGTGGCTATATGGAACGGAGAGGGTTTAATGGAAAGTGGACAAAGTGAGTTCATATATTTACACAAGATTTAATTTATTGCCAAAAGCAGTGTTGACTGCGCCTCTATTGGAACATTCCAATCTGATTGACCATGTATATTCTATCAAATCAATCCGCAGAATTGAGGGCATGTTGACTCAGCAGGTAGAGGTGCAGGCTGCAAGCCGAAAGGTCGTCAGTTCCAATACCACCTGCGGCAACCGCGTTATGTCTTTGAGCAAGTCACTTCACCCCATTGCCCACGTGGGGGCACGGCGGCGTTGTGTATTAAGGCGTACTGCACGTCGATGGTGCACGTCTTCAACCAATACTAACCCTGCTTGTGTTGATTTAGTATGTTATGGAGCCGACAGTTGTTCGACGTTGCTCGGTGGTTCTTTCCAGGTACTCCGGCTTCCTCCACCCATAAAACCGTCGTGGTCGTGATTAGCCATTGTGCAGAAATATGTGACCTTAAACACCAATAAATAAATAAATAAATAAATAAATAAATAAATAAATAAATAAATAAATAAATAAATAAATAATCCGTACAATTTATGATTCGTAAGACTGGGAAAGATCAGAAACCTTGATAGCAAGCCACCCATCCAATATATTGAGTTGTACCTGTGTTTTTTTTTTTACAGAAAGGGAGGTAATTTCTTATATTTCCTGTGTCTGGCGGTCCGTATTTCTGCAGGTGTATAGTAAATATTTTTTGGTCCATAGCACGCGAAGTGTGTATGGTCATGAAAACACTCGCGTAGTGGTGTTTCCACCTAATAACATTGCATTATGGAAAAAAGAAAGCCAAGGACGAGCAACATTTCAACCAACAGTGTGTCTTTGTTATAGAGATGTGCCGGTCGATGTTTCATTAAATAGACCTCCGGGTTTAACTCGGGGTCTATTAGCTGAAACATTACTTGTGCTTTAGATTTGCATGTCGTGATAGAGATGGAATTTGGTATAATTGCACATTCTGCACCACACCAATAGAAGTTGGAATTCCCACTTCCACTTCCCTGTCAGAGCTCCGGGAAGTGAAGCAGTGCTTGTTTACTGTGGTAAACACATCTGTATTACAGGTAAAACAGGACCCGGTCACCAATCCTTGTTGTGAAGTCCTATAAAATGGGCAACATGGGTATAAACGATAGACTAAACTTGGCTTTATCTCCATGTTGTGGTCACGTTTAGCCATCTTACAAAAATTTGTTGCCTTAAATACAAATAAATAAATAAATAAATAAATAAATAAATAAATAAATAAATAAATAAATAAATATCCCAATTCTACTGGAAGAATATCTTTCTGCCAAGACATGCATTCGTCTGTTAGAGTATAAACACTGTTTTAAAAAGGACTCGCTTAATGCTCGTCCTATGGACAGAAAATAAGAAGAATTGTCTTAATTAATTATCCCTCGCCACGTTGTGGAATGGTTTCCATCCTTTCTCTTTTATTATCATCTCACATTGAACACACTTTAAAGAACCTCCATTCAAAATATTTATCTCAAATTTATTTTAAAACTTTTGGTGTTAATATCGTCACTGGAATTGCGAGCCCCAACTGTGACTATTAGTATTTCTTGAAAATTTTTTGCCCTTGTTGGATTAAGGTGGCGTGAATTGACAATTCCATAGGGTTTCACTTGTAATTGATTTCGATACATCCAATCGGAATGGAAGTTGGTAGACACAACCACCTTGGTGTGTAGAACATTCTTACCAAATAAGAAGACAAACTGCAGTATTTTTGAAGACTACCCTGTACAATAAAACACAAACACAAACTCACACTGGATTTGTTTTTTATAAAGAAATGTAGAATTTTATAGGCTGCCCTTCCCCATCCACTTCTCCACCCCCTTCTCCCAAATTCCCTCTTCATTCATCAGTTCTATACACCCCGAACTTAATTAAGCACTCCTCTGATCTGGTGTTATTCAAAACTGTCGTTACTTTAATGCTATCTTTCAGATGACCAAAAGTGATTGTTTGCGGAAAGAATGGTCTTTCGACCAATGAAATACAACACAATGATGAAAATAATGGCGCTAATTACACATATCTGTCAATAATGGTTTTGGTGGAAAAATGTTCTCTCGGCAAGTATGGTGCTGGAACGGTCCACTAAAGAATTGGCTCCACTCTTTAGTCTCGGTGAAAGTAGAGATGACCACGAGCAAATGCAAGGTGGGGGGGGGGGGGGGGGGGGGGGGGTCAGCTTCGCGCACCTCTCCTATTTTTTGAAATTGGAATTTTTTCACATGCACCGATAGCAGGAATTACGGTATTATCCGCGAGGACACACTGCCGTGACAATACCGCTCCCCAATGTATACGGCTACAGATCCGGCGCGGATGAGGAGCCATTATAAATTGACTTTCCTTTCTCAAAATTTGAATAAGAAGACTGTGGGAATATTTTTGCTGGAACACATTGCGCTCACGCGCAAAGAAGCCAAACCTATCTTCCATTTTCCAACATTTACCCCAGAAAGGCATAGAACCCACCTCATAAGAGTGGATTCAGTTGTGGAACCCGGACTCGCCATTACGCGCGTCATGCGATGCTGCCCATCAAAAGCCATGATTTAAAATGTATCGCCCCACTCAAATCCCAAATCATGCTTCCGCCACTGGTGATTGATGGTATAATTTGTAGAAGTGACATAACTCCACTTACTTTAATATTATTTCTAAACACCTGTTTTATAATCTCGTCCGGTGTTATTTTACACATCCATTTTCCTGATGTTAGTCCGCGAGACATAATTATGTAGGCGTTCGCAATAACACTATGTTGGACTATTTGTAAATGACAGTTTTATCGACGCTATTAAGCGGGTATCTTATTGAATGGTTTATTACAGAGTTTTATCGTTTTGTCATCGAACACATCTTTCTGTAAGTCAGATGGGTTCTTTATCGGATTCTGTCAGTTTCATCACTGAGATCTTACAAAGATTACGCCAACAGTTTGAAAGATTTGGGTGGGGTGGGTGGGACGTTACGTCTACCTACACAAAATACCAGATTCGGGTTCGGGCAAAACAATTGAACTTGAAATTTTACTCGGCTGCTCGGAACACGGGCACCTTTACGGAAGAAAGAAATCGGGATTTTTCTAACCGGGAAGTACACTCTAAAATCAGATGGGTTAAAAATCAACCCAAATCAACTTGGTTGAGTGAATATGAACCCAGCTGGGTTCATATTCACTCAATCCAGTGGATTTGGGTTAATGTTTTGACCCAATTGAGTTTAGAGTGTAAACGTGCGGAAACCGGACTTATTTGTAAGATAATTCATCAATACCCCCACCGGAACCCCGGGACGTAAGGCAGTGCTTGTTTACTGTGGTAAACAAGCACAGTGTTACTGGTAAAATATGACCCAGACACAAATGCTTGGGGTGCAAGTCCTCTAAAATAGGCAACATGGGGCACAATCGATTGACTGACCTTGACTTTATCTCCATGCAGTGGTCACGATTAGCCATTGTGCAGAAGTATGTGACATTAAACACCAATAAATAAATAAATAAATAAATAAATAAATAAATAAATAAATAAATAAATAAATAAATAAATCATCAATATAAAATAACGCAAAACAAGACATCATTTGGACTGACAATTTTTCAAATATAACAGCCAAGTCGTTCTAAAAGGTAGACGAATTGTGCTACGCGTTTGTTAAAAAGTAACGCTTTACCTAAATTACTTTCCTCAAAATATTCACCACACCGCCTGAAAAAGTTGATAATTTTTCAACCTGTTAGTGTGAGACAAAAGCAGAATATACAGGTCGGAATGTTGGATGACTAAACAGGTGTATTCATAAAGAATCAAGCTGTTATGCAACGGGCGAGTATGCTTTAACGAATATTTTAGTTAATGCACAGTTAGAATTTCCAAGCATTTCCTTTCGCGTGTGTGGAAACAGCAGTGAACAAAAATAGAATTCAGCTGTTATTTCCGTTTTGTTTCGGACTTTAGACCTGTTCAACAAACTGAATGCCCTGTGTGTATGTGTGTGTGGGGGGGGGGGGACGTGGGGAGTACAGTGGCGTCGCAGTAACCGGTTCTCGTCAGATCTCCGAAGTTAAGAAACGTCGAGCGCGGTTAGTAGTTGGATGGGTGACCATTTCAGCGACTGATTCGCGCTCCCGCGTTGTGTCCTTGGGCAAGGCCCTTAACCCCGATTGCCTGCATGGGGGGCACGGTGACGCTGTGTTCTAAGGCGTACTGCAAGTCGAAGTTGCGCATGGCTTCAACCAATCTAATCCTGCCTGTGCCGCGGTGCAGAGTTGCGATGTTGGAGAGCTGGCAGCTCGGTGGTTCTCTCCGGGTTCTCCGGCTTCCTCCACCCGTAAAACTGTCACCTACATGATATGACCCGGGCTGTTAATGTGTCGTTAAACCTTAGTAAAAAAAAAGAATGCCCCGTGAAAGTTGGACCAGTTACGCAAGTACTGCCGTTGCGGAGTATTCGGCAAGTGACTTTTACAAAAAAATAGTCATCCGATTTTAATATTTTTTTTCAAATTTTGCCTCCAATACATAGCTAATAACCACATAATCAAACGAAAAGGTTGAGCTCGTTCCAACGAGGGGTCATAAGCTACGTTTTCGAAGCAAAACCGAAATTTATAAGTTACCTAACAGAGCAAGTAGCAAGTGTCGGCAACACTTGCTACTTGCTTTGTTGTGTAACTAACAAAGATTTGGGCGCACGGGGGACAGTGGTTACGGAATTGGACTTCAAACCAAAAGGTCCATGATTCGATCCTCACCAGGGGTAAGTGCGTTGTGCCCTTGGGCAAGAAACTGCACCTCGATTGCTCGCATGTGGGGTCGGAGGTGCTGTGTGCTAAGATGTAGTGCACGCCGGTGGCGCACTTGTCTTCAGCCAATGCTAACCCTCCTTGTGTGGAGTTAGTACGTTGGGGAGTCTGACAGTTGCTTACCGTTGTCCGGTAGTTCTCTTCGGGTACTCTGGCTTCCTCCACCCGTAAAACTGTCCGACACGAGGCGACTCTGGCTTTCAAAAGTGCCGTTAAACGACAATAAATAAATAAATAAATAAATAAATAAATAAATAAATAAATAAATAAATAAATAAAGGCAAAGAGTTAATGACTTAGTGTAAACGAGGTCGTGTGTGAGGAATCGTTTGAGTGTGAAAGAACTGAATAGATCATATTTTCTGCCGGATTACACCATAAAACATAATCTGGTAATCATGAAAGTGTCCTTTGTTTTCTGCTTTGATGTTTATCTGACTCAACAGTTTCACGTTTGATAGTATCTCCACTTTTTCCCCAGAATTACGTATACGCCTTTTTGTATGGTGTAATTTTACAGAAACTAACCTCGAACTTTGTCCTCTTGCAAACCTATGGAGTTCAACAATGCAGTTGAACTGATAGGGTGGGTTATTTCACTGCCTGTCTGATGTTGGTGTTGTGAACGTCTCACCCGCTGGCACCTCCACTAACGGTTAGTACTTGAAGATATTATTCAGGTAATAAGACAGAACACCACGGGGGCGTACGGGGGGCTGGAATTAACGACTGACTATTAATGGTGGAGTTTTTCCTGTATTTCATGAGCTGTCATTGCCAGAGGATCTGCTTTTGAACATCGGAAACAAGTTGACTCAACCTTAGACTTCTGTAATGGATAATAAGTTGAAACAACTCGGGGAATTTGACTCCAGGAGAGACTGCGTGAAGTGATTCCAGAAATTAGATTCGATCCACATGAATCATTTATGTGAGGTTAGCAGGCCTGAAAATAAGCAGTCGGACATTTACAGAATGAGGTCCCCAGAGCGTGAATTTGATAATGCTATCCCATACAGTGGGCCAATTTATCCTCTGGGTACCTCTTTCTGTTTAGTTCTGAGATCCTTATTCAGACTGAGGTTCTCAGAGGGTAAATTTAGTGATGCCACCCTGCTGTGCAGGGTAGCATCACTAAATCCACCCTCTGGGGACCTCATTTCGCAGATGACTGCTTAGTTTCTGGCTTGGAGGTGTTAGGGAGTGGGTAGTATTGCGTCTCTCTTAACACCCGCTCTTTTGCTGAATTTATTTTTCACAGTCTATATCGATTCGCACGTCATAACAGTTTAATAACAATCTTTTTTTTTAAATTTCTATATAACTTTACAAGCTGTTGTTATATTTACAGATATTGGTTTGTTCTACTGGACGGATGCCTCTACTGCTATTTAACGCCAGATGATAAACTAACAGCAGATGTTGTTAACCTCCACGATCACTCTGTATCAATACTAGAAGATAAAATCAGAGGAAGAAAATTCATTGTACAATTGTTACACGAGGTATGTTGTTGCAAAATAATACAGGGGTGTAGCCAGCAATTTGTTTTAGGGGGGTCGTCCGCAATGCAAATCAAGGATGAGAAGGTCTGGCAATTAAAAAGACTGAAATTTTGGCCAGAGGCCAAAGGTGATCCCCTCCCATAATTTCCTCCAACTTGACCTTTGGCTATCGTTGGTGGTCCGGTGAGGGGAGGGCCTCCCCCGGAAGAATTCTTCAGTATTTCATATTAGCAGTGATAAAAGATTTCATGCTGAGTGAAAGTGAATCAAATTCAATGTAAACATGTATTAGATTGCTGTGGAGAATATCAGCCGCGGACTATTGGGATTCGGGGTGGGGGGGGGGGCATACGACCCATATGACCCTCCCTGGCTACACCCTTGTAATGCAGTATATATTTAACTACCAGGTACCTTTATTACACACCCAGTAAGACCAGCAAAACATTCATTCAATTCATTCATTCATTCATTCATTCATTCATTCATTCATTCATTCATTCATTCATTCATTCATTCATTCATTCATCCATCCATCCATCCATCCATCCATCCATCCATCCATCCATCCATCCATCCATCCATCCATCCATCCATCCACCCACCCACCCACCCAATCACCCACCCACCCACCCATCCATCCATCCATCCATCCATCCATCCATTCATTCATTCATTCATGTACAATCGACCATTCCGAGGTTTTTTGACGTTGTGGGGTCAACCCCACAAATCACTTGTGTTCTATGCACATAATAAGACGTTGCGAGTCGTTTAAAAATGAAGAAAAAATATGTTCCCACAAGGGGGGTGTCTGTGGTCTGTTGTCCGTACTTAACCTGTTAGGTCACATTGTGGGTCGATTCTTAAGTACGGATAGGCCATTATGGGGTGTCTGCCAACCATTATGGGGTGGGGGCATTCACCCCACAATGAACAGACACAAAAAAAAATCACAATGTAGCTGGCGTCGGTATGTCTGTCTGTCTGTCCCCTGTCCTTTTGTATCCTGTCCTGTCTGTCCGCCCGTCGATCCACCCAGCTGATGACACAAAAGCCAACTCTTGAACAACTGTTTTTGTTTAATTTTTGTTTTTCTCCCCAAAAACGTAGCTCACAACCTCTCATTGGAACGAGCTGAACAAGGTCGTTCCAAACAGAGGTTGTAAGCTTTGTTTGCGAACCAAAGACTGAAACCGCAATATAAGTGTGCCGTGTCCTGGTTGCGAGCTCATCAAAAAAGCGACTTTTTGCGACCACTCCACTGTTCGGCGTATTATTTGTTTTTGTCCAGATTGTTGCAAACAGGAGCGGAGAACCTCTCCCAAAGATCGCTGTGACGTGTGGAATTTATAATATATGCTATTGTGATCATCGATGGGGGTATGAAATTTGCTAAATACACTTTCACGAAATAGTGTAAATTTAATGATCGCATAATCAGCCTGTTTATCAGAACGAATTGTTTACCTAAGCCATATTTGTTGACAATAAATAAGGACAGCTTTTTGATGTATACTTTCAATGGATATCATGACACCAGTACGCAGCTGCATTCACACTCAGTATGAATTTCATCAACTTATTTGAAAAGCAATAGATTTACTTGAGGAGGCGGTGGGTTCCTGAAGAACCTACTCTCTACTATTTAGGAATATTTCGTCGAGAAATTCTGTGAGGCAGATCGTTGATATATTTGCTCTCCTATTATCACGTTTTCGTTGACATTCCTGCACCAGATTATAGATTTAGACAACCATATGCCAGGACCGAATTGTGTCTGAATCTTGCTTGAATTATTTCTTGCTGCTGAACATTGGGAATGCGGCAGCGGCCCGGTAAGGGTTGCTGTCCTGCCGACATCACATCGTACACTCTAAAATAAGTTGGGTTAAAAATTAACCCAAATTAACTGGGTTGAGTGAATATGAACCCAATTGGGTTCATATTCACTCAACCCAGTTAATATGGGTTGGTTTTCTAGCCCAACTGATTTTAGAGTGTATGGCCAATCAGATCAACAGGATTGGACCATATTTGTAGGTGATTCTTACTTTTTAAATTTCTGCCTTCAGTATTACCTTGCGAATGTATTTTAACACGCGTAATATCTGATGACCATCCGCATGTTGTATAATTCCAATCGAAATAAATTGCAGCGTCGCAGCAGAAGGAAAATTTTAATTATTTTATTGTTCGGACAAAACAGTACCCAAGGGCAAGAAGCAGTGCTAGATGTTTTTTTCCACCAGCAAATGAAAAAGAAAACAGTTGTCTATGATTATGTTCTGTAACCTCTTTTGTCCCTTACTCTAAAGTTTCGACGTTTTCCTCACATTTGCAGGAGTATACCACGCTCAGTTTTTCGCTTGAGAGAAGAGAAGACATGGTTTCCTGGTTTGAAGAACTTAAAGAGGGCATTGAGAAAAGCAAAGAACAGTTGAAACGTGCAAACGACGAAAAGGGAACAACCGACGTCGAGAAAGACGTCACCTCACACATGTCAGGTGAGATCTCAAAGTATGTCTGGTAAATGGTGCTTTCTGGCAAGCCAAGGTTTATCATACTTCGTGGGGGTCGGCCTGCCTCGAGAGCTTATAAATGGGGCTGCGATATCATGTTGATTGTTAAGCCCCAGGACTTATCTCCGTACTCTATATTTGTAATTTAACCCACTACGCACAGGTCCAAATCCGTAGTTTCAAGCAGCACTTTTTCGCACAGTATAAATAGGAATTTAACAAATTCAATCTCGCTTGAGAAACGGTTGGCTCATTTTCGTAACCGACAAACCAAGAGCTATATATCCGAGCTATATATAATATCCGGTCATCCGTGGCCATTAGTTCCCCGAATATGGTATCAAAACTATAGGAATTGGAAAGCATTATTCTCAAACTATTCCGTAGTGTGTACGCAAACGAACGTTGTCGAGTACTCGACAACGTTCGTTTGTACACACACTGTGGAATAGTTTCTGAGATTACTCATTATTCACGGAAACTGCCGATCATTAACGAAGTCTTGAACGCCAAAGTCGATTATTTCTCAATGTATCCAACGCGGCTTCAATGTGTAATCTTTCACAAAGGAGAAGCTGCAGATTTACAACGTTTTAAACGTGGAATGACGATCACTATCAATATTTCGGATAACCGGTTGACGGTTTTTCTAATCGGTTAGGTAGCTAACTGGCTTCAAACCGATTATCCGGTTAACCATTTCAGTACTAGCTTGATAGAGCTCTGTCAAACGAAACTGACTTGGTTAAATTCATTGTTGCATTGTGGGAAAATTTTCTCAGTAGAATTTATTATATTTTTATATTATTGTGCAGATGGTGAAAACGTATACAACCTACTTGTGTTGTGTTCCTGAACCTGTTCTAGCTTTACTGTCATTGTTCAATAATCGGTATCTTTTACTGCAATGGTCGCCCTTCACAAAACAACAGTGCTCTTATTACATTGATTTGAAATGTTAATTTGTCGATGTACGCCTCGATGTACGCCTCCCTCTAACAAAACGGACAGGATTCGTAAAAAAACTGCGAAAGAACCTTACGTTACGCGATCACTTCGACCATTCTCTCATCGTAGAACCAGAAGGGTGTGTGCACAAGAAAGGGCAATCATCTGTCGGAATAAGAGATTATGATTATTTTATTCCCCGTGGGATCCGATTTAAAAATGAAAGGATCAATATGCATGCATTTGACGGACATGGCACATACTGTCACCTCGAATGAAATACCAGAACACTATATTAAGGAGGTTTATTTTCCTATGTAATGGGACAATTCCAACGTGCGAACTATAGGAAGTAAAGCAGTTCTTCTTTACCGTGGTCAATACACAGAACGACACACGCGTGTGAATGTGTTAATCGATATGGCACGAGTGCCAGCGCGGAAGGATAGAACGAGAGGCCGCACTGTGTCGTTCTGTGTTTATTACACGCCTTAACGTCTATAAAACAATTATTAGAAGGACACTCGGCAATTCATTTGACAACTATTAACACAGACAACACATTTGATCGCCAACCAAATTTGCGAGGGAAACCCGTGTTAATATTTCGTCCCCTGAATTGCAATGTGTTCTATGTGCCTACTGGCTCATAGAACACATTGTAACTCAGGGGACGATTTTCAGCTATCGCTTGCGATTAAAATTGTAAATGCGTTATACGATTTGTAGAAATTTCCAGTAAAATTTCGCTTCTATTTAAAAAAAGTCCGTCAACGATTGCCGTTCCGCGGATATGCGCGGAACAGATTTTTATTTTCCGCACGCTTTAGTGTTCTTGTGTTGCGGCCATGATATAGCAACAGACGATAAGAGTGACCTTAAACCCCAATGAATGAATGGAACAATTACTTGTAGCAACAAATCATTCTTTCAATTTCTTGTATTAAAATGATTGGCGCCAACTTTCTATGATGTTCGATTTGTAAAACAAAATCAAAGAATGTATATTTGTTTTCGTTCATGGGGTGGGGTAGGTGTGGTGGATTCCTTCTGTTACGCGTCACATTCTACAATTCATTCTAGATAATCAATGTGAACTTCTGTCCCCCGGTAGAGCTTGGTGTGCCTTCCACTGTTACTGGCATGAGAGTTAGACATTAGAAATGGGTCTGATGCAAGTACATAGACGCGTGTGTGAATGGCTTAATCGATATGGAACGAGTGCCAGCGCGAATGGATAGAACGAGAGGCCGCGGGCCTCGAGTTTTATCCTTCCGCGATTGCACAAATGCGATATCGATTAACCGATTTATACACGCATGTCGTTCTGTGTTTATTACACTCCTTCACGTCCTTAAAACCAAATATTAGAAGGACACTCAGCAATTCGTTTGAAAACTATCAACAAAAAGAACGCATTTTATCGACAACCAAATTTGACAAGGGAACCCATGTTTTTATTTTGTCCCCTGAGTTCCAATGTGTTCTATGCGCCTTCTGGCACACAGAACACATTGGAACTCAGGGGACGATTTTCAGCTATCGTTAGCGAATTCAAATTGTAATTGCGTTGCACGATTTGTAGAAAACTCCAGTGAAATTTCGCTTCTATTTAAAAATAGTCTGTCAACGATTTCCGTTCCGCACATGTGTGCGGAACAGATTTTCATTTTCTGCATGGTTTAGTGTTGCTGTAGATGGGCATTACATAGAACAGGCGTGTAATGAAATAACATTCTTTTCAGTGTCAGAATTACAAGATAAATACAACGAACTGAAGTGTAGTGTTAAACAGAAGCTGTTGGAAGAAGTGCTACGTCAGAAGGATGAGTTGGAGCGGAAGCAGGCTGTTAGAAATAAGGTACGCCTTTATTATATCTAATAGAACCCTAATTATACCCTTCATTTTTTCAAACCCTTTATTAAGTCTCTTCACCCCCACCCCTCCCCTGTTTACCAGTTTTCCAGCTTACGTATCAATGAATAATAAACCCTGTTATTTCCCACTTATTTTTTTTCTACCTACACAGTTTTCCTTAGATTGAGCTCATCCCAGCGAGAGAGCATTATCTTCAGCTTAGGTGTTATAAATGAAAAGAAAATCTAACAAGCACTTCAGGGCAAGAATTTTATTTAGCGCTGGTATAGATTTGACGGAGGCGTTTGTCATGGAGTTGAATTGCAAATTCGAGGTGGTATGAGAATTAATACCGTTTCAAGGTGGTATGAGAATTAATACTGTTTCAAGGTGGTATGAGAATTAATACTGTTTCAAGGTGGTATGAGAATTAATACTGTTTCAAGGTGGTATGAGAATTAATACTGTTTCAAGATGGTATGAGAATTAATACTGTTTCAAGGTGGTATGACAATTAATACTGTTTCGAAACGGGACAATCCAGATGCGGATGGGCTCCAAAAGCCGACACGGCAGGGGCGGCGAAACCTGGGGGGGGGGGGGGGAGGCTTCAGCCCCTCCACTTTTTTGCCGGGCCATGTTTTTTTGTATGCATGCATATATTTTAACACAACAAATGACTGGCGAAACAAGGGGCGGATCCAGAGCCTCCCCCCAGATTTTCGCCAACTATGTTTCTCTCGTACCAGTTGGTTCATTTTCGATGGATTTCGGATCATATTTTGAGGTAAGTGGCAGCAAACGCTAAAGTGTATACAGTCTGTTAAAAAATCGGTTAACCGAAGTAGGTCGTAATCTTACAGACATACAAATACCAAATCCACCCCCAGACAAGATAATCCACCCCCAGACAAGATAATCCTCAGACAGTATAATTGCTGTATACATCCAGTAAAGCATACAGGTTAGGTCTATTTATCAGCTGATAAACAGACCTCACCTGTATGATTTACCGACGTTTTTTAACGGCTCTCAAAGTGTTAAATCTTTCAAATACATCTCCTGAAAAATCTCAAAATATCCAAATGGGGTTTTGGGGTTCTGGAATTTAAAATTTTCATACCGACGACCATCCATCGCCCGATCCAACCCCCCCCCCCCTACTTTGAAAATCGTTCCGCCGCCCCTGCACGGCGAAAACGTAAATCAATCGGTCCCTTTTCTGTTAACAGCAGAGACTGCAGTCCAACCATTCCAAACTTGAAGATACACCCGCAAAAAAGAGAGAAAAGAGAGAAAAACATTCACTGAGGTGACGAGAGAGGTTTCATAAAAAGTTGCGTAACCATAGTCACGTTGCCATAATTTTTATCTAACCCTATAGACATTGATGTCAAAACACAGTTTCAAGCATAATTTTCCTCATAATGAAACTAGGGATTTAGTCAAGTCAGTCTTGTTTGAACCCTGTCAAACAAGATGGAATTGCTTAGGTTCCTAGTTGCAATGTGGGAAAAATTTGCAGGTTGAAATTTCGATATTTCTACATTAGTCGACAGGGCGTTAACCCTTTACCTAACCTGAAAAGCAGACGACACTTGCAAAAATAATTCTTGACTAACTTATTTTTTTCATTTTTTGTCTCAAAAACATAGGTTATGACCCCTCGTTGGAACGAGCTCGACGAGCTCGTTCCAACGAGGGGTCATAACCTATGTTTTTGAGACAAAAAATGAAAAAAATAATGAAAATTAATTGGCGATTATTGAGAATAGCGCTGGCCGGTTTTGGCCGTTACGTTAGGTAAAGGGTTAAACGATTTTCAATAACTGTAATTAGTATTACAGTATTGGCCTTGTTCCACAACAATTAGTCAACAACAGTCTACTGTTCCAGGGAACGGCAAGAGTGTATATATAGAGAAGGGAGGTTTCTTTAGACCCCACCAATAGTTTTGTCGGGGTTTTGGACCCAGTAGTCTTGATGGATATACACAAAAACTGAAATCTTCCAAAGGTATTACCAGTTGTCTGTTCTAATCAAGGAGACTGTCTTCAAGACCTCTGTTGTTAAGTCTCCATACACAAAACGTATGCTGGCATAGTGGATGATTTCGACACACATTTCCCTTTATGCAAACACACTCTCTAAAATGGGTTGGGTTAAAAATCAAACCAAATCAAGTGATTTGGGTGAATTTTTAACCCTTTGATACTTTTGTACGTCTTGTGACGTACGAAACAAACAGCGCGTTGACACTTTGTGGTCATTTGATTTATTATGTTTCGATTTTATTAAAGTTTTAAACCTCATTTCCTATTTTCTCCCGAATAGTGATCAGTAACAACCGTTGAGCTAAATGCTATCGCAGCTTAAAATACCAATATAATCCTGCTGTCAAGACTTCTTAACTGGTTGAGTGCTAGAAGCCACTATCAGGGCTTTCAAAAAATGAGGATACCAGAGCAAAAGCCAACACTTTCCTCGCTTATGTTTTATATTCAGTCAAACACAAATAATAGTTTGTTTATTTAAATTTGTTTTATTACAAATTATTGGAGAGTGCCCGTGGGCACTCTCCAATAATTTGTCATAAAACAAGTTTTGAATAACAAATTCGGCCCACCAAAAATAATCTAGCCCTCAACCAGATAATCACTGATGTGAAAAATATCTTGTTATTTGTACTTTCTGGCGTTTGACGTCGCATTTTGAAAAAAAAAAACGTTGAAGAAACTGAATTCCAAGTGACGTTTGAACGTCAGGATAATTGAAGTCTCAAAGGGTTAACCCATCTGATTTTTGAGCATAATTTACGTCTTTTTCATACGACTAAAGTCTCATGCCTTGTTATATAAAAAGCTTTTTCGTTTTTGGATTTCAGCATCATTCTACACATGAAATACCAATGGACAGTCCAAGGCTTTCATCAACGTTACCTCATAGTCACGACGAGCAGAGACTGAGTGATATGACAAGACTAACTCAGAGAAGGATGTCAGCACAGATAAAGGTAACTTCTTACATACTGAAATTAGTCACATTGAGAACATTAGCATTTAATCTGATGTAACCAACTCCCTATTGCCCATGTGAGGGCACGACGACGCCGTGTACTAAGGCGTACTGCACGTCGATGGTACGCTTGTCTTCAACCACTTCAACCAATCTAACCCTGCCTGTGCTGCAGTGTGGAGTTACGATGTTGGGGAGCTGGCATCTGCTCGTCGTTGTTCGGTGGTTCTCTCCGGGCACTCCGGCTTCCTCCACCCGTAAAACTGTCACGGTCATGATTAATTAAGTGGGAAGAAGTGTTGTTGTATTCCTTATTGCCCCCCCCCCCCCCCATTCCCTGGTAAGCATACTCATCGCCCTCCCCTTTGACTCTACTGACTGACCTATCGTTCGTATCTTGATTATATTTCACTGTCATATTTCATTCTTAATTCTTAATGACCCAGACACATTGACAATACTCAAGGCCAACAGAATTCGTCTGTAATTAATATTCAGAGCTTTTCTTGTATACACTACATACAGTGAAGCAGGTGTGACGGAACCGGGGATGAAGGGAGCTCGGTGGCTCAGTAGGTAGAGGTGCAGGCTGCAAGCCGAGAGGTTCTCGGTTCGAATCCCACCTGCGGCAACCGCGTTGTGTCCTTGGGCAAGACACTTCATCTCCTTTGCCCGCGTGGGGGCACGATGACGCCGTGTACGTAGGCGTACTGCACGTTGATGGTACGCATGTCTTCAACCAATCTAACCCTGTCTGTTAACCCTGTATGTGCCGCAGTGTGGAGTTACGATGTTGGGGAGCTGGCACCTGCTCGTCGTTGCTCGGTGGTTCTCTCCGGGTACTCCGGCTTCCTCCACCCGTAAAACTGTCACGGTCATGGTTAGCCATTGTGCATAAATATGTGACCTTAAACATCAATAACTAAATAACTAACCGGGGATGAAGGGCACAGGGAACGCAGAAATGAAAGTGCCCTGGGACAAAAGTCCCTGAAAGTCTTTTGATCAAGAGCCAAATGACCTTGTTTAGTGCCAAAGGCACAAGAGGTGAAGTTCCTTGGGATGAGCCATGGGGACCCATTGTCACATTTGCAGGGACGCAAGTGCATTTACCCTTTGAAGTCGTAAGACCCATTTTTCAGTCCAAGGCATAATTTCGTCCCATTTTGTGTTTTATTATAAGAGGTCTATACACGAGGCATTGGTGATAAAATATTAACTGAGATACTCTTTTCGTTTAGGTTCCGCTCCACAGTTTTCCAGGCTTTTCCAAATATGACATGACATACACTCTCTTCAAATGCAAATATTCTGTAACTTAGTTACCTAACTCATTACATGTATTACATTTCCCAAATCCACAAAAAAACATATAACACTATCTGACGAAGTAGAAATAAACAATCTGAATGTGGGTGGAATTATTTATTGTCAAAGGCAAGACTTCAACCTGAAAAATTGCCTGACAAAATACCGAAACCAGTCATTTTCAGCCACCTAGCAGCCTAAAAAGCAGAATTTTCCCACCAACCCCACCTACCCACCCCTGGAGCAGAGCATCCCCTGTTTCTAAAATGCAAAAAAAAATAAAAAATATATGTTTCCGTCTCATTTTTTAGTTACCTGTCTGGTAACAAACCCGTGTAAAAATTACATTTGAAAAAATAGCCAATTTTTCGAAGCCACTGTTTCCCATAATTCATCTGGTAATTTACCCCTATGTATCAGACTCCAACTTTGGGACCAAAACTTCAAATTCTCTTGTCCAACAAAAAGCCTAATGTAATCATATATCTGATACTAAAAATATATCTCTATTTTACATGGCCTTAGTTTCCCCTGTGCAATAGTGCGAAACTAGAACGGAACCTAGGAATGTTATGAGACGGGGAGTGAGTCATAACGGACTCGTCGATATATGGCCAGAGACGACGTCCTAATTTCAATACGTCATCTTGAAATGTCCTTGCTGATAAATATGTGACGTGAGACTGCGGTACGAAACAAATAACGAAATTTTGTAGTGCATATCCCTCAAAGAATTTTGGCTGGTAGTGTGTTTATAACTACATTGTGTTTTGGTGATCAGAGTTGGGGGTCAACGTGTATCTAGAAAATTATATGTTCAGGTCATTTTGTATTGATATGGATTATGTTTTGTCCATTGTGTGTGACACAAAACTCTTCAACCAAAAATGTAACAAAAACATACTTCGCCGACCAGCAAGGTTTGTATATCAGAGGGTATACCTCATTAATCAACAAAGGATTTATCCAAACAAGAAAGAAGATAACAATATCTGTACCCGTCTGTGTTCAAAACCAAACAATTAATAAACAAATAGAAATCCAGATTTAGGGTAACACACATGTTCGTTCGGATACAGGTAAAGATAAAACTTACAATCTAGACAGAGGTGGCGCTATACATTAACCCACCGTCTGGCTGATCAATTGGAGTTCCATTTCAATACCCTCCCAAGTGTACAATGCACAAAGATTAGAAGGCTAAGGGAGGTAATAACCTTTCTCATTGGTCGAGCTCCAAAGTACCAAATGGAACATTTTGTTGAGACGTTTACACTGGAGGATTAGAGAACTGTATTGATGCATTGAAACATGTCACCAAGAGAGGAAATTTAACAACTTGGAACAATATCACAATCTCCTCGAAGCTCTCGTATACTACAGTACCGCCGTCGTGGACAGGTGACTTTCCACGCACGCAATAATATTAGATTCCAAACACTAATTATGAGAATAATCATCAACAATTTAATTAATGAAGCACCGGATACAACCCGCCCCGGTACAACCCGGCCCGGTACAACCCGGTGCTTCATTAATTAAAATTTTCTGCTGATGATTTTGATTACCTGGTAAACGCATGCGTGGACATCACTGCCCATGCGTGGATTACGACCAGTCCACGGCGGCTGCAATGTACTTGTATTTATATTCCATTCTGTTTTAGTCATAAAATAGGATCCGGCGACCAACCTCTGGAGTGGATGCCATCTACAGTTGGGAGCATAGTATAAACGATTGACTTAACTGGGGGGGGGGGGGGGGGGGGGGGCGCGGTGGCTCAGTTTGTAGAGGTGTAGGCTGCAAGCCGAGAGGTCCTCGGTTCGAATCCCACCTGCGGCAACCGCGTTTTGTCCTTGGGCAAGACACTTCACCCCCATTGCCCACGTGGGGGCACGATGACGCTGTATACTAAGGCGTACTGCACGTCGATGGTGCACCTGTCTTCAGCCAATGCTAACCCTGCTTGTGTGGAGTTGTATGTTGGGGAGCTGACAGTTGCTCGGTGGTTCTCTCCGGGTACTCCGGCTTCCTCCATCCGTAAAACTGTCACGGTCATGGTTAGCCAATGTGCCAAATTATGTGACCTTAAACACCAATAAATAAATAAATAAATAAATTGACTTAACTTGAATTTATATTTGTAGTCTTGTGGTAATGAAATATGCATAGAGGCTGAAAATGACCTGCAACACAAATTAATTAGTTGATTAATTAATTAATTCTGACATATATACTTTACTTTATTAATTAATGAGCTCATCTTATATGTAAATTCCCCGGCGAGTTTTGATTTTGTATTTATTCTTGACCGGAGACGGGTCGGGTATTATCTAACTGCAGATTGATGTGTGTGTGTGGGGGGGTGGGGGTGGGGGTGGGGGGAGTTTGGTCCTGTTGATCCTGCAAAAACAGACTACACCCCCTGCTTTGGGCGTTGCAAAATCTTGACGAGAATATGTTATAATTTCAGTACTTTGCCATCATTGTAACCAGCACTGGGAGGGGGTGGAATAGTGCTTGCTTACTGTGATAAACAAGTTCTGCTTTGTTGATAAAATAGGACCTGCAACCAACGCCTGGGGTGGAAGTCCTCTAAAGTGGGAGGCGTAGGTATAAACGATTGGATGAACCTGACTTCAAACCTATGTTGCAGTCATAATGCAATCAAATGTGCAGAAAATTACCTTAACCCTTTACCCAACCCGAACAACAGACAACAACACACAAAAAATTTCTTGAATGACTGAACATTTTTATTTTTTGCCTCAAAAACTATGACCCCTCATTGGAAAGAGCACTCGCTCGCTCGCTCGCTCGCTCGCTCGCTCACTCACTCACTCACTCACTCATACAAAGTCATGAATTGTTAACTTGTCTCTTCAGGTGGAAACAATACAAAAACAACTTGGATCTTCAAACCACAGTAAAAAGTCATTATTTCACTTTGGTCACAAGAAAAAGACGGAAGATGACCAAAGGGAGCATCTGCAGGGACAGCTCCAAGAGCTGACATCGCGACTTCAGGATATCGACAAGAGTTTGAAAACCTGTAAATCAGATGATGGATGCTGTAGTAACTGTGACCAGAAGACTCTTTACCCGCTTCCACAAAGAGCTGTTTCTTACAACGGACAAAATGGTCACACAGATAGTGATAACATTCATAAAGAAGTGAACAGAACTCACGGCTGGAAAGCCAGTGTTCAGAGTTTTGCCAAGAAAACGTTGTACAAAAGTAAAAAACAGAAACCTCCACCCGAAATAGCTGACGGGGCGTCGGGAGGAAGTGTGAGTGACTCCGATTCCCTCGATGAGACAGTGTCAGATCGTCTTGATGGTGCGGGAATGATTGACTTAACGAGGAAACATCACCGCACTGTTGAGACTCGTAGAAGCCTCGATTCCATCAGAAATGGTGATTCTTATCATACAAATAATAACGGTGTGAAAAACGACCAGTCTTATTTTCAAAAGCACCGGAAGGAGATGGAGTCGCCAAAACGACAGATTGCGCCATCTGTCATGGCTGAAATTGATGTAAGTATCCAAATTTTTTATGGTCATTCGGGAAGATTTGGGCCAAGATGTCCTCGAAAACGTATCCCCTATATTTTTTTTACTCCATCAAGGCAACGATAGACGCCAGTATCTCTGATAAATGTTTTTCAGCACCCCGAACGAAAATGTAGACCAGATCCAGCCCTCTGTTCCATTTTTGGGTACATTCGTGCGATTTTCTTCCTTTTGTATTTTTTCTTGCAGTATGGCACTATGCATTCGAGTGAAATGGAGATCGCAGTCACGTGGCCGCATACACCCCTATCCAACAAGCGTACTTACTTTGGTTAAGAGGCTCTGTTTTATTGGTAAAATAGGACCCGCTCATGAATGCCTGAGGCGGAAGTCCTCTAAAATAGGCAACATGGGTGTAAACGATTGGCTGAACTTGACTTTATATTCATGTTATAATTATCAGTTGTGGAGAAATATGTGACCCAAATAAATAAATGCGGTCTATGTACATTGTACTCAAATCAGATGTCTTCAGAGATCTCTTTTCTTCTATTTTTTTTTATATTATACAGTCAATAGAGACGTACAAATGGAATTCCCCAACTTAACCATTTACCCAACAAACCGGCCGCATCCTCTTGCGTCATTTACAAAGTCAGCAGTTGAAAAAAAATTCAAAAATATTAAAAGATAGAGGATGTGTGGTGTTTTTGAATGGATACCGAAAATTATCTCATGAGTTACCGAGACAAATGTTTATTTTTCGCGATCGCTTGCCAGTCAAAAGCACTACATTTTCTTTTTATTATACGTTTTTGATATTTCTATCGATAATTCCACTCATTTCAACCCTTTATTGATTGATGCATGAAAGTGAACTGCTGATGCGTATTGATACGCGGAAGTGATTTGATCGATACTCTGAACAAGTAGAATCTTGCGATCTGATTCAGCTGGCGGATTTCATGCATCAATTCAAGGTGAATACGTGTTGAATTGTTGCTGGAAATTATCGTTATCTACTCAAAAAAACTAGATTTTCTTTTCATTATACGTTTTTAGAACAAATTGATCATTTCCACTGAAAATTTGACTCAGTATTCACCTTGAAGCGACGCTTTGAAAGTCATCATTTTGATTGATTCTGGGAAAGTGAAAATTTCTATAGTTTCACAGTGGGGGGGGGGGGGGGGGGGGGGGGGGGGGTGTTACAATTTATATCTTTCTGCAGTTTTTTCGATAATCTATCGTTTAGCGTATAATAGAAAAAACAATGTGACCCCTCATTGGAACAAGCTCATTACGTGATATGGTTTTGTTGATTTTTTTTAAAATTTAAAACAAAAAATAAATGAAATAAAAAACTACCGCGATTGCAGTTGGAAATCTTGAGGTGGACACCTACTTTCCCACGCGAAGCCCCTTGGCAGAGTCCCTGCTCATACGGAACGTTCTTGCCGATTCCTAACTTCTCACAAGCTCTTCCCATTTGAACTCCAGGAAGTGAAGCAGTGCTTGTTTACTGTGGTAAGCAAGCTCTGTTTTACTGGTAAAATAGAACCCGGTAACCAATACCCGGGGTGGAAGTCCTCTAAAATGGGCAACATGGGTATAACCTATTGGCTGGACTTGACTTTACATCCATGATGCTGTTAAGATTAGCCATTTGTGGTAAGCAAGCTCTGTTTTACTGGTAAAATAGAACCCGGTAACCAATACCCGGGGTGGAAGTCCTCTAAAATGGGCAACATGGGTATAACCTATTGGCTGGACTTGACTTTACATCCATGATGCTGTTAAGATTAGCCATTTGTAGAAATATGTGACCTTAAGTACCAATACTTAAATACATTATCACAAGCTTGGGGAATAAGAATGAATTGGCCAACATCGTCAATCTTTATGACCCGGACTGCTTACCAGTTGTTCCTAATCAAGTGGCGTCTACCTATCCAGGCTACTACACGTGACTAGAAAGAACTAAGCGGGTTACATGGCTTTTTCCGCTCAATATTATTAGGAGATGTCGAATCTCTGATTTTAAGTCGAATCGAATCTCGAATTGAATCCGGCTGAGGATTTCTAATCGAATCGAATCGAGCCGAGTCACCGCATTGGAAGGGATCTAACATTTTGGATGTTGTTCCTTATGACAACAGTAATGTTTCAAGTATTGTCTAAGAAAGAGTGAACTGAGAGAAGTAAAGTTGGAGCAGTTGTTTCTAGTCAAATGTCGTCTGCCTGAAGAGGCAGACGACACGTGACTCGAAACACCTTCTATGACATACGTGTTGTGCAGCAGTATGTCATATTCAATAAAGCATCCCTTATTTCCAAGACATGGGGGCGCGGTGGCTCAGTAGGTAGAGGTGCAGGCTGCAAGCCGAGAGGTCCTCGATTCCCACCTGTGGCAACCGCGTTGTGTTCTTGGGCACGACACTTCATCTCCATTGCCCGCGTGGGGGCACGGTGGCGCTGTGTACTAATGCGTACTGCACGTCGATGGTGCACTTGTCTTCAAACAATGCTAACCCTGCTTGTGTGGAGTTAGTATGTTGGGGAGCTGACAGTTGCTCGCCCTTGCTCGGTGGTTCTCTCCGGGTACTCCGGCTTCCTCCAACTGTGTGAATATTTCAGGGAAAAAATGTTAAGGGTGTGGACCGGCCACGACCCGTTGGTTGGTAAACAACGGGGCGCGGTAGCTCAGTGGCTACAAAATTGAACTTAACTGAAAGGTCTACTGTTCGATGTCCTTGGCATTTAACCCGATTATCCACGTGGTCCCTGTGCCACTGTACTGCTTCGATGGTGCACTGGTCTTCAACCAGTGCTAACCCTGCTTGTGTGGAGTTAGTAGGTTTGGGAGTCGGGCATTTGATCGACGTCGCTAAGTGGTTCTCACCGGGTACCCGGGATCCCCTACCCGTAAAACTGTCCGACATAAATAAATAAATAAATAAATAAATAAATAAATAAATAAATAAATAAATAAATAAATAAATAAATAAATACTTGTTTACTATCACCAAAACTTTTGAATAGTATGGTGCCCCAGTAATTATATTATCTTTGTGTTTCAGGGTTTTGAAGAATTTGCCAAACAGATGCTGGACAAAAGTGGAGCAAACAAGAGATAACAGCACCATGATAGATGCTAACATTCACAATCTAAATTCTACCTCTCGTCGAACCTGTCTGTTTTCTTCCGTCGTGATTTTCTTCAAAACACTGACAACCACGCAGAACAACATGCCAGCACTAGGTTTTGAACAGCGCGTGGATAACTTCTCTAGCGGGACTAGATGTCATGAAAATTCCGACAGAAATATGCGATGCTGAGATTTCCAAGTATTAACATTTCCATTTAGTTCGCGTCGATTATTCACATTGCTAAGTTCGCCGGAAACGTTTTGGCTCCGCCTCCCCATTTTAAGAGAGAGCATTTTCTCGTCTTAATCTGGCGTTTTTAATCATGTGTGCCCGAAAGGCGTAAATTGCTTTTAATTGACAGTTGGCAGTTATTTTTAGTGTGGAGGGTTCATCGTTTTTGCTAAAGAAAGCACTGACAGTACTCTAAAATTGTCATCAAAATCGTCAGTTGGGAGCAACTGCCCCCCCCCCCCCCCCCCTATCCCTGGCCTGGTACGGTTCTGGGTGGGTTGTGGCAGGTAGCGTAATGTTTATCATTGCAACCATATTCACCGCTTTGGTTTCGCCAACAGATTGAATGAACACGCCGTTAATGTTGATAGCCTCTGCCCTAGAATTACCGAATGCAGGCTACTGTTAACTTAAAGGACTTATCTATCACTGGTTTTCCAGACGTTTGTACCGCTGAGCTTGTAAAACCGGTAAGTCGACCAGTATTGATTGCTGAGAGAACGCATCGCGGATATGCACCAATCCATTCCATTTGCTTGGTCAGTTGGGGACCAGAAAACGATCTCGCGAGTTTTGTGCCACTTAGGTTCCTTTGTGTTGGTGTGCATTAGAAAAGACTATGTCATAGGCGAAACAAGAAGAGCTCAGCAAGAAGAAAATTATGGTTCATTACTTATTGTGCTATTTGCTAGAGGGACTTTTTTCATGGGCGTATTAAATGAGATGAGGTCTGATGTTTCCCTGTCTTGTTCGAAACGAGCACATATCCTGCGTTTCATTTTTGTACCCCCATCTTATTGGTATGTTATCCTCGAAAATTGCTTTTTATTGAGAAAGTGTGAGCTCGAGATGACGACCTGAAGATCCCTCTGGATGAAAAAGCTACTGGGTGATGGTGCATAACTTTGTTTTTCGTGAAGTCGAGGTGGCTCGCTTCTCTCTGTACATGCACTGTGCATGGCCTGTCGTGGGAACTGCGCACCTCGTTATCAGTTTCGAACTTTTTTTCGAGAATTATCAAAAGATGGGTAGTTCTTCTCTTGATAACTTATGCAGTGTCAAGCGTTAGTCAAAATTGAGGTAGAAGAAGTCCGAGAGAAGAAGAGGCATCGCATAGATGGCCTATTGGGGTGGGGTGGAGGGGGGGGGGGTGGGGGGTGTAAACCATATTTGTCCAAACAGTAATGGCCCAGGTCTCGACCGTTAAAATACTCAAGCCATATCACCCAGGCATGCCTTGGTGATGTAGTTGGAATAAAGGTCAGTCGGGATTATAATTAAAATAAAACTCGAGACTTCTTGGGAATTGATTCGTGGATAAATAAAATTTATCATATGACTCGTCCGCTTTGTTCACTTTAAAACATTTGATATTTTGTTTTCATATTCATATTCATATTCCGTCAATTTCATTGGTCAATTCCAAAACTAGACAGTTTGATTGGCTGAACAAAATAAAACTGAGCCACATTTTCATAATTTGCATAATTAGAGTTTGGAGCTTTCATTGGCCAATTTCAAAACTGGACAATTTGATTGGCTAACCAAAATACAACTGGGTGACATTTGCATAATTTCAGTAGGGAGAATTTACGTTATCTGTCCTTTTTGGGGTGGGTTATATTATATTAATCTTTTACCTACACGAAAAACGCCATTCATTTTTTTTATATTTTCACTTTTTGCTTCCAAAACATAGGTTATGACCCCTCATTGGAACGAGCTCGTTCTAATGAGGATCATATTATTTATTTATTTATTGGGGTTTAAGGTCACATATTTCTGCACAATGGCTAACCATGACCGTGACAGTTTTACGGGTGGAGGAAGCCGGAGTATCCGGAGAGAACCACCGAGCAACGGCGAGCAACTGTCAGCTCCCCAACATACTAACTCCACACAAGCAGGGTTAGCATTGGTTGAAGACAAGTGCACCACCGACGTGCAGTACGCCTTAGTATACGACGTCACCGTGCCCCCACATGGGCAATGGGGGTGAAGTGTCTTGCCCAAGGACACAACGCGGTTGCCGCGGGTGGGATTTGAACCGAGGACCTCTCGGCTTGCAGCCTGCACCTCTACCTACTGAGCCACCGCGCCCCAATGAGGATCATAACCTATGTTTTGGAAGCAAAAAATGAAAATTTTTAGTTACACGAGGATGTTTTTTCCAAGTGCCATTTGCAGCTCAAGTTAGTTAGGTGATAGGTTGAAAAGTCATACTAAGTGGCTAATTTGTGCGTGTGTGTGTATCATATGATGAATAGAATATGAAATGAGAGTTTTTTCTCATATAATATTTATGGAACTCGTTCGAATTTTGCGTTTGGGCTCGACAGAGGCTCGCCAAAACGGAAAATTCTTAGACTCGTTTCATAAATATTGTATGAGAAAAACACTTATTCCATATCCTCTATATATGCAGTAGTATTGATACAACTTCTTTAACTCTTTCAACACGAGAGGGCGCTTTTCCGATCCAGGAACACGATACGTCATAAGTTCATTAAGAAGGATGGCTACTAAATGAAAGGGTGTGGTAAAACAATTAATCTTTTCAACGTGCAGCCTTAAGGCAGCACGTTGAAAATATTAATTGCTCTACCCCCAAATAATGGAAATGGATTCTTCCAATTTCTGCCATTCAACTGGTATGGAAGATACCACCAGTGTTGAAAGGGATAATTAATAGGCACCATACCGTACCAGGGAGCGTGGTGGCTCAGTGGTTACGGAATTGGACTTTAAACCGGAAATGTCCACGGTTCGATCCCCACCAGGGGTAACTGCGTTTGGAAAGGCACTTAATCCCGGTTGCCCACGTGGTGGCATGGTGGCGCTGTGTACAGCACGACGACAATGCACTTGTTTTCAAACAATATTAACCCTGCGAGTGCGAAGTTAGTACATTGGGGAGTTTAACAGCTGCACGCCGTTTTGCCTATGGTTTTCTCTGGGTACTCCGGATTCCTCCACCCGTAAAACTGTTAGGACACGAGGTGACCCTGACTGTCGAAAGTATAGTTAAATCCCAAGAAATAAATATATACCTACATTTGCATTACCGACTGTGTTTGTGTGGAGTCCAAGTATCAAATCTTACCTGGTTAGAAAATATAAGATGACTGGCAAGAGTATCTTAGACTCCACAAAAATGTCCCGACTGGAAAAAAAAGTATTGTGTGTGTGTCTAGGGACCATCCTTAAACTCCTTAGTGACGCCCTGTGGAGGAAGCCTATCTTGTGTTGAACCCGGGCTGAAGTCAGGAAAGGAGGCTGTCTGTTGGTAATCTCCGTTGGGGAAGGTACGACAGAAATTGTCAGTAGAATTTTAACCCTTTGCCTTACATGAAAAGCAGACGACACTTGCAAAGGAAATTCTTGAATAACTCACTTTTTTCATTTTTTGTCTCAAAAACGTTGGTTATGACCCCCTCATTGGAACGAGCTCGTTGCAATGAGGGGCTATAACCTATGTTTTTTAGACAAAAAATGAAAAAATAATGAAAATTAATAGGCGATTTTTGAGAATAACGCTGGCTGGTTTTGGCCGTTACGTTGGGTAAAAGGTTTTAATGTCATGTGTAGGATCCCGTCAGATCTGATAATTAGTAATTCTAAAACAGTCCATTTCTCTTTATACTTGCTATTGAATTGCTTATAGTGGTTGGTTTGTCTCAAATGCTATTTCCTCTTCCGAAAATCGTTATTTGGCAATTCGGATGAATCCTTCCAATGCGTCCAAAGAAAGATAACTCTCATTTTCTATATCTGTGTGCGCGATCGAAGAAAGATAACTCTATCTGGCGATTCAATGTTGATTTGCTGAGAATTTATTCGCGCGTATGCTATTACATTTGATTTTTACACACATAAACCGAAGTAAGATACAAATAGCCTAATTGAGAAGACCAGGTACATAATATTTGGTACCACCCACAATTAATTTAGTTGTTGTCGGCTTCGTTTTGTTCATTGTGAAGATAAAGCATGCAAACTCGACAAGATGAGTTTCTCTACCATTTTACGAATCATAGAGCTGTACACAATAGTTAATCTTGGGTGTTATTTATTTATTTTTATCCCCCGTGGGAACCCCGGGAAGTGAAGCAGTGCTTGTTTACTGTGGTAAACAAGCTCTGTTTCACTGGTAAAATAGGACCCAGTCACTAATGCTTGGGGTGCGAGTCCTCTAAAATAGGTAACATGGGGTATAAATGATTGACTGACCTTGACTTTATCTCCATGTTGTGGTCATGATTAGCCATTGTGCAGAAGTATGTGACCATAAACAACAATAAATAAATAACTATTTATTTTTATTTTTATTTTTTTTGGGGGGGGGGGGGGGCGGAGGAGGGTCACTAGATGTACACCACGTGTTTCTCAGTTAAAAATAGCACGGTTGGCTCAAGGGATGGGGCCTGAAATTAATCACTTCGTATGGTGAGACCATTCAATTTTAAGTTTAGGTGTCGCATTCAATTTGTTGTTATTACTTATACAACAAAGAAATTATTACAACAGTTAATCATATTGGATGGTCATTCAGGTTACCGGATCAGACCGATCGAACACGACGATTTCGGCATCGTGTTCGATCGGACTTATCCGGTCTCGTCAATGAGACGGAATATGACGATCCTGATCCTTTGACTTTTGAATTAATCTGTATAGACCTTCGGCATCATAACAGTCTTGGTGTAAACGGTACGCTCTGTTGAATATTTTTACCATATCTTGTTATTTGTACCTTTTAATGAATTGTATATAAAAGAAATTTGTACATTGTAATATATGTAATTATGCAATCGGTGACGTCATTGTTACTATGTAACATGTGTAATAATAAATAATTTATTCAATTTTCTTACCTTTTTCATTATCAGAGATGATACTTAACCTTTTACACAACGCAGACGATATCAAAATGTATTATTTTAAATATCATTTTTTTAATTTTTTGAAAAAATTTCAACAAAACCATATCACATGATATGGTTTTGTTGAAATATTTTGAAAAATTTAATTTTTTCAACTGCTCAATTTGCATATTACGCGGGCGGATGAGAGCGATTCGTTAGGTAAATGGTTACACCAATACCCATCCATCATGTTCATACATTTAATGTTTTCAGTCCCAGTGAGAACCCCGGAAATTGGAGCAGTGCTTTACTGATAAAACAGGACCCGCAACCAACGCCCGGGCTGGAAGTCTTATAAAGAGGGCAGCGTAGGTATCAACGATTGTCTGAACTTGAATTCATACCTATGTTAAGGTCTTGAGGTAGCCAAAGATGCTGAATGGGACCTTAAACAGGAATGAATAATTGCATAAAGTTACTGACTGATTATTAAAAGTCCTGGAATTTCAGAAATTAATTCTGAGGGGTGAACATATAGAATATAGCCAAAGTAGCTTGGTGTACCAAATGTTCAAAACGAGTGGTGAACATTTGGTACACCAAGCTACTTTGGGTATATTTATTTATACCATGATCGTCAGATTCTTAAGAATTTAAATGTATGTCAGATGTACACACGTGCGAATCTGTTTTTGTTTACATGAGCACTGGTGGGCGGTACTTTCGCTGTCAATTTTATCGCAAAATCAAAATGGAAAAACAAACTCGCAAATCACGGGCCATTTTTCATTTTAATAACACAATAACATACTATTTCGTGTTATGGATGCTTTATTAACACGAGACAATGCATGTTTGTTAATTTTTGGTGACTTATGGGGGAAACTCATTTAAAAACGTAATAAATAATTGCCACTTTCATATCACTCTTCGCGAGGCGACGTGCGATAAATTTAGACAAGTTCGCATTCAGGTCGACGTCACCAGAGATCAACATGGATGTAGTTCTACTGAAGGTATAAATTTTAACTACTGAAATCCCATTGCTGGCGTGTTCACCACAGTTGGTGTGTAAAGCTAAAATTTATGTCGTAGGCTTTTCATATATAGTAGAATAGGTAATCATGGTATAATTTAAGTTTTATTCTTCATTGTGTGATGGTTCAATATGTGTTAATGCGCAATGTGCGCACAACAATTGCAGCCAATAGCCACATGCGATGAAAAAGGGATTCTGTGAGCACAAACATTTTCTAGAAAGGGATTCCACGAAATGTGAGACTGGTGGTTGATGGGATGTGCTGGTGTTCTAGTGCACAATGTGTCACAATATGTGCACATAAACACATGCTGGATGTGCCACTATGTGTTATATGCCAATGCACAATGTGCACTCAACACGTGCAGCCCATAGGCACATACGATGAAAAAAGGGATTCTGTGACCACAGACATCCAAGGAAGGGAAAGTGGGGCAGATAGTTGACGGAAGGTGCTTGTGTGCTAGTGAACAATGTGTCACATTGTATGCACATCACATGCTTCACATACACATGCTGATTGTGCCAATATGTACTCATGTGCTAATGCACAATGTGCGCACAACACATGCAGCACATACTACAAAAATGGGGATTCTATAACCACAGAATATCCGTAATCCCGACTGCTCACGAGAGGGCACGGTGGCGCTGTGTACCAAGGCGCACAGCACGTCGATGGTGCACTTGTCTTCAACCAATGCTAATCTTGCTTGTGTGGAGTTAGTACGTTGGGCAGTCGGGCAGTAAGTATGTTGCTCGCCATTGCTCGTGGATTCTCTCGAGGTACTCCGGTTTCATCCACAAGTAAAACTATCCGACACGAGGTGACCCAGACTGTCAAAAGTGTCGTTAAACTCCAATAAATAAATAAATAAATAAATAAATAAATAAATAAATAAATAAATAAATAAATAAAAAGATATCTTACAGTGACCAGATATCTTTACAAAAAGCATTTCGAAGTTAATGGGAAACTTAATTTCAAATACATGCAAACCACAGTAAATTTAAAAGCGTTTCTCGAAACACAGCCATGATGTGTACACAGCCGATGTTATGAACACTCTATTTGATCCATTGTGTAGTGGGGTATATCCCCGACCCGCGTTGTGTCCTTGGGCAAGGCACTTAACCCCGATTGTCCACATGGGGGAACGATGACGCCGTGTACTAAGGCGTACTGCACGTTGATGGTGCGCATGTCTTCAACCAATCTAACCCTGCGTGTGCTGCAGTGCGGAGTTGCGATGTTGGGGAGCTGGCAGCTGCTCGTCGTTGCTCGGTGGTTCTCTCCGGGTAGTCCTGCTTCCTCCACCCGTTAAACTGTCACGGTCACGATTAGCCTTTGCCCATAAGTAAGTGACCTTAAACACCAATAAATAAATGAAATATCCATGTTGCGGTAACAATTAGCCACTGTGCAGAAATATGTGACCTTAAATAAATAAATAAAATTGCATGCCGTAATATAACATATTATTATGCTAGTAAATTTGTTTATCCAATCAAATGAAGTTACTAAGAGACATAGACTTCGCAATATTAGGTTCAGGATGGCTGAAAAGCACCCAATATTAATTTAACATTAGGTGCCCGTCAGCCCTTTTGCTTTATCATCAAATCCACACGCCCAGCTTTTAATTTACACGTACGTACATGCTGCAGCGCAGTCGTACAGAAGACCCACCATATAAAATAGCCCCGTCGTATAAACATTGCATTCGATTGAATGAAACTGTTATAATAAAATGCCAAACCAGCGCAAAACATTGGCGGTTATAGAACAAGTTACGAGTGATTTATTAGAATGCGGAAGCAAAATTACTCCCCTTGTTGCGTATGTAAACATCGTCTGCTTTGTTTACATTTTTCGAGAAGTGCGCATCATTTTACTATTCGTTGAGTTAACTTCCCCAATGACATTTTAGCATGCCGTGCATAATAAATACGTTACAGGGCGTTCAGTTGGCAGATACAGTGTCATATACGGCGAAGAGAAAACAATATTATGTTCGGCTTCGCCTCCTCAGAGCAGTGACGGCGCTATGGAGGGGTATGTGGGGGTACTTACCCCTCCACTTTTTTCGCCAAGCGTAGTAAAACAATACTATCATTTTAATTTTTGTTGTATTTAACGTTGCGGTGTAATGGTCGGTATGCTTAATCCCATATTCCCAAGTGCACTAAATCAGAGAAGTTTTGAATTTATGTTTGCGCCGCGTCCCTCCCCCCCCCCCTACACATACACTCACACACACGCTAGCTGCAAACAACAAACAAGAGTCGAGGGCCAAAATTGCAACAAGGCATGTCGCGTTTAAACAGACTGAAACATAGTGCTTAAGAGTATTCGACGAATGCTAGAATCGAGAGCGTGCAAGGCATCCGTTTTGGAATTCAGCCTACAGCAATTTTAAAAAATAAATAAAATTTAATATTTTAGAAAAATTCTCAAAGGTGTAACTCAATGAAATCATGCAAATATGAATATCATTGGAACCGGCTTGTTCAGCCGGTTCCAATGATATCCATATTCGCATGATTTTGTTGCAAATCAGTTAAAAAATTTCTCAACTTAGGGAGAGGACCCCCGCCCGTCCCCACCCCCCCCCCGAAACCCACCCCAGCTCGGCGCTGCACAATCCCCAACTGTACCTCCTCACTTTTGTAACTCTGGTGCCGCCACTGCCTCAAAAAAAAAACAATATTAGGTTCGGCTTCGCCTCACCTAATATTGTTTTCTCTTCGCCGTATATGACACTGCATCTGCCAACAAAACGCCCTGTAACTTATAATGTGGGAGCGCGGTAGCTCAGTAGGTACAGGTGCAGGCTCCTCGGTTCGAATCCCACCTGCGGCAACCGCGTTGTGTCCTTGGGCAAGACACTTCATCTCCATTGCCCGCGTGGGGGCACGATGACGCCGTGTACTAAGGCGTACTGCACGTCGATGGTACGCATGTCTTCAACCAATCTAACCCTGTCTGTGCGGCAGTGCAGAGTTACGATGTTGGGGAGCTGGCAACTGCTCGTCGTTGCTCGGTGGTTCTCTCCGGGTACTCCGGCTTCCTCCACCCGTAAAACTGTCACGGTCATGATTAGCCATTGTGCATAAATATGTGACCTTAAACATCAATAAATAAATAAATAAATAAATAAATAAATATAAATAAATAAATAACTTATAATGTAATACTAATTAGCGAACATGGTGTATTATCTGCGATAAGGATATAAATTGAACGACAGCGTAAATCTACCTTTCATTTTACGATCATGATATACGTTTTATATCGTTAGGGGTGTTATTACTATGGATTGTTAAAATGAGATGATTTGCGTACTAATTCCAATGAATGTGTCATTCATTTTATCATAACAACATTACACTGAGAAAGTCAGATACTTTGCGGATTGGATATTGATCTCTGTGACATAAAGACGAGATTTAATTGACACAAATGTGATTACTTGTAGCAAAAAAATCGTTGGAATCACCATCAAAGTTTCGGAGAAAATAATTTGGTCAAGAACGGATCAAAACCAAATTCTCCAGTATACACTTGCTATCGGTCATTCCACCTTTCTACTATTTGCCAGGTCCAGAGGTGTCGCTACAGTGGCGGATCCAGGATTGGAAAAAGGAATGAATCGACATTTATGTTGACTGCGATTGGTACAATGTATGGTCTGTAGTCTGTACCTCATTGAGGTACAGACTGCAGACCATACATTGTTCCAATCGTTTATACGATGGTGTCGCGAGAACTCCTCGTGTAAAGATAATTTCAATACAGGTTGAATTTGACTTTGAAAAATTGCTTGTCTCCCCTGTCAAATATCAAGGGGGGTGGAAATCCACCCTATCCACCTCACCCCCTGTATCCGCTCATGCGCCAGGGTGGTGAGGGTAGGGGCTGTTTGACAGTCTCCAATAATTTTTCCGGTCGTGGTATTTTCGTCAGTATTGGAGACTAAGGTATTGACTTTCCCATGGAAATCCAAGAGAAGGAAAATTTTGGTGGTCTAAATCTGTTCATCGAACTTATTATATACAGGCACTCTCCAATAATTTGCAATAAACAAAAATAAATTTAGATAAACAGAATGTTATTTGCCCATGACTGAATATGGAACCTGAGCAGGGAAAATGTTGGCTTTTGTTCTAGTACCCTCATTTTCTGAAAGCCCTGATAGAAGAGTCTTGCACTTATCCAGTTAAAGGCCTGGTGGACGATTTACCCTTACTGACGAAATCACGCGTCAAGCAGGAACGTGGTCAAAGTAGAACTTACACTGCTACAGGGTGAATATTCGTGTGTTTTACGCGTTCTTTCAGAATGCAAAACACACGTCTGGGAGTGATGTAAGATATACATGTGTGGGTTTAAAGTATATTGTGTTAATTTTTTTGAAATACAAAAACTACTGAAATACCTGAAAATGGGAACTAACAAACAAACAAAAAACCTGCAGTAATGTACTTTTATTGCATTAACCCTTTACCTAACATGAAAAGCAGACGACACTTTTGTCTCAAAAACATTGGTTATGACCCCCTCATTGGAACGAGCTCGACGAGCTCGTTCCAAAGAGGGGTCATAACATGTTTTTGAGACAAAAAATAAAAAAAAAATAGTGAAAATTAATTGGTCATTTTTGTGAATAGTTCTGGCCGGTTTTGGTCGTTACGTTGGTAAAGAGTTAACAATGTAAGGCTGTTGTATGAAAAATCAGACAACAATGGAACATACTCCAAAGGGAGACCTTAGAAGTTCAAAATTCCGACTTAAAAGTCACAAATATTTCAAAGTTTTGTATGGAAATCACAAAATAGGCTGCTAAATTTGAGTCAAAACACACAACACACATTCTGTCAAATTTTACAAATTTTCTGTCGGGATTTATAACTTTTTTTCGATTGAATTTACAAAATTTCCAACATTTGAAGATACAGTTGAATCGATCGTAAGATTTTTCCTTTTTTTGTGTGGCGTTTGTACGCCTAAGCAGTTAAACCTAGTGTGACTAATTCTAATGTTCCATCTTCAGAAAGGACGACTAACAGACACCAAACAGTCTCCAAAGTTTAAATAAGAAATGAAATTAATGATGTTTCGCTTTATCAGAGTATGAATGGTTCTTGGGTTGATTAAATTGCGAAAGACTTCATACAAAACATAACACGCCCATCCCAACTCCAATTTCCGATACAGCGACAGATAATTCATTTCAATTCTTATCATTTAATTCACAGTCCTTGTTAGTATACTGTACCATTACACACTGATCTATCCATCAATTTTATCTTACAATCAACATGTATTTTGTCTGTGTTAACTCCGCAACTGCCGTGTATCCGACCCCCTGATACCTGATACAGGTGTTTGTATCAGGGGGTCGGATACAAGCACGTTCCTTTCGCGTGAGTTCCATTTTTTTCCTTTTTGTTCATCCGTCGGAATAAATAGTTATATAGTCTACATTCTTGATTTATCCCGAATATATTGTACGATAAAATGATTATTACCATTATGTGGATGTACAAAATATGTATCCGAGTCTCGCTCCGGGTTCTAAGGGTAGATCACGCGTCTTCGACTCGTCGTGATCTGCCCTTAGAACCCGGCGCTCGACTCGGATACATATTTTGTACATCCACATAATGGTAATGTCAGCTTTTGTGCAGACGGCGGTTTTCATTTAATACACACGGTCTCGAATGCTTGAAGAGATTAGCGAGTATGAACAACCCACGGGACTACTAACAGCCCAATTGCAGCAGTTACAATTTAATTGCACAGTTGGACACGTCTACTATTGTTTATTTGACAAATGAGCGGGAACAAGCAAAAACATTCCTACGATAGGGAAATTTGTCAAGCCCAGAAATAAGCAATCTGTCTTTTGCAAAATGAGGTCCCTGGAGGGTGAATTTGCTGATGTTATCCCATACAGTGAACTCGAATCACCCCATTTGTTCTCTGGGTACTTCTTTCTGTTCGGGTCCTAGACCAAGATTCAGCTAGAGGTTCACAGAGGGCATATTTAGTAATGCTTCCCTGCTGTGCAGGGTAGCATTACCAAATGCACCCTCTAGGAGCCTCATCCAGCAGATGATCATCTGCTTGTTTTCAGGCTTGAAATTATTCATCGTCCTATATGAAAAACTCACCTCGACCATTCAAATGCCAGTAAGTCGGATATCATTAAAGAGAATTAAATTATACTGAAATGATGAGAACTCCACTACATCCTCCGCGACCCCTTTGCAGGACGTGTTTTTTGACGGAGATCAGGAAATCCGATTCCCGTAGTATTTCCGAGAAAACTCCTCTGCAAGAATCTGTCCTAATGAGATTATCGCCTTTCCTTGAAATGAAATGTAGAGATGTTAGTGCGGTAATTATTGAAATAAGACGAAGGAAATTTTGCGATATAGCCAAGCTAATTGGCCTGTATGTACAAAATGTTATTTCTTGCTCCGTTTATTCAAACTGAATGATTGTGGGTACAGAATATTTTTCTAATACCATTGGCAACAGGAAAAAAGTTTTATTCTCCCACCCACTTTTTTTTTGCCTGGTGTATCCCTCTTAGGTGTGTGCGGTTGGGGGGGGGGGGGGGGGGTGATTATAAGAAAATGTTTCCAGAAATATCGGGGAGAGAGTTGTCCCCTTGGATCAGAGGTGTCGGAAGCCCCCAAAAAGAGGGAGGTCACATCTTTCTGGGTACCGCAAGGGTATAGGTTGGAAAATAATTTTTCTTCGGGGGGGGGGGGGGGGGGGTGGGGAGTTGTTAATGCAAAATATATTTTTATATACGCTACCCCTACCCTTGAACCCACTCTATTTAAGGCACTAACCTCAGCGTATTTATTTTGTTTTGTTTTTGTTTAACTCTTAGAAACCTGTGGTATCTTCCATATCGAACCAATGGCAGCAATTGGAAGAGGCCATATTCATTATTTGTGGGCAGACCAATTAATATTTCCCCCGTGCAGCCTCAGGGCTGCACGTTGAAAATATTGATTGGTCTTTCCCACACATTCACTTACCAGCTATCATACTTAATGAATTTATCAAGTATCATGTTCATGGACCGGAAAAGTGGCCTCATGGGTTCAAAGGGATAATCATAACTTTGAAACCGTCCTTTGAAACAATACGCTTCATTTGGAGCTTTCTATTTTTGTTCAATAAAATCTCGAAAATCAATATTGTCAAAAATGTACAAGTGATGTGTAGTGACCATAGGGGTTGTGTATGTTATATCGGAAAATGCCGTTCGGGTACCTATAATTGGTAAAAAAAAGTGTGTGTGGGGGGGGGGGGGGGGGGGGGCACGTGCCCCTGTGCACCCCGGCTCCGCCGCCCCTACCTTGGGTCCCCGGAAAGTGTAGCAATGCTTGTTTACTGCGATAAAAAGTTCGGCTTTACTGGTAAAGTAGAACACGGAACAAACGCCTGGGGTGGAATTTCTCTAAAGTGGGCAATGTAGGTATATAAATGATCAGCAGAACTTGACTTCATCCCTATCTTGCGGTCACGGGATGGCCAAAGATGCTGAAAATGACTATATCACATGAAACGTCGTTAATTTCGACGTAACAACCCATGTCTTATTTCCTGATTATCGACTGGTGTCTAATCGGCGCGTGGTCCCATAGCAGCAGCATTGTATTCTTGTGCGTAGTTCACATGACGTCAATTACGACAGCAGGTGCAAGTAAAGCGCATTCATGATGTCATGGTGTGAAGCTGTCTGAGCCAACGAACTGATTGTCGGTTGTTTCGGGAGAAGTTAGCGACAATAAATTAAATAAAAAGTGTAAAAAACATTCGAAAATTCATGTGATATACATAATCTTTAACTCGTGATGTTTGGATATAAGATTTTTTGAAACTCGTTTGATGAATTCGATTCACAACTCGCCTAAAGGCTCGTTGTGAATCAAATTCATCAAACGAGTTTCAAAAAATCTTATATCCAAACATCACTCGTTTGAGATCCTCTATTTAAATACAATTAAACAAACAGATAAATCAGGGAGAGGGCGAGAGAACAAAAACTGTGACAGGAATTGTCGTGCCGGGCATCAGTGGTAGATGAATTTGACATATCTAGGAAAAACTGGTGGTGGCGAAAGAGGGCAATTTACTGCTCTATCCGGGGAAATGTGTTGTTGAGACATAAGTTTGTAATATTTACCCGTGTTTGTTATTATTTTTTATATGTGGCATATTTTTGCTGCCCCACAATTTTCCAAAACTGGACGAACTGTGTGATGTGAGTCACAGCCATGGCAAAAATATCTTTTCACGCAACGTTAGTTCCGGATTGGGGTACTAATCAAACAACGAACATTTATGAGAGGAAACTTCCAAGCTCGGTTGGCCAAATATTTTTGGATTCTCCAACAATCTGTATCTCAATAATTATATCATGTCTCCCTCAGATTTCTGAAAACATCACTGATTTTAAACATCACTCCCCGCGGGAACCCCGGGAAATAGGCTCTGTTTTACTGGTAAAATAGGACCCAGCCACCCATTCTTCGGCGGTGCAAACCCTCACTAAAATGGGCAACATGGCTTACTAAAGCTCACTCCTGGTCTTGAGTTGATACTCATGTTGTGGTCATGATTAGCCATTGTTAAAAAATATGTGACCTTAAACACCAATAAATAAATAAATAAATAAACGTCACGTGCATTATGCGTATAAACTGTAAAAGTCAATCAAATATATATATGCGTCAATCAGAATGCTCTCCCCTTTGTTCATTCCTCTCAAAATGCCGAAAGATGATAACAGTTTCACGTTAAACAAATAAAAATACCACCATTTACTGATCGCTCGTCGATGCTCGGTGGTTCTCTCCGGGTACTCCGGTTTCCTCCACCCGTAAAACTGTCACGGTCACGTTTAGCCATTGTGCATAACTATGTGACCTTAAACACCAATATATAAATAAATAAATCATTTATTGATCATTGCCGTTGCTGGTTCAGTGTATTATAAGTTACAGGGCGTTTAGTTGGCAGATACCGTGTCCTATACGGCGAAGAGAAAACAATATTAGGTGAGGCGAAACCTAATATTGTTTTCTCTTCGCCGTATATGACACTGTATCTGCCAACTAAACGCCCTGTAACGTATTTATTATGCACGGCATGCTAAAATGTCATTGGGGAAGTTAACTCAACGAATAGTAAAATGATGCGCACTTCTCGAAAAATGTAAACAAAGCAGACGATGTTTACACACGCAACAAGGGGAGTAATTTTGCTTCCGCATTCTAATAAATCACTCGTGACTTGTTCTATAACCACCAATGTTTTGGGCTGGTTTGGCATTTTATTATAACAGTTTCATTCAATCGAATGAAATGTTTATACGACGGGGCTATTTTATATGGTGGGTCTTCTGTACGACTGCGCTGCAGCATGTACGTACGTGTAAATTAAAAGCTGAGGCGTGTGGATATAATGATAAAACAAAATGGCTGACGGGTACCTAATATTAAATTAATATTGGGTGCTTTTCAGCCATCCTGAACCTAATATTGCGGAGTCTATGTCTCTTAGTAACTTCATTTGATTGGATAAACAAATTTACTAGCATAATAATATAAGTTACAGGGCGTTTAATTGGTGGATACTGTGTCATATGAGGCGAAGTTTGAACAATATTAGGAGTGGCTTTAGCCGAGCCTAATGCTGTTCTCATTGAGAACACTCGACAACTAAACGCTCTGTAACGTATTTATTATGTTAGCCTACGAAGTGTTTGAAAACCGTTTCATGTTTCCGTTTGATTTTCCTTTCGGCATTTATTTGTTTACAAAAGTAGACGCGTAGAGATGCAATGCAAGGGGAGTAATCCAACACCCCATTAATCCTCAAGAAAATTATTGATTTATTATCCTCCACATCTTTGGCCGCATGTCAATTATGCCTGCCTTCCGGTGCTTTAACTGAAAACAAACTTTCTAAAGTGCAAATTAGCCGAATGGAGACTGCGATTTTGCGATAAAAACAAAACGATGGACAGTGACAATTAATATATCGCCAGTGTCGGTATATTTATTTAATACGGGGTCACTGTTGACTATTATTGCTTGTGTATTTCTCACTCACCTTCCCACTAGTCCTGACCTTTCATGGCTAATTTATTCGGATGACGTAATAAAAGAAAAAAAGTAGTCGGTGGGATTTATTCCTTATACAGTGTATTAGTATGCCATATTAGATCAGTAACAAACTGTGTAACTAATAAGGAATTCCCTGGGTGACTTGTCCAAACAAATTATAGGAATGCAATCATGCCACCTGTTTAATTTGACCAATCAATGTGCTTTAATAGCATCGGCGAATTGTGCGATATTAGGTGATTCAATGGGTGACTGGCTATCGGATTGAGTCCATACTCTGTCAGTGATCGTGTATGAGCCCATACACTCCCTCTGCTGGGCGCCATTTTGTTTCCGTATCAATTTTCCCACCTCAAGTTTTCACCTATTTTCGGGCAAATAAAAGACAGTTTCCTGAAAATATTCAAAATGAAGCGATTGGAATCTTTTAATTTATTATTTACATCATTTGGTGGCATGATAAATACGTTACAGGACGTTTACTTGCCAGGTATAGCGTTATATGGGGTTCAGCGCGTTCAATACACGGCATCGCCTAATATTATAGGTAGGTATTATACCAGGTGAGGCGAAGCCGAGTCTGGTATAAAACCTGCAGATTAGGTACAATCCCGTACCCGGTCACTTGCTTACGATGTTACGAATTTACCACACCGAAGATCTTCAGGAATAAGGTTAATGAAAAGTTGAATAAACACCAATAATTTTACATACATTTACATGCATTTACTCTCATTACCACATGAAAAGGGGTTAACAAAGTACCTTTCCACGTTAAAAAAATCAATTTTAATCTGTTGAGAAATCTGTAAAGAAAATGTTCACTTCAGCACAAAAAATCGATAGAATCGAAAAAACAACAAAAAACTTTTGGGGCTACAAATAATATTTTCTGTCCATTTTTCAAATAGTTAATGTTTTCAATCAATAAATAAGTTACATTGAAAATATTTTTGGCACTTAAATCCTCTTATTTTTTATTAATTCAAATTTTGAAAATTCGAAGCGAGTGGAAATGCATCAAAATAGTAATGTCGCTACTCAAAAGAGTAAGATAACTCTAGGTCACCGTGTATTAAAGTGACACCCACCGTCTACGGAATTTACCGCTGGTATGCACGTGACATTCTTAGCCAATAAAATTCAGGGATATATCAACAAATTTGTCTTTAACGATCAGAAGTTCCTGGCTTCAAGCCAAAATTTTACGACATGATTGGGCGAGAGTTAACATTTTACGACAATGTTCTCGGGTCGTTAACCGTCGATACACAATTGCAACCAAACTCCATATACTGCTTTAAAATAATAATTAAAAACAGGACCAAAACTTTCGTTTATTATTTCAAATAATTACTTTCGTTTAACTCTTAGTAGCCGGGAGTCGAGTTTTCTTGCCTGTGTAGTAATACGGCAGGTAATCTGGCTGTGGCGGTTCATCTATCTTGGGCTGGGGAGAATTAAACACTGAATAGGTGTTTCTAGTCAATTGTCAGGTAGGTGACACTTGACTAGAAGCACCTGCTTACTGTAAGTTTGTCGCGGTATGTCATGGTCAATAAATGCATTCTGATTCCCCGGCTTCTAAGCGTTAGCGAAAGTAATAATTTAAAATAATAATAATAAACGAACATTTTTCGTGAACACGACTACTGCTTCTTCACATACTTATCACAAACGCTTTCCCCCGCCAGGGTTAACTGCGTTGTTTCCTTGGGCAAGGCACTTAATTCCGATTGCCCACGTTGGGACGCGCTAGCCCTGTGTACAAAGGCGTAATGCACGTCGACAGTGCACCTGGCTTCAACCAATGCTAACACCCTGCGTGTGTGGAGTTTGTACGTTGGGATGTCTGATAGTTGCTCTCCGTTGCTCGGTGGTTCTCTCCGAGTACTCCGGCTTGCTCCACCCATAAAACTGTCCGGCACCAGGTGAACCCTGGCCGTCGAAAGTGGCGTTAAACTCCAATAAATGAATAAATTAATAAATAAATTAGTAAGTAAGTAAGTAAGTAAGTAAATAAATAAATAAACCTTTTCATACAAAAGGTTATATGAACATGAGAGTATTTTTGCATACTGAATGTTGCGGGTTCTTCAAATGGCCAACGTTTTGTTTTTCAAATTATTGGCTTTCAGAGAAAATGCTGTCGTTTAGAAGCCCACAATCTTTCCGACAGACAACAAAAATTTTCAACAGATAGTCATTGGGCGGACCACCCTAATTCCAACCTTCACCCTTTCTAACCGCGCGTCTATGGAGGCGTTCACCCAATGAACAAAATGGCGGATTCGCCTTTTAAGTTTGCTGTTGAAGATCGGCCAGCACTTTGAGACCTTTTCTTCATTTAAGAATGTCACTGTTGATTGATGAGGTAAATCAGTTATTAGGTCAAAAAAGCTTATAAATCTTTCACTCGCTCGAGATTTGCTAATTTGTATCATTGATTTTTTTTTTTGCAATGGAACCCTCAAATATTACTTTTTTCATTTTATATTTCCCAAGAGGGCAGTATTTTGTGTTTCATTATGACCAAGTTAATTACCCAATCTGTCTTTCAGCTTAGACATAAGATTACAACTCGTCCCCTGAGTTCCAATGTGTTGTATGTGCCTACAAGGCACATAGAACATAATGGAACTCAGGGGACGAACTGCGAAGTTACACCATTTTGATCGCCACACTTGAAAAATCAAGGGAACAAGAGTTTTCCCACCGACTTCAAAATATCTGTAGGGGCAATGGGCCCACAAACATAATGTTAGCTGCATAGCTTGCCAATAATAATTTCGAAAAGAGAAAGTCAAACGGAAGTTATGACAGAACGCATAAGGACATTTCAACTTATTATCAGGGTAGATTTGAATGTTTCACGAACAAAGCCCCACATTTGAAGAATGAAAACAAATAGGTTCACTGCTTGTCGTAGATTCTCTCGCTTAAAATATTTCCCCGACGTCCGTCTGTTCTGTAACGTATAGATTAGTTATCACCAGTCTACTGTTTCGCCCACATATTTCTACCGTACTGGTCTAAGAAATCTATGGTAATCTAAGTAAACAAAGATTTTGTGGGCATTATATGAAAAGAAAGTTTGGAGCGTACTACTTGATTAATTTTGCAATTGACTTGAAATATCATGGCCTTAATTTATAACTTTCATTCCTTTATTATGAAATAAAACTCCCAGAACTAAAAAAATGAAGACAAACGCCAACAGCCCAAGAAACAGGATCTGCCATTCCCCTACATCGCACACTCACCTACTCCACACACTCCCACAGACACACACACACATATGTCATCCCCAGTTGAAAACCTGTCTTGCCTTCGTCCCCAACCACTACAAGGAAAAATAACACGCGTCCTCTGCCGACCATTAACCTTATAGTTCAGAAACGATATATCACGATCATTCAATCACATTCCAGAAATGGCTCCAACTGTAAGCAGGCAGTTATGTCCTTGCGCGAACTTTGAACCCTGACCTCTGGTGTGGTATTTATATATCGTACATCATTCTAAAAAAACATATGGCTTTTGAGTTTTTGAACCGTTATTCAAGAAACCTATACTACAGTTGAACCCTGGTAATTGAATAGCCATTTTACCAGTGAAAAATATTCACTTAAAAGTATTCAGTTAACAGGGATTCCATCATTCTCTCGCATTCTAGTGATAAAGTGGTCATTTATATTATTATATCTTGTTTGACAGAGCTTATGGAGCTCTGTCAAACAAGATATAATAGATTAAATGTTTGTATTGAATGTAGTGACACCAGAAGGGTTTACAAACAAGGGTTATACGGGAATTCTCGGTGCAATAGTATAATTTCTTGTCATATTACACGATTTTCATTCAATTAACAGGAGTTTGTTGCATATCAAGGTTATTCACTTAAGAGGTATCCAATTATGCGAGGTTCACTGTGACGACATGCTTCAGATTATCTACGTCATGCGGGCTTTTTCTATTTTTAGTACGGGGCGCACCGCCAAACAACGCATATTTTTAACAACGTAATTGGAGACCCAACGGAAAGCGACGTTTGTTTCTAGATCCCATTTGGTATCTCTTGTCGGATTTTTTTGGGGGGTGGGGGGGGGGGGGGGCGCCGTGGCTCGGTAGAGGTGCAGACTGCAAGCCAAGAGGTCCTCGGTTCGAATCCCACCTGCGGCAACCGCGTTGTGTCCTTGGGCAAGACACTTCACCCCATTGCCCACGTGGATGCACGGTGGCGTTGTGTATTAAAGCGTACTGCACGTCGATGGTGCGCGTGTCTTCAACCAATGCTAACCCTGCTTCTGTGGAGTTGGTATGTCTTCAACCAATGCTAACCCTGCTTGTGTGGAGTTAGTATGTTGGGGAGCTGACAGTTGCTCGCCGTTGCTCGGTGGTTCTCTCCGGGTACTCCGGCTTCCTCCACCCGTCATGGTCAAGAAAATGTTTCCCTTGATGCGATTCTCTATAACATAACCTCCCCTTAATTTCGTAAAGCTGTTCAGGCATTTAGCACTGAGAGAGATGGGAACTTCATATACAAAACTTAATTTTTTTAATATTCCTGTATTTTTATCATCGATGTGCGCATCATTTCACAAACTACAGTTCTTTTCCTGTGGCGTAGTATAAGCAAATAAAAGCTATCTTGTTACACTTTTTTCCCAATCAATTTGAACATTGGACTATTGTTCCCAGTAGAAACCCATTTAAAAAAATAGAAAACTGCCTTTTCAGACTTTTTCGGTGATCTATAACTTTTTTATATATTCATTGTATCAACAGTGTGCGCATCGTTGCATAAAATACAGACACTGTTGTTTGTAATAATCTAGAAGTCAGTCAGATGTGGTTTTCCAATTTTTTTTCCTCTGATGAATTTAAACTTCCAAATTGCTTCGAAAACACATTCTCCGACTATACAATAAAGCAGAGATGGATGAGAAATTACATAGTAATTGCTTTAATTGGTGTCGCTATTTCACACCTCATTGTCATTCATCCACGCACATCAAGTCTCAGAAATTTCGCACCTCATTCACTGCCTTCTTAATTGGATTTCGTCTCGCAAGTTCAGTCATCTCATGAGGGATAATTTTCGCGTAAGATATTATTTTAATCAATATTGTTGGGTATGAAAACTGTCATAGTCATGATTAGCCACTGCGCAGAAATATGTGACCTTAAACACCAGTAAATAAATAATCGGATTTGGGTCTTGTGATAAATGTTATCTTTAAATCTCCCTAGATGTAAAATTTACAAATATTAGGTTTTGACTCTCTCTTTGGCGAGGTTAGGGCTTAATTTACTGAAATCGTTTCGAAACAATTACCCCAAACTTTAGCACACACCATCACCTTGGAACAAAATATGATAATGGTCACGCCGTTCGTTGAATGAATTTCTCATGATTCGCTTTGAGACCACAAATCAATCTAGCTATGATGCTATGATCGTTCCATTAAAAGACCTTTTTATATAAGATGGAAAACACTTTGATATTCGTGTCAAAAAAACAAAACAAAAAACATAGGAATATTCAATAAAACTTTAACGTCAATGTGTCTTGAAAAATCTAAGGATTCTCAATCTGTCTTTTGTTTTCGTTTATTAAAAAGAGCAAAAGGAAACTTGTTTTATTTTCTATTCTCGTCATATTTGTTGTCCCAACAATGACTTGCTTCTTAATTGGACCTTCCTCGCCCTGCTTTCAATTTCAAGGGAGATAACCTTTTTCGAAAATCGATTTTTATAACGATCGATGTTCGTCAGCGATATGGGGATCTATCGGATTTGTTTCCCCAATATAGTGATCTCTTCCTGCAATTAGAAGAAGGAATAATGATCGCCAAGGACCAGACGTCGGAAAATAACGTCTTTTAGACTTCCATTTTGATTTTTTTCCAAACTTAAAGAGGTGACACCGTCTTATAATGCCCCCCCCCCCCCCCACAGCTTTGCATTGCTACCTTTTGTCGAAACATTTACTGTGTTGTGCCACTACGGAGAAAATCTATCCACGTCATAGATCGGAAATATGAAATAACGCACAATACGTATACATACCAACCATGTATACTCTCTAAAAAAATAGTGCCCACCAAGTAACAAAATAGTCGCCAGAAACAAATATCACTACAACAAAACAATATACGTACCGAGCAGCAGTACCACCACGAATCACCAGGAAATTGGGGACCACCAATCTATTATAATATTAGAACGTTTCTTTTCATGTTCTATCGGTCGATAGTACCTGAGTTTGCGTGATTTCTGAAATAAAACCTTCAGCAGCTTCAGAAATTACGCAAACTCAGGTACTACCGACCGATAGAACATGAAAAGAAACGTTCTAATTATTTTATTATGCCTAACAAAACATAACGTTCATTCTTAAGCGTTAATTGCAGCATGCCATCAATCTTGTAACAACAATGTAGTCGAATCTAAAAACATGACGTCATTTCGAACGAATGACGTCTCTTCGAAAATGACTTGTCACAAGTGCCGTCGCTTTGGGAGTTTCTATATCAACAAATACCAGTGTTTACAGCTGTTCACGTTATAATTCATTGTTAATGCTTGTGTGATAAGTGGTATAAATTAATGGAATATAAATTCATGTTTCTCGGACGACGACAGTTGATAGAATTAAGCAGAGTGAAACAATTTATTTTGAACTTGAGGCGGAGGTTCAGTGAGGACGAGAATTACTAAACTTGTGGAAATATAATTGATTGAGGTCATAACTCATATTCAGGATTCATTGAGGTGGTGAACAACACGTGAGTTTTTAATACTTCTGATTCTTTTGAATTCATTGTTTGCAGTTAAAATTGAAAACACACCCACGGAAGATGCCCATTTCATTTGTTGGTAAGTTTGTGTCTACCGGTGACGAAAACAGTTAAACGCACACGGAGCCAGCGTTTGGTGTTGAGAAATTCCAATCGACGCTGATCAATGGAAGTGGAGCTTACATTGTCTTCGTTCTCTTGTCTCCAGGGAAAAACGTTCCGATAGTACCCGTGTTTTGCCCCCAAACTCCAGTACTATGACTTTTAGAAGGTGTCAAATTAACCAATCACGGCTGATGTTACAAACGTGAGGCATAATAAATACCACTAGATTGCTGGATCGTGAGCGAATAACGTCGCATCTCTATCTGAGGCCCCCTCCCCCAACAAAATAGCGTCAAGCCAGTCGATGCGTTATATCCCCCCCCCCCCCTCCTTGGCGAGATCTAATGACGCGAAAGCTGTTACGGTGTGACTTCGATCACAGTGTAATAGGTAATGCATAACCAAATAACATAATATATCAAAGCCAACCATGAAAACTAGTTGCACACTATCAACTTTCTAATCTCGCTCTTGTTGTTTATCCATAATAACAAATAAGTAAGCATTCAATGTATACTGCTGCGAAAAATGGACACATCTGCAAATATTAATTTTTTTTATCAGACATCAAAGAATATTCTTTAACCCTTTACCCAACGTAACAACCAAAACCGACCAGCACTATTCTCAATAATCGCCAATTAATTTTCATTATTTTTTATTTTTTTAGCGTGATTAGTTTTTATCTACTGATTCTTGGTTTAATGATTATGTTTTTGGTCTTGATAGCATTTGAAGCTATCTTAATGGAGGAATATCATATAATGAACCCTTTACCCAACGTAACGGCCCAACTTGACCGGCCAGCCCTATTCACAAAAATCGCCAATTAATTTTCATTATTTTTTTCCCTTTTTTATCTCAAAAACATAGGTTATGACCCTTCGTTGGAACGAGCTCGTCGTGATCGTTCCAACGAGGGGTCATAACCTATGTTTTTGAGACAAAAAATTAGTTATTCGGGAATTTGTTTGGCAAGTGTCGTCTGCTTTTCATGTTAGGTAAAGGGGTTAAAAAGCGAACGGCGATTGCGAAGCGCCCGAAAATTGAAAACCTTTGAGAGAATTTGTTTTTTTAAGCATTGTTTATTTATAGCAACAACTGTCACCCTCCCACCCTCTCCAAAGAGAGTGGCGTAGGTACGGGGTGGGGTCATGGTACCTCAACATTTTCGTTGCCCCCCGCCTCCTCCCGAATAAACAAAAAATGGACTAATGCAATTTTCAAACAACATAGAGCCCAAAATGGTCTCCAATACACACATGCTACAAATGTCTCAGATTCGCCATTAGAGCACCCAATTGTGCAAAATTTTCTCTGGGGCGGGGGTGGGGGCTAGACCTAAGTAGTGCCCTCTGGTCGTTGCCCCTTCTCCCACTTCCCTTTTAGGAAGTGGGTTGAGGGGGCAACAAGCACAGAGTCCTAGTTAGGACTAGGGGAGACCCCGAAACCCCACACAGCGGCTTTTCAAATCTCATCTTTGCCCCTCCCCTCACCAAAAAAAGAAAAGAAAACTGGCTAGGGCAGTAGTATAGAATCCTAGCTACTCGCCTGATCTAACATTGCGGAAGATGAGATATTTTTCTCTATGCGAACAATGATATTATTAGATGGGCGAGTTTGCTTTTGATACTTTTCCAGTTGTTGAGAGATCAGTTTTAAGGACGCTGAATGACAACATTGGATATCATGACAACATACTTGACACCAGTCAGATAGTACAACCCTGCACAATATCCACCAAATGAGGCCAAAAATGTAAATAATGTACTTCACATAAAGACACATCGGTTCATAAGGAGGTATTCAAAGCAATCAGATGTCGTTTTGGAACAAATTCTCTGGTACTTCGCGTCCAATTAAGGATAAGTCTAGGAACAGACGACCCGTTGAAAAGATTTCATTTTTTCTTAGATTGATACAAGGAGATTGTCATTCATCAGTATCTGCTTCTGACATTTTCCCAATTAGTTCACACTGCGTGATATATACATCGCGACTTAAGCACGCGAAGGTAACCCCGGTTCATTAGACACAGCAGACATGAACTTCTTTGGGTTATTTCTAATAACCAATGTCAGTAATGGTTGTGACAACATATTACCAATAAAGTGACACTCGTTGTGATCGAATCTATTCACGGGATCTCTTAATTCATGACTTGATTACATCAGCGAATTTGCCTTCATTGTTCGTCCACTATCCATCTTTTCCGCGGTAGCTCAATGGGTGTCTTCCCATTTCATCAATTCCCATTTCATCAACTGCCTCTAAAATTATATTTTCCCATTTCATCAATTCCCACTTCATCAACAGATTTTTTTTCCGGTGTGTTTTATAATTACATATTATACATTTTAAAAATACAATTAGCCAGTTGATGAAAAATCAATTTTTTGAGGGTTTATTGTATAACCACTTTCCAGACATTTGTCAGACGAATGTTTGGACAGTGGTTATACAATGACTAGTCAGCACAAAGAGAATAGAGTTTCTTATTCATACTTTATTGCATATTAACACCAGATAGGCATGCAGACACAGTTGTAATTTTATCTCTCTAACACACTTTAAATATTTTATTCAGAGCAACTGTATTACTACACATAATAAGTGGGGAAAAGTAACATATAACATTTAAATATCTATCAGAATGTAACATTTAAAGCACAATACTCTAGTAACATACTCACTATTACTTCAGAATGCCTGTTGGCTTTCTAAATTAATTTGTCTCTTTTGAGTAACAAATTAGTTTAGAATGCCTAATGGCATTCTAAACTAATTTGTTACTCAAAAGAGACAAATTACTTGAGAATAGGCATTCTAAACTAATTTGTTTCTAGATTAATTTGTCTCTTAAAACATATTTTCATTCTGTTGATGAAGTGGGAATTGATGAAATGAGAAAATATAATTTTAGAGGCAGTTGATGAAATGGGAATTGATGAAATGGCAATAAACCGCTCAGTGGTTACGGCAATGAACTTCAAACCGAGAGGTTTACGGTACGATCCTGCTAGGGGTAACTGAGACGTCGATGATGCACCTGTGTTCAACCAATGCGTATATGGAGTTAGTACGTTGGTGGGAGGGGGGTGGGGCTGCCAGCTGCTCGTCATTGCTCGGTGTTCTCTCCGGGTACCCCGGCTTCCTCCACCCGTAAAACTGTCCGACACGAGGTGTCCCTAGCTGTCGAAAGTGTTGTTTAATCCCAATAAATAAATAAATAAATAAATAAATAAATAAATAAATAAATAAATAAATAAATAAATAAATACTTCATTGTTCGTCCACTGTCCATCTTTTCTAAAAAGTTGTGAATTGTGGAATGAACCGGAAAGATTCATTCAAGCACTCAGAACATAATATTTATTTTGTGGTTAGGAATGCAGGGCGGGAGGGGGGGGGGGGGGGAGTGAAGATGACCAATTATGAGCGGTGTAAATCATATTTATTCTGTCTGTACACGTCTGTACATCCACAATGAGTTGCGTTAAAAATCAACGCAAATCAACTGGGCTGAGTGAATATGAACCCAAGTAGGGTTCATATTCACTCAACCCAGTTCATTTGGTTTGATTTTTTGATTTTTTAGAGTGTAATGGCTCTTGTCCCAACTGACTAATATTCCAACTACATCATCAAGGCATTCGTCGAATATTAGTCATTACAGTTAACAAACTTAAGGCTTTTAAAATTTAATATTGAATAAATAAAGTATACATGTTGTAGTGGTAATACAACTTTTTCTTTAATTAACACGAGACGTACCAGTTCTCAAATATTTCAGTTCGTGTACTACAGACCTCCACTTGTATGACCGACTGTGTGTGTGTAATACAACTCCAAGTACGAAATCTAGCCTTTTAATCCTTTACCCAAAGTAACGGTCAAAACCGTCAGCGCTATTTGCATTAGTTTTTTCATTTTTTTATCTCAAAACATAGGTCGAGCTCGTTCCAATGAGGGGTCATAACCTATGTTTTTGAGACAAAAAATTAGTTATTCAAAAATTTTGTTTGCAAGTGTCGTCTGCTTTTCATGTTAGGTAAAGGGTTAAGAAAGTACATGATCACCAGCAAGAGAAAGCTTTTTATATCATGCTCATCTATGTTATGACCCGTGAAAAGCCCGTATGTTAAATTTTAGCTTTTAACTCCTATGTCGGTGTAAAGTTTCTACAGCGATTAAAACGTTTTCAATGAGAATTCCATTACAAAAATTTACATCTATAGTAGGAACTACATCCAATTTGACCCTTGACTTGAGTCAATTTGCCGACTTCGATACGTTCACACTTCGCGATGTTTCATTCAAACATATGACATTTTGCGGTACTGTCTGCTACGTACAGTGCCTTATTAAGTTTAACATACCTTCAATTAAATATTTAAAAAAAAATTTAAGAATTTCTAATATTAATTTGACTGAAAAAGCAAGGTAAATTCAATCAACTTTGACGATGTGTCCAGCTGTCAATCAAGAAATCACGTGCAACCGGAAGTACTGTCCACCGGCGTAGATGTAAACAAAACAAACCCATGTGTTTGCGGTAGAAAGCATCGTTTTTTTTTGTTTAAATCTGATTACTGACCCTTGTACTATTTATTCTATGAATCTCAGGCTGCTGACGAAAATGCTCCGAATGGAAAAATTATAAGATGGTGTGTGACCTCCATCCATCCATCCATCCCTCCCTCCCTCCCTCCCTCCCTCCCCCACCACCACCACCACCACCACCACCAAAGAAAACACTTAGTGACGCCCTGCACGAAATGATTTAGTAACTTTGCTAAAAGTTTATGATTTCCAATATGTCGAGAAATAACCAATGCGACTTCAGACGCCAACCTGTACGGAAATCATTGTGAATATTTCTCAGGTTTTTCATTTTCAGCCTGGAATATTACGTTAGTCTCGATCTCCGATATTAGGTGACAACGTGTCATGGCTATATATTTTTTTTCTGCATTGGAAGAGATTTACTGGAAGGTTAGCCCCCCTTAATTTCCTAAAGTTGTCAGTAAAGTTAACAATAAGTTTGGGCCCTGCGAAGCTTCGAGATTCGATTCGATTTCGAATCTTAAGTTGGGATTCGGTTCGATTCGGAATCGGCTGTCCGATTCGTTTTCCTTCGAATGTTTTCACTGAAATTTCGCTTGGTATATAAGTCATCTCATAAAACGTATAGCTGAGAAAGCACTAATAAATAAATAAATAAATAAATAAATAAATAAATAAATAAATAAATAAATAAATAAATAAATAAAGACTGAGAGTAATTTCCGCTATATTAGCATAAACAGCATCTGCAGGCATACCCACGTCACCATCCATGCTCATTCCAGTTTCACTGGTCACTACCATTGCTGAAATCGAATTTAAAGTGCCCAAACAATATCAACGATGAGCTCACGGCTGCTGGTGGGTAGCCCTGTGTAGAGCCCAGCACCCTTTCTGTTTTTGAACAAAAATCCTCACTGGGTAATATTCCAACTACATTGTCAAGGCATGCCTTCGACGAAGGCATGCCTTGATAATGCAGATGGAATATTTTATCAGTAGGGGCTTCAAGACGCCTCTATTCGATTCGAAGTTCGATTCGATTTCGAATAATTGACTCGATTCGATTCGATTCGAATCGAAAATATGTGATTCGCAGGACCCTACAATAAGTATATGGAAATGTCATATAAAAATCATCAATGTGTGCATCATATTGCAAATTTCAGGCATTTTACTGAAGAGTTGTGGTCATAATTAGCCATTGTGCAAAAGTGTGTGACCTTAAACACCAATAATATTAGTTACACAGTTTGTTGGTGGCCTAATATGGTATATATGGTGTCAGTTAATTTCATATTGGACTCGAGCGAGTCCAATATGGAATTAACTGACACCATATATACCATATTAGGCCACCAACAAACTGTGTAACGAATATATGTTACCGACTGCTGCATCGATGCACAGAACTAATAACAACAGCGATCAAAATTAAATGAGAGAATTCTCACAATGTGTTCACGTGTCTTTGCCTTGTTACTATTTGTGGGAGAGTACCTACAGGCCCTCTCCCATAAATTGTAACAAGGCAAATTCATACATTCCAAACAGTTTCATTTTGAAGGTAACATGACCCACATCCATAGAATATGAAACCTTTTAAGTTGCCTAACCTACACTTCAGACCAAATATGGGCTTCCAACACTCAATCTTTCAACTTGAAGCGTTGTTCGGCTGCGCCATTTTGAATAATCATTGGACAAAGGGGAGATTACCCATAGCTGTCAGCGTATATTGATGTTGACAGGCAGTATATGGTTTTATATGCAGTCTGCATGTGACGTCCTTGAACCAATGAAATTCCCAGATACTGAAGAGTAGTATAAAAATACAGAAGCTGGCTTTTTACAATCCCCACCCCCAATCAGTTTGAACGTTTGACTATTATTCTCGGCTGAAACCATTTCAATATAAGACTTCGATCCCCGTCCGGGACGACCCGCGTTGTGTCCTTGGGCAAGGCACTTTATCCCGGTTGCCAACATGGGGACTCGATGACGCCATGTACTAAGGCGCACTGCACGTCGATTGTGGACATGTCTTCATCCGCTGTAACCCTGCTTGAGCGGAGCTTGAACAGAGTTAAAATGTTGAGGAGCAGACAGTTGCTCGTCGATGCTCGGCGGTTCTGTCCGGGCACTCCGGCTTTCTCCACCTGTAAACCTGCCACGGCAACGATTAGCCATTGTGCATAATTATGTGACCTTAAACACCAACAAATAAACGAATAAATATTTCAATATAAGAAAACGGCGTTTTCACCATCTTTTGATGTTCTCTAACTTTTTTTCGGGTAATTACATCAACATTGTGCGATGGAATATAATCCTATAATCCAGGTAAATATAAAAGTCTACGAGGTGAGATGTGTTAATTTTTTTTCCTGGGAAGAATAAAATACTTTTCAAACACATTCGCTAAACAAACAGCGAAAGTGAACGCTTACTTAGTGTTGGTGGGTGTGATACAGACAGATATTCTTAATGGCGGATTATTTGTGAAGTGACTGCTTCTAATTAGCTTGCCATTAAAATCCAAGTTTGTTTTTGTAATTTTTAATAAACGAAAACAACAGACAGCTCTTGGAGCTGTCTGTTGTTTTTGATCATAAAAAGTAACAAACGGAAACCTGGCTTTATTTTCTACTGATGTCTTTTTTTCTCAACAATAATTATTTGCTTGGGGGCGTGGTGGCCTTGCGGTAATCGATTCTCGTCAGATCACCGAAGTTAAGCAACGTCGAGCCCTGTTAGACCTCGGATGGGTCACCGTCTGAGCGATCGATTTGGACTCCCGCGTTGTGTCCTTGGGCAAGACACTTAACCCCGTGGTCCACATGGGGGTACGATGACGCCGTGTACTAAGGCGTACTGCGCGTGGATGGTGCGCATGTCTTCAACTAATCTAACCCTGCCTGTGCTGCAGTATGTGGAGCTGGCAGCTGCTTGTCGTTGCTCGGTGGTTCTCTCCGGCTACTCCGACTTCCTCCACCCGAAAAATTGTCACGGTCATGATTAGCCACTGGGCATAAGTATGTGACCTTAAACACCGATAAATAAATAAATATAAAGAAATTACTTGCTTTTTATATGGATGTTCGATGCTCGTCAGAGAATTTCTATCTCGGGAGATAACTTTATCGGAACCCGATTTCCATGACGATTTAAGTCAGGGATGATTACGTAATTGCAGAGACCGACCTCCCATCACCGAGTGTGGCAAGGTACAATTCCCCCCATACACATACACTCCCTGCATTTCGTCACCATAACTGTTCGAGGGGTAATTTAGGCCACGGGAGCGCGGTGACTCAGTGGTTACAGCATTGAACTTTAACCTTTTACCTAACGTATCGGCCAAAACCGGCCAGCGCTATTCTCAAAAATCGCCAATTAATTTTCATTATTTTTTTCATTTTTTGTCTCAAAAACATAGGTTATGACCCCTCGTTGGAACGAGCTCGTCGAGCTCGTTCCAACGAGGGGTCATAACCTATGTTTTTGAGAAAAAAAATGAAAAAAATTAGTTATTCAAGAATTATTTTTGCAAGTGTCGTCTGCTTTTCAGGTTAAGTAAAGGGTTAAACCTAGAGGTCCACGGTTCGATCCCCGCCACGGGTAACTGCGATGTGTCCTTGGGCAAGTCACTTAATCCCGATTGCCCACGCGGAAGCAGGCTGGCGCGGTGCACTAAGGCGTACTGCTCGTCGATGGTGCACTTGCCTTGAACCAGTGCTAACTCCAATAAATTAATAAATTTTAGGTATAATCGTGTGATAGTGCACTGCACCGGGTCATTTTCTGACGGCTCTTCCACTCCCGATGAAATGGCGGATCATAAAATTCGAATAAAAGCTTTCTTGAGCAATGACTCGACAGTGACCTCAGAAAAAATCAGTCGGCAAATATCATACGATTGTACTTTTGCAGTACTGTTAGTTCAAGAAAGTGGTTTGATCGTCTGAATAATTAGCTAGAGCAAAAGGATGAACTGCAATTACAGAGCAAAAGGCTCGGGGTAGTAACATCGGTACTCCATATTTTCCAAGATGATTAATTAAAAGATCCGAACTGTAGTGGAATAAATAGCTAACATTTGCTTCTAAAATGAGATTTGACTTCATTAACCAGATGTTAACACCGAAAAGACCCGCAGGGAGTTACAAAAAAAAAACTCACTTAGCTCTTGAGTGTGTGCCTTCTCCTGCTTCTGACATGTTTTATTTTGACTTTTCCACCGAAGATACAGCGTAATTAATTGTTCATCGGGGATTCCAAGGGAGCGGTAAATTAGATGTAGTCACCAGAGTTGTTAATCAGCCGGTATTAGGATTTACTTGACTGTCAAACCAGTTTCTGCCAGCGCTATTCTCAAAAATCGCCAATTAATTTTCATTATATTTTTATTTTTTGTCTCAAAAACATAGGTTATGATCCCTCTTTGGAACGAGCTCGTCGTTTCGAGATAAAAAATGAAAAAAAAATAGTTATTCAAGAATTTTGAATTTTGAATTTTGTTTGCAAGTGTCGTCTGCTTTTCATGTTAGGTGGAGGGTTAATGATCAAATGATTAGATCGATGAAATCTCGATGTTCTGAATTAAGTATACGCTTGGAAATTAATTTAGCGACACTCAAATCAGTCCGCCTGGGGAAAATTAAGATGCTTTGTCTTTGGCAAATGATACTGCTACATTTGATGACTTGGTCTTAGATACGCACGCCGCAGGGTTAACAACATCTTCTATATTAATGGCGCACCCCCCCCCCCCCCCCCCCACCACACACACACCACTATTTATAAGACAATACACGCGTATGAAGGAAAATGGAGAGACAACAATGAACACTGCTGTCGATAATTTCATATTTGACTTATTTCCGAACATACTATTAAAAAAAAAAGAGCAGGGGATATTTGATAAAAGTCAGATATATGAAGAAATATATTTAAATTTTCATCAAAAAGACAGTTGAGGTATTGCACTGTGTCATCTGGTGAGTGATTTCAGCGACAATTGGGTGTCTGACAAGCTGCAGAAGACATGGGCGGTCAGTCAGAGAATTTACCACATTCAGTCCAAGACCTCAATACCTTGTAAATCCTCCTCGGTTCGCGAGACAAGCGTGGATCCGACGTGGCATGCTCCTCACCAAACGTCCAATATCTGCTTGACTGATGTTATTCCATTCTTTCTGCAGTGGAGCGGCGGGTTCCTGGACATTGGTAGGGGGCTGTTGGCGTTGTCGTAGGCGCCTGCCAAGCGTATCCCAGTCATGCTCGATTGGTGAAAGGTCTGGACTTAGTGCTGGCCAAGGCAGTGTAGTGATGTTCTGCTCCTGGAGGAACTCTGTAGCGACACGGGCCCTGTGTGCTCTTGTATTGTCATGTTGGAAAATGAATCGACGGCCGTTACTTCGCACAAGTGGCACCACATGAGCTGCGAACATGTTGTCACGGTAGTACTGTCCTGTGACACGCCTTTGAATGACATGTAATGCTGTTCTGCTTGTCATGGTAATGCCTCCCCACACCATAACCGATCCACCATCAAAACGATCCTGTTGCCTAACGGTTGTGTCATGGTATCGTTCGTTCCGCCGCCGCCGCCACACTCTGTTTCGCCTGTCGTGGAAGTCGAGAGTGAACCTCGATTCAACGGAAAACATTGACGTTGCTCCACTAACGACTGTCTCGGCGCTGTCGTGCTCCACACCAATTACGCCTTGCTGCGATGTGACGTTAGTCAAACGTGGAAATATTCGAGGTCGTCGAGCGTACAAATTCCAGCTGTGTAGCCGATTCCGCATATTCTGACCACTGACTCGCACATCTGTCACTCGGTGCAGCTGCTGTCTAATTTCTGAGGCACCTTGATGGCGGTTACATAATGCTCTGGTTCGAATGAAACGATCCTGGTTAACAGTTGTCGCCCTGAGATGACCTAACCGACGTCTGTCATTAACATTGCCTGTCTGATGGCAGCGTGACCAGAACCTGCTAATCGGTGATTGAGTAACGTTGAGAATTTGAGCCACTGCAGTCTGTCCCTTGCCAGCTTCCAACATGCCAACGGCACGTAAACGTCCTTCACGTGTCAGTCTTCGCATACCTCAAAAGATACGTTTCGACCAGAAACTATTGATGAACGAGTTTATACCAAGAAAAGAACGATGAGACCTCCGAAAAAACCCGTCCAGTACAAATGGAAATTTCAAAACGTACCCGACCGACATTAACGCGGCGCTCGTGCGTCAAACCTGCACGAAGTTTTCGTGGGTCGGTGACATTCATGATCCACACTAAACTTGGTAACATATTGATGTGTCCAATCACGCGTATCCAATACCATTTTCCGAAAATACCAACATCACTTTGGATATCACCTACTTTTTTGAATAGTACATATAACTCAACCTTGAAATTATTAGATGAGCGAGTTTGCTTTTGTTACTTCTAACAAACGAAAATAACAGGCAGATCTTACAACTGTCTGTTGTTTTCGTCATTAAAAGTAACAAAAGGAAACATGTCGTGTTATCGCAAGCCAATTAGATGCAACTAGTTCACAGATAATCTTTCATTACGAATATCTATCAGTATCACACCTACCAACACTATGTTCTCTTTGGCTCTTTAATTACCGATCGTGTACAGTAATATAAAAGTTTTTATTCGTTCGTGGTTAAAATATCAAGTTTCACCCCTAGACCTTTATACTGATAAAAAAGAGCAATGTCTGTATTATATGTCACGACGCGCACACTATTGATAAAATGAACAGATAAAACGTCGCAGAACTCAAAAGATGGTGAAAATGCCGTTTTCTTAACCCTTTACCTAACATGAAAAGCAGACGACACTTGCAAAAAAATTTCTTGAATAACTAATTTTTTTCATTTTTTGTCTCCAAAACACAGGTTATGACCCCTCATTGGAACGAGCTCGACGAGCTCGTTCCAATGAGGGGTCATAACCTATGTTTTGGAGACAAAAAATGAAAAAATCATGAAAATTAATTGGCGATTTTTGAGAATAACGCCGTTACGTTGGGTAAAGGGTTAACTGCTAGACTCCCCAACGTACTAACGCCACTCAGGCAGGTTTAGAATTGGTTGAAGACAAGTGAACCATTGATGTGCCATACGCCTTAGTACACATCACCGCTGTGCCCACACGTGGACAATCGGGATTAAGTGCCTTGCCCATGGACACAACGTAGCTACCTCTGGTGGGGATCGAATCGTGGACATTTCGGTTTGAAATTCAATGCCGTAACAACTGAGCCACCGCGATCTCTCCCGACTGATAAAATATCCCATCTACACCACCAAGGCATGCCTTCGTAGATGATATAGTTGGAATATTAGTCAATGACGATTAGAATTAAACACTCCAGACTTCTTTGAAATTTATTAGTCGATAAAATAAACATTTAGTCGATGTGACGCAGCTTCTCGTGTAATTAAAACGTACCGTTCCGGTTCTCCAAATTGGTCTTATAGCGCCCTCCACAGCCCGAATAAAGCACTAAACACCTACATTTGTATGCCTGACTGTGTGCGACGTACGTCCAAATATCAATTCGAGACTTATAACGCTCCTCCTACTTATCCCCCCCCCCCCTCTTAGCACCCCATGCCATCCCGCAGCGCTAGATATCAACGTCTGTTGAATAGAATTTAGATACGCTGGAAGCAAACGATGTGTGCCTATGAGTTACTTAACTGGCAGATTGCTGGGAGCCCACATTTAGGCTTTGTTCTGATGTGCGGGTGCCGCAACTCAGAGCACCATATTCTGCTAGATGTGCTTCACAGTACATTCAAAGTGCAATTATTAAGTCTGTGTTGGTTTGCCTTGTCAAAATTTATGAGAGAGGCATAAATTGTAACAAGGAAAAGACAGGTGAGCTAATATTGACGACCAAAAATAATTCAGCTCTCTATCAGTTAAAGTTGGGGGGGAGGGGGCGGTGGCGTTGCGGTGACCGGTTCTCGTCAGATCACCGAAGTTAAGCAACGTCGAGCCCGGTAAATCCTTGGATGGGTGACCGTCTGAGCGATCGATTCGGACATCCGCGTTGTGTCCTTGGACAAGGCACTTAACCCCGAATGTCCGCATGGAGGCACGATGACGCCGTGTACTAAGGCACACTGCACGCCAATGGTGCACATGTCTTCAACAAATCTAACCCTGCCTGTGCAGCAGCGCGGAGTTACGATGTTGGGGAGCTGGCAGCTGCTCGTCGTTGCTCGGTGGTTCTCTCCGGGTACTCCGGCTTCCTCCACCCGTAAGACTGTCACCGACACGATGTGACCTTGGCTGTTAACGTGTCGTTAAACCCTAATAAATAAATAAATCAGTTAAAGTCACAAAACGCTACGAAAAATCGCGTGTTTCCAGAAGGTGGCGCGGCGGCGGGAGGTATGTAGAAATAATAAAAACAAGAGAAAAGAGATCCTCTCTTTTCATGTAACTTTACGCGACTAATGGGTTTTTCTTTTGAATAGCGATTCGGTGGTCTCAAGTTCCCTATTGATTGTATAAAGCTTCTCCAACAACTAGGGTGAAACCGTATCGATTTATCATTGAGACAGAAAAGTCTTTGAACGCCTACAAGCCGCTCCGTCGGTTGTCTCAATTAGTTATGAAGTATTTTGTCTGAAAACGTGCCACCGGTACTTCAATCTCATCTATGGTTTATTACTTCTTGTAATTAAAGACGTGTAACCAAGTAAAGGCAAACAACAGGATAGAGCCAGTTGCATCGAAACCGATATTAGTGCCTTTGTCTGGCAGATGTTTACTTCTTCTACGCATAACTCTACTGATTACGTTCTCGGCCTACCAGACCAATTCTGCTACGTTGTTATGGGTTATTTGTTTACCCTATTTCGAGGACTTTGCGCGCAGACGACCGCTGATTAAACCCTTTGAACACTGGTGGTATCTTCCATGTTAGTTTAAGAGTAGCAATTGGAAGAAACCATATTTATTATCTGGGAGTAGACCAATTAATATTTTCAACGTGCAGCCTTTGGGCTGCACGTTGAAAATATTGATTGGTCTACCCCATACATTCACTTAGCAATCACCATACTTAATGAAATTATGAAATATTATAATCCAGGGCCGGAAAAGAGCCCTCTCTGGTTCAAACGGTTGATGTAAGGCCCTTTGCTCAACACATTATACTCAATATATCCTACAATATTTGAAGTTAATCTGTTTGTCGTTTCTGTTTGTCGTGATGAGTCCTATATCCTCGGCCTCAACTTCAAACTCGACAACTCCTAATGATGAGATAATATCTCCTAATGATGATATATAAAGTCCTAATGATGAGATAATAAGTCTTAATGATGAGATAATATCTCCTAATGATGAAATAATATCTCGTAATGATGAGATATTATCTCCTAATGATGAGATAATAAGTCCTAATGATGAAATAATATCTCGTAATGATGAGATATTATCTCCTAATGATGAGATAATATCTCCTAATGATGAGATAAAAAGTCCTAATAATGAGATAATAAGTCCTAATGATGAGATAATATCTCCTAATGATGAGATACTATCTCGTAATGATGAGATATTATCTCCTAATGATGAGATAATATCTCCTAATGATGAGATAATATCTCGTAATGATGAGATATTATCTCCTGACGATGAGAAAAAAAGTCCTAATGATGAAATAATATCTCCTAATGATGAGATAAAAAGTCCTAATGATGAGATAATATCTCCTAATAATGAGATAATATCTCGTAATGATGAGATATTATCTCCTAACGATGAGATAAAAAGTCCTAATGTTAAGATAATATCTCCTAATGATGAGATAATATCTCATAATGATGAGATAAAAAGTCCTAATGATGAGATAATATCTACTAATGATGAGATAAAAAGTCATAATGATGAGATAATATCTCATAATGATGAGATAAAAAGTCCTAATGATGAGATAATAAGTCCCAATATAAATATCTCATCATTAGGACTTATGACATCCAATTTTTTTGTTCTTGTTGACACCAATACGCTTCCATAGTTTTTAGCAGCATGTTTCAAATTTACAAATTCATCAGTGTTCATCTAGAGACACAGAGTTATAGCTTCTGGCTGCACAATTCTCCTGGTGATAACTTTATGACGTCAAGTTGACGTAATAAGGTTATCACCCAAGAATCGTGAAGCCCAAAGCTACAACCGTTGGTCAAATTCAGAGAACCATTTGATGCCATTTGATGCTCCTTCTTAACATTTTAGTACTATAGGAGGCAGAACTTTGGGGTAAATGGCTGAAGCTAAATATCTACATAATTTGAGGTTTTAAGACATCACAAAATGATAATTTCTTGTGGTACTGTAGTCTGTAAGGGGTACGGGAAGATTTGACCTCTGGACGACTCAGTGAAAATGAGGTAAAAAGGAGAGGGTTCGTATGCTTATCGGAGAGAGTGGGAAGAATGGGGCACGGGATGTCATCAAGCATTTCGTCTCATGTAGCGTGTTGGGAGGATAGAAGAAGCGTGGGAATAGGTAGGCAGTTGGGAGCACAAGGAAAACCTAAGCCTTCTCACCAGAGAACCGCGACGAATCAGCGACCGGTATTATTATTATTATTATTATTATTATTATTATTATTATTATTATTAACTGGTAGAGTGCTAAATTATATTTGGTCATCAGAATTTGTACATGTGTCTTTGCCTTGTTACAGTTTATGGGAGAGTGCCAACTGGCACTCTCCCATAAATTGTAACAAGGCAAATCCTAACAGACTAAATAATTTCACTTCTCAGATAAAGCGAAGCACATCCACTGAATATGAAGTCTTTAAGTTGTGGTACCTATACTTTAGAGCGAAGCCCAAATATGGGCTTCCAACACTCTACCAGTTAAACGAAAGCCATACACCACTTTCAGATAACCTTAATTAAGACATAAAATACCGGAGCCAAATGTTGCCGGGCGAACCTTCCTGAGGCCAAATAAGATAAGGCCGAATCTTCTCGATTCCCAATCTTCCCGTTTCGGCCAGTAAGTGGGCCCTATTTGCCTTCATACAGCATTGTGTCAATTACATGAATGTATCCTTATGGAGAATGCTCAAAAAATCAACTTATGGAGAATGCTCAAAAAATTAGTATTCAACCAATAATTTATTAATTAATCATCTCAAATTTGAGGTCATGCTGAACAGTGGGCACACTACTCTTCTAATACAAACTGCAGTCTACGAATGCATTGCATTTTAGTCCCATAATGTGCCCACGACAATCTTACGGGTGGAGGAAGCCGGAGTACCCGAGAGAACTACCGAGGAACGGCGAGCAACTGTCAGCTGCCCAACATACTAACTCCACACAAGCAGAGTAAGCATTGCTTGAAGACAGGTGCACATCGACGTGCAGTACGCCTTAGTACAAAACGTCACCGTGCTCCCATATGAGCAATGGGGGTGAAGTATCTTGCCCAAAGACACTTCACGTATACTGGCCTCATAAATCACCAGCTTATGACTATTGTGAGCACCAAATTGACCTGCTTGTTTGTATTTCCGTAATTTTGACATAATTCAAGAAACAGTTTGCTGAGCAGTCGGAAAATCTTGTGTTGTTCGATCAGAGTTCTGTCTTTGGGAGTCTACTGTTGGAATTTCATGGAAATGTAACACCACATTCGGAAAACCCTCCCTTACAACAATGCTTCAAATTTCCAACTGTTGGAATTGTTGCCTGAAAAATGTCCAACTATCTTGATTTTTGGACAAATATGGGGGGTGGGGGTGAGACCCCCTCCCCCAGCTACGCCCCTGTATTTAAAAATAACGGCTAAATGAAATATGTATTTGCCTCGGGAAAGGTGTCCTTCTGAAGGCTAGACCCTCTTCCCCTTCCCTACCCATCATAGCTTTCGGCGCCCCTGCTTCCTTACGTATTTTATCTTTCCGTTCGATTTTTTTTTCTTTTTCACAAATTAATCCTCATCACATCCTTCCCGTTGCACCCTGCGATTTATAGTCCGGAATGTGCTAACAGGCCTGGTGCTGATGCCAACGGAAATTGTGATAATTCTTGCCCCCAGAACTTGAGGAATTTGTGTCTCATAGTTATTGCGAGAGTCTTTTATCCTCTTGATAATCAATTGGGCTTCAAACACACAGGTTCAGATTTTGTAACAAAACCATTCAGAGAGTCGAACGAATGATGTGTGCTAGCCTATTCTCGTTGAATGAGTTTTCATTTTAAGCGGTTTTCGCTCTGCAATCCAAAACCGATTTTCAGTCAATCACAGAATTCCTTGATGACGGATTTGATCTTAACAACTCCGGTGCCGACTGGATTAATAAAAAAGTAAATTTCCTAATATTTTGAATGTTTTACATTTCAATGACCTATACAGTTTCTTTAATATTGTGTAGACCACACATGAAATGTTGTCAAATACTATGTACATATTTCACGAATAAGAATGATGTGGTCATGTTTCCCAAGTCGTGCAATTGATTGGAAAAATCGCTTCGTTCGTTGAGCTTTGTTTGCAGCAATAAATATCCGATTTTAAATATCAACTGCAAACCTAGTTCAAAAGTTGAGCTAGGAGACAAGATGCCATCTTTGGTACACCATCACCGAGAGAGAGAGAGAGAGAGAGAGAGAGAGAGAGAGAGAGAGAGAGAGAGAGAGGGAGAGAGAGAGAGAGATAGATACAGAGACAGACAGAGACAGAGAGACAGAGACAGGGACATAGAGGCAGAGAGGGACAGACAGACACACAAAGAGATTATATACGGTATATATATATATATATATATATATTATATACGGTATCAAAATACACTAAAACCAGTTGGCTTAAAAATGAACCCAATCAACTGGGTTGGGTAAATATGACCCAATTTGGGTTCATATTCACTCAACCCAGTTGATTTGGGTCATTTCATTTTACTCTCAACGAGAGAGAGAGAGAGAGAGAGAGAGAGAGAGAGAGAGAGAGCCTTGTAAAGGTTTCGAGATTGCGGAGAGAATTCGGCAGGTGCGTTCCATTGTCGATGGCGTTTTTGCGATCAGCGCCATTCGACTAGGCCTACTCTCGTTACGTTAGTTGAAGGTTTAAATTTGGAAACACGTTTTCAATGGATAAAATGCACATTGCAAAAAAGTGTAAGTACAATTTAAACTAACATCTGGAACCGAGCTCTGTGAAACTTTCTGAGTGATCTGAATATTAATCCGTAAAAAAATCCAGAAAAAAACTCATCTATTGGTTCCAAAGCAGAGCTCGTGAACCTTCATGGAAGTAATAACAAAATTGTAACTGGAATTTTCCTGTCGTGGCTTTGGATGAGATGATCTCTACGTTAGGTAAGGGTTCAGGAGTTCGCTGGGTGTATTTAAACGCAATATGGAGGTGTAAATTTTACATGAAATATGAAAACATGGCCGCAAAACAAGCAAAACATAAAAACTTAAACATTGTTTTGTAATTATTTGTGTCTTCACGTTGAACCAATTTAGCCGATTAGCTAGATCAAAGGGTTAATGGGTTGTGGGTGATTCAAAATTTTAGAGCGGTATCAAATTAATGCCTGTTATAAAATGCTATAAAATAAAGAATTATCGATTTTATAAGAGTCTATTTAAAATAATCTGAAACTGTTTGAGGTTTCTCAATGGGCCTGTCCGTTGCGGAAAGCGGTCGATTGATCAGTTATTTGTTTTTTACAAACTGAAGAAACGCTAAATGTTAAGCGGAAGCCAAGGAACCTAATTTAACCACTAACTCAACGTAACGACCAAAACCGACCAGTGCTATTCACAAAAAATCACCATTCAATTTTCATTATTTTTTAAATATCTGTCTCAAAACATAGTTTATGACCTTCATGGGAACGAGCTCGTTGAGACCGCTCGAATGAGGGGTCATAAGCTATGTTATTGACGCAAAAAATGGAAAAGATTAGTTAATCAAGAATTTTGGTTTTGCAGGTGTCGTCTGCCTTTCTTGTAGAAAAAGGGATAAAATGAGATCGAAATTTCCAACTATTATACAATATCTTCCAGCTTACGCCAGGTATCGGACATGTGGGAACTCACTTAAAAAAACTGGAAAGTACATTCCCATCCAGACTGGGAAGTGGCGAGAGGGGGTGGGGTGGAAGGGGGTGGGGGTGTCACCCACAAGTCAATCGGCCAAAGTTTCCTATAGTTAAAAATTCGGAGGGCAAGTCATGAGTAGTTGGAAATTCCATCTATCAGGATTTTAGAGCTTCTCTGGTGATGCTGGTGTCTCCTTTACTTCTCACAATTCCAACTCGGTTTCAAATCGGCAAAAATTCTAACTTACTGTTTACAACTACAGTGTACGCAATAATCGATACGAGATTTCTTTTGTACGTTTACTTATCGTAATAAAAAATCTTCGAAATGCACTTCAAGAAAATCGCATCATGTAAAATCGTTATCCTGAGTTAATTCCACCATTCACAGTTACAGAATGATGAAACATCGAAAATTTATCATTCCTGCATAAGATATGATTTATTGTTAGGAGAGTGTGAATTGCTCAAAGTTCTCAGCTTGAGTTTTTGTTTAGCACATATTCAATTCCCAGAATAATACCAAATAATAATAACAGCCTGATAATTCTATCATAAATGTGTTGGCATTTCAGTTACTAGAATCAATTTTATGACCCCTCTCATGGCTTCATTTTCAAAATTTTTCTCGGTAGTGAATTTCCAACTGGTGGAGGGACCGGGAGGGGGTTTCCCGCTCCCGGCCCCTCCCACTAGTTGTAAATTTTCTACCCTACCCCCCCCCCCCCCCCCCCCAATCGGAAACCTCTAGCCACGTCCCTGGTGTCAGAACAAATTAATGAAGTTTTTTCTTCTTGTTTTAATCGCGGCAGGCTACTTTGCAAAAAAGGGAAAACACTTGGAAATTCCGGAATTCTCATCTTTGGTAAATGTAATAAATCCTACACCGAATATTTTTCTAAGTCTAATAATAGCAATACACATTTTCACACCGAATCTTAGAGACTGAAATGAATGGAGAAAAAACAAATGATTTAAAAACGCCGATGAAATTTCGAAATTTGTTTTACCTGTTGGAGCGATGTCCACGATTCCACGTACACTTTCTGGTGGGTTGTATTTCTATGTTTCAGTTAAAATGCCGTGCTTTAGTAAATTGTCGAATGGATTTAAAAACGTTTTTGATAGAACAGACCCCCAAGGACTTGTTTTAAGTCGTTTCTAATTCCAAGGTCGAGTGGGAAATGATGCCAAAGTGAAACAATGAACTGATTTTCTGAGATGCTAAAAAAGATTCTGGTAATTCGATACTGTTGCTAGGAACTTCATGCTTGCTGAAAAAGAGAAAATCCCCTAAACAAATCTGATGTTTGTATGGACTTCATGCGAATCAACCAGGTATGAGTTTATTTTTTTCTGTGCATGAGAAACGAGTTGGTTGTTGGTCTATTGGTACACAACGCCCGATAAGATTCAGTGCCCTATCGCTCGTGCATCTTTGACGCTCACCTCATTTGCACCACAGGAACTCGACGCCAGACCTGGCATTCTTAAAAATGTAGGAGGGCTAAAAATCGTTCCCCTTACATGGCATAGGGGAGCGATTAGCTCTCCTCGAGCTTACAAAATGAAGATTTACTATTAATGAAAAATTTGCCAAGTGGGCATTGTACATTTTATTTAGTGCTGCTACCAAGGTAGTATATGTAAGATGGCTACACTGCCCCTCCCACACCTCCGGGCCTTGTTATGGTAATCATTTATTTTCTAAGGCCAGGAGGGCTAGTTTTTTAAGGCCAGCAGTAGGCGAGCGAATAAATCGCTCTCCTGAAAATGCCAAGCATGCGACGTCTTATAAGATTATATCAATGTTAATAAAATATATATTATATTATCAATACTAAAAAAAAGTATTTTTTTTAGTTTTGATAACATAATATATATTTTATTAAAATTGATAAAATCTGATAATACGTCGAGTGCCTGTGATTTGCAGCAGAGGTATACTTTTTCTTGCGATCCTAAAGTATCGGCTGAATGATATGTTTAGCCATTTCTACACCACATCCCCGATCTAGCTGGGAATAGAGCCAGGGTAGGCAAGCACTGGTTGGAACGTAGAAATTATTATATTTTTCTGACTGCAAATATTTTTGTGAAGTCTTACAGTCTTACAACTATGCTTATGTGACTATGAGTATGGCCTACAAGCAGGCCTGAATCGATCCTAAAAAATCCTACCCATTCAAAAAAAATTATTGGATAAAATCCGAAAAATAAGCCGTATTTCAAAACTTCCAACTTGGCTTTTAATTTATGCAAGGTCACAGGTCGCGAGGTGTAAACATTTTCAAGAAAACACGTTGTGGGCAATGGAAGAAAGGAGCGGGCGAGGTGCTTCGGACCCCATTTCATTCATTAGTGCGAATTCAAAAAACATTTAGCCAAGGATATCATTTGTTTAAGACAATGGCAATATTGTATGTGAACTTTCATTATTTCGAATGGAGTTCCTATCAACATAAAAGGTGTTTGAATGCACGCCGTGTCATGACTGTGGTCGTGGGCACTGTTTCGAAAACCTTCGAGGATTCCCCATGCCGAGAAACTCCGTGCGAAGAGTGTTTCCTTGTTGCCACTCAAAACAAGCCATCACCTCCAGTCACCTCCGCCAAAAAAGTCTTTAAACCTGCGGTGTCCAATCGTTTAAAGTCGGCTAGGGTTGCCACTTAACTTAATTCGAATGGTGACATCGGCTCTCCGAATTTGAACTTGATATTTCACAATACTAATTGTCTTGGCTGACACAGAACTCAACGTGAAGAACATGGAAATCGGTTTGTTTACACCCCTCCACCTATGACCTTACAGAGATTAAAAGCCAAGATGGCAGTTTCGAAAATGGCTTATAGTAGCAAGTGTGTACATTTTTAATGTAGGCAAAAAAAAAAAATAATCTAAAACACAAAATTAAAAAAAAAAAAAATTTCTTATTAGACATATTAAAAAGCACAAGTCGAGTCAAATTCAGCACTGTACCTTTTCAGTCATCAGTGTACACCAAGATATATTTCTATCCAATATTTATTAGCCACATTTTCTCTTTTTTCCAAAATTGTAAAACTCAGATGTTGTTCAGCAAGGCATATATTCTATCTAAATTTGGGACAATCCATTTGGATTCTCGCGAAAACGGTTGCGAGAATCCATACCTGCTATGATTATCCTAGGATTCCATTAGGGCCGCCTGGTTGAACCCCTGTTGTACACTTATACCACGTTAGCCCTTTACCCAACACAGCATTTTAATTTCTAAAATCCAAATTGAATTTGATAATTTAAAAAAAAAATGATCTGTACATATATTTATCAATAAAACCTTACAAATATGGATGCCATTGGAACCAGCTCATTGAGCTGGTTCCAATGACAGCCATATTTGTAGTTTTCTTGACAAAGTGTCAGGATATTTTAGGTCATGTGTTAGCCTTGTATTGGTTAATTTCCTGCTGCTATGTTATGAAAAGGTGTTAACTTGACTCAATTCGTTTTACGCGAATCCCAGCAGAGGTGAAGCGAGAATCTACATGGATTCTCGCTTGCTTGTTTGCGCGAATCTTTACGAGAATGGATTCTCGGATTCTCGTTGAAATATAAGCCCTGTAATCAGAGTCGATAAAAAATGCTATCAAAACAGCATTTGTGACCTTTCGACTTTTTCGGCGCCCATGATTACAACATGCGAGCCGACAGTGTTTTTTTGTAAAACGAGAGATTTGATGCGCGCGATATATTGATTATATATCATGTCCAGGATTTTTGAAAATGAAAAGCGTATTTGTTTCCAATTCAACAGTCTTTTGCTAAAATCAATACGTTTAACGCCAATAAGCTCCAAGACTAAACTGTAGCTCTGATCCATTCGTGTACAGGATGTATATGCGTACTGCAGTAACTGACATTCCAATAATAAAATAGAAATGATTACATGGTCCAGGACATGGGCAGCGGAAGCTCGATAAACGTGGAGGGGCACAAATTTACAATGCTACCATAGTTCGACCCAATAAGAAAAAGGTTACAATCGTTTTTCGGTAAATGTTCCATGACTCGCTATAATCTCTCGTTTAGATGAATATGCCGCTGTGTGGCCACTGTCCTGTCCATTTCTTCTACTTCAACCATCTTCCAACATGGAGGCCAGCCTTCGGGCTGGAAGATAGTTGAAGAAACGGACCGAAGTAAGCGAAAGAGGGATTCTTTGGCTAAATATTGTGTGGATTTGAAAATAATGTTACTGGAATGTCTGTATATTGACACGTTTGCATGCGCCCATTTTAACTTATTGTGTAACTGCGAAACATATCTGTGGAAGAAAGTGGAGGGGCACGTGCCCAATGCCCCCTGACTCCGCCCCTCTGGTCCAGGAACATCATTAGGCTCTTAAGTTTCTTCTAGATTAAGTTTCTTCTAGACAAGCGAGTAGGGCTACGAGTAGACGCATTCTGCACAAATTAGAAATTAAGGTTACCCATGGATTCTTCTTCCGTTTTTGAGAAAGAGCCCGGGGAAAACGTCAATGGGAGCATAAAATGTGCGCCATAAAGGATCCATTTGTGAATTTGTTTTGGAGGAAAAAAGATACACAGAGAATGAGAGATATTACCTTCGTATTGAACTGAGAAAATTAATACAGAAGCTACTACATACGAAAAGTTTCATAACAAATAATCAGATGGAATCATGGTCCTTCCCTGCAGTCTCCATTCAACTGTTCTTATTATCTTCTACCATTAACCCTTAAAGGCGTGGGGATATTGATGCATTTTGTTACACATGACAGTCAAAATTGCAGTTTTTTGCTGCAAGTCTTGGCTGCCAATATTGACAATTAAGACTAGAAACAACCAGTAAGCCTCGTAGAATTTTACTCGCAAGTGAATCTAAAGCCTGCCTGTGAGGGTCGTCCTGTTTCACAGCAATAAATAATTTGATCAAAGTTGGAATGAAGACTTTAATGCTTAAAGAATAATTTGTTGTTTGTCCTTGAAAACTCGGACACTTTCTACACTCCAGTAGGTCGGTAATAGGGTTTAATCTCAGAAACCGGAATTCCCGGGTTCCCAGTTCCGAAAGCCGATCACGATACCCGTGAAATCTATAGCACGGGACCGAGAATTACATACAGCACTTTTTACGTGTCGAACTGAAGTTTTCAAAACTGAAAAACTGCCCCAAAATAACTTTGTAAGATTTCGTCAGCCCTTCCACGTCTGAACTTTTTACAATCCTGCTTCCTGAAGAACCTTTTTCACCAAATCAATCAATGTAGCTCTCGATCAATCCCGGAGGACTCTGCCTCTCTTTAACAGCAAGATCTTCACTCGCCTCAAAGTTCAAACTCGTCTAAATTTTCAGAATCACTAGTATCACTCACTATTGACTACCTCCTTCAACATCAACTCCTTTTTCACAGCCGTCACCAGTCTCCTCAGAGGAGACTGGTGACGGCAGTAAAGAGGGAGTTGAATCCAGGAGGCGGTGGCGAGAAAGCTAGCGATTCTGAAAAAAAAACGAGTTGGGAGCGGGTTTGGGTTTTCATGCTTCTCTTAGAAAGGAACTTTTCCGTATGGAGATGGCAGATTGCCAACAAATTATTCATTTTCATAAAAATAAATGCACCGAGTTATTCTCGTAAATTTGCTTGATATTATCCGGAACATTTCCCGGTTCTGAGTGTAATTTCAATCCCTTTCCCGTTACTATAGAAAGCAGAAAAAAATAAACCCTAGTACAAACTCGGCCTGGTCACAGTGAATGTTTATATTGGAACAATAACTGCATATTATTTTAAAAGAATTCCTTTAATTTTAATTTTTTTTTAATTTTTAAAATAATGCACACTTATTGTGCCTAGCGATAATTTTTCCGGATAACTGTAAAAGGTGAAACAAAGGGAGTTGTGGTCAGTGGGTTTTATCCCTTTACCTAACCTGAAAAGCAGACGACACTTGCAAAAATAATTCTTGAATAACTAATTTTTTTCATTTTTTGTCTCAAAAACATAGGTTATGACCCCTCGTTGGAACGAGCTCGTTCCAACGAGGGGTTATAACCTATGTTTTTGAGACAAAAAATGAAAAAAATAATGAAAATTAATTTGCGATTTTTGAGAATAGCGCTGGCCGATTTTGGCCGTTACGTTAGGTAAAGGGTTAAACATCAACTCCTTCACTATCGTCGCTAGTCTCCTCTGCTCTTAGAGGAGACTGGTGGCGGCAGCGAAGAGGGAACTGAAGCCAGGAGGTAGTATCGATAAAACTAGTGATTCTTAAAAGGAAGACGAGCTGGAAGCGGGTTTGTGTTTTCACTCATCGCGCAGAAAAGAATTTTCCGTATGGAGAAGGCAGATTGCCAATAAAGTATACACGTGGAACTTAATTAAGCAACCCATGTTTTTTTCGCAGTGGTGTTAATAGAAACTGTCATTATTTTCATGCTATCTTTCAGAAGGCCAAAAACTTTTGTTTGCGGAAATAATGGTTTATTGACATTTGAAAGACAACACAATGATGAAAATATGCAGTATTTTAATGGCGCTAATTACACATATCTGTCACCAATGTTTTTGATGGAAAAAATGTTCTCTCGGCAAATATGGGTCTGGAACGGTTCATGATGAAACAATGCCGGTAATTACTGACAAAAGATGTAACTTGTGATCTCCTGAACACAATAGCAGTGTCTGACGTCAGTAGCAAGTGTATCCACCACGTGCCCGGATGACAGCCTGAACCCCCCTCCTAATGCTACCAGTGAGCCTTCTGATACGGTCCAAAGGTAACTGCGGCCACTCCTTATGCAATGCAGCTTCCAAATCGGCCAAATTCAGTATATGCGGATCCGTTGCTTGCACATGACGTTCACGAAAGTCCCAGATGTGTTCTAGAGGATTCACATCGGGATTCATTGCAGGACAAGGTAGTATTGCAATAGCGTTGTTCTGAAGGAATGCTCTCACAGCATGGGAATGGCCTTGCATTGAAGTCCATGAATACAGGACAAGTAGCCAATGGGTGGATGTCAAAACGAGACACGACAACCGGATTGAGAATGCGCCGGATGTATTGATGACCATTGAGATTCCCACGTACAGTTAACTTACCAAGTTTACAATCATGAGAGAGGTATCCCCAAATCATTACTGATTATCCTCCATAAAGAACAGTTGGTCTGATGTTCCTGGGCACGGAAGCATTATTTCTATGCCTCTACACTCTCATGCGACCATCTGTGACGTGAAGCAGAAATCTAGTCTGGTCTTACCAATGGTCTCTCCTCCACGTCCTAAGATTCCAATGTTGTCGTACCATACACCACTCCAAACGTCGTCTTTGATGCTGATCGGACAGAGCTGGACGCTTTATGGCCCTTCTGGACCTCATACCCAGTGCCTTGAGACGGTTTCGGACAGTTCTGTTGCACAAACGCATGTTGGGAGCCAAAGGCGTTTCAAAACCCCACTTGAATGAAATGATTCACTCCTAACGAGACGTTCCAGACTCCGATCTTCCCGAGGAAAGGTATTTTGGGGTTGTCCAGGCCTTGGTCTGTCCTTAACATCGTTGGTTTGTCGATTGTTTCGGACATGTCTGCTGATGACAGAATGACTTTTGCCAAGTTGCCTTCCAATAGCTTTGAGTGACATGCCTGTTGCATGCATGCCAATGATTTGCCATCTTTGTGCCTCTGGCAGTCTCCTTGCCATGCCAACATTTACTGATACAAGAAGTGACAAATTTTCTTGTTTCATGCCCAGATATTGCATGTGGATGATATTGTTTTTGTGACATTCGTGGGTAGCATGCTTCATGTGGACGAGGGTATGTGTTTGGGGTACGCCATCAACCAGAAACATCATGTTTTACGAGATGAAATATACCGCAACACACAGCAATCATTAAAACATAATAATCAGTAACAGCAGCTTCACTGTCATGAAACATTTCAGGGGGAGCTTAATTAAGTTCCAAGTGTATATATTTGTAGCGTGTACGTCTTTGATAAAAGAATATAGGTATGTTCCAAATATAGTTGGGCGATATGACCGAGCCGACGGGCACCTACGTCCTAGTATGGTCCTACCCGAAGTATGTGATTCCGAAATTCCATTCAGGTTGAAATTTTCCGTCGCGCGAACGTGTCTTCCCGTCCTCGGACGGGCGAGCTCTCTATAATATAAATAATAAATATGAGGTTTGTTTTTACTTTGGAATTAGTGTTCAACCGATTACCAAAAATGACCGCTGACCGATTACCGATTATTTGAGCTCACACTCGGCCGATTCCGATTGTAATACTGTGCAGTATTAGATGAGTCGAGGCTTGAAAGAACTACATTAAATTGAACATATTTCACAGTATTAAACGTCGTTACTTTAACTACTTGAGAAACCTGCCTGACAACCAGTGGTGCAAATTGATGCTCGATACCATTTGGAATTCTAATATAGAAACGGGGTGGTCAAAACATGTGAGGGAACTAATGGACAATTACTCTATAGAGGTCACAAACACAGAAGTAGGAATGAAAGAAGGCAAAAGGTTTGTCAAAGAGAGAGTCATGGAAGATTGCAATCGAAACTGGCGAGCAGGGGTTAGCGTGAAAAGATCACTGCAGGGGTTACAATATAAAGAAAAGCCAGCTTTTGAGAAGTACCTAGATGGCACCTTTGGAGGGTCACTGCTGTTCAAACTGAGATCAAGATCACTGGAGCTTCGGGGAAAAATTGGGAGAGATGGGGAAAAGGGATGCCAAATGTGCCACTCTGGAGTAGTGGAGACCCTGGAACATTTTCTCTTGGAATGCCCACAGTATATACCTCATAGAATAAAATTTACTGGAAGAATAATGCAGAAGTGGGGTGAAGAAACAAAGGATAGATGGCTGAAGGGGGACACGAGGGAGAGGGTAGGAATGCTTATTGAAGAAATTGAAAAAGAGGAAGTGAGGGACACTATTAAGCAGTTTATATCTGAATGCTGGGAGGAGAGGAGGGGAAGAGGGGGTGGGGTGCAGGGGGAAAGATGGCCTTCTCTTATGAGGACCGCGACAAATCAGCGGCTGGCCAAAGAGTTATTATTATGTTGACTCAGGTCGCATGACAAAATGACCAGACGCGCACACTTGGGCGGTATACGTGGCTCTCAGGGCCGCATATCCCGCCCAAGTGCGCGCGACTGGTCATTTTACTGTGACCTGAGTCAATGGAGTGCAGCCTTCACTCTTTCCTGCATGAACTGACGATTGTCGCAAGTACGCTCAATCGTAAACTTTATACATGTCGTTTAACATGTATATCTCGTAAAGGGGCGTCTAGAAAAATTAAGAATACACATTGTGGTTGTTTCTCAACTTTATTGAATGATATCATTGACATCATTTTACCTTAACAATTGAACAATTGCAGAAAATAAAATATGGTTAATGAATCATCACAAAAAAAAAATGCTTGGCAACAATCGGTTGAACTGATGTTCCAGGAGTCGTTGCTGTTGTCATCCGATTGCTCATAATCGGCTGATTGGGGTGGCCGATTTCGATCATAGATTGAGCGCTATTTGAAATACACTCACAGGGGTATAATAATAACCAAAACTCTCTAAATTATTTTACGAATTGTAAACTGATTTTTGCGACAGGAGTTTACAAGAGTCAAAACACTGATTCTCGTACATCGGGGTAAATGTTAATAGCTGGTTTCATAACGGAGTACATATATTGCCTTTTATCATTCACGTCCAAACACATCAGTTCAAGACATCAAATCTTGCTTTGCCAGCTCACTTGATATAGTGCCTTGAGATTGACGAACAAATGCTGGGATTCATGATTGATTAAATCAGTGATCCAGACACATCTTTCTCACAGAGTGAAACTGTTATTAAGGACGCGCATTTACATCACCGATGAACAGAATGACACACCGCCGTTATTATCAATGAAAGGACATTTATCACAAGTTAAAAAATAATGATTGGCAGTAACCGGAGGCTATTTGATACTAGTGACGTAGTTACGGGAGTGGGAGTGGGGTGCAAGTTCCACTTTGGACCAGTGCTGGGAATGAACAAAATTGAACGGTGCAGTTTTAAGCTCCCGTGAATTCAGAGACGGGAGTAAATTGCACCCACAAAATGTTAGTATATGAGTTTTCGAGGGAACACTGTCACCAACACCAGAAACCTTAACCCTTTGAACTCTTGTGGTATCTTCCATGCCAGTTCAATGGCAGCAATTAGAAGAGTCCATATTCATTATTTGGGGTAGACCTCGGGGCTGCACGTTGAAAATATTGTTTGCTCTTGGTACTTGGTACTCCGGCTTCCTCCACCCGTAATCTTGTCCCTGAGATGGAACCAGTTCTGTTTAAACAGTATTTATTTCAAATCAAATAAATTTACCAAGATTAGCGTTCAATTTTAACAGAATATTACATGAACTGAAGTAGATTCAGCAGTAAACTTGTAGCTTATTCAACGCAGTCGCCATACATTTTGAAACAAAGGAGATATGAACAGTTGGCATATCGAACCAGTTTTGGTTCTGAAAAGAACCAAAACTGGTTCGATATGCCAACTGTTCATATCTCCTTTGCTTAATAATGATTTGAGACAACCTCGTATGAGATCTAAACTTACGGCTGAAACCCCCTCAATTTATGTTTAATTCTGTTAATATTTAATGTTAATCTTTATAAATTTATTTGATTTGAAATAAATACTGTTTAAACAGAACTTGTTCCATCTCAGGGACAAGATTAGAACCAGTTTTGTTTCTAAAGAGAACCTATATTTTTTGCAGTGTAAATGTCGGAATATTTCAGGTAATGTTTTCCTTTTATTGGGTAATTTGCTGTCGTTAATGTTAGATAAAGGGTTAAATTGACTTAATTCATTTCACGCGAATCCAAGCAGAGGTGCAGCGAGAATCTGCATGAATTCCTGTTGATTTTGTTTAGCGAATCTTTGCGTGAATAGATTCTCGGATTCTCGTCGCAATATAAGCGCTAAAATCACAGAATTACTGTTATATTGATATGATCTGTTTTGGCAAAATATACCAATGTTGAGCTCAGTGATATTTGTTGCGCAGTGGTAGAATAATACAAGAACAACTTATTCTGTATTTTCCTGATGTGAATTCTTCTCTGTTACTATCAGTAAACCTCAAATCAGCCTCTTAATCAGGTACTGAATACTGAACCGATACCGTGGTATACTCTCATAAAAAGAGAGCGCGGTGGCTCAGTGGTAAACTGTTGCACTTCTATGCTAGAGTCCCGAGTTTGGTCCAAGTCCGGAACAACCTGCGTTTTTTCCTGTTGCCAGGCTCTTTATCCCGGTTGCCTACATGGGGGCACGATGACGCCGTGTACTAAGGCGTACTGCACGCCGATAGTGCACATGTGTTCAACAACTGTAACCCTGCTTGAGAGTTAGAATGTCGAGGAGTTGATAGTGGCTCGTCGATGCTCAGTGGTTCTCTCCGGGTACTCCGGCTTCCTCCACCTGCAAAACAGTCATGGTCACGATTAGCCATTGCACATAAGTATGTGACCTTAAACACCAATTATTACCACTTTAGCGGACGTACTCTAGTACATTAACAAAGTTTAACAGGGCCATTACAAGGACGTAACACTCAACTTAAAAAGGTCACTTGACATGTCGGGCCGTTAATGAGTGAAAACTCTCATTAACAGCCCGACGCATCACGTGATTTTTGTTCCTTGCTGTCGTTCACTGAGAAATGGAAATGGCTTCAACTTGTAAACAATATGATTTTATTTAAATTATTAAATATGTAAAGTGTCGAGTAAAGTTAGCCCCTTAAGAACAAGCAGCTGTATATATGTAAGTAAGTCTGTATACATTTTAATCCTTTATTCCTGACTTAAAAGCGGTAAGCATCGGGTCTGTTTTAAGTTATCTAACTTCGTTGCAATTGAAAGCGTACCAGTGCCGATCATTATGACATATGATAATCATGCGGCACCAGTTTGTTTGACAACAGACAATATTATCATCTCGTCCCGGAGTTCCAATGTGTTCTGTGTGCTAGTAGGCACATTGGAACTTAGGGGACGATCTGTCGAAATTGAAAACTTTAACCCTTTACCCAAAGTAACGGCCAAAACCGGCCAGCGCTATTCTCAAAAATCGCCAATTAATTTTCAAAATATTTTCATTTTTTGTCTCAAAAACATAGGTTATGACCCCTCGTTGGAACGAGCTCGTCGAGCTCGTTCCAACGAGGGGTCATAACCTATGTTTTTGAGACAAAAAATGAAAAAATTTAGTTATTCAAGAATTTCTTTGCAAGTGTCGTCTGCTTTTCATGTTAGGTAAAGGGTTAAAAATGTCATGTAAGATACAGGGTGAAAACTTTCTCAGATTCCCAGTGGTAATAATAGTAATAACATGACTTTGTCGAACCTTGTGGTTTATTAACGGCCCAACAGGTGTGAATAACTGACCTTCAGCTTATTAACGGCGCTCGACTTCGTATCGGGCCTTTTATAAGCTGTGGGCTGTTATTCACACCTGTTGGGCCCGTTAATAAACCACAATGCCCTCCAAAGTCATTTATTGTTATATAAATAAACAATAAATAACTCCCCTAAAAGTGCCGACACCACAACTCTCTAATTTACATAAACCCGAGAAACTTTTTCTTGTGTATTTTGTCTATCTGTTTTTCCACTGGCATTTATTACTGACTCCACTTTTGCTACTAATTAACCCTAACTGATATAGATTGTTGCTTCAGACCAGGAGCTTCCAGAATGATCAACACGGGGATGCCTTGTCGTTGAATTGAGATAAATTGTACTTACGCAAATAACTGTTTGACGCGTAGAATTGCGAAGCTCAATCCCTTTGGCTTTTTTCCTAGACGAGTTAATAATGCCAGACATTCCCAAAAGCATGTTAATTAAACTCGTGAACTTTAAGCAAACATTTGTCAATGGTTGTCGTTACTGTTACAAGGAGGGCGGCCTTTCCTGGCAGGTTGGGACAGCCAATGAAATTGTCTGTGATGTAGACAAATTAACTTACAGGAGAAGGACCTGTTATAATGGGGAAACATATCAGCCAATTACCTAGACACCATCATTTTCTGTTCGATCATAATTAACACCCGACAAAACAGTTCATTTCATTTCCACCGTTCATTTTCTTTCCCAAACGTAAAATACAAGAAATGTTATTCAACTCTCAGATCAACAAAATATCCAAAGCATCAGTTACGTTTTTTAATTGGGGTTTAATGACACTTCCGACAGAGAGGGTCACCTAATATCGGGATGTTTTACGACGTGGAGGAAGCCGAAGTACCTTACGAGAACTATAGAGCAGCGGCGAGCAGCTGCCATTGCCTTAGCAATGGCTAGCATCGCAACTCCGCACTGCAGCACACGCAGGGTTAGATTGGTTGAAGACATGCGCAGCATCGACGTACAGTACGCCTTAGTACACGACGTCATCGTGCTCCCATGTGGACAATCGGGGTTAAGTGCCTTGCCCGGACAACTGTCAGGCTCACCAATGTACTAACTCCACACAAGCAAGGTTAGCTTTGGTTGAAGACAAGTGCACCATCGACGTGCAGTACGCTTTAGTACACAGTGCCACCATGCCCCCAGAGAGGCAATCGGGATTAATGTCTTGCTCAAGGACACAACGCATTTACCATCAACTGCGGTTGCACGTATATGAATTTACGCCTTGCAGCAGATGTTCCCATATATATTTATTATCCACCACCACGTAGTGGGAGGGGGTGTAGGAATAGGTTCCGTCCCTCTCTCCTGCCCCATTTCTTGTCATCACATTTTAAAGAAAATTGTTCACCGTAGGCTGGCCCAATTTGATGCTTTTGATATACTTTTTAGCTCCCCAGATTGAAATCACGGTTAGTAATCACTCAACCACCACCCGTCGTCCGTGAACATGGTGTTTGCACCTTCTCCAAAAGCACCGAACCGATATCAGTTAAATTTGATGCTCGTAGAGCAATATTTGTCCATGTAATGGGAGGGGCAAGTTTTTTGACCCCGCTTAAAATTTCCATTTTCTGAACCGATGATCCGATTTGAACCAAATTGGGTATGTGGTATTATTAACAAAAAATTTCCCGTGTGTCCGTGGGAACCCCTGGAGCTAAAATAGAAATATTTTCAAATACCCATATTTCCCAAACCGCACGGAACAGAGAACCTTAGGATCAGAAGAATGGAATGGTAAAAAATTGCCGTCGGTTGTGTCAGGATGTTCTGTAGAGGAGTTTCTGAATAATGTTGAGTCAGCATATTTGCGGTGATTTAAAAAAAAACCCTTCCCCAGAACCACTGATCAGAATCTTTTGATAATTGGTATACACCATCCTGGGAGGGAGGGGATGGGGTGGAGGTGGGGGTGGGCACAAGTTTGTTAAAAATGAAGCCCATTATTTCGTATTTGGGCTCAGTTGAGAAGCCCAAATTTTTTAAGCCTATTTGATTTACAAGGATTGGATGTCACCCTGTGGTATTGCGTTCCATTCTTGCCTTGATATGCAACTTATATTAACGACTGTCCTTGGCCCAATGGTGCAAGTGTGTGGGATGACCTTCGTAGCGGCAACTTCGTGATCTTGCTCTTCTCGAATACTACGAAGGGATCTTTAGCCTGCACGGAGTGTGAGGACAGCCATTTTAGGTCCCCATCCGATAGGACGGTTCGTTGTGACATCATCAACCCCACAATTGGTGCTGACAGAGAGTGATCGGACACCTCGAGAACCTTCCACGTCCGAGGATCGATCCCGGGACGTCTGGCATGAAAGGCCAGCGCATCTACCCACTCGGCCACCACTTTCGAATTTTGCCTTAGGGCAAAATGGGGAATAATGTTTAAAGATGTTCTTCTGAACCACCAGTCAGAATTTTTTGATATTTGGTATAACTCATTGTTTTAAGGGTCAGATTCAAGTGTGTTCAAATCAAGTCCCCCATTTAATATTTGGTTTTCCTATGGGGCCCAAATTTAAGCTTATTGTCATGTGGGGAATAATCTTTGAAAATCTTCTTCAGGTCCCCCAGTCAGAATCCTTTGATATTTGGTATACGGCATCCCTAGGGAGCCCGGAATTTAACTTAGTGAATACGTGGAATAATCTTTAAAACTCTCATTCTGCTGAAACCCTAGTCAGGATAATTTGATATATGATATCCAGAATTCTTAGAGGGGTTGCATTTAAATTTATTCAACTGAAGTCCATTGGTTAATAATTGGGCTCTCCATGGGAGCCCGAATTTTAACTTAGTGCAATATGGGAAATAATCTTAAGAATCTTCTTCTTCAGATCCACCAGTCAGAATTCTTGTCACGAACCACCGATCAGAATCTTTTGATACATGGTATACACCACCTTTTGGGGAGTCAGATTCAAGTTTATCAAAATCAAGTCACTGGGTTAATATTTGGGCTCCCTATTGGAGCCAGAATTTTAACCTAGTCCAATATGAGGAATAATCTTTAAAAATCTGCCTCCTGAGATGCAATCAGTATCCTTTGATATTGGTATACGGCATCCTTAGAGGGTTCAGATTCAATTTATTCAAATAAAAATGTCCTTCAGATCCACCATTCAAAATCTATTGATATTTGGTATACGGCATCCTGGGGTTGAGGGGAAAGGGTCAGATTCAAGTTTGTTCAGGTCAAGTCTCTAGGTTGATATTTAGGCTCCCTTAGTAGTATGTCCGGGGCTTTTGAGGGAATAGTTGGATGACCCCGGTGGATGACCCCGGAAGTGACGTCATGTCACGTGACGTAGTGCCGCCATGTTGTGTTGTCATGGTAACCCACGTGAGCGGCCATGTTGTGACGTCATCTCCATAGTGATACGTGGTGTGAGTGCGCATGCGCAGCGCGTGTTGTTAGGGTGATACGTGTTTCCGTCGTCCATTTTGTATACTGGAGGCCGCCATCTTGGTTTCTATGGTAGCACGTGATTGCTATGTTACCTAAGGCCTACAATAGGATAGGGGTATGTTCGGTGGGTATGTTCGATTGAATCGGAGTAAATCTGATTACCACAAACAACCCGACATTCCCCCAAATCACCAAAATCCACCCAATATCACCGAAATTGACTTTATTTCCCCAATTTATCAGCTTAGCACGTAGTGCTATAGTACTAAGGGGTACAAGGGGGTGCATTCGATTGAACAGGAGTAATGTTCTGGATTAGAATTCTCCCAGAATCCCTATTTGGATCCTTATCCCATGACGTTTTTCCCCTATTAAGAATAGCACGTATTGCTATAGGACAAATTTACCCAGAATTCTCTGTTTCTATCTATATATGCAATAGTTTACGTCTACCTAGACATGTTCCTTTATTCTAGAGTATACTCCAGTAGCGTAGAAGAGCCTATTAATTGGAACGGCTTTACTTATTATTACAATATTTAGCAATTTCTGGTCTATTCTTGTTAGTTCTGACCCTATTCCAAGTACTCTTGTTGTTTCATTTATATAACTTACCAATCAGATTTCTTGATTTCCCATAACCTGTATGCAGGGTTATCTCCCTTCTGTATAACAAAAGACTATATCCAATGGCCATATCCCATGGAATCCCATTTTTTTGCAAAACACCTGTGGCTATGGAATCCCATTTTTGTCATATGTGCTTATGTGAAAAGGCACAATGTGACACAATATGCCATATCACATAGGCACATGCTTTATGTGCCGATATGTGCTTATGTGACAAGGCACAATGTGACACATTGTGACTTTTCACATAGGCACATACGGGTATTTGAGGATACCTATGGCCTGGTATTGTATTATTTGAGGATACCTATCGAGGATACCTATTGGAGAATCCCTTTTTGTCATATGTGCTTATGTGAAAAGGCACAATGTGACACAATATGCCCTATCACATAGGCACATGCTTTATGTGCCGATATGTGCTTATGTGAAAAGTCACAATGTGACACAATATGCCCTATCACATAGACACATACGGGTATTTGAGGATACCTATGACCTGGTATTGTATTATTTGAGGATACCTATCGAGGATACCTACTGGAGAATCCCTTTTTGTCATATGTGCTATTGTGCTTATGTGAAAAGTCACAATGTTACACAATATGCCCTATCACATAGCCACATACGGGTATTTGAGGATACCTATGGCCTGGTATTGTATTATTTGAGGATACCTATTGAGGATGTCTATCGAGAATACCTTTATAGGATACTTATCTGAGGATACTATATAGGCTGTACATATCCCTATAGGTCTCTTGCTGGCCCTTAGTACTGTTAATCCACCTGATGCATTATGTTATCCTATGACTGGTATAGGTAGTATGCAATGCTAGGCATAGGGGTATTGTGGGTAGGGGTACTGCCTGGTAGTTTAGAACGGTACTATAGTATGGGCAGTATATACACCTATAGGCCCCTGTTAGTGCTTGGTACTATTAACCAACCGATTGCTTTGTTTTATTATATGGCTGGTATATGTAGTACGTTATGGTAGACCTAGTGATTTTGTGGGGGTGGGGGTAATGCTTGGTAGTTTAGAACGGTAGAATAGCATAGGCTGTACATACCCCTGTAGGTCTCTTGCTGGCCCTTGGTACTACTGATCCACCAGGTACTTCATATTATTGAGCAGTATTCTGGGTGGGGGTCAATGCCTGGTAATACAGAACGGCAGCAGAGTATGGTTGGTATATTCCCCTATAGATCCCATCCTAACCGTTGATAGTATTAACCTACCAAATGCTTTGTATCATCCTGTTACTGGTAAGGTGGTACGTAATACCAGTAGTTCCTACCTTATTCCGAGTACTCTTGTTGTTTCATCTATCTAGATCATTTATATAAATTATAATTAACCAATTAGATTGCTTGATTTCCCATAACCTGTACTTAATCGTACAGAGTTATCTCCCTTCTGTATAATAAAAACCTATATCAATGGCCATATTCCCAAGCACCCCAATTTCGGCACCCCTTTTTTGAAAAGCATATGGCCTTCGGCACCCCTTTTTTCTGAAATGAGGATAAGAGTCGTAGTAAATTATACATCATTGTGCCTTGTCACATAAGCACATATCGGCACATAAAGCATGTGCCTATGTGATAGGGCATATTGTGTCACATTGTGCCTTTTCACATAAGCACATATCGGCACATAAAGCATGTGCCTATGTGATAGGGCATATTGTGTCACATTGTGCCTTTTCACATAAGCACATATGACAAAAATGGGATTCCATAGCCACAGGTGTTTTGCAAAAAAATGGGATTCCATGGGATATGGCCATTGGATATAGTCTTTTGTTATACAGAAGGGAGATAACCCTGCATACAGGTTATGGGAAATCAAGAAATCTGATTGGTTAGTTATATAAATGAAACAACAAGAGTACTTGGAATAGGGTCAGAACTAATAAGAATAGACCAGAAATTGCTAAATATAGTAATAATAAGTAAAGCTGTTCCAATTAATAGGCTCTTCTACGCTACTGGAGTATACTCTAGAATAAAGGAACATGTCTAGGTAGACGTAAACTATTGCATATATAGATAGAAACAGAGAATTCTGGGTAAATTTGTCCTATAGCACTACGTGCTATTCTTAATAGGGGAAAAACGTCATGGGATAAGGATCCAAATAGGGATTCTGGGAGAATTCTAATCCAGAACATTACTCCTGTTCAATCGAATGCACCCCCTTGTACCCCTTAGTACTATAGCACTACGTGCTAAGCTGATAAATTGGGGAAATAAAGTCAATTTCGGTGATATTGGGTGGATTTTGGTGATTTGGGGGATTGTCGGGTTGTTTGTGGTAATCAGATTTACTCCGATTCAATCGAACGTACCCACCGAACATCCCCCTATCCTATTGTGGGCCTTAGGTAACATAGCAATCACGTGCTACCATAGAAACCAAGATGGCGGCCTCCAGTATACAAAATGGACGACGGAAACACGTATCACCCTAACAACACGCGCTGCGCATGCGCACTCACACCACGTATCACTATGGAGATGACGTCACAACATGGCCGCTCACGCGGGTTACCATGACAACACAACATGGCGGCACTACGTCACGTGACATGACGTCACTTCCGGGGTCATCCACCGGGGTCATCCAACTATTCCCTCAAAAGCCCCTGACATACTACTTCCCTTGTTTTGCATTACTGGAAATCAGGGCATTATTTCTGTGGTAGCACCCAAAATTCCTAATACTCGAAAAAAATCATTTGGCATGGACAACAGAGTTATAAATAATTAAATAACTTCTTTCTTCTGCAGTGTTAATTAGCCATAGGTGCCAATTAAATCCTTCTTTAAACAGCTTAGGTCAGGTGAGCACTTCAGGCTCCATGGGGCCTCTTGTCCTATTAATACACTTTGAGGAGCAATTTTTTTTAGTATTATCGACTTCAGTCCCAAACAAATTATTGTAAATTCATGTTTCGAGTCTAGCTGTATGAATTTGCATAATTTCATGTTCTTGCTGTTGCCAGCATCACGTCAGGATGTCGCAATTCAGACATGGGGTGAAATGAAAAGTCCACACATGCAGACAATAGCGTGTATGTCCACCGTTTGTCTCTTGGATGGCAAGACCTCGCGTGGACCTGATAAGTCTATGGATGTCACCCTGTGGCATTGCGTTCCACTCTTGCCTTAGAACCTTACGTAAATCGCCTAACGTCTGAAGTGGTTCTATACCTTCCAGTGAGACGGGAAATAGTGGCCACAGAGACTCCGAACTCAGCAGCGAGCTCATCTGGAGGTATCCCAGCCTCATGCATACCAATGTCACGCAGCCTCTGATTTTCGGTTAACCTTGGCACCTTTTAAAGTGTCGGAAGACAAAAACTAGCATGTTTTCTCACAATATCTAGCACAATATAACTCAAAGAAAATAGTCGGTAACCTATTCAATTTGACATTCTCGGGTAGCACGTGCTAATTTGAAATCCGTATCAAAATTGTATACGGTTGGGTGGACAACAACAACATGTCATTAACCCTCTGCACTCTGATGTCAAAATACCCAAGTTTTCAGCAGCAAATATTTCCCACAATGCAACTGAGAATTTAAAAAAATTATATCTTGTTTGACAGAGCTCATTGAGCTCTGTCAAACAAGATATAATTTTTTAAATTTTTCATGTGGCATGGGCAGTATGGGGCCAATGATGAAAAATTTGAAATACTACCAGAGTGCTAGGAGTTAAACTCTTTGCACTACTTCTTGTCCACGCACATGTAACATAGAACTATTATATTTCATCCTTTATGCTATTTGTTCATATTTGTTTCTATTATATTTTCTTTTTTGACTCAGTATATAGTCTGGGAGGTGAGATTTCCTATTTTTTCTTGAGAAGCATAAAATGTCAAATGTTGGAAGCTTACAATATACCATCGACTGCAATGCACGATAATAAATCCAGTAAATTACTTCAAAAATTAACAAATGATTACACACTCTATTTATAACAATGACAACAAAAAGAACGGTAAAAATAAATTGCGTACTTATCGCGCCTTCAAAAATGACATTAAATTCGAGCCCTATTCAGCTTACTCAAAAACAAGAGAAGTGCAAATTACGTTTACGAGATTACGGATTAGTAATCATAATTTGGCAATTGAAAAGGGGAGGCATGCACAGTCGCCAATACCTTTAGAAAATAAGATTTGCAATGCTTCTGATGTTTGTAAGGACGTCGGCAATGTGGAATCCGAAATGCATTTTGTCATGGACTGCCCGACCTGTACAAACATCAGGAGACAGTTGTTTGCAATAATTAACAGAAACAATGCAGATTTCTCAAATGCAAGCAAACAAGATCGGTTTGAATTTATTATGAAAAATAATACGGCCTCATTATGTCACACCATCTGCAACATAATCCTGCTGTTCTTCAGGAAAAGAGAAACAATAATTGCAAAATAGTAGATCATTAAACTGACTTTGGGTTTTGACTTTATATACTTATATGTATGATACATTAGCCTTATTAACTATACAAAAATAGCCGTTTCGTTTTTTATTTGTTTATTATAATCATATCATATCTCTGTTAACTCTTTATGCAATCTGCCTCTCTGCAGGTGTTATTTTGCTTGAATAAACTATTACTACTATTACTACAAAAAACTGGCAAATCACTGTAAAAAACACATTAGCTAAACAGAGAGCCAAAGTAGACATTTATAAGTGTTGGTAGGTGTGATACTGTTAGGTATTTTTAATTACGGATTATCTGTGATGTGTTGCCTTAAAATGCCAAGTTTCCCTTTGTAACTTTTAATAAACGAAAACAACAGACAGCTCCCAGAGCTCCCAGAGCTGTCAGCTGTTTTCGTTTATTAGAAGTAACAAAAGGAAACTTGGCTTTATTTTCTACTGATGTCATAGGTGTTTTCTCAACAATTACTTGCTTACTTGAACCTTCCTCACTCATCTAATAATTTCAAGGGAGATAACTATCGAATGTCGATTTTTATGGCGATGTTAGTCAGCGATGAAAAGTGTCCGACACGATATGATCCTGAGTGTCATAAGTATTGGTGAACTCCAATATATTAATAAATGGACCTCAAGTTGGAACACCGTGACCTCTCTTCGCTAAACCGTTACCAATGCTTACCTGCCTTATTCACAAAATTTGAGCTATTGTTTGGGTGATAACTCCACCCGGCAGGTGGTTTAGCGGGAACATACATTTGATTATGCTGTGGAAGTCAACGTTCTTATAACCATTTTGAAACTAAATAAGTTTTAATTGATTTCCGAGGAGCAAATAAATTACTTTTCCCAACATAACGGCCAAAACAGGACAGCGCTATTCACAAAAAATTCACCATCCAATTTTCATTATTTTTTTATTTTTAGATTATGGTCCCTCATTAGAAGGAACTCGCCCCACTGAGGGTCACAAGCTTTTGACGCAAAAAAAAAAAAAATAAAAAAAAATAAAAAAAATTAGTTATTCAAGAGTTTTGTTTACAAGTGTCGTTAGCGTTTCGTGTTTGGAAAAGGGTTATGCCGAGATAGAGATGCGCGCTGGTGACAGCGCATTATTCACTGAAAAGTCTACTTTGAAGTGGTTAAGAACTTGCAGGAACGCGCAGTAATGAAACAGACACAAACTAGATGAACTGATTGTGCCCGCACAATACACAGGATTTTCCTCCTATTTTTCGTCTCAAAATTGAGAAGAACGCAGAAAAACGGATTTTTGATGAGCCTATTAACACATTGACGGTAGACGATATAATGTCAAGATTTTTTTTACGGAAACCCTGTTGTTTGATGTAAATCACTGGGGTCTTCTCGTTTGACCAGCAGCTATTGTTCAGGAGAGAAGTGTGATAACTACCATGATATTTGGAAGGTCGTTGTCGGGTTTCGGGGTTAGTACAGAGAAATTTGCGGAGGGGGTAATGTCCAGATGGTCATAGACTCCTAGTAAGGACAAAGTCTTCCTGAGAATATTTTGCAAAGTTCAGTACTCTTAAGATTTAATTTAAGCAGTTGTAGCATGTGCTGCCCTATATTGGAAAGCATTTGTGGGGGCTCTAAGTTGTATGAAATTGCACTGGGTCAATTTTTATTTTTATTTTTTTTTTTTGGGGGGGGGGGGGGCATTTAGGGGACTTGCCCCCTCCCCCCCCCCCCCTTCATTCCGTGGCTACACTTCTGAATCAAAACAACAGCAATGTCGGCAGGATCTCTATGCAGTATGCCAGCTCCCATCTAATGAAATTCTGTACTGACCGCTAAGGCTCCGTACATTGGAACAACCATAGACATTTCACACTGCGCGTTATTACTATGTCGACCTCATTATTTATTTATTTATTGGCGTTTAAGGTCACATATTTATGCACAATGGCTAATCATGACCGCGACAATTTTACGGCTGGAGGAAGCCGGAGTACCCGGAGAGAACCACCGAGCAACGACGAGCAGCTGCCAGCTCCCCAACATCGTAACTCCGCACTGCAGCACAGGCAGGTTTAGATTGGTGGAAGACATGCGCACCATCGACGTGCAGTATGCCTTAGTACATGGCGTCATCGTGCCCCCATGTGGGCAATGGAGATGAAGTGTCTTGCCCAAGGACACAACGCGGTTGCCGCAGGTGGGATTCGAACCGAGGACCTCTCGGCTTGCAGCCTTACACCTCTACCTACTGAGCCACCGCGCTCCCGTCGACCTCATCAAATGTCAACGAGTGGACGACATTTGGCAGTAAATCCAACGCCTACCCTGTATAATCTAAAAGCGCATATTTTTCTGAATATAACTGTTCTCTGTCATAAATGCATGTATTTAGATCCGAGTGCCAGCACGTCTCAATGTGATAGACACAAATTGTCATTTCGCCGTGTTGACCAGACCAGTGCAGAGGCTTCTGACCACGTGAAGTGAATGACAATGCGTTTTTGAAACAGATGGCTTTCTTCAAGAAAATTGTGATGAGTACTCTCCCTTGATGTGCAGAGCTTTGTTTTCAGCATCGGATTCCAAGTTTCCTTTCTTGCTGTCACATTTTTTGAAACGTTTTGTTTTCGAAATAACAGCATATCAGAATATTTCTTTATTGAGTAAAAATTGTTCCAATATATTTACCACTATGTATTATTCTTTGGGTTTTTTTTCACCAAATTTCTTGCCTATTTGATATTTGTGGGACATCACTATTCACTGGATTGGCAATGCTCAAGTAACTTCGTGTTAACTCGAGAAAGTCGCCCGCCTTTAATGAATTAAGGTGGACCAAAAATGGCCCACCTGGGCTCATTTTAGGCGGAACATTATGGCTCCCCAGCCATTCTGACAATGACAAATATGGATTTGTACGACCACAACATGTGTAGGCCTAAAATGAAGATTAACCAATCATGTATTCGTCACTTTAGGGGAATTCCACCAGACATTGGTCATATTTCCCCAACCCTTCCTGTTGCTTCTTATCTACATGTTCGTCGCAGGGTAGATGAATAATTCTCAGTTATTTATCTATGCCGTGAGCTCTTATGGTGAAAGCCTGAAATTGAAACGCGGTACCAGAAGGCAACTTCCCCGGCCCGAAGTCAGCAGTATTTAAAAATTTGACATGGAGGTGGGGAGAGGGGGGGGGGGGGGGGGAGGGGACAATTGTGTAGCTAAGGCTAATTCGAACCTGAACCCAAAGTCCGTAATATATAAGGCATACCCAAAATGCACAGCCCCGCCGACGTGATTGAGACTATTGGAGGGGGTCCCCCTTCTCGATTTTTTTAAATAAGAGGCTCTGTTAACTATTCTAGAGCCTTTTAGTGCCTCATTTGAGGCTTGTCATGGCTCTACGTTTAGTCAATGGTTAACACAATAGGCCTGTTTTTTAAGCGAACGATCGTTTGGTTCGCCTGGAGGTCGCCAGAATTGAAAAATACGCGAACGAAAAATGGGTCGCTTCGAAATCCCCGACGGTTCGCGCAAAGTTTTTGAGGGTTCGCATAAATATTGTTTGTAGTGATGAGCCGTATACGTGTGAAAATTGTTCCAAATCGCTTCGTGGATTGCCGCAAAAATTTGATACAGTCCGATTCGGTAATGGCAGCCAGGCTAATTAGGGATGTTTCGCTATGTAATGTCAGCACAGTTAGTAACAATCTGGCAATACCGTCGGAATTGCCACTGTCATCAAATTCAGTGAGGACGGAGGAGGGGATGAGTAGCTGGAGTCATGTTCCCATAAAAAATAACAAACTCTCAGTGTTCTACTTTCGATTTCAGTTTAGGAAACAAAATACCATGTAACATTATGAACAACGTTCACTGAAATTGAGGTCGCCGGGTGCAAGTCGCGTCGGATAGTTTTACTGGTGGAGGAAGAGCCTCAACATCCAAATTCTGAATAACGGCCACTTTAACCCGTCTCGTAGTACAGTTTTGTCAGGTCAAAGTGGTAATCGAAAAAAAAAGTTTGTTTTTTGATCAAAAATTTTCAGTCCAAACCGGACCAAACAATTTCCAGGTAAAAGAAAAATCGTTTTCGTCTCAAAATTGAACAAAACACACAAAAAAAAACAAAAACAAAAATTTCCGGATTTTGGTCTAAAAGTCCGAACCGGAGTAGTAGTTCTCCAGCCATCAGAAGCCAAGTGAAATAAAACCCTATTCCCATTTGGTGGGGAAAGGTTTAAGGAGACCGTGAATGTTGCCATTTCAATCAGGGAAGCCTTATACGAGTCAAGAACGCCAAGGATTCTCATGCCAAAAAGAGGGTGTACGGACCGTTGAAAGGCCGAGAGTGTACTTTTGGCGACCGCCCCAAGGCAAACTCAACAAAATTGTGCTTCCAAACTACGGGGAATCTTTTTACCTATATATGCGCTACACATTCTCAATCACCGCCCCTTTTAACCCACGCCGGTAGTACAGTATAATTAGGTCAAAGTACCAGTCTGAAGACCGATGTTTCGTTTTTTGGTGTAGTGTAAAAAAAAAATAAAAAAATTTCGTCTCAAAATTGAACAAAACACATAAAAAACAAAAACAAAAATTTCCGAATTTTCGCCGAAAATTTTGGAAGCCCGAACCGGACCGAAAATTTTCAGGGTAAAAAAATTTTTTTTTTCGTCTCAAAATTGAACAAAACGCATAAAAAACGAAAAAAAAACTTCGATTTTTTGGCCGCCATTTTGGATTAACGAAAAATCAAAACGAAATTCTTTTGATTTTTTTCATAAACCGGTATTACTGCCTTCATTTTGGAACCCTTGTAGAGGTCTCATTATATTCAAATCTCGATATTTCAATCCAAAATGGCCGATTTACGACATAACTTTCCGTTTTGTGAAAAATTTTGGCAGAAAACATAAAAAATGGAAAAAAAATACCGATTATATTTGTTTTAGACAAGAGTAATTCTGACAAGTCTGTCAAAAAATAAAGTCGATAGCTTTTTTCTTTCATGAGATATTGGCCTACGAAGCTTTGGGCGTTTTTGCCCACCAAGAGACATTTCCCCCTAAATACTAATGGTTTTATTTATTAGAACTCATGGCCGTCATTGATCCTGCAAAGTTTGAAAAAAATCTTAAAGACCGTTTTCGAGAAAACTCTTTCCCCGATGTGTTGGAAAAAAAAAGAATAATAATCTTGGAAATAACAAATAGATTTTCCTTTCAGGAAAATCCAAATTAACGCGACATGATAGAGAGGTGACCCTAATTTTTTTCATGCAACGAATCAAAGTAGCACTTTTCTCATGGAGTTTTGTATTGTGTTTGTGAACGTAAAGTCTGTTTGTTCGATTCCGAAATAGTACTCAATTGTATTGCTTTCTAAATCCACCCACTTTCTGACATTTGCTGTGCTGTGTTTTGTCCTTTTCTCCGGATTCCGGGCCTCAAGTGAAAATGACACTCACGTACTTCTAATTATTCGGAAGCATTCATCCCGGAATGTCAAAATGTGCGTGTTAGAGCAACGCTTTAGATCCTGTATTGTTGATGGGGCTGTTCTTGATCGAAATTTAATTTAAACGTATTCAAGGACTTTGAAATTCAATAAAATTCTGTTCAAACGTTCAAACTCATCTTATTCTAACTTGATTTACACAAATTAATATTTTGTGAGAATCAATATATTGAAACTATAAAGAGCCAAAATATGCTTCAGTTAACGAAATTTATTTCTTGTAGTTCGCGATAGCTGTCAACCTGCAATTGAGAGGGATATTTTTAGCTCAACTTGACAAAATCAAGCTGAGCTATGCCATCACTTCTCGTCCGTATACGTGCGGATGTACGTCCACAATTTCTTTCGGAACACCGCAGAGGTCGCATTTATGATCAGATCGCCTTGAAACTTGGTATGCTTGTTTGGGGTTACCTCGAGATGGGAGCTATCGATTTTCTTCATTTTCCGTCAAAAAATGTTGCCGCTGGCAATGACCTTTGAACTTAGTTCAGGCATCAATATATTCCTTTGGCACGCCGTACAGGGCACATTTTTGATAAGATTGGTTTGAAACTTGGTATGCTTGTTTGGGGTTACCTCAAGATGGGAGCTAATGATTTTCGCCATGTGTTATATCCGCCAAGAAATGTTGCCACTGGCAATGAACTTAGTCCAGTTATACATCACAATTATCCTTTGGCACACCCTGCAGGGCACATTTATTATTGGATTGCTTTGAAACCTGGTATGCTTGTTTGGGGGTGACCTCCAGATGGGAGCTATCGATTTTCTTCCTTTTCCGTCAAAAAATGTTGCCGCGGCCAACGTTCTTAGAACTTAGTTTAGTCAGAAGACTCAATATTTCCCTTTGGCACTCCCTATAGGGTACATTTATGACCGGATTGCTTTGAATCCTGGCTTGCTTGTTTGGGGTGACCTCTAGATGGGAGCTATCGATTTTCTTCAATTTCCGTCAAAAAATGTTGCCGCAGCCAACGTTCTTAGAACTTAGTTCAGTCAGACCTCAATATTTCCCTTTGGCACACCCTACAGGGAACATTTATGACTGGATTGCTTTGAAATCTGGCATACTTGTTTGGAGTGACTTCTAGATGAGGACTGTTGATTTTCTTCCATTCCCTTCAAAAAATGTTGCCGCTGGCAACGACCTTTGAACTTAGTTTAGTCGGGCGTCAATATATTCATTCAGCATGCCCAACAGGGCACATTTATGATCAGATCAGTTTGAAACTTTGTATGCTTGTTTGGTGTTACCTCTAGATGGGAGCTATCGATTTTCTTTGATTTCTGTCAAAAAAATAGTGCTGCTGGCAATGACCTTCGATGAACTTAGTGCAGTTATGCATCAAAATAGTGCAGTTATACATCAAAATTTCCCTTTGGTACACTCTGCAGTGCACATTTTTGACCAGGTCACGTTGAAACTTGGTATGCTTGTTTGGGGTGAGCTCTAGATGGGAGCTGTCGATTTTCTTTTCTTGCATTTCCGTCAAAAACTGTTGCCGCTGGCAACGTTCTTAGAACTTAGTTAAGTCAGACCTCAATATTTCCCTTTGGCACACCCTACAGGGCACATTTATGATCGAATTGTTTTGAAACCTGGCATGCTTGTTTGGGGTGACGTCTAGATGGGAGCTATCGATTTTCTTCCATTTTCGTCAAAAACTGTTGCCGCTGGCAACGACCTTTGGACTTAGTTTAGTCAGGCATCAATATATTCCTTTGGCACGCCCTACATGGCACATTTATGATCAGAATGGCTGAAACTTGGTATGTTTGTTTGGGTTACCTCTAAATGGGAGCTATCGATTTTCTTCAATATCTGTCAAAAAATGTTGCCGCTGGCAATGACCTTCGATGAACTTTGTGCAGTTATGCGTCAATATTTCCTTTTGGTGCCGCCTGCAGTGCATTTTTGACCGGATCTCTTTGAAACTTGGTGTACTTGTTTGGGGTGACCTCTAGATGGGAACTATCGATTTTCTTCCATTTCCGTCAAAAATAGTTGCCATTGGCAACGACCTCTGATGAACTTAGTAAAAACTTAGTGCAGTTATGCATCAATATTTCCCTTTGACACACCCTGCAGGGCACATTTATGATTGGATCGCTTGGAAACTTGGTGTTCTTGTGTGGAGTGATATCTATATGGGAGTTATCGATTTTCTTCCAATTCTGTCAAAAAATGTTGTTGCTGGCAACGACCTTTGAACTTTGTTTAGTCAGGATTCCATATTTCCCTTTGGCCCACCTTTCAGGGCACATTTATGATTAGGTTACTTTGAAACTTGGTATGTGTGTTCGGGGTGACCTCTAGATACAACAACTGTGCATGTGTTCATTTCCATAAAAAATTATTGTCGTTATCATCAGCCTTTGAACTTACTGCACTTGTGCAGCAACGTATCCCGTTTGCACTCTCTGCAGGATGTATTTATGAATTTCCATAAAAAAAGAGAGAAAAAGCATTGCCACAAGTAATGACCTTCAAACTTAGAGCATTAACATCTTCCTTTGGCATGCCTCAGAGGGCGCTTTCATTATCAGGTTTTTTTGAAACTTTGTATTCTTATGCAGGGTGACAAAGATAGGAGCTATCGATTTTCTTTTCATGTCCATCAAAAACTGTTGCTGTTGGAAACAATCTTTGAATTTATTGCATTTGTGCATCAGCATTCTTCTTTGACATGGCCTACAGGCCACATTTATGATAGGATTGTTTTTGAACTTGGTGTGCTCATTAGGCGAGACCTTCAGATAAGAGCTATTGATTAGCATTCATTTCTGTGAAGAAAGTTGCCTTTTACAATAACCTCTGAACTTACTGCATTTGTGTATCAACATTCTTCCTTTAGCCAGTCTTACAGTTTACATTTAAAAATGCATGGATTACTCTGACGTTGTGTACACACAATGCTGTTATGTTGAAATTTCATCAAATAACATTGGTACCAATGATCTTCAATTTTGCCATTTCACTAAATTTCATCAAATAACATTGGTACCAATGATCTTCAGTTTTGCTATTTCACTTATAACTTACCAAATTCAAGTTTGTCAAGTTGAGCTACAGTGTAATTGACACTTTCATTGTTAATACCTAACTTATATAAATTTATATGGCAGCAGATGGCTTAACCCTTTACCTAACGAATCGCCTGCATACGCCCGCGTAATATGCAAATTGAGCAGAGCAGTTGAAAAAATTAAATTTTTCAAAAAATTTCAACAAAACGATATCATGTGACCCCCTCATTGGAACGAGCTCATTGAGCTCGTTCCAATGAGGGGTCACATGATATGGTTTTGTTGAAATTTTTTTGAAAAATTTAAAAAAATTATATTTAAAATAATAAATGTTGATGTCGGCTGCGTTGGGTAAAGGGCTAGAAGAAAAACTCGGGTTCGGTTCGGCTTTTCTTAAAGATGGGAACTATACCGAAAAACCGGACCGATGACGATATCATGGGGATACTGAAAAACCGAACCGAATTGAAAACCGATACCGTCTGAATTTTTAAATTTTCCAACATTCGCTATTTATAAGTCCCTGTTGAGGCTTGATAGCAGATGAAAGGATCATTTTCATGGAAGAAGTGACTGATTTTGTTATCAATTTTGTTAACCCTCCATGGACTGCATGGGCAACTGTCCTGAATTCCCACAAGACTACAACCTGTACATGTCAGTCCAAGTGCTTAGCAGTGATTCCAGTCAAGGAAGGCAGCAAAGACTTCACTAAAAATTACTGCCCAAGGTGTTTAGTCTATTGTCTGCAGAACCTCCTAAAGTTGGAATGGTCAGGACACATTCTATGAGATCGCAGAAACCTGAAATAGGCCTTTAACCCTTTGCCCAACGTAGAGAATAACAATTGTTTTTATTTTAATTGCTATTTTTAAACAAAACCCTATCATGTGACCCCTCATTGGAACGAGCTCGTCCCAATGAGGGGTCACATGATATGGTTTTGTTAAAAAATAGCATTGTTCCAATGAGGGGTCACATGATATGGTTTTGTTGAAATATTTTGAAGAATTAATTTTTTTCAACTGCTCAATTTTTACAAATTACTCAGGCTGATGCTAGCGATTCGTTAGGTAAAGAGTTAAACACTAAGGTGCGTCTAGAACAACTCACAAAATCACTGTAGATATGATTTGTGGTCTTAAAGAATGCCACTGTTGAGCTCATTGACAGTGTCATTTATAGCGTTGTGGTAGAATGATACTACAATATTAGTATGGATAAGGGGGCGCGGTGGCGTTGCAGTAACCGGTTCTCGTCAGATCACCGACGTTAAGGAACGTCGAGCCCGGTTAATCACTAGATGGGTGACCGCCTGAGTGATCAATTCGGACTATCGCGTTGTGTCCTTGGGCAAGGCACTTAACCCCGATTGTCCACGTGGGGGCACGATGACGCTGTGTACTAAGGCGTACTGCACGTCGATGGTGCGCATGTCTTCATCCAGTCTAACCCTGCCTGTGCTGCAGTGCGGAGTTACGATGTTGGGGAGCTGGCAGCTGCTCGTCGTTGCTCGGTGGTTCTCTCCGGGTACTGCGATTTCCTCCACCCGTAAAACTGTCACGGTCATGATTAGCCATTGTGCATAAATATATGACCTTAAACACCTATAAATAAATAAATAAATAAATAAATAAATAAATAAAGTATGGATAAAGTTCAGCTTATCTATGGTATGTTATTATCGTCACACTTTCAATGTGACAATGAGAACACGACGTGTTTGCCCTTGTACCGGATAGACTATGTGACGGGAGTCCATGGGGTCACAAGCCAGCCCCCCCGCCCCCCGCCCCCCCTCCCCAAGTAAGATCGTTCAAGCAGAAACACGGTAAAACAGTTCGGCCGCTTTTTGTTGGGTTCAGGGGCGTGGCTAGAGGTTTCCGATTGGGGCCGGAGGAGGGGTGTAGGGTAGTGCATTTCCAACTAGGGGAGGGACCGGGGGGGGGGGGAACCTCCTCCCGGTTACTCCCCGCAGTTGGAAATTCACTTCCGAGAAATATTTTGAAAATGAAGCCATGAAAGGGGGAATAAAATTGATTATAGTAACTAAAATGCCAACACATTTATTATAAAATTATCAGGTTATTATTATTTGGTATTCTTCTGGGAATTCAATATGTGCTAAACAAATGCTGAAGCTTGGAACTTTGAACACTTCACACTGTCCTAACATTAAATCAGATCTTGTGCAGGAATGATCAATTTTCGATGTTTCATCATTTTGTAACTGAATGACGGAATTAACTCAGGACAACGATTTTACACGATGTGGTTTTCTTGAAGTGCATTTCGAGATTTTTTTTTTTTTACGATAAGTAAACGTACTATAGAAATCTCGTACCCATTGACTTCATACATTCTTATGAAGCTCGATATTGCGTACACTGTGGTTGTAAATAGTAACAGAATTTTGTGAAGTAAAGGAGACATCAGCATTCTCAAAGAAGCTCTAAAATCCAGGTAGACAGAATTTCCAACTACTCATGACTTGCCCTCCGAATTTCCAACTGTAGGAAATTTTCGCCAGGATTGGGGAAGGGGGGGGGGGTAATGACCCCCCCCCCCTGTCGCCATGTCCCTGAGTATCTGTAACCACAGCAACTAGTTGCATTTGCCTGCTGTTACAGGCCCTAGATGTTACACCGAGCTTATCGCGGCTTAATTCCTGCCAGAATCGCATACTATACTATTCTAAAAAAGTAGGGGATATCCAAACTGATGTTGATATTTTCGGAAAATGGTATTGGATGCACGTGATTGGACACATCAGTATGTTACCAAGTTTAGTGTGGATCGTGAATGTCACCGGCCTACGAAAACTTCGTGCAGGTTTTTCGCACGAGGGCCGAGTTAATGTCTGTGGGGTACGTTTTGAATTTTTCATTTGTACTGCATGGGCTTTCGCGGAGGTCTCATCGTTCTTTTCTTGGTGTAAACGCGTTCATCAATAGTTTCTGGTCGAAACGTAACTTTTGAGGTATGCGAAGCCTGTCACGTGATGAACGTTTACTTGCCGTTGGCATGTTGGAAGCTGGAAACAGACAGACTGCAGTGGCTCAAATTCCCAACGTTACTCAATCGGTGATTAACAGGTTGTGGTCACCCTTCCGTCAGACAGGCAATGTTGATGACAGACGCCGGTCAGGTCGACCAGCTGCAAACCAGGATAGTTTCATCCGAACCACAACATTACTTAACCGCCATCAAAGTGCCTCAGGAATTAGATAGCAGCTGCACCGAGCGACAGATGTGCGAGTCAGTGGTCAGACTATCCGAAATCGCCTACACAGCTGCAATTTTTTACGCTCGACGACCTCGAATAATCCCACATTTGACTGAACGTCACATCGAAGCAAAGCGTAATTGGTGTGGAGCACGACAGCGTTGGGCCAATCGTCTGTGGAACAACGTCATGTTGTTCAAAGAATCAAGGTTCATTCTCGACTGCCACGACAGGCGAAACAGAATCTGGCGGCCGCGGAACGAACGATACCATGACGTAACCGTTAGGCAGCACGATCCTTTTGATGGTGGATCGGTTATGGTGTGCGACGACATAACCACGACAAGCAGAATTGCATTACATGTCATCCAAGGGCGTGTCACGGGGCGGTACTACCGTGACAACATGTTAGCAGCTCATGTTGTGCCATATGCGCGACCGTCGATTTATTTTCCAAGATGACAATGCAAGAGCACTCAGGGCCCGTGTCCCTACAGAGTTCCTCCAGGAGCAGAACATCACTATACTTCCTTGGCCAGCACTAAGTCCAGACCTTTCACCAATTGAGCACGTCTGGGATATGGTTGGCAGACGCATACGGCAACGCCAACAGCCCCCTACCAATGTCCAGGAACTCGCCGCTGCACTGCAGGAAGAATGGAATAACATCAGTCAAGCTGATATTGGACATTCGGTGGGCAGTATGCCACGTCGGATCCGGAATTGTCTCGCGAACCGAGGAGGATTTACAAGGTATTGAGGTCTTGGACTGAATGTGGTAAATTCTCTGACTGACCGCCCTGTGTTCTACAGCACAGTGAGTGGAATGTGTGCTTGTCAGACACCCAACTATCGCTGAAATCATTCACCAGATGCCACAGTGCAATGCCTCAACGTCTTTTTGATGAAAATATAAATATATTTCTTCATATAGCTCACTTTTATAAAATATCCCCTACTTTTTTTGAATAGTATATAAGCGTCATCCCCACTCTTGTGTTCCAAATAAAAGTACAGGTGGAAATAAAAGTACGGGATGGACATTTATCAAAATTAAATAAAAGTACAGACCCAAATAATAGTACAAGATGAAATTCTATTGAGGGAGTGGCGGGGAGTTATGCTAGTTAATTTTATCTAAAAGCCAACTTATTTTCCAGTATTGCAGTTAGTTTTATTAAAGAAAACAAATAGGCGTTAGGCACCATGATTGTAACTGTGAATACACGGTGCTAAACAAAAGACTATCATACAATCTAGTGAAGATTTACTAATTTGAAGATCTCCTCCCTGTTGGAAGGGCAATTTTAATAAACATACAGGCCCAAATAATGTACATACAGCGTGGAAAAATTCACCGAAGTTAAACATATATGTATGTTTATCAGGAACACAAGAGTACATTCCCTTCAAGCTGTCACACATTTCTGACCACGCTAACGACAAGAACAAGTATTGGTTACGCGTGTATTTCGCACAAAACTGAGAAGCGAACTTCGGGCGGTTTCTCTGTACGTCATCAAATCTCATATATAGGCATAATATATATATGGAAAATAAAATATGCATTTCCGCCTTGTATATCTATTTTGCATGTAATTTTTCACACCCACACGCTAAAAACTAAAGTGTTAAAAACTACACTTGAAGTGCTGTATTTAACACTTACTAAGTGCTGAACTAGCACTTTGTTCAAGTGTAGATATCCCAGAACTTGACAGGTGTTATAATAATACCACTTGACAAGTGTAATTTCGCGACACTTAAAAGGAAACAACGCAGATGATGCGGATCAGGCTCGAACTCTCGAGCCTGATCCGCGTCATCTGCGTTGTGTCCTTTTAATTATGTACCCACCAAGCGCAAATCAAATTATGGACGATTCTGGAAGAACCACCAATGCTAGACACGTGGGAAGTGCCATCCATTCAAGTTTCAGATGTCTGACGATTGTAATGTCTAATTGCTTAAAGCATTGCACTTTGAGTGTTAAAATCAAACCCTAAGAGTTAGAATGGGTTTAACCAGTGGCGGCGCCAGAAATTTTTTTGTGGGGGGGGGGGGGGGGCAACTAGGGGGGCAGACTCCCATGAAGGGGGGCAAATACGTAAAGGATCATATCATTACTTTGTTATGAGGTAGTCCAAACTTGAACCCAAAGTCCGTAATATACTTTTTTGGTTTGGTACGTCCTGTGGACGTACCAAACCAAAAAATTATATTACGGACTTTGGGTCCAAGTTTCGACTAAATGTAATGGTAATTAGCGGTCCTCCTTTCAAAAAATCCTGGATCCGCGTCTGGTGGGTCTGTGCGTGAGAGAGAGAGAGAGAGAGAGAGAGAGAGAGAGAGAGAGAGAGAGAGAGAGAGAGAGAGACTCATAATGCCCGTCTGTCATAATGCGAAATCCATGAATTTTTTTAGACAAGGGATATGGATAGACATGCCTTTGTTGGCTCATAACTTAATTATAACTTATAAGTATCTGCATCCGAGTCTTTAAATCTCTACTGCCTGGATGTGTTCATCAGCTAGCCTGAGGCTTTGGGCTAAGTGTGTATGGGAAATTATTGGGAATAAAAAAAGAGAGGGGTGTGTGTGTGTGTGAGAGAGAGTGACTGAATGTATTTGTGTGTGAGGGTGGATGGAAATGCATGCGAGATGGTTGGGGGGGGGGGGGGGGGCAACTGGGGGAGCAAAGCCTTCGTTTGTGGGGGGGGGGGGGCAAATGCCCCCCCCCCCCTCTATGCCCCCCCCCCCCCCCGTAGCGCCGCCGCCGCCGCCGCCGCCGCAGCAGGGTTTAACACATTGAAAGTGTCAGTTTTAACACTTTAGTTTTTAGTGTGCAGTAGTGCAAAAGTGCTTACATTATTTGAGATCCCAAACCACCACGCTCCACACAAATTCCAGCATTAAATCACTGATTATAATTTTGACGCAACGAGCTCGTTCCAATGAGCGGTCATATGATCTGGTTTTGTTAATTTTTTTATAAACATATTTCTTTCAACTGATTAATTTGTAAATTACCCCCGATTCGTTAGGTAAATGGTTCAATACCAACATAGATACGCCCCTGTGATTAGCTATACCAGCAAACCATCTACCCTATATTTATTTATTTTTATTGGGGTTAACGACACTTTCAACAAGCAGGATCATATCATGTTGGACAGTTTTGGGGGTGGAGGTGAGGAAACCAGAGTAACCGTGGAGAACCATCAAGCATCAGTGAATAACTTTCCAACTTACTGACCCCATAAAATCAGAGTTAGCCTCAGTTGAAGGTATGTGTACCATCAACGTGTAGTGCACTTTGACCACTTAGGTCATTGGGATTAAGTGTCTTGCCCAAGGACTTAGGTGTCTCACAGAAACTAGTTGCACGGTCCTGATGTTACAGGCCCAAAATGTTACACCGAGCTTAATGTGGTTTAATTTCATCTAGAGTCATATATTAACGCTTTGCCCAACGCAGCGGCAGAAACCGGCCAGGGCAATTCACAAAAACACCATTCAATTTTCTTTATTTCTTTTCATTTCTTGTCTCAAACTTAGGGTTTAATCCCGGGAACGGGAATTCCCGGTTCCGAAAGCCGGCCCCGATAACCGGGAAATCTATAGCACGGAGCCGGGAATGACGCATGGCACTGTTTGTGTATTGAACTGAAGTCTTCTGAATTGAAACTTTGTCGGATTTCGTCAGCCCTTCCATGCCTGAAATTTTACAGTCCCGATTCCTGACGAACCATTTTCAACAAATCACTGTAGCTCTCAGCCAGTTCTGGAGGACCACCCTACTTTTCAACGGCAAGATCTTATTCACCCGCGTCAAAGTTCAAACTCGTCTTCATTTTCAGAATTACTAGTATCACTGTTCACTACCTCCTCCAATATCGACACCCTCTCCACTGCCTTCACCAGTCTTCTCTGCTTCAAGCAGAGGAGATTGGTGACGGCAGTGAAGAGGGTGTTGATATTGGAGAAGGTAGTGGTGATAATGCGGGTTATTCTGAAATTAAAGACGAGATGATGAATGAAAGGTTTTAGCGCGCCGAAGGCGCGCAGGGACGATGTGGGATTTACAAATCCCTTGCGACCCGGATAGCCTTATTTTATTTCACTTGGATCTTGGATCACACAGGCCTAGCTTTCCTATTGCCTCGAATGGGGTCTGAAGGGGTATGCACGTGGTTAGAATTCCCGGCAGTTTGCATTGGAGTGATAGATTGTCAAAGACCAAACCCTCAACGCCATTAAGACTATTAGAGAGTGGGCTCTATTCGGTTCCAGCTTGGCGATGGTAGAGGTTTGAGTCCCACCATGGTGGCGAGCCAGAATATAATGTTGTGCGATGGCAATTTTAAGGGAAAAAGAAAAAAAGAAAACCAAACAGCAACGCCGGTTTGGTAGCGGCCCCGGTATATGAGCGGTTACAAAAAAGGAATGGAGAAAGCTCCAACAGTTTAGTCTGAAAAAACCGGGAGTCATCCATCAAGGCTTCTGGGAGATAGGATGCCGTATGTGATTTTGAGGTATCTGGTTATCCTTCGGGAATTCCAAATGACCTCCAACACCCCCCCCCCCCCCCCCCCCCCACCCACAAAAAAAAACCTTAAAAGGGCTGTTTGCTGGCAAGATTGTTTCAATCCTTGCCTTGGTCTTGTTAGGTTTTCTGCTCATCTTTGCTTGAGGATTGTTTCAATCCCTCAAAGTTTGTCATTCAGTTTGGTCGTGTGTCTGTTGAGATAGAGGAGGTAGAAAAGATAGAGAGCTGGAAATTAGCGCAATTCGGTTTTTAATTTAATTAACAACTTTTCCGTCCTTTTGGATGGGGAAGCCAGCATTTTTTCCCCCGAGATTTATATCTCAGGGAGGGGAGACCCGGCAGCAGGTGGAGATTTTCCTCGCTGTTTGCAACTCCCACTGGTAACAGAGGCAAGCTTTCGTGCGTTTCGTGTCACCCGCAGCCAGTTCTAAATTTAGGTCACAGAATGCCTGGCTCACCCCATCACAATGATGTAATCTTTAACCCTTTCGATAGACATGCCCCAGATTATTTAGTTTTCCTATTGAGGACGCGATGCGCATTGAGTTCTATTATTAATTCGCTGTCTTGAAGTCTATTTAGAGTTTTGCTTTGAAGATCTTTTAAGCGCATTGCTATAGTGTCTATTTTTGCTATCTCGTGAAGTTGTTTTATCGATGTCCACGTGGGCTTGCGCAGAGCCACGCGCAAGGCATGATTTTGGACCCGTTGTAGTTTTTCAATGTTGGTTTTATTCAGGTCACTTGTTATTATGGCCCCATACGCTAGTACTGGGCGTATATATGATTTGTAAAGATTGAGGAGAATTTTATTGGCTCCCCAATTTTTACCTCTAATCATTTTCAGGAAATTGATGCGTTTAGTGGCTTTGACGGTGACTGAGTTTATGTGATTGTTTAGATTGAGACTGCTATCCAGGTTGAATCCCAGAAACTTTGCCTCATTACTAGCTTTCAGTTTATGATCGTAAAGCTTAAGCTCAATATTAGGGACAGGCTTTTTCCTTTGTATTTTTTATAGAATTTGATTCTTTGTGTTTTCGTGGCATTTAGCTTGATGCGCCACAGAGCGCACCAGTCTTGCAGGTCGCGGATGGCATCCTGCAGGCGGTTTTGTATTATGTTTCCAGACTTACTGGCCGTCCACATTCCTTTGTCGTCTGAGAATTGAGATAGTTCAACATGGTTCTTCCCTAGTTTGTCAATGTCATTCACATATATTATAAATAGAAGCGGGCTGAGGACCGAACCCTGTGGAGTGCCCGCTTCGAGTTTTACTTCGGCCGACACTTCGCGGTTGACCCTCACTTTGATTTTTCGATCAGATAAAAATGATGATATGATCCTTAGAATTTTGGTAGGTAGCCCCATTTTAGCTAGTTTGTATCTCATGCCATTGTGCCAGACAGAGTCAAACGCTTTTTCTACGTCGAGTAATAGCGCGGTTCCTATTTCATTTTGACTGAACGCAGTTTTCATATAATCTACCAGTCTATAAACATGCTCGATTCCCTCTCTTTGGCTCCTGTATGCCCTTTGCCACTTATTGAAAAAGCTGAATGATTCGAGATGGCTGCGGAGTCTAGTCGTGAGAATCCGTTCGAAAATTTTTCCAATACAGCTGACGAGGCTGATTGGGCGGTAATTAGCTGGGTTGCTCAAATCCTTGTCGGGTTTGGGTATCATGACTCCTGTAGCTACTTTCCAACATTTTGGGAAGTATCCACTAGAGAGACAGCAGTTTAGGAGGTTAGTGAGTCTATCGAAAAAAGTGTTGGGACATTGTTTCAGGATTTTGTATGAGACCTCGTCCCCTCCTGGGGAAGAAGAAGACTTACATTTTTTAATTGTGTTAGCCACTTCTTCTTTGCTTATCGGTTCCGTGAGTTCATGGCCATCCCCGTCCTCGGGCGTTTGGCTGAAGTTGGCATCGTTAAACGTTGTCTTGTTGTCTTGAACAAATTTGTTTACTTTTTCTTTGAACTCGTCATCAAACCTATCGCCCTCATGTGGACGATGATATTTCTTAAGGAGCTCAGCAAAGGCGCTAGCCTTCGCCTTGTCATCCAGGGCCATAGTTCCAGCGTTGATCTTTAGTTCCTTACTGTTAGCGTCTTTATGTTTTTGTCCAATAAGGGTTTTAAAGGTATCCCAAAACTTTTTAGTCTCCCTGAGTCCATTTAGATTTTCCGTTGCTTTTTCCCATCTCACGCGATTGTCGTTTGCTATTGCTTTTTTAACTTCGCCGTGGAGGCGATTATACACGGCTTTAAGTTCGACCTTTTTAGTTGGAAGTGTTTCTGATTTGTATGCACGGAAGGCCTTTCTTTTTTGTTTTATTATTTGGACGAGATTGAAGCGGGTTTGGGTTTTCATACTTATCTTAGGAGAATAACTTTTTCGTTTGGAGATGAGAGATTGTCGATGAAATATGTTCATTATCATTAAAATAATTACGTCATGTTACCCTCGTAAATTTGCACTAACCGGGAAATTTCCCGGTTCTGAGAGTAATTTCATTCCCGTTCCCGGTTCCTAGAAAACCAGGGAATATATTAAACTCGACTCAAAATCATAGCTTACGACCCCTCATTAGAACAAGCTCGTTGAGTTCGTTCCACCGAGGGGTCATAGGCTATATAATTATGTTTTTCAGGCAAAAAAAAAAAAAAAGAAACATTTTGCTATTCAAGAATTTTATTTGCAAGTGTCGTCGGCCTCTTCGTGTTAGATAGTGCGAAAGTGCTTATATTTTAGATCCTAAATTTCACATAATATTTTCCTAGATGCTGTCATGGAGCTCCATTTGATATTCATTTTACAAAATTGTTGGTGGATGTCGATCGCCACTTAGCACACCTTCTCAGCAAAAATGCCTGGTGGCGCGGTGGCGTTGCAGTAACCGGTTCTCGTCAGATCACCGAAGTTAAGCAACGTCGAGCCCGATTAGTTCTCGGATGGGTGACCATCTGAGCGATCGATTCGGACTCCCGCGCTGTGTCCTTGGGCAAGGCACTTAACCCCGATTGTCCACATGGGGGCACGATAACGCCGTGTACTAAAGCGTACTGCACGTCGATGGTACGCATGTCTTCAACCAATCTAACCCTGCTTGTGCTGCAGTGTGGAGTTACGATGTTGAGGAGCTGACAGCTGCTCGTCGTTGCTCGGTGGTTCTCCCCGGGTACTTCGGCTTCCTCCACCAGTAAAACCGTCACGGTCGTGATTAGCCATTGTGCATAAGTATGTGACCTTAAACACCAAAAAATAAATAAATAAATATATATAACAAAAATGCCTGGCTACGCACCTGAATGGTGAATATCCAGACAAGATTTCAGATTTATTTTATGTGAAGTAAAAGTTCCATAAATGATATGAATTTATAGGAAGTACAGCATTACGTTACTTTGAAAAAGATGATCGATACCAATAGGATGTAAATAGTATAGAGCACTGGTTTATCCTTTCTCTTAGACTCATCAATTTGCATAAATGATGAATAACGGACGGACAATATCCTTTCTTTTCTCTTTTAACTGTCGTTTACAATTGCCATTTGATTTGAATGTAAGAATGATGGAATATGGATATTAAATCCCGTTGGAAGAAACATTTGGGTGTTTTTTTTTCGAATTGAAAGAACAGATTTGCTTTCATGAAATATTCCTTTAGAGTCTGTCTGCTTTTCGCAGTGAAACATCAATCTTCCGCTTCACCAGCATGCAGCCAACTTAGCTTTCGACCCGGAAAAAATTGGTAATGAACAGGATTTGGTATCATTCGAAAGAGGCACATTCCCTGAACAACATTTCCAAAATCCGCAGAAATCCGCTTTGAGGAAAATGTCTCAGACAATATTGTGTTCCAGCCCTGGTAATGCACCCTCAGCAATCCGCAGTGCTGAGGAAAATGCCGAGGAAATGAAAGAATATCCACAGCAAAAATACTGCCGATGGCTTCTTCAGAAAGCCTGGCGGTGGCAGAAATTGCACAATTCCAGGTTACACAAGGAATCAAACCATGTGGGTTGCACTATGATATATTGCTAATCTTACAATTTACAGTACAAGTTGCAGCATAACCACTAGAAACAATGTGTTCTTCCTCTTCTGTGTTGATAACACTAGAATCTGACATCAGTTTCTGGAAAGCACTTGCAGAGCTTTCCAGAAACTGATGTCAATTCTAGTGTTATCAACACAGAAGCAGTGAGATACTTAGTTTGTGGTTATGCTGCATCTCATTTTCACTCATACTGTACATATTGAGCAAGTTGCCTGCTAACTTCTTAGTTTTTTCCCAGTATTCACATGGTTCATAATATTAGCATGGGCTAATTGAGTGAAAGATTGTGATTATATACACATGTATCTCAAACTACTTTCACATGTTAAAGTTACTTGAAAGTTTTCACTTCACCGCATACTACGTATACATGGCAATTGAGACTATGCCCTGTCCCCTGATGGTTTTTACACAATCGAACAGGCTTCACAGCAATTGCCGCAGAAGCACCAGTTTTCCACAGCAGTTTGTTTGCCGAGGAAGCAAGGATGAATTAGCAGGACTGATGTTCAGTACAGGGTTTAATACCGGGGAACGGGAATTTACGGGTTCTCGTTTAAGTCGTTTTTGAAAGTCCGTCACTGTACCGGCAATTTTTAGGTTCTCTAAATTTTATTCCCCATATCAGGAAATTTCAAAGGACGGAACCGAGAATCAAAGTTTGCGTTCCGCAACCTTTGATTCCTGATTCTAGTCTGTCGATTTCCCGGGCATAAGGACTGGTTTTCAGAACCAGTAACCGGGAAATTCTCGTTCGCGAGATAAGGCCCACGGCGATGCTTGTCTCGGAAGAAGTTTATATTTGCCGTAATCTCAAGAGACCATAATACTAAATCATTGAGGCCATGGTCTATACATTTACCGGGTATCGAGATTGAATTTGAGAACTGGTAGCCGCAGAACCGGGAAATTCCCTTTCCCGGGATAAAACCTTAGTTCAAGATGGCCGCCAAATCGAGGTAAAATCGGAAATGGCATATAAGTTCAAAGGTTTGTCAACTTCTACGAGACTTTCGAACGAGATATATGCCAAAAGTGTAACTAAGACTCAACACAACACTTTTGGGGTCATGGACCCGGAACAACTCGACAGATTGTCGCCAAAATGGCTGTCGATTCCAAGAAAAACGAGAAAATTCGGCGCAGACCACACGTGGCGTCAAAGAGCGTGATGACATCCAACTTATAGCATGTTTTAGAATTATGATACTCAGCTACGATATCAAGGATTTTGTCCGCAAAATATGGCCACCAAAATGGATTGATTTTGAAGGATAGCCAGGGTTGTGGAATCAACATCATTCAGGAACCTCAGAATCATCGCCCACAACTTCTTCAGGCTTCTGACAAGCGTCATCGACATTCCTCACAAGCTGTCACACAATTCTGATCACAGCTGCGACAGAAACAAGTATTGGTTCCACTTGTATTTCTGCTGGTCACCTTGCATTTGCAAGGCACAAAATTCAGAAGCGAACTTGGGGCGGTTTTTCTCTCCGCCATCACAGGTATAAGTTCAGTATTTTGGAGCTTTCAACACCAAAACATCATTAGACAACGAATTCCAACGGATGACACATACGCAAAGAGTGGAATTAAGCCGCTCTCTCAGTTGGGGGAGTTTCTGTGGTCCTATAGGGCATTTACAAGAGGACACAATCTGCATGAACCTGAGGTATACAAAAATTGAAAGAAACTGGGGCTTACTGTGTCAACCTGTTCAAGGGTGGAGAAAACGTCACTTAGGGCGCTAACGCAGATTTGTACAGACCCCTCTGTCTTCTTGAGAAGATTTGTTTCTCTCTGTCCGACAGTTGCTGAGGTGGTGTCAGAACCACTCTATGATTGGATAGAAAGGATGTGTAATTTTACAACTTGACCATTTGAGGAAAGAAAAATCCCTAGTTTTGTAGGGGTTTCGCCACCAGATCCACATACCTCTGATCGGAAATACCTGTCCGCCATATCAATTCTCCAACAGTGCACCAAAAGTACCAGAATATCTGTGTCATCCACAACAACGACAACGCTTGTTTCACCAGAAACTATTTCGATGGCCCTCGATACAATTATTGAAAACAATTGTATATATTGTATATATTGTATCGTCTAATAATTTTGATAATATGACGAGAGAAGAACTCAACAATTTAATAAATTAACCCTTTACCTAACGTAACGGCCAAAACCGGCCAGCGCTATTCTCAAAAATCGCCAATTAATTTTCATTATTTTTTTCATTTTTTGTCTCAAAAACATAGGTTATGACCCCTCGTTGGAACGAGCTCGTCGAGCTCGTTCCAACGAGGGGTCATAACCTATGTTTTTGAGACAAAAAATGAAAAAAATTAGTTATTCAAGAATTATTTTTGCAAGTGTCGTCTGCTTTTCAGGTTAGGTAAAGGGTTAAGTTTTGTTCTTTGAATTGACAAGAAATAATGGACTTTATGAGATGCGGCCAGTCGTATATCGGTGCATGTTTTTCCAGATCTCCTTTGATGTTCGGAGTCTTTTATAGATGGGCCGTCCTCATATCGATCAAAGACCATTCACCACTTCCATAAGTGATGTATTGGTGAATGACATCTGTGTATGAATCTTTCTTCACCCACTTCACCCCGTCATCGAGGGCAGGATACGGAAACTTGAAATTTCAAAACCGCCCAACTCTACATGCAAATTGACCCGAAAAATTCCACTTTTTGCAAAATGTTGAAAAAAATGTTGAAAATTGCTGAAAGGGTGGTCCAATATGAAGCGCTGTAAACAAATCTCCCCAAGCGGATTTTAGCGGATTTTGGATATGTGATAGAAGGAACCTCCCTGCATCGATTGAGGTAGAATCCAGCTTACCTTCAATTTTTTTAGGGTACGCCCCAAAGAATGGCTTCATCGACCGCAGTATCAGAATGACCATTTCCAGCTACTGATACAGTATAATGATCATGCAAGTGAACAAGTATGTCAGCACGTAACTTGCTTGCTTTACTCTGTTTCATATAATTGAAGTGAGTTAGTTTGACAATGTTTGCCTGATTTGGGGCAAGTTTGTTCCTTCGTTAACTCATATATTACAGTAATTCAAAGAAACTGTTAATCGATCAATTACTTTTTTTGATCGACCAAGACGTTGATCATTGGTTAATCGATTAATTAATTAACAACGAACTTGTTTTACTCGGCAGTATTTCAGGTTTGTGGATGAACTCGAAGGTGTCCAAAAATGGGATCATAACTCGCCGACGAAGCCGGCTCGTTGAGATCCCATTCTGGACACCACCTCGAATCTGATACAAATCCCAGGACATGCACATTATCATGATAATCTGTATTTACCATATTTGGTCTGTCGGTTCTTATAAAGTTTTGGAGCATGAGTTCGAAACCCAATCTTTCCCATTTTCTTTCAGGAGTTACGCCGCTTGGGCTGTTTTCTTCTTTGAATTACCGACTTTCGGGCGGTATCAGCACGATATGATATCTCAAACAAACATTATCCGATTTTTACGAAATTGGATTCATGGTTTCCACTCGAGATTGTCTTGGATGAGTTTGAAAATCAGTCATGCATGATCTTTTTCAAAAGTTATGTCGCTGAGATTGAATTTCCGACTTACGGTCAGTGTCAGCTCGATAACTTGAACACATATTATGCTATTTTTGCAAAATTGGATATGTCGTTTTTACTCGAGAATGTGTTGGATAAGTTCGAAAGCCAGTTCCGCCTGACTTTTTTTTCAGGAGTTATGTCCCTTAGATTTTCTTGTTTGAATTTTCGACTTGTGGGTGATGTCAGTGCGATAACTTAAAAAAGCCTTATCCGATTTTTACCAAATTTGGTCTGTGTGTTCTATTCGAGAATGTATTGATTAAGTTGGAAAACCAGTCCAGTCCGAATTTTTTTCCCAGGTGTTATGTCTGTTGGGTTGTTTTCTTCTTTGAATTACCGACTTGCGGGAAATGTCAGCGTGATAAACTAGAACAAAAGTTATCTGATTTTTATCAAATTATTTGATCTGTGGGTTCAACAGTAGTAAGGGGAGCCACTTGGACGAACTAATTTAACGCTGAATTTCCCATAGAGATTTGTTCGCAAGAGAAAATCCAGGTCTGTGTCACATTGGGCGAACTGATTTAACACTGAAAATTCCCATAGACATTTTTTTCGCCCGAGTGCCAACTTTTCATATGTACCTTGGCGAACTGATTTAACGCTGAAAATTACCATAGACAGTTTTTTTGGCCAGAGTGCCATCGGCTGATGGCACTCTGGCGAAAAAAACTGTCTATGGGAATTTTCAGTGTTAAATCTGTTCGCCCAATGTGACACAGACCTGGATTTTATCTGGCGAACAAATCTCTATGGGAATTCAGTGTTAAGTTAGTTCGACCCCTACTACTTTCAACTCGAGAATGCCTTGAATGAGTTCGAAAACCAGTCCTGTAAAAATGATCAGATATATCCTTCACCAGATGTTTTTAAAGATTCTTTTCTCATGTCGGGTCGAACCATGGTCGACCCGGCGCACATGTGCTTGGCACGGTGTGTCCAAATTAGTGGAATTTAGTCAATATGGGGGTGGGGGGGGGGGGGATGATTCGGGATGGTCAATTCAAAAGTTAGTGGACAAAAATAAAAAAAATAAAATAATGAATCTTGTTATTTGAGCAGAAAAAATAAAACATTCTGGAGTATATTGAAGTAAGAATTGATCCTTCAGAAGACAGGAAATTGCTTCTTTTAATGCCAAATTTTAAAATTTTTCCACATGTGCTTGGCAAGATGTATCCAAATTAGTGATCTTTAGTCACTTGGGGGGGGGGGATAAAATGATGGGATTATGTCCAGGTTGGGGAGGTACCCCCCCCCCCCCCACACGGCCCGCCGCCCCTCCCCCTGATGCCCGACCCTGGTTGCAGGCCTGTTTAGAGCATGAGAAAAAAATGTATCGCAGTTGCAATTAAGGTATGTCATATGTGCGCAATCACTCCTCAGAAATGGAGCACTGATCGTATGGGATATGTCCCTCCTGGATCAACTCCCTTGGTTTGGGTAGAAATGAAAATCCTCAAATTCCCAGCGAAATACCTGCAGTCAACCACTATTTGACCGCACAGAATTAAGTCCCCTTTTAGCTGTGACCTTGAGATTAACTGATTGATAGATGTACGCGGGTTAGTCAGTTCCTTCGTTTGTGATCGAACGTTTGTAATGTATTATTATGATGTCACGTAACGATGTTATATTGCCATTTTGTCACGTTAAGATGTTACAGTAATATCACAACATCTCGTCATTACCACCGTAACTTGACCTGCTATCACACTTATTTCTGCCAAGAAACTGAATTGCGACATATAATCCGATTTTCAGCTGAAATACTTCTGTCTGCCACCCTCTAATGTAACAGTAAAATCAATTGTTTTCCAATCCTTTGCCTCTGGGATCGCGAGAATCAAAAGTCGTTATCTCTTTGTTTTTCTGATCCGCTTGCAAATTGATAAGTAACTCCACAATGTGAGATGACCGCGACTCAACTGATAGTTCTGAAGAATAATACAATCCCACGGCGGTGATATTGATGAAGGTACCTTAATTGTCTCACTGCTTGTCATTCATTCGACAGATATTCCATACTTTAGGGACACAGCACACTTGAGCAATCTAGCTAAGCAAACTTGGTTGTGAGGCAGATTGCTTGCGAGCTGTGTTTCCCGCAGACCTGGGCAATTTAGCCCAGTACGCGATGACCTTTATTCTTGAATTCGACAGATGCACATTCAAGGCAGAACACACTCAAGCCAAAACATAACCGGATTTTTTTTTCATTTAAAAAAAATTAACGAAATGACGGACAATTTATGGACATATATACCCAAACTAGAAACACAGTATATGACCTGGCACGCGTTGATTTGAGAATAATTTGACCGGCGGTAAATCTGGAAGTTTGAAGTAACATCCCTGACTTCTTAACTGCAGCCTCCTCGTTCGTCTAATAATTTCAGGGGAGATAACATTATCGAAAGTTGAATTTCATGATGAGATAAGTCAGGGATGTTATTTCAACTTTCAGATCTACCGCCGATCAAATATGACATCAGAGGAAAAAGTGTAGTCCCCTTTTGTTACTTTTAATAAACGAAAACAACAGACGTCTCTCTGAACTGTCTGTTATTTTCGTTCATTAAAAGTTACAAAAGGAAACTTGGCTCTTTGTGGTAAGCTAATTACAAGCAACTAAGTAAATAACCGCCCACTTTGACTCTTTGTTTGGCGAATGTGTATTTACAGTAATTTAAAAGATTTTTATTCCCCTGAAAAAAATTCGGGAGAATCTAGCCGTGACGTCGTCAGTCTGTCCGTCTGTCCGTCCAGGCGTAGACGGAATTCGTGTCCGGTCCATAACTTCTTACAGCCTTCAAGCATATTAATGATACTTGGTATTATTATTGCCCACAACCAGAGGGTGTGTCGCGAATAAGGTTGGAATGGCTATCAAGGCTTTTTTTCGGGGGAATCAGCCACCCTTTGGTGGCCATCCTCTAGTTATTCTTCCCATAAAGGGGTAAAAACAAGCAAATTTTACCTCCTGAACTTTTATATTAATGGAAAATAAAGTGTCTGTATTATATGCCACAATGCGCACACCTTTGATATTATGAACACACAAAAGTCACAGAGCATCAAAGTATGGTGAAAGCGCCATTTTCTTATTTTTATCCCAACGAAACGCCCGCATCCGCCCACGTAATATGCAAATTCAGCAGCTGAAAAAATATTATTTTTCGAAAAATTTCAACAAAACCATATCATGTGACCCCCTCTTTGGGACAAGCTCGTCGAGCTCGTTCCAAAGAGGAGGGGTCACATGATATGGTTTTGTTGAAATTTTCGGAAAAAAATTAAAAAGTGATATTTAAAATAATAAATTTTGAAATCGTCTGCGTTGGGTAAAGGGTTAAATGGGCCGAAACAGAGAATAATAGCCAGACGTTCAAACTGATTGGAAAAAAATTAGTTATTCCGGAAGAGTTTTTTTTTTTTTGCAATTGTTGTCTGGTACTTGTATTAGGAAATATAATAGAAGCTTGATTCAATTCCACTTCCGAAACTATCTCACAACGGCACGACGTTGGCGTTGACTTCTGTCGTTATCCCCGTATTAGATGCGTTGTGAACGATATTTTACGTAATAAGCTATTTGGTGTTGATTATTTTATAAAAAGGGTTAATAGGTATTTTGACATATCAATGAAGCCCCGATAAGCCTCCCCAAAATGGCTTTTTCAGACATTCGGTTTTACAAGCTTTTTGCCAGTGGAGCTGACTGCAACTCGCAAGGTGAGTTTACGTTGTCCCCAAATAAAACTAATCCGCGTGCCTGTTAAAGAGAGGATAATGCGATGCACTGGACGTCAGCGGCTGCTGTACGGGAACCATTTGCGAGCCATCGAAATTACAAGGGCGCTGGAAATGGTCCGGCATACGTGATTCTTGAATTGTGTATTTTGGAGTTGAATTTTACTCCTAATTCCCGATTTCTTGCTCAGCGACCACAAAGCTAAATGCGATTAGTCTGACAAGCAATGCAGGAAGATTTATTTATTTATTAGGGTTTAAAGACACTTTCGACAACCAGGGTCTCCTCGTGTCGGACAGTTTTACAAATAGAGGAAGAGAGAGAGAGAGAGAGAGAGAGAGAGAGAGAGAGAGAGAGAGAGAGAGAGATAACCACCGAGCAGCGACAAGCAACTGTTCGATGCTGGGTTAGTATTGGTTGAACACAAGTGTCCCACCGACGTGCAATACGCTTTAGCACACGTGCCCCCACATGGGCAATCGGGATTAAGTGCCTCGCCCAAGGGCACAACGCAGTTACCCTCAGGCGGGGATCGAACCGTGAACCTTTCAGTTTGAAGTTCAATTCCGTAACCACTGAGCCACCGCATTCGCTAAATGCAGGTGTATTAATTCATGAAAAGCACCCACGTAGTGGACATCCACACAGATAAATCGAATTCTAAAAACAACATTAAGAAACTTGAAGTGCCATCCGGAAGTTCATTAGCGGAAACTTTGCTCGTGGTTTCTAAAATCAAAGTAGGTACCCTTTTGTTTGTTAGTGGGGTTTAACGACACTTTCAACAGTCAGGGTCATTTCGTGTCTGACAGTTTTACGGATGGAGAAAGACGAAGTACACTGTGAGAACCACCTAGCGGCGGGGAGCAAATGTGAGACTCTCAAAGTTATAACATAAGCAGAGTTAGCAGCGGTTTCGACAGCCAGGGTCACCTCGTGTCGGACAGTTTTACGGGTGGAGGAAGCCGGAGTACCCGGAGACAACCACCGAGCAACTGTCAGGCTCAATCGACGTAAATACAGTACGTCTATGTACTGCACCACCGTGCCCCACATTTCAGCTCATGAGCCACCACGCTTCTTTGACTTGTCAGTAAATTTAACTATAAGGGTATGGGCATTTCAAATGAAAATTTTAATTTCGAATTGTTAATGAATTTATTATTTGCTGCTTAACCCTTTTGTCCCTGATGGTATATTTCATGCCAGTTCAGAGCCATCAACTGGTCGAGTCTATATTTGTTACTTGGGGGAACACCGATCAATATTTTCAACGTGCAGCCTTGTGGCTGCACGCTGAAAATGTCGATTGGTCTTCCACTCACATTCAATGTATAAACTATCTACTTTAAGAGTTGAAGTCGTATCCCGATCCTTGGAACGGAAAAGTGGTCTTCCGGGTTCAAAAGGTTAATTGTACTTTGTCTCACGGGTCCAGTAAATTCAAGGGAGATAATTTTATCGAAAGTTGTTTGGTCTTTGCCAAACTGTGTGGGGAATGGGTTGGAGTCACACTCTGTAGAGTCACTTGAGTGGTTGGGTCCCGTAGCATTCTGTTGGAGTAGTAGGTCGGGTCTCTGGCTCGGGTTATTGCATAGAGAGTGTCAGTGGTTGGTGGGGTTGGGAGGAGTAGGAGAAGGTAGGGTAGGGTAGGAATGGTTCATAGGTCACACATGGAATGGGCTGTGTGGATCGGGTCTCCTGGTCAGGTTTCTCGGACGGACCACTGGATGAAGGTGTCGGGTCGAATGGTATGGTGGGGTGGCCGGATCGAGGGCTGGGTCGAATGGGGTGGAGGTGATCGGGCTTCTTTGTCAGGACGCACATGGAAAGGATGACATGATAGAGTCGAGTCGATGCGGTAGACTACTGAAGTGTGAAACATTGATTGCTAATAAACTTAATTTATTTATAAAACATAGCTTAAGACACCTTGTTTAAACGAGCTCGTTCCAGAATCATCTTGTTCCAGAATCAGCTCGTTCCAATCATGGGCTTTTATTTACTGAGGCGAAAAGTGTCGTCTGCTGTTATTGTTTGCTACAGGGCTAAGCCTATTAATTGGTCTGTGTGAAACAAGCAGTCTATTGTTTTTGTACGGTTTCTTTCTTTTCTTCTTTTTCGTCTTCTTCTTCTTCTTCTTCTTCTTCTTCTTCTTTTCTTCTTCTTCTTCTTCTTCTTCTTCTTCTTCTTCTAAGCACTTCATTGTCCGCACGATAACTCGAAAACGAATTATCCTAGCTCGCTGATTTTGGCATATGGACAGACAGTCACAAGTTCTCGGCACCCCATGCTTTTCAGGTTGTTAGAGCCCTTGAGTATGACTCAGTAGGCCACAGGGTTTTCACAGCCTCTAATTTCCTGTAACAGTAAATTATCCCCAAGCAATACTATGTTGTCTTTATTGGAATCAGATTACAGAAATGTAGTTAACTGTCAAACATTAAATGTTATATTGTTATTTCATTCAGATGTCAGTTCCTCAAACTAAGTTGAGAGAAACCCTTTGCTGTTCAAGAAAATAAAGTATAAATTATTCAGTCCAATGCCTTTAACCCTCTCATGACATCAATGTGGGTTCCAAAGATTTTATGCCATGATAACCCTTTCCATACTCACATTATTGATTGTTCTAAACATCATTCAAATAACTGGCAGAGCAAAAAAATTCCATTTCTGATTCCCTGATCGAGCCCTTTGAATGTCGTGCACATATATGTTTTTTCTGGTTTCTTGGAAAAAATTATCTGTATCCTGTATGAATATTTTTAAATACTATTAACGAAAATCTATTTCTGATTTCTTTAAAAATATTTCACCCCCCAAAATAAGCCTCCATAAATTCTCTTTCTATTTTGTTTATTTTTGATGCTTTAACCCCTTTCACACAGACTTGAAATTACTGGATGCAGTAAATTTTGTTTCTCAAGTTGTTGATTTTGCGCAAAAATATCCAGCCGCTTTTACCTCATGACTGACAGTTTTCGTTATTGAAGGAGATTTACAGGAAAGTTAGAAATCTTAATTTTAAAAAGCAGTAAGTAAATTTAACACTAAGGATAGGGGAATTTCATTTAAAAGTTGAAATTTGGCGATGTTAACGAATTTGTATCATCGATGTGGGCAGCAATTCACAAAATTAAGGCATTTTCCCGAAGAGGAGTACAAAAAACACAGAAGCTGGCTTTTGACAGCTTTCCCCCCAATCATTTGGAACGTTTCTCTTATTCTCTGTTAAAACTAATTTAAAAACAAGAAAACGGCGTTTTCACCATCTTTTGATATTCTGTAATTTTTTAAGTTCATCATACCAGCAGATTGTGCATCGTGATATATAATCCAGACACTGTTCTTTCCATTAATATAAAAGTCTAGGAGATGAAATTTGCTAATTTTTTTCCTCAGAAGAATAAAAACTTACAAATTACTGTAAAAACATTCGCTAAACAAACAACCAAAGTGGATGCTTCAGAGTTGGTAGATGTAATACTGATATTATTCTTAATGACGCATTTTCTTCGAACTGGTTGCTTCCAATTAGCTTTCCATAAAAAGTCAAGTTTCCTTTTGTTACTTTTAGTAAACGTTAATAAGGGAAAACAACAGACAGCCCAGAAGGCTAGACAGCCCAGAAGGCTGTCTGTTGTTTTCGATTATTAAAAAGTAACAAAAAGAAACTTTAGTTTATTTTCTACGTTTGCATATGGTTTTTTGAAGAATTACATGCTTCTTAATTGGACCTTCCTCGCTTGTTTAATAATTTTAAGGGAGATAACTTTATCGAAAGTCTATTTTCATGACGATATATGTCAGGGATGGCACCAAACTGTTTCGGGCCTGCGTAAACATTGTCAATCAGCAACGTCCGGTTGTGTCTTTTCTTTAAAGATGACAGCATTGTTATAAACGACTGGTTAAAGTTTCCCATAACTTGATTCTATGCATATTTTGCGGCCACGCTATGATCATAGTGAACGAACAACGTGCTGCCCAGCTGCCCAACGAATTGGTCTTCTTTGGGGGTGTTACATCCCTCAACCCACCCAGGAATTTATACTCCCTCCGCCTTTTGTAGTTAGTCGCTCAAAGGTCAAATCTATATTTGTATTGTCTTCAATACCTCCTCATTCAGTGCAGAGATGGGCAATATTGCGAAAAACCGAACTCATACTGATATCATGGGGATAGCGAAAAACCGAACCGAACCAATCGTTAAATATCCAAACTGTGGTGTCTGGGCATTCTTTAATATTACTTTTGTAGATCATGTAAACATAACAACATTTTATTCTCATTCGGAACTTTTTACACTCTGCGCATTGCGCATTGAACCACGTCAAAGTATATGACAAAATAGTACCGCGCTATTTGCGCTAATAATTCTTGTACCTCTTAATAATGTGCATTCACAACAGAAACAGTGTGAATTTTCATATTTTCCTACGTTCTCTACATGGAAGTAGTAAGTCCCTGATGAGGCTTGATAACAGTTGAAAGGTTCATTTTCATGAAAGAAGTGACAGATTTTCTTTTCAATTTTGTTAACCCTCAGTGGACTGGGAAACTGTCCTAAATTCCCACTAGACTACAACCTGTACATGTCCCGATTGCTTAGCAGCGATTATAGTCAAGTCTTGGCTGTCTGTTAAGGAAGCCAAGACCTGACTAGAAATCACTGCCCAGGTGTTTTGTCTATTGTCAGCAGGAGCTCCAAAAGATGACATGGTCACTGCACATGCTCTGAGATCACAAAAGCCTGAAATAGGTCTTTAAACATTAGGGTGCGTTTAGAACAAGTCACAAAATTACTGTAGATATGATTTGTGGTCGGAAAAGACTGCCACTGTTCGGCTCATTGGCAGTGGCATTTATAGTGTTGTGGTAGAATGATATTACAACAACTTCTTCTATTTTTCCTGATGTGAATTCCTGTTTGGTACTATCGGCAAATCTCAGTCAAGTGAGATACCGAATACCGAATCGATACCGAGGTATGACCAGTAGTGTAGGGTGCCACTATAGGGACAAGCATTTAACACTGATTTCCCCATACCCCAATGTTGACACTATAGGGACAAAATTGACATAGGATTCTCCATAGAGTTTTGTCCCTATTGTGTCATTTTTGTCCCTATAGTGTCATTTTGGAGGCAGGAACAAGTTTTAAAATCTTGTTCGTGCCTCCAAAAATGACACTATAGGGACAAAACCCTATGGAGAATCCTATGTTAATTTTGTCCCTATAGAGTCAGCATTGGGGTATGGGGAATTCAATGTTAAATGTTTGTCCCTATAGTGGCACCCTACATTACTATGGTCCCCTTAAAAATACCGAAACCGATACCGAACTCAACATTCCAATACCGCCCGTCTCTATTCAGTATGACGAGAAGAACGTTGGAAGCATTCCGACATTATCATAAAAGGGCACCCGCACACTGATACATGGTGTAACACAGTAGGAATACACTGCACAAACCTATATTTGGGAGTCACGCACTTTTACATTGAGGATGATACTCATTTTTTGTTCCATATCCAACAAATCTCCCTATCGAGCCGAAACATTGTTCGACTCGATGGGGAGACTTGTTAAAAATGGAGCCGAAAATAAGCTTTTGTCGCGAGTTTAAATACCAATGTTGAGGCAAATGAAACGAGAAAATCTTCGGTCACCTCGTGTGAAGAGTCTGTGCATCTCTTCCTGCTACTTTACAAAAATAACATGAAAAAAAGATAATGTTGGCCGGAGATCACATTCTCTTTCGCTCTCTCTCACTCTCTCTTTTGTCTCTCTCTTGTCTATATCTCTCTCTCTTGTCTCTCGCTCTCTCTCCTTTGTCTCTCTTTCTCTCTTTTGTTTCTCTCCTTTCGTTCTCTCTCTTGTCTCTCTCTCTCTTTTGTCTCTCCTCTCTCTCTCTCTCTCTTGTCTCTCTCTATATCTCCATTTTGTCTCTCTTTCTCTTTTGTCTCTCTCCCTTTTTCTTTCAGCTAGTTTGGAAAAGGTTGTGGGTAGGGGTGCACGTGTTCTTTGTGTCTCCCGGCGTCTCCCGTTGCCTACGTTCCTGTACACCGTATTCTGATGATCAAGAAAATATAGGTATATTAATCCAAAAAGAACAGTTTCTGTTAACTGCAAACATAAACACTTCAATTTATCTCTTTGTTAAGTGATGTTACTCAAATATTATGTAAATAATAGAACATAATACAAAGTTCCAAAAGAAATAATCTATTAATTTTTGTTCGCAGAAGAGTGTTCAGTATTCCTGACTGGAATTACTTCACCCCAATTAAACCAAAGGTGTGATGTGTTTCTGAAATAACTTCCGCGCGGAAAAGCCTGGAAGTGAACAGTGCTTCTTTACTGTGGTAAACAAGCTCTGTTTTACTGGTTGACCAATGCCTGGGGTGGAAGTCCTCTAAACTGCCCGGGGCCAATACTATAAAACTTTTACTATTGTATTTTCTAGAATTGTATTTTCTGATTATGACTTCAAAAGGGCTGAAATGAACCATTAGCATTTTCAAAGATGCCAGTTGGCAAATTGCCATATCTTTTAAAATAATTATGATTCACTTTAGTCAGTTATATAATAGGTAGAAAATACAATTCTAGAAAATACAATTATAAAAGTTTTATAGTATTGGCACCTCTGGTCGGCATGGGTATAAACAATTTACTGGACTTGACATTTTATCCATATTGCGGTCATGATTGGCCATTGTGCAGAAATATGTGACTTTAAACACCAATAAATAAATAAGTTCTGGTAATTTTTCTGCGACCTGACTCAACGACGTTTAACACTGTGAAATATATTCAATTTAATGTAGTTCTTTCGGGGGGGGGGGGGGGGGTGGTGGCTAAGTAGGTAGAGAAGCAGGCTGCAAGCGGAGAGGTCCTCGGTTCGAATCCCACCTGCGGCAATCGCGTTGTGTCACTTCACCCCCCATTGCCCACGTGGGGGCACGGTGACGCTGTGTACTAAGGCGCACTGCACGTCGATGGTGCACCTGTCTTCAACCAATGCTAACCCTACTTGTGTGGAGTTAGTATGTTGGGGAGCTGACAGTTGCTCGCCGTTGCTCGTTGGTTCTCCTCGGGTACTCCGGCTTCCTCCACCCGTAAAACTGTCACGGTCATGATTAGCCATTGTGCAGAAATATGTGACCTTAAACACCAATAAATAAATCAATAAATAGTTCTTTCAAGCCTTGACTCGTCTAGTAGTACACAGTATTACAATCAGAATCGGCATAGGAATCGGCCGAGTGTGAGCTGAAATAACCGGTAATCGGTCAGCGGTCATTTTTGGTAATCGGTTGAATACTACGTTTTGTTAAACAATCTGAGAACAAAAGTCATGGTTTCTAGACAATTGTTGGATGACAAGTTAGACTGCCAAGCCATGATAAGAAACCATTGGCAAAATGAAGAGTATGAGTAGTGTAATAAAGATATTTTTTAATCAATTCAGAATTAAACAAATTTAATTATGCTAAAAATGTGATTAAGTGCACAAATGTATGTCCAACACAGGTGAAAGCTTATAACAGGAAAATCGTATTCAAAAGTTAATGTAAATACAATTAAGAATTAAATCTGCTTCAAGATTTAAAAAGTAGGCTGCAATGTTGGGTCTTATTTTTAAATGCTCAGATCGGCTTCTGCTATTTGTGGCATATTGCCACGCGATATTGTCTCCGTGCTACACAATTCCTGTCCGAAGGCTCTTGGGATACCTCTCCACCACCCACCCCTCGTCTTCAGCGCGAATGCAGGAGAAATTGCTGTTCGATCAGTACGTAAATCCGGTTATTCCGTACAGAGATTTGATGGCAAGGATAGGTGCGCATCTGCTTTGAATAGTACAGAGGCGGTTGATGAATTCAGTAGCCGATTAGGTATTCTGTTATAGTCTCTCTTTTGCCGATAAATTACGAGAACGGAGGATGACGAATTGCGATAATATAGCCAGTACCGAGATGCAAAAACGCGTTAGTGCATTTAACCCTTTACCTAACCTGAAAAGCAGACGACACTTGCAAAAATAATTCTTGAATAACTAATTTTTTTCATTTTTTGTCTCAAAAACATAGGTTATGACCCCTCGTTGGAACGAGCTCGACGAGCTCGTTCCAACGAGGGGTCATAACCTATGTTTTTGAGACAAAAAATGAAAAAAAATAATGAAAATTAATTGGCGATTTTTGAGAATAGCGTTGGCTGGTTTTGGCCGTTACGTTAGGTAAAGGGTTAAGGGACAATAAACTGCCAAATTAAAAAAAGTAATGACTCCGATTTTGCTTGTATACGAAAGAGCATGTAAAAAAACATTTTATGCATTGTGAAAGACATCACAAGCAACACGAAATTTCCTAAATCTGTAATTTAAAAAATAACCTTCCATGCAGACAAATTATCAGAAAACACGACATTAACGAAGCTGCCGGAAATGAATCTGAAGTAAACAAAACAACGTGATATAATGTCTGAATACGCGTGGTTTCTAATTTTATACTCGCTGCTGGCCGAATGAATGACCGCCACGAGCAACAAGTGTGCATTATTTTAGCAATAAATGGTCATTATTAGATCGTAAGCTTTGTAATATTTAACCCTTTACCTAACACGAAAGGCAGACGACACTTGCAAATAAAGTTCTTGAATACCATTTTTTTCATTTGTTTGCGTCAAAAACATAGCTTATGACCCCTCATTGGAACGAGCTCAACGAGCTCGTCCCAATGAGGGGTCATAAGCTATGTCTTTGAGACAAAAAAAATGAAAAAATAATGAAAATAGAATTGTGATTTTTGTGAATAGCGCTGGCCGGTTTTGCCGTTACGTTGTGTTAAAGGGTTAAATAAAGTAGAGCTATATAACCCATAACATATGTATCAACAACGGCAAGGTTGTATGATTGTATGGACGTGAAAGCTATAACTAGAAAATAAGAATAATGTTACACAAACGCCACCTTTGTCCTAAGAAAGCTAATTTCCACGAATATGGAAAATGACAACGCACGGAATTTTTCGTGAGTGATCGGCTAACTGGCCTGGGATGAAAAATGCTGCCTCCCCCTTTTTGAGAAAGACAATATATTCTCACCTTCAAGTTATTTTTTTTAATCGACAAGAACGCCTTCTTACGAATGGTATATGGGACAAAAATGTACATTTCCATAACGAGAATTGTAGTTTTGTCAAATGGCCAACTGTCCCTTTAACCCTTTACCCAACGAATCGCCCGCATCCGCTCACGTGATATGCAAATTCAGCAGCTAAAAAAATATTATTTTTCGAAAAATTTCAACAAAACCATATCATGTGACCCCTCTTTGGAACGAGCTTGTTCCAAAGAGGGGTCACATGATATGGTTTGGTTGACATTTTTTGAAAAAAATAAAATGATATTTAAAATAATAAATTTTGAAATCGTTTGCGTTGGGTAAAGGGTTAATCAAGAAATACGCGGAATGTTACTTTTATACCATGCTCACCTACGTACTACCTGCGAAAAGACTGCATGTTAAATTTTAGCTTTTAACCCAACTACCGGTGTAAAGCGTATACTGGGGTTAAAATATAGAATATACTCATAGTAGCTTAGTGTACCAAATGTTCACCACGAGTAGTGGAGTGGTTTTAACCGCGAGCCTTCGGCTAGCGGTTAACACCACTTCACCACGAGCGGTGAGCATTTGGTAGACCAAGCTACTTTGGATATATTTTATTTATACTATGATCATCAGATTATTAAGAGTCGCTATTATTTTTTCTCCATTTTACTGAGCTGCAGATATATATATACGTGCAAATCTGTTTTTTGTTTACATGAGCATCGGCGGGCAGGACTTCCGCCGTCAATTTTATCGCCGAAAGGAAATGGAAAAAGAAATGCGCAAATCATGGGGCCTTTTTCATTTGGTAACATAATAACATACTATTTCGAGTTATGGATGCTTTATTATCACGAGACAACGCATATTAGTTGATTTTTAGCTGCGACTAGCAGCTCTATAAGTGGCAATGTCGGTCTGTCGTCTGTCTGTCTGTCGGTCGGTCGGTCGGTCTGTCGGTCTGTCTGTGACCAACGAGTTTCAAAACTCAATAACTTTTGAAATACTTGATGGAATGACTTTATATTTGGCATGTAAGTGTATCTTATTGATGTCTAGCCACTGTTCAATGCAGGTGTTGTTCCAAGTATTTTTCATGGAGTTATGGCTCTTGATGAACTTAGAATTTTGTGAGATTGCACCTCCCGTCGCAGCTACGGCGTCGATGTCGCGATTTTTTGGTATCTTATAGGCTAACGTCATTTAAAATGTAATAAATAATTGTCGCTTTCATTTCACTCTTTGCGAGGCGACGAACGATAAATTTAGACAAGTTTGCATTCAGTCGAGGCCACCAAAGATCAACTTGGATGAGTTCCATTGTAGGTGTTAATTTTAACTATTGAAATCCCATTGCTGGCGTGTTCATCTGTAAATCTAAAATGTATGTCATAGGCTTTCAAAAGAGAGTAGAACAGGTAATTATGGTATAAAAAGATTTATACCCACAGCAGGAAGTTCATCCATGACTTGACATGACGTAATGTGCCAACTTCGATACATTCACACTTTGCGGTGCAATAACTTATTAATTTTAAAATACCTACAATTAAATATTTAAAATAAAATTTAAGAATTGTTAATAATCATTTGACTGAAAAAGCAAGGTAAATTCAAAAAACTTTGACGATGTGTCTAGCTGTCAATCAAGCATTCACGTGCAGCCAGCAGTAATGCCCACAGGCGCAGATGTAAACAAAACAAACCCATGTGTTTGCGACAGAAAGCGTAGTTTTTTCTCCATTTTAAGTGACTAAGTCGGGTGTTTATTAAGAGCATGGTATAAATAAAACAAATGGGTACTAGGGCCGGTAATCAGATTTAAACCACTCGTAGAATAAGGATTTTAACCACTCGGCAAGCCGAGTGGTTAAACCCCTTATCCTACTCGTGGTTTAAATCTGGTTACTGACCCTAGTACCTATTTATTCTATATAGTCATTACAGATTGTAACTTGAGCAAATCTTGCATGACAAGACCCGAGTATTTTATACAATATTCGTATATTTGCATTCTGCGAAGTTCCCAATATCTGAATCGACCAATACAACAAAGATGACGCTTCTGTCATGGGTGTACGTCAGCAAGGGACCTGCGAATTGCCAATTTTGATCGAATCGAATATCGAATCGAACTGATGAAAACGAATCGAATTTCGAATCGAACTTCGAATCGAATCACAGTTAATGAATACGTCATCAAACGAAATGTTTTTTTCTAAAATAATACCCCCGATTATTAAAAGACACACAGTTATGTAAAGTGCATTTTGCGCCTCACCACTTCCCACTATAAACCAAAATATAAACCAGTGTATTAGCTATTGATTGAAACTATTCGAATTGTTGACTTGCTAGCTTCAAAACTGCAACAATAAACATTCTAAACGAACCTGGCTGATAGGGCTGATACCTCACTTGTATCACGTTTTCTCGAAAAAGACTCATTTTAAATCGGATTGATTCCATTCCGGTGGTGAAGCCATTTGTTTTAAATAAAAATGCGGGATTTCTAAAACGAAACGATAATTCAACACCGAATGGAGTCGATCCGCTTGTGAATTAAAGCCTGCTCTACTTCTGTATAATCAGGGGTATTTTTTTAGAAAACCGTTTCTTTTGACGATGTATCCAGTAACTGTGATCGAACAGAACAATACTCAATATAAAATAATGTGATTATGTTGTGGAACAAATCATTTATTGATGTTGAACAGCTGAATAACTTTTCAAAGTTCGAAACTTGAAATTTTCATAAGTGGTCACTGGTCATAATGCACAATGAGTTGAAATGAACAGTTGTGGCAGTAATAGTGTTTGTAGCAATGTAGCTACAACTGTTGTACAGTTGTAGCTACATGGCTACAAACACTGTTACTGCTACAAGTCAGTCACGTTTCTATACTTCGAACTGTCACATTTATGGCTGAAGTATAATCGAAAATATTCGAATTTCAGATTTCGAATATTGACTTTCGAATCGAATTTCGAATTTTCCCAGAAGCCTAACGTCAGCTTAGAAGCGCCAAGTAGATTTTAGGTAATAACTTGTAATTACGAATTAACTCTCTGAACATTGATGTCAAAATACCAGAGTTTTCAGCAGCAAATTTTTCCCACAATGCAACTGAGAATTTAATAAATTATATCTTGTTTGACAGAGCTCATTGAGCTCTGTCAAACAAGATATATTTTATTCATTTTTTCATTTTACGTGGACAATATGGAGTCAATGATTGAAATTTTGAAATACTACCAGAGTGCTAGGAGTTAATGTACATTCGTACGGGTGATCGACTAATCGGGAGTAAAATCGTAACAGGAAATAGCTTATAACAGTTCCAATACTGGTTAACCCATTAACTCATTTAGCAATAGTCTAGCCCTGAAGGTTTGTGTGGTTACCTGATGTATCATCCAGTCACGTATTTGCAAGAAAACGTGGTTCAATATATTTAAGCATCAAGAATGTACACAGAAAGACATTATCTAAGTCGGCATTTGTAAGAAGAAGTAGAAAACGTGGTTCATTATATTTAAACATTAAAGAATCTGTCCAGAAAGACATTATCTAAGTTGGCTTACACATGACAAGTCGGCGACCGTAAAGTAATCATAGACATTACATTAAAAGCTTTTATGTCACCTTTAATCGATTGCAAACAGGCAAATACATTCAGTGGTATGGATTAAAAAAAAAATCCCCATTTATATTTCCGATTATTTCGTGATATTGTTCTGTTTTCTGAATCTGAAAGTTATCAATATTTATTTATTTATTTATTTATTTATTTATTTATTTATTTATTTATTTATTTATTAGGGTTTAACGATACTTTCCACAGCCAGGGCCGCCTCGTGTCGGACAGTTTTACGGGTGGAGGAAGCCGGAATACCCGGAGAGAACCTCCGAGCAATGGCGAACAACTGTCTGACTACCCAACTCCCCAACATACTAACTCTACACAAGCAGGGTCAGCATTGGTTGAAGACAAGTGCACCATCGACGTACAACACGCCTTAGTTCACAACGCTACCGTTCAGCCCCCCCCCCCCCTTTCGTGGGCAAACGGGATTAAGTGACTTGCCCAAGAACACAACGCAGTCACCCCTACACTCTAAAAACTAAAGTGTTAAAACTGACACTTTCAAGGTGTTAAACCCATTCTAACTCGTAGGGTTTGATTTTAACACTCAAAGTGCAATGCTTTAAGCACTTAGACATTACAATCGTCAGACATCTGAAACTTGAATGGATGGCACCTCCCATGTGTCTAGCATTGGTGGTTCTTCCAGAATCGTCCATAATTTGATTTGCGCTTGGTGGGTACATATTTAAAAGGACACAACGCAGATGACACGGATCAGGCTCGAGAGTTCGAGCCTGAGCCGCGTCATCTGCGTTGTTTCCTTTTAAGTGTCGAAACATTACACTTGCCAAGTGGTATTATTGTAACACCTGTTAAGTTCTGGGATATCTACACTTGAACAAAGTGCTAGTTCAGTACTTAGTAAGTGTTAAATACAGCACTTCTAGTGTAGTTTTTAACACTTTAGGTTTTAGCGTGTAGCGGGGGAACGAACCGTGAACATTTCGGTTTGAAATTCAATGCCGTAACCACTGAACCACCGTGATCCCAGTGAACGAGCTTATTGTCCTTGTTTCAATGAGGGATAATCAGCTATATTTCCATCCCGGTATTCGCAGGTGTGGATTACCACGAATCAAATGCCCGTGGTGTTGAGTTTCCACCCATGCAGCAGTTTGAGTACTGTGAAACGACTTCGGAAAACAAGGATATTTCAACTCTATCGTCGCCAAATTGATAGAGAGAGGCACTCTTCCCAGTTCCAAAGACTAATGAAATTCTCCCTTGTCATCCCTTGACTGCATGAAGACTGCATCTGCAATGCTGGAGCATAGCAGATGACGCCTTGGTGCACTCGATGAATATTGTTTTCAAGCTTCGAGCGCCGAATAAACAAATGTTTGCTTTTTAATTTTCAGAGCATTTTCCTCCCTGTATGGAGTTTATTTGGGTCTGTGTGTTTGTTAGGAATGGTATTTGTACGAAATGATATTAGCGGCAGGAGCGCGTTGGTTCAGTGGTTGTCAAGGTGATAGCTTGAATTTACGATTAGATTAGTTTAAACATATTTTATTGCACCACCAAAAGTACAAGGTGGATCGGAGGACAAGTGCGTACCACGTTAGTATCCATCCTCTCCCAATTTACGAATTTGTTGTTTAAAAGTGTATATATTTGTGATAATCTTTCTCACTCGGGTTAAATATAAAGCGTAAAGATAGGTATATGACGGACCTCGAAAAACATATTTGTCACGTAAATAGACGAGTACAAATAATTCATGCGTTGCTAATTAAGCATGGAATTTTATGACCATTAGTGCGCGTTTACTGAACGCCATATGAGCTGTCTGATAAAAGATTAAAAGGAAGAGAGACCAGTGGTCTCCTGCAGTCATTATCTATGTAATTATGTCTAGTTAATAGGTAATTGTCGTAAAAACAGCACATCGCACATGTTCTGAATACACACCCATATTACGTATCTGGTGTGTCACCGAATGTCAGTATATGTCGAAAATGCGAGACTTTCAAAGAAACTTGAAAGAGAATTTTAAATTTAAATAGATCTAAGCGGGCAAGTTCAAGAGAAGCAATTAAAGCGGGAATTAATGCCCTTGCGATCGAATAAGAGTCGGGGGGGGGGGGGGGTTCTCGAAAAACCATTCCAGTCTCAAGGCGTGTAAGGCTGTGGGTCGTAGTCAAGAAGCTGGGGATACCCCATGGTATAGGTTAGAGGAGGCGCCGCATCGGCGCGAAAGTATAGGCACGTTGTAATGTAAAGCGGGCCACAGAGCTCCAGTTTAGGGTAGGAACAGTCGCGGGCCAAGTCGGCGGCCATAGATGAGTGTGAGATCAGAAATAGGACTTACGAGCTCGGAAGCTCGTGAAAATTGTCATTCAGCTGGACGATACTACCTGCTGTTGGAGGCAAGCCATACGTGGGCAGAGTAGGCTTTGCCTGTATGTACATTATTCTGAGATAAACCGAAGGAAGCACTTGATCTCCTAAGTGGCGACTGCTTGAGTGAAAAGCGTCCAGTCAAGTGATGATACATTAGTGGCCGTGCGACGGCAATGGTAGAGTAACATTCCGTCACAGGTTAGATGAAAGGCACCATGTAAAGCAACAATACGTTAGTGGCCGTGCGACAGCAGTGAAAATGGGAAGTTCCAGTTGTATGTTCGTGAAAAGGCGACCAGAGTCAAACGGTTACCACACGATGCATATAATATACACTGAGTATAAATAGTGCATGGAAATAATTCGCCCTTTCTCTCTGAGAACCCTGAGAAGTGGGGATGTACTTGATTACTGTAATAAATAAAACAAATTTTATTTTTATAGGACCCGGGGGGGGGGGGGGGTCCGACCCGATAACTAGCGTTGTCTGTCCATCCGTCCGTCCGTGGGGACGGATGGACGGACGGAAATCCAATGGTCCCCTTCTCGGTGAAAGCGTGGAGGACTAATAACTAAATAACTAACTAAATAAATAAATAAATAAATAAATAAATAAATAAATAAATAAATAAATAAATAATGTTCGTGAAAAGGCGACCAGAGTCTAAACACCAGCGACAAGGAAATGAAACCAGCGACAACAGAGAACGCGGGGCCGCAAGTGACTCAAAAACGGTGTAGGGAGTGGTGTGTTTTATTCATTGGATGTTATGTAAGTGACAAATTACTCGTTCTCTCTTTGCATTAAAAATATTAATTTCAGTGAACCGCTGTTGATTTATGCTTTCTGAGGAAAAGTCATTGACCCCTTCAGGAAAAGAACCACCCCATGCAGCAAAAACGAAACGGGCGGGTTCGACATGGTGAGACACACGTTCACGCACGGATTCAGGTGACACTCCTTGAGTTTTGGATGAATACGTCGTGAATCTGTTTCTCCCAGCAATGACAACGCCCGGTTTCCGACAGTGGTTACGGCTTGAACTTCAAACTGAGAGGTCCACGGTTCGATTTTCAATGAACTATACACTGCAAAAATATATGTTCTCTTTAGAACCAAAACTGGTTCTAATCTTGTCCCTGAGATGGAACCAGTTCTGTTTAAACAGTATTTATTTCAAATCAAATAAATTTACCAAGATTAGTATTCAGTTTTAACAGAATATTACATGAACTGAAGTAGATTCAGCAGTAAACTTGGAGCTTATTCAACGCAGTCGCCAAACATTTTGAAACAAAGGAGATATGAACAGTTGGCATATCGAACCAGTTTTGGTTCTGTATAGAACCAAAACTGGTTCGATATGCCAACTGTTCAAATCTCCTTTGCTTAATAATGATTTGAGACAACCTCGTATAAGCTCTAAACTTACGGCTGAAACTCCCTCAATTTATTTTTAATTCTGTTAATATTTAATGTTTATAAATTTATTTGATTTGAAATAAATACTGTTTAAACAGAACTGGTTCCATCTCAGGGACAAGATTAGAACCAGTTTTGGTTCTAAAGAGAACCTATATTTTTTTGCAGTGTATGTGCATTCAGGTAACCATGCCATTCTCTTGCAGGGTTCTGCGGTATACGAGTGATAATAATAACTCTTTGTTTTTGGACAATTCAATTTCAGATTTTCTGGTATCTTCTCCACTAGAATAGTTTATTGGAATTGTATCTGTTTGGTATCCCTATTGTCTAGAACTGAAAGGGTTAACCGATTAATCGATTAACCAATGATCAACGTCTTGATCGATCAAAAAAGTAATTGATCGATTAACAATTCCTTTGAACGACTGTATTATATGGGTTAACGAAGGAACAAACTTGCCCCAAATCAGGCAAACATTGTCAAACTGACTCACTTCAATTATATGAAACAGAGTAAAGCAAGCAAGTTACGTGGTGACATACTTGTTCACTTGCATGATCATTATACTGATTCAGTAGCTGGAAATGGTCATTCTTAACCCTTTATCCAATGCGGGTAGAAGACGGTACTTGCAAAATAAATTCTTGATTTACTCAAAATTTTCAATTTTTGTCTCAAAAACATAGATTATAACCCCTCATTGGAACGAGCTCGTTCCAATGAAGCGTCATAAGCTATGTTTTTGAGACAAATATTGAAAACATAATAAAATTCGCATGGAGATTTTCGTATATAGCGCTGGCCGTTTTTGACGGTACGTTGGGTAAGGGGTTAATGTTGTAAATCATTAACGGTATGGCAATTATTCGGCTCCTATTAGGACAAGTTCTTAGGCTGTTAACCAAGGTTAATCCATGTGATTAATTGATCAAGAAAACTCCTTAACCGTTTCAGCTCTACTATTTTCCACTGACTCGGCACATTCTTCTTCTAAAAGTTTTATCCGATTTATCTCCCCGGACTTATATTCCACCCTGTATTTATATTTTGGGGTTTCGGAGTATTGCCCTGGTAGGAAATCCACTTGAAAGGCTCTTGAGTGGTTGTCTCCTCGCAAAGTACTAGAATAATATGTCTTGATAGTGGGGTGGTTCGTTTGCTAGCGCGTGTATTTCGGATCGAGATTTCAGATTTTGAAAGTTCAGTTATGACCCTGGTCGTATTTGTTGTTGTGTCTGTTGGCAAATAATTGATCCTACTGCCGAAGTGGGATCTCGTGGCTTGGTGTGCTAAGGCGTACAAAATGTTATGGCATAATCGCCTTAAACCAATACTAACCCTGCATTAGTGGTGGCCGAGTGGATAAGTGCGCTGGTCTCTCATGCGAGAGGTCCAGGATCGATCCCCGGTCGGGGAAAGTTCTCGAAGTGTCCGAACACTCTCGTTCAGCATCAGTTGTGGGGTAGATGCTGTCACAGCGTGCCGTCCTATCGGGTGGTGACGTAAAATGGCTGTCCTCTGTGCGGAGAGAGACACACCCCATGAAGGATAAAGATACCTTCGTAGTATTCGAGAAGAGCGAGGCCACTAATCTGCCGCTTCGAAGGTCATCCCACACACCTACGCCATTGGGCCAAGGAGAGGCGTTAATATAAGTTACATAACTTGTTCGCCAATCCTTGTGAAACAAATAATATTAACTTAATGCTAATCCCGCTGGTGTCGGGTTAGGGAGTTTTAGAGTTCGTCAGTTTCTTTACGCTGCTTTGCTCAATTTCTCTCTTAGCACTCCGACTTTCTCCATTAGTGAAACCGACATCATATTGCCTAAGTTGTTGAAAGAGTAGTTAAATCCCACCTAACAATTAATCATGACGATTGGAAAAATCCCTGGAGAAACAGTGTTTGTTTATACGTTCAAACGGCACTTGCTAAGACAGAATAAAACGAGGGTGGACTGGAATCGACGACGCGAGGTGGAGTTTTTCCTGTACGCGCGCCGAATGCACGCGTGAAAAACAAGAAAAACTCCACCGTGGGTCATTGATTCCTGTCCCCCGTATCCTACCCGAGTTGTATTTTGTACTTATACAACGATTAAGCTTGAACTATGTGAATGAAGCTAGGGAGTGCGGTAGCTCAGTGGTAGACTATTGGACTTTTATACCAAAGGTCCCGAGTTCGATCCCCGTCCGGGACGACGCGCGTTGTGTCCTTGGGCAAGGCACTTTATCCCGGTTGCCTACATGAGGGCACGATGACGCCGGGTACTGAGGAGTACTGCACGTTGAAGGTGCACATGTCTTCAACCGGTGTAACCCTGGAGTTAGAGTGTTGAGGAGCTGCCAGTTGCTCGTCGATGTTCGGTGGTTCTCTCCGAGTACGCCGGCTTCCCCCACCCGTAAAACTCTCACGGTCGCGATTAGCCATTGTACATAAGTATATGACCTTAAATACCAATAAATAAATAAACAATGTGAATGAAACTGATATATTTGGAAAAAAAATCTTCGGCGGTCTCATAACTTGCTTGACACTGTTTTATGTCGAATTATTTCATTCACACCATAACCTCACTCACACACGTAACTTCCAATCAGATGCCTTCTTACATGACGTTCTTATGTGTAATCCAGATTTAACGCGTTATGTATCGGGAACATTTCCCAATATATATTGTATCTCACAATGTTGAAAACTCACAGCAACCGTGCTATAAATCCGCCTACTCACTCAGTCCAGTTGCGACTTGGTCATATATTGCGACATCGTGCAACGTCAAACATTTTTTGTCTGAATATGTCATTCATAAACGCGTAAATTATCGGATTGACGACGTTGTATGAGAAATACATGTAAAATACCACCATATCATATTCAATAATCCTACATGCCATCAACCAGGCTGGTAAAAATGCCAAAACAAACATTAAAGTTACAACAAAAAGCATGATGGCTGTCTTAACATTCGCTAAATATAGTATCTCCCTCATCGTGTTTCCTCTGGTATTGCTGTTATAGGCTGTATCTTCGTGATGACAGGACGTATCCGTGTCTCCCGTAATAAACGACGTATCGGGAGTTTTTATGATTTTCAGTTGAATCCTTGACATTTTCCATCTACCAACTTGTCTCTTCCGCTTTTTTAGAACTTTGTAGTAAATTAAGCTATATAAGATAATCACCGGGATTATTGCGACGAGAAATAACGATGCGTAAAATTTTTGATAAAGAAGTCGTGTCGTTTTAGAGAAAATAATCTCATTGGCGGCACAATATCCCGTATAATACACTTGTCCAGAACACCCGGATGGAACAACTGCCGATGTGTTCACGAAAACATGCCGCTCCAGAAGTGTGTGAATCATCTGTTTGGATGCCAAGATTCTAGTTCTGTTCTCCTGATACACCCCGTAGAATTGACATGTAAAAACTCCCAGAAGTAGCGAAAATATGGCGAGACATACCACAATAATTTTCGACCTGTATTCAGTAAGAACGCTTAAGAAAGGATGACAGATGCAAAAGTAGCGGTCGATGGCTATAGATGTCATAACAAATGCAGAAAATGGGACATTAAACGTGATAAAGAAAAAATATAGCTTACATATGATGTCATATTGTACTTCATAAAATAAATATTCCATTACCATTGTATACGGTACAGTAACCAAACACACCACAAAATCACAACTAGCCAGTGCAATTATAAAAACAGTAGATGGCGTTTTAATTCTCCTTTTGGCGTAGACGCAGAGAACGAGTGAATTACCAATTATTCCCATAAGTCCGAAAGTAGAGAGCATCGCCATCACAGCAGTCACGGGTCTGTTCGGAATCGCCGTTGTGTTGTAATGTTCTAGAAAGTATCTCTCCGGAAACGTCAAATTTTCATTTGGACATAAAGTCATTCTGTGTTAATCAAAATCAAATCGCAAATAACTATGACACCTTAATCTGATATTGAGCACAAAAAGATCACAAATAGCAATTGCTTATAGTCTGGTGACCATAGAAAGAAAATCCACGTTCCGTCAGTCTCTAATATGCGAGAATCTGTCGTGAATAGATGAAACAATGTTGAAATTATTGGTAATTCACTCAATAGAAACTATTTACAATAATCTCGTAATGTCCTTATGTACGAACCATTCTATGTGCATACGGTTTGTTACCACCCAAATTATAGTATGCTGCTCCAGATTTGTCTTGCAGTCTGTTCCAACAGGCATATCCTGGAAGGAAATGAATAATGTTTGTAAATAACAAGTCAGTCCCTTGACACCGAATGTCTGTAAGTTATAACTCAAATGATATCGTTATTCTTACCCTTCTTGTTCCTGGTGAGAACAGTGGCTGCGCAAGAGTTACAGAAGTGAGGAGGTACAGTTGGGTATTGCCCGCCGTGCGTAAGTTTTAAAATTTTTTAAAACTTACGTTGTAAATGGTGTTCTCTGGAGCATTCTCAGACAATTAAATTAAAACAGTTTTATCCTTTTGAAACTTATTGGTTAGGTCTTTCAGTTATAGAAAACGTCGTACATGGTGACATTTTAACGGAAGAACGCTGTTGTAAAGTGCGATCACAAGGCACCAAACGACACTTAGATCGAAAACGGAAGTAGGCTGCATTCCAAACGGATGCGTTGCACGCTCTCGATTCTAGCATTCCTCGAATTCTCTTAAGCGGTATGTTTCAGACCGTTTGAACGCGGCACGCCTTGTTGCAATGTGGGACCTCGACTCTTGTTTGTTGTGTGTGTGGGGGGGGGGGGGGGGGGGGGGGGGCACACACACACAAACATAATTTGAAAACTTTCCTGATTTAGTGCACTTGGGAATATGGGATTAAGCATACCCACCATTACACCGCAACATTCAGTACAAAAATTAAAATGATAGTATTTTTTACTACGCTTGGCGAAAAAATTAGAGGGGTAAGTACCCCCCCCCATGCCCCCCATGGCGCCGCCACTGGGTAAGAATTTAAGAATTGTAGACAGGAAGTTGCCACGCTGGAGGGCGTTTCATCCCTCCCCCATCATTCATCAAATTTACAATAGTTGGAAATTCGACGCCGCAAATTGGAAAAAGCTAGAAATTTCAGACAGGGTGCATATGGAATTTTTCCGAGCATGTCAGAATTTGGCTAAATTATGGGAGTTTTTAAACTGAAAACTGGTGAAAGTCCTCCAAATATTAATTGAAGAATCATTTTATTACGCGAGAATTAATCCACCCATTACTTAATACACCCAAATTTAATTTACGGTGAAATTGTCGGTACACAAGTTAAATCTAACAAAATAAAAGTGGTGTAGGATAAATTTCACGCTTCACCTAGCGTAACTACCAAAACCGGTCGCTGCTATTCACAAAAATTGCCATTCAATTTTCATTATTTTTTCATTTCTGCGTCAAAAACATAGCTTATGACCCCTCATTGGAACGAGCTCAACGAGCTCGTTCCAATGAGGGGTCATAAGCTATGCTTTTGACGCAAAATATGAACAAAATAGTTATTAAGTAATTTTGTTTTCTAGTGTCGTCTGCTTTTTTATGATTGATAAAGGATTAAGGAAATTCTGGAATTAAAAATACTGGGTCCCGTGTTTGTTCTTTCATGCATCCATACGTACGAGTCACTTGATGGTGTTCCCTCCTTGCACCACAGTGCTCACAGCAGAAAATTTTGATGTTGTGGTCCTGGTCTCTGGTCCTATCACTGAGAGGGAGGAAAATTATGAGAGTAAACAAACACAAGCGAAATTCCGGTAGGATGGTGTAGGACCCTAGTCCCACCGACGAGAAAGAGGTGTTGGGGATAGGGCAGTAGTGCATGCTTTGCTGCAAGGACAGTCACTCAGGACTCCTAGATGACGCAATTTGTTTAACTGTCTCTGAACAATAAAACTATTTTTCTAAAGCGAATTATCACTCTGTACTAGCTCCTATTAACCTCCTCCCCTTTTATTATGCCTCCGATCTCTTTAGGGGGTTCGGTGGGTATATAGTCGAGGCCTGTGTCCGTACGTCCGTTCGTATGTCCGTCCATATAAAAATTTTGTATATAACTCTGCCATCGGTTGTAGGATTTTCATGTCCTTTGAAGATAGACCAGCATTAGGGAAATGATATCAACAAATAGCGTTTTTTATCCACTCATTCGTGCCAGAGTTATGGTCCTTGCCGGACTTGCAAAAATAGTAAAATGAACGTTTTGCACTATAACTCTGGCATTGGTTGTCAGATTTCGATGTCATTTTGTATGCTGATACACCAGCTAGGGCTGTACGATATTCAAAACTGAATACCGGTATCGATATTCAAAGAAATACCGCGGTATACCGGTATATCGAAAACAGTTCAGATATATGAACACAAGTACCACAATCGACACTCGGGGCATCACAGTCTGAACGATTTAGCAGGCGTTGATTATGCGGTTCGAAATACCTTTACTCAACGCAGACGATATCAAAATTTATTATTTTCAAAATTAGTTGATCAGATTTTTCCAAAAGATTTGAACAAAACTATATCATGTGACCCCTCATTGGAACGAGCTCAACGAGCTCGTTCCAATAAGGGGTCACATGATATAGTTTTGTTGAAATTTTTTTCTAAAATTATTTTTTCAAGTGCTGAATTTGTATATTACGAGGGCACAAGCAAACGATTCCTTAGATAAAGGGATAATATTATTTATTCGGGGCTACAGTAAAAAAACTCAAGACATCTTGAAAATTAAATTGTGGGTAAATAAATAATGACGATAAACCGATATTTTTGTAATTACACCGGTATTCAATCGATATTGGTTTCAATACCGGTATATATCGGTTTATCGATATACCGTGCAGCCCTAATACCAGCATGAGGGACATGATATACACTTATGGTGGGTTTCGTTCGTATGGCTCTTGTTACACTTAGAAATAGAGGATATCTACGCTGTTTTAGTGAATATCGAGAATTATCTCATGAGTGTGGAGCTGAAAGTTTTATTTTTCACGAGCGCTCATATTCACTAAAATAGTGTAGATTTTCTTTTTACTATATGCTACGTGACATTTTACTGCGCAATATTCAGCCCAATTTCAGATATTATTCGTGACTAGTAGTTAGAAAAAAAAAAAGATTTGTAATTGTGTTTCCCGAACATTACTATTACCGCATACTTTGATAGGTCTATGCCATAAAATTTGACCGAATTCAAATTTTCAAAAAATTATATTTTTTTTGATTTTATAAAATCTTTTCGCGTCAATAGAAACACAAAAAAAGCATTAAGTGGCAGTGCTCAGCAATTTTATCCAAGTTCGTTAAAAAACGGTGTGATTGCCCCAACGCCCCCTTTCTGTTTCTGTCTTTGTTTTTACGGGCAAAATATTCTACCCAGAAAATCAAGAAGATTATCGGCTTTCGCGACCAACTTATATGTCACGTTATATGAGGTATTACGTGATACTGAAAAAGCTTTATCGAATTCCATTTTTATTGGTACCAAAATTTGACAAGTGTTTAATTGAAATAACTGTATTTTATTGATATCGTTTCACAAAACAGAAACATGGCTGATAATTGTCGTCATTGGAAGTGATTTACAGCAAAGTTAACATCCTTTAATTTCCTAAGCGGCCATTAAATTTGACACTAAAGGTATGGGAATCTCAGATAAAAATTGTTATTACACATCCATTAAACTTTAAACTCTTGTATTCAACGGAATCGCCGCTATGATATAAATGATTCTGTATTCAACGGGTGATATACAAGCCGGAACTTTTTTACCGCACCATTTAGTTACGCTTCGAAAGGTTTCCAAATTTCGTTATACAATCATCGACCGTCTGTCGCATAGTGTGAAAATGAAAACGTCTAAAGCAAAATAAAGTCGGTTCATAAAAAATTAGCCAAAAATGAGATAATATTTTGAAAATACCCAATCATTTCCAACCAGAACATTAACCCAGTCCCGTGGCCGTCTCGTTTTGTGGATCCCATTATACCTAAATTGGTCAACTTTATTTCGGTAAATCTTTGTCAATCTTGACATGCTTCGAACTTCTTTTCAAAACGTTTCTCCCAGCTGTTTTGCAAATCTGCACATATTTGTACTTATATTTTTACTAACAGTAATGGCCACCAAATGGTTAGGCGTGAATGGGCACCAGCCCAATCGCGCCTAACCATTCCAGCCCTTTCACGCCTAACCATTTGGTGGCTATTACTGTTAGTAAACAGCGATACGAATTTCAACAAACACTGGTTCCCAAAAGGTTGTTTTGATTTTTTATCGATCCATTTGATCAGTGCAGCTTCAGTCAAAACAAACTCTTCGCCGGGTTAAACATCGGAATTAAAATTTGTTTATTTAATTTTAAATGAATTTTAATGCATGGGTTGTGTAATAAGCACAGAACGCGATGTGTGTTTGAATCGGTGGGTGTTTTGCATAACTCGTTGGAATGGCGTAATCATATTTCGCTTGAGTCTACGGCTCTCGCGAAATATGACTACGCCATTCCAACTCGTTATGTAAAACACCCACCGATTCAAACACACATCGCGTTCTGTCTATTTATTATATGCTTTTTTATAAGATAGCGAGAAATTTTTAACCGATATTTTTCTATATCTATCGTCACGATAGATATAAGGGAATATCCCTCTGCAGATTAATCGAATCACGCAAGAAAATTAGAATGAAATTACTCCGCCGACGAACGTACTTTTTATATGTCCAATACACGCAGCACCGGTAAATGTGTATTTTAGCTGGTCTCAAAGTAACAAAGTTAGTGTTGTGAATAGTCCAAAAAAGGAAGTACTTGAAAATCCGACTCATCGATAGTGACGGTGACAGTGATTGACAAATATGCTAAAAACAATTTGAACATTTGAAAAATCCTCCTTCGTCCTTCATTGAACATTTTGTGAACTGCGTCATGTTTGTGTGCATCTGCACAGTGCACTTTTGTTATTACTTTTGAATAAATGCGCCACCCATTGTTTTGAGGGGAATGTCATTAACCACTTTCACACGCGTACATTGATTTTGTGTGCGTAACTGACAATATAGCCATTTTCTAAGGGGATTTATGTGGAACTATTTTGTTGTGTGGTAGTTTGCTTTTGAAATCGGGGCCAATAAGTAAATGGGTCTGCGTCAGTTTTGATTGCAATGAAAACACCACATTACCTCTTTTAATCGCAACAAAAACAACGCAACGCATATAATAAAAAGAATACCTACTGTTTTTGAGTGAGTATCGGAATTATCTCATTCGTGGCTGCAAAGGAATTTAATTTTTCACTCGCGGCTTTCCTAATATTCCTTTGCAGCCACTCATGAGATAATTCCGATTGAGATACTCACTCAAAAACAGTAGTTATCCTCTATATATTTCGAAATTTTAACGAATTTGTATCATTGATGCCCACACTATTTCACAAACTAACTGGTGAGTAGATTAAAATACAGCAGCTGGGTTTTTACAATGTTTTCCCAATCAGTTTGAACATATACATTATCATGACCATGTGCATGTCCTGTAATTTGTATCAGATTCGAGGTCGTGTTTACAATCAGATCGCAACGAGCCCGGCAGGGCGAGTTGAGATCCGATTGTAAACACGACCGAGAATCTGATACAAATTACAGGACATGCATTTTGTCATGATAATACATTTATCTAACAATTCCGTTACATAAAGCCTGTTTTACCCCTTTTTCAGTTTAAATTGGGTTGGAATTTGTCAAAATTTTGAATTTCATATTTTAATGCGTAATAACAATGCTGATATATGTCATAGTGCGGTGTCTACCGGAAGTTGATTCTGTATGAGACGGAATCAGAATGAGTCGTCTACACGATACGGAATCGGAACACATTATCTTTTCTAGTGATTTTCAGGCCAAAATCTATATGATTGTTAGATAAATTTGATTATTATATGAGGAATGGGCGTTTGTTTCTGTCTATTTCTTGAGTTATGAACCCCCCCCCCCAAAAAAAAAAAAAAAACAAAGGCAAACTGTGTTTGGCCTTTGTTTTTTGGGGGTTCATAACTCAAGAAATAGACAGAAACAAACGACCATTCCTTATAATTAAACTTGAGAGGCAATAAATTTAAACACTCTCTACTTTGCGAGTTAAAATAAAAACCAGGTCGCACCATGCTTCCTAGCGATAACTGAATAAAAAAGGCATAGTTTTCTAAAATTCTGTTTGAAATAGCGATACATTTCACTGAAACATGTTCTTGTGTCATTAAAATTTTTATTTACCAATGAATTGCGTAAGTTAAAAGTAACGTCATATGCCACGCCCACACAAAACTTCAATATCCTTTTCCACTTGACGGGGGGTGTTGTCATTCAAAGCAACACTGAATTAAATATAATTTTTATCATGACCATTTCCCGAGAAACTGGAAACACAGTTTGTAAATGTGGAGTTCCATATAAACCCAGATGACATGGAGTTGGCTGAACTTTGTCTCGGAAAGAGTTCATTCAGGCTATTTGAAAAATGGAAAGTTTTGTTCGCGTGAGTTTCTTTTGTGGATTATTATGAACGGCCATTGTTTACGTTTGATTTGGGTAAAACGATGAACGCAGACGATCACCTATTGCATATAAACAAATTGAAGTTAACATGGAATAAAAAGCATGATAAGGATTTCATTGTTTATTAAATTTTATTTTGGAAGTCTTTTTAATATGATGAGATAAATATTAATTACTATTCATGTTGAAACAATATGAGCGTGCAGGGGGTTTTCCATTCACACTGTGCAACGTAATTGTCAAGACAGATATTGGTTGCGTGGTTTAGGGCGGGTTTAAATGCGTTTTCTCGGTTCATTGTGTTATGAAAAGGAAAAAAGAAATACTTTAGCCAATCATTTTGCCTGAAAATGCATGAACAGAAAGAAGGTTTAATTATTCTCCGTTGAAACCCATTTAAAAACTAGATTATTTAGAAATCGCAAGCTAATTTTCAGAAGTCATCCATCGAAACACGCCCATCACCGAGTGTGTCCAACAACGAGGAGAAGGTGTATGCTGCATTTTAACGCACAAAGCCGCCAGATAACGTGCCCCGCGTCGTTTCCTGTCTCTTGAAAGCCGAGCGTATCTTAGGTCGGAATAACAGTACCGTCCGCTGACAGTAAACTGTAGCCAAACTTCTCAGATTAGTTTGTCAAAATGTTCAGTCATTTGTAGGAAATAGAGATGGGCAATATACCGAAAAACCGAACCGATACTGATCTCATGGGAATACCGAAAAACCGAACCAATTATTGAATACCGAAACCATCTGAATTTTCAAATTTTCCCAAGTTCGCTATTTATAACTCCATGTTGAGGCTTGATAACAGTTGAAGGTTCATTTTCATGAAAGAAGTTACTGATTTTCTTTTCAGTTTTGTTAACCCTCAAAGGATTGGGCAACTATCCTGAATTCCACTAGACTACAACCTTACATGTCTGATTGTTTCGCAGTGATTTCTAGTCAACTCTTGGCTGCCTGTTAAGGCAGCCAAGACGGCCTGACGAGAAATCACTGCCGGTGTGTTTTGCGTACTGTCAGGAGGACCTCTTAAACATGGCATATCAGGGAACATGCTCCGAGATCGCAAAAGCCTGAAATAGGTCGTTAAACATTAGGGTACGTTTAGAACAAGTCACAAAATTACCGTTGATATGATTTGTGGTCGTAAAAGAATGCCACTGCTGATTGGCAGTATCGTTTGTAGCGCTGTGGTAGAATGATGCCACAGCAACTTATACTGTTTTTTCTCATGTGAATTCATCTTTGGTACTATCAGCAAATCTCAGTCAAGTCAGATACCAAATACCGAACCGATACCGAAGTATAACCCCTAAAAATACCGAAACTGAACTCAAAATTCCAGTACGGCGAGGCTTCTAGCTGCATTATAAACAATGGGCATTATTCAGATTATTTTAATATTCAGAGGGAGTACGTCAAGGGGAGCCATTGTCTCCTTACTTGTTTATTCTGAGTATCGAAATACTTAGCGCATTCCTTATATTCAACCCTACAATAAACGGAATCAAAATTAAAAATTAAAAACTCTTTAAATGTGGGCTGTCGGAAACAGAGCAGTGCTCTTTCTGTGGAAATATGAAAGAAACGATCGCACATCTATTCTACGATTGTTCTTTCTCAAAAACAGTTTTATTTTCAGTAGTGGAAAAGGATAACCTTAATCCGGATCCGCAAATTCAACTAAACACAACTAAACATAAATAAAAGAGAAATACTTTTAGGCGCAACTTCCGAGCATGCCTATCCAAATGTCTGGAATATCTGTCTCCTCATCTACAAACAGTATATTTACACCTGCAGCCGAAGTAATACCATTCCCTCTTTCTCAGATCTAGCAAGAGCTATAAATCCTACAAAAATATTGAAATGTATTCTCTATACATGTACACAGTCAGCAAGGCTGAGCATATTAGGGAAAATGGAGCTACATAACTGAGGCATTCTTTGAGTAATTGGAGAACTGCTCTGTATATACATTATACTGTAAAAATTTATTTTTGTCGTAATCTTATATAATGTACTATTTTTCTAGTGATTCCAATAAAAGAAAAACAACAAAAAAAAATCCCAGTACCACCCATCCCTAGTAGGGAACATCCCGAACATTTTGAGACCATTTTGAACTCCTGAAAACGTCTTGTAACCCTTAAAAATCATAGCGTTTTTTAACTAGTAGAGTGCTGAATTATTTTTGCTTGGCAAAACTTGATCATGTGTCTTTGACTTGTTACATTTTATGGGAGAGTGCCCATAGGCACTCTCCCATAAATTGTAAGAAGGCAAATCCAAACAGACTGAATAATTTCACTTCACAGATAATACAAAGTGTTTCCCGAGAATATGAAGCCTTTTGTGGCAGCACCTGCACTTCAGAGTAAAGCCCAAATATGGGCTTCCAGCATTCTACCAGTTAATAAGCATGTAATGATTGAGCAAACTTTGAAGTGACGTAAAATGGAGATAAACTTCAAAACAAAAATCAGCTATTTCCTAATTTTTTTTTTAGATTTACAACATGCTAAATTTTTCCCCCAAATCCAACGCATTTGATTTTTTTGACCCTGTATAACGTCACCTCAGACATCCGCTCTAGCGTTTGAGAAATTCATAGGACGGCACCAGATTTTTAGATATGAGGTTGAAAATAAAAGGTAGAAAAAACGTAACAGTGGCATCGCTGGCATCGGATGGGTAAATTTAATCCTTTACCTAACATAAAAAGTAGACGACATTTGCAAAAAAAATTCTTGAATAACTAATTTTTTTCATTTTTTGTCTCAAAAGCATAGGTTATGACCCCTCATTGGAACGAGCTCGACGAGCTCGTTCCAAAGAGGGGTCATAACCTATGTTTTTGAGACAAAAAATTAAAAAAATGATGAAAATTAATTGGCGATTTTTGTGAATAGGTTTTGAACGTTACGCTGGGTAAAGGGTTAAAATAAAAAAGATAGAATTAGACAATTTCAAATAATCAAAAAGAATGCGTGAAGTTTGATAGCTGCGTCATTTATAAATACGGGGCTACGTGAATCACAAGGTAGCGTTTTTAATGAAAACTGTCTTAAATGTTGAAATAATACGACCGATGATATTTACGTTATATTTCAGGTGTTTAAAGTTCGATTTTCATTTTTGTTTTACCTTTGTATTTGGGTACACGAGTACTAAAACCTCTTAAAATTGCAACTGCGTGAAATGAAATTTAATGTTGATGATTTCCGACCGTCGGTAGGCATTTACGTCATAGCATGAACATTTTGTAATGTTGACAAAAAGGCAGTGCTCGCCTTAATATTATTCCTCTAGTCGCCAGTGATATAAATTTAGAGCTATGTTTTGTAGTTTGGTGTGGGGGCTGTGAGGAAATGGGAACGATGAAACTCGACGTTGTTTACGTCATATCTCCGGTATCTGAAGTCGGATTTTCAAAAAATTTCCAACTTAGTATTTCGGACCACAGTACTATAATGACAGAATTTCAACACTTCGTGTCTTGAAATTTAATTTGGACGTTTTCCCGCCGTCGGAGGGAATTTCATTGAAGGGTTAAATGTTTACTCACTTTAAATGTGACGAGACATCAATTAAGGTATTCCTCTAGGATAATGTAAAATATTATGGGGGTATCAGTTGTAGTATAATCTGTAGGGCGGCTCACAAAATGTGAGGGGGTGTAAAACATAAAGTGACGTAAAACGTCGAAAATGACATTAAATTAAAAAATCTAAAAACCGCTATCGTTTTATTTTTTGGAGCTCCACTTCATACTAACATTTCATGTAAATCGGACAAACTTTAATTTTTGCTACGTTGACGTCACCACAGCGGGTGCCCAATCAAGAGAGAGAGAGAGAGAGAGAGAGAGGGAGAGAGAGAGAGAGAGAGAGAGAGAGAGAGAGAGAGTTCAGTAGCGTGGCAGGTGTTAACCCTTCGTGAAAAAGACTTAAAATTGACGGAACCAATACTGATATGATGGGAATACCGTTTTGTATAAAGGCGGGAAGTTTAAATTGTAACAATTGCATGTAATATAATAATCATCTAAATGAGGATCTTTGAAATTACATAGCTGTGGATAATGTATAAGGGGCTGTGTTTTTGAGTAAATGAGGCTTTCTCTGAAAAAATTAATGACAAAAGTGACGCCTAAATGTGAAAAGGTCAAAATGTCGATAAATCGTCCCCCAACCTCCCCCCACCTCCGAAAACTCTCAGCTACATCTTAATTTTCTGAGCTCTGCAACATACTAAAAGAACATGAAAATTGGATATGATTTAAATTTTTGTGACGTTGATGTCAATTACGTCACCCGAACACTCTGCCATAACCGTCGGGAATTTCACAAGTCTGTAGAACATGATTAGATACGTTTTTTTTTGTCAGAGATGGGATTTAAAAAGGTGAAAGCGGGATGCTTGATACAAGCGATGGTATTAAAAGACCAAGAAACACGCGTCAATCGGGAATTGTTTTGAATAAAGGTCGAGAATAAAAAATTAGGCTCCATTACTTTCAGTACCGGATAACCGTTAACCTTTGTGTGAAATTGTGTGGGCGTAACTTGAAAATTGCGTGATTGTCTGAAGAACAAAAAAATAATAAAAAAATTAAAAAAGGCTGAAGATCGGGTGGGTTGGTGGGTGGGGGTGCTTCCGGAGTGTTCAGCCCAAAGAAAAATTGCGCATGACAATCATGCTTTAGCATTGCGAAGACAAACTTATAAGTTTTATTAACTTGGGTAAAATATCAGACATAAACTATTTAATTTGAATTTTTTTTAAGTTTGCAGAATAGCATGGGTGGTGGTGTATTTCGTTGCTTGAGTGCAAGAAGGCTTTGCAAGGCTAAATCATTTCAAAGTCTTGTTGCACTCAAGGAACACATTTATCAATTTTATTACCTTGGGTAAAATATCAGACATGAACCATTTAATTTTTTAATTTTTATTTTTTTTAAGTTTTCGTTGGTTATAGAAGGAGAGCATGCGGCAGTCAAAAGTATCATGTGAGAGGGACTGAGAAACAGATTTTTTTTCTTTTTTGGCCTAACTTGAAAATTTTATTTTTTGTTTGAAGAACATAGTTTATGACTCCCTCCATCACTGGAACGAACTCGTTCCAATGTTCGTTACAATGGTAGGAGGGGGGGGGGGGGGGGATGCAATATTGAAAGAAAATATAAAATTTGAATAACTATAGCCGAATTTGGCGGTTGTCTTTGATAACTGTTCAAGTCTGGTGATGCATCCCCTTCTTTCCAGTTAGCAAATTTGGAACACACCAAGGAAACTTTCTAAATTTATAAAATTGGCCACGAGGGTATTCTCAATGGTCGATTTGTTAAGGATTATCAGTGTGCTATTCTTAGAAGCTGTTAATGATTGTCGGGTGGAAAATCCACCTCAAGATGTTTAGTAGTAATCCACTTGCGTCGAAAATTTCAATCAAGGTTTCACCAGCGGCCAATACTATAAAACCTTTACAATTGTATTTTCTAGAATTGTATTCTCCAGTTATGACTTTTAATGGGTTGAAATGAACCATAAGCATTTTTAAAGATTTGGCAATTGGCCAGTTGGCAAATTGCCATATCTTTTAAAATGCTAATGATTCATTTTGTCAGTTATATTAATAGGTATAAAATACAATTTTTAAGAAATACAATTGTAAAAATTTTATAGTATTGGCCGCAGGTCTGGGGATTTTTCTAGCAGTTGGATCGCATTCCCAGTCCAGTTTCTTCAAAATTACGAACTGCAAATACCACAATCACAAAACCCCAGGTTAAATAGAGAGTAATCGCTTGACTGGACTGGTTACCTAAACCTGAAATAATTCATGAGAGGTGAGGGACGTTGTACAAACACGAGTGCGCAAATGCGCACGAGTGTTTTACAATATAGTCCCTCGCCTCGAATGAATTATTTCACGTAACCAGTCCAGTCAAGCGATTACTCTGTTTATTACTTTTCATTATTAACGATAAATATATTGTTTAACCCTTTACCTAACGTAACGCCTAGAGCTATTCTCAAAAATCGCCGATTAATTTTCCTTATTTTTTTATTTTTTGTCTCTAAAACACAGGTTATGACCCCTCATTGGAACGAGCTCGTCGAGCTCGTTCCAATGAGGGGTCATAACCTATGTTTTTTAGACAAAAAATGAAAATAATAGACATTCAAGAAATTTTTTGCAAGTGTCGTCTGCTTTTCATATTAGGTAAAGGTTTAAAAAAAAAACAAAAAAAAAACAAAACAATGAAGTCCCCATTACATCCACGGCAAAGCGTCTTCGTTTGCGGATGACACAATTGTTGATTGCATAATTTACTTGTGAAGTTATCGTTTATAATCAAACCCGGAAATCCCAGTAAATCACACTTTGGAAAGTAATAAGTAAGGTTAAAAATAAGTTTGTGGGTCTAATAACATGACGAGATCATAAAGTCATGAAACTGAGAACGGACTGTTATCTGTGTTAGACTGTACCTCAGACCTGATCGTAGCTGAGCTACAACATAGTTGAGCAGAGGATTATTAGCACTTAGCCTTACTGCAAATTCTAATTCCCAATTTGCCACGATAGGTCAATAAAATTCCCAATGGGGTCGGGACTCGGGCTCTTTTCCACAATACATCACAAAATCCCTGAAGTCAACACTTACCATTTACAGATATGCTTCATATATCATCTGTTTAGGAACCGATATCTGAAAAAGACATCCATTGACATGAAGCTAACTCAACTCGACATTTCTCGAATAGATCCTCGACTGAATGAACATTTATATGAGTATGGTGCACATCAACTTGGCGATATTTGCCTCAAATCGTTGAGATCAGTGCGATCTAATTTGTCGTTCACCACAACTGTCTAACTGTCTTGATGAAACAACTACAACATCATTATGAAGCAAAACCATCCTTGTTTACGATCCGCTGTAATTAAGCGCAATCGATATGGAATCTTTGTTCAACAAGCGCCAAGGGGAAAGAAAGTTCTTATACTGTGTCTCCATTAAATTCTATTAGAGGCTGTCGGGATGGGAGTATAATGAGAGATTGTCCTCGCCAAGAAGATTGTATTATTGTTGAGTCAACAGTATTACACACGCCCGTCGACCTTTAACACCGTCGAGTCTAAAGGTATTCCTTAAAACTCCAACACTATTTATTATTGGGGTTTAACGACACTTTAGACGCCCAGGGTCGCCTCGTGTCGGACTGTTTTACGAATGGGGAAAGCCGGAGTAGCCGGAGAGAACCACCGAACAACGGCGAGTAACTGTGAGACTTCCCAGCGTACTAACTCATCTCAAGCAGGATTAGCATTGGTTGAAAACAAGTGCACCATCGACATGCAATACTGCACAGCTCCGCCGTGCCTCCATTTTGGGGCAATCGGGATTAAGTGCCTTGCCCAAGGTCACAACGCAGTTACCCCAAGTGGTTACCGAGTCGTAGACCTATCGGTATGAAGTTCAATGCCGTAACCACGAGGCCACCGCACCCCCACCCTAATACTGAGCACATGAATGCGAATATCGAAAATGAAACTAGCATCGCAAACGGGCGAATTCTTTTCGATTTCGATGAGGGGCTCAGTAATAATTTAATCACTGCTGAATCTACTTCAGTTCATGCATTATTCTGTTAAAATTGAATGCTAATCTTGGTAAATTTATTTGATTTGAAATAAATACTGTTTAAACTAAACTGGTTCCATCTCAGGGACAAGATAGAACCAGTTTTGCTTCTAAAGAGAACCTTTGTTTTTTGTAGTGTACATACGTGCGAATTTGCTTTTGTTTACATGAGGATCGGTGGGCGGTACTTCCGCTGTCAATTTTATCACCAAAACGAGATAGAAAAAGAAGCAGGGCCTTTTTCACTTTAATAACATACTGTTTTGCGTTATGGCTGCTTTATTAACACGAGACAATGCATGTTTGTTAATTTTTGGCGTTTTATGAAGTAAACACATTTAAAAACGTAATAAATAATTGCCACTTTTATTTCACTCTTCGCGAGGCGACGTGCGATAAATTTTAGACAAGTTCGCATTCAGGTCGACGTCACGAAAGGTCATTTTGCATGTAGGTCCACTGTAAGTGTAAATGTTAACTTCTGAAATCCCATTGCTGACGTGTTCACCACGGTTGGTGTATAAAGCAAAAATTTATGTCATAGGCTTTTCATATATAGTAGAATAGGTAACCATGGTATAAAACAAGGTATACAACTCCGTGCTTTATAAAAAAAAAAAAAACGATTTTCTTTCTATTCGTTTCAAATTTGAATCAATTATTGTAATACCCGGTGTCAAATGAAAGTGAAGACAAAAAAGCGTTGCACTGATGTATCACTTCACTGTTGGTTGTTCTCGGATTATTCATACTGATATTTACTGAAAAACCCAAAGGTCGGACAAAGCGGCGTACGAATAACTGGGTTATCGCCTATCATTCCCGTTCTTTCAGTGGACACGCTTCATGTCGAGAAAGTTGCTAGCCAATGGGGGGACGAGTTTATTGTTGTGAATGGAAATTCCAGTCAGGGTGTGATATCTCACAAATCGAGCACAGGAAAATGTGAAAACCACCCCTGGTCGGGGACGCCGGAAGTACGGGGGGAAGAGGGGGCATATGTCTGACACTGCTATGTTTTCCATTTTAATGTCTAACTAGCCATCTTTTTCGTCAGCGATTTCTGTTCACTTTCGAATCTGGCCATCATCCAAGTTTTAAAGTAGTGTCGGGACCCACGGCGAAGTTCTTGAAAAGCGAGTTTGCTTTTGCCCTATCTATCCACCCGTGACACTGAATTATAAGGTTTAAGGGTCTTTATCCCAGAGATGGGTTGGGGGGGGGGGGGGGTAGTCCGCCGCGCACATCCCCGCCCCGTTTCGCAACAGCTTGAAAAAGTTCAAATTCAAAACATCTCATTAAAAAACTCTATCTCAGACAATTCTCTAGGGATTTAATTGAAATTTTCAGTCATCGTTCGTCAATAGTTGCTGCATCCAAAACCAGCTTTCCACTTCAGATGACTTGTTTAAGTGGACGGTTATCTCCCCTTATCGACTATCAGAACCCATCAGCGAATTCGCAGATAATTGGCCAAGGTGTAATTGAAATATTTCATCAGTCGTGACAAAAGCAATCACCATCGGAACAAGTCATGTTTTCCACCCCTCCCCCAATTGATATTCTTCGTGACGCATCTGGTTGTAATACCCTTTTGGACAGTGAACCTGTGGATTCAACTCGGAGGTGAAATGGCTGAAACTTTCCTTATTATTAGGTAAACAAATGATAGATATTTGTTTTTTTTTAAATATTTTTCTGTCAAAGACTAGAAAAGGAATCTTTTACAGAATTTCGGACAAAAGTCAAGACTTGGGTCTGATAGATATTTCTACCAGACAATAGAAACAAGATTATATTTTTCGAATTGATGGGCTTCCCAGTCATCTTTCAAACCAAAAAGCGAATGGAAACACTGTTTTCAAACATTTTTTGCATGATTGCACTGGACAAAATAGTACCGTACATTTTATGAATGGTTTGGGAACAAAACTCAGATGGTAAACTGACAACATTAAACAATCATAATTAAGAAAATACATAGAACTTTCAGATGACATACTCTTCCATAATGTACCCTTTGAACATTTTATTCAATCTTAGGAATTGTAAAAGTTTCCCATCTCCGTAATGCAAATGTCCAACCCCCCAAACGACAATTTTAGGGGAGATAATCAGACCCATTTTCTACTAATTTGAAGATGAAAGCTTGCCATGTTTACATTTTATGTACAAATATGTTCCAATAAGAGTAAAATCCCCGCTATCTGATTGGATGAGAGTTGGCGTAGTTATCCCCGCATTTTAAAAAATGTGGGGATATTGTCATGATCTCCGTCCGTACGTCCGTACGGCCGTACGTCCGTACGTCCGTACTTCCGTACGTCCGGTTTTGTAATTCGAAACGCTGTAACTTTCTACAGTTGTTCGATAGGGTCTGTGCAACCCAAAAATACAACTTTTAAATTTTAGTGCCAGCAGGTGGCTTCTGTGGAGCCACTTAAAAAATGCGTTATTTTTTCACTTTTTTGCTGAATAGTCCCAACCTATGTAATTCGGAGTTCTAAAATTACACTAGGGTGTTGCTAAATGATCTGTAGATATGTAGGAAGGTTTCGGATTTTTCGGGTGGCACGTGGCTGTGCTACCGTAGCCACTTTTGTGTTTTCTTAGACCGTTTCCGGCAAAAGGCTCGTAGGATATGTAATTCGAAATGCTAAATCCATGCTCAGATGTTGCAGTAGGGTCTATAGATGCGCACGAAGGTTTCGGATTTTTCGGGTGCCCCGTGGCTGTGCCACCGTAGCCACTTTTGTGTTTTCTTAGACCGTTTCCGGCAAAAGGCTCGTAGGATATGTAATTCGAAACGCTAAATCCATGCTCAGAAGTTGCAGTAGGGGCTATAGATGCGCAGGGAGGTTTCGGATTTTTCGGGTGCCACGTGGCTGTGCCACCGTAGCCACTTTTGTGTTTTCTTGAACCGTTTCCGGCGAAAGGCTCGTAGGGTATGTAATTCGAAATGCTAAAACCATGCTCATATGTTGCAGTAGGGTCTATAGATGCACACGAAGGTTTCAGATTTTTCGGGTGCCACGTGGCTGTGCCACCGTAGCCACTTTCGTGTTTTCTTAGATCGTTTCCGGCGAAAGGCTCGTAGGGAATGTAATTCGAAATGCTAAAACCATGCTCATATCTTGCAGTAGGGAATATAGATGCGCACAAAGGTTTCGGATTTTTCGGGTGCCACGTGGCTGTGCCACCGTAGCCACTTTTGTGTTTTCTTAGACCGTTTCCGGCAAAAGGCTCGTAGGATATGTAATTCGAAACGCTAAATCCATGCTCAGATGTTGCAGTAGGGGCTATAGATGCGCAGGAAGGTTTTGGATTTTTCGGGTGCCACGTGGCTGTGCCACCGTAGCCACTTTTGTGTTTTCTTGAACCGTTTCCGGCGAAAGGCTCGTAGGGTATGTAATTCGAAATGCTAAAACCATGCTCATATGTTGCAGTAGGGTCTGTAGATGCGCACGAAGGTTTTGGATTTTTCAGGTGCAATGTGGCTGTGCCACTGTTGCCACTTTCATGTTTTCTTACACCGTTTCCGACGAAAGGCTCCTAGAGTATGTAATTCGAAATGCTAAAAGCATGCTCAGATGTTGCAGTAGGGTCTGTAGATGTGCACAAAGGTTTCGGATTTTTTGGCGGCCACGTGGCTGTGCTACTGTTGCCACTTACATGTTTTCTTAGACCGTTTCCGGCGAAAGGCTCCTAGGGTATGTAATTCGAAACGCTAAAACCATGCTCAAATGTTGCAGTGGGGTCTGTAGATGCACACGAAGGTTTCGGATTTTTCAGGTGCCACGTGGCTGTGCCACCATTGCCACTTTCGTGTTTTCTTAGACCCTTTCCGGCGAAAGGCTCCTGGGTATGTAATTCAAAATGCTAAAACCATGCTCAAATGTTGCAGTAGGGTCTGTAGATGCGCACGAAGGTTTCGGATTTTGGGGGTGCCACTTGGCGGTGCCTCCATTGCCACTTTCATGTTTTCTTAGATTGTTTCCAGAGAAAAGCTCCTAGAGTATGTAATTCGAAATGCTAAAACCATGCTCAGATGTTGCAGTAGGGTCTGTAGATGCACACGAAGGTTTCAGATTTTTCGGGTGCCACGTGGCTGTGCCACCGTTGCCACTTTTGTGTTTTCTTAGACCGTTTCCGGCAAAATTCTCCCAGGGTACATGTATGTAATTCGAAACACTAAAACCATGCTCAAATGTTGCAGTGGAGTCTGTAGATGCGCACGAAGCTGTATCACCTGTGCCACTCAATATGATTTTAGTGTGTCATATAATACATTTCATCTTTGTATCAAGCATTCATACAAAGTCAAGGATGCAAATGCGGGGATACACCATAGTGTGCTTTGCACACAAGTGACACCATCTAGTTTCTTTTATATTTACGGTTCCAGTAGCAAATGTTACCGACTAACGTCACAACGCAAAATATTTGAAATGACGTCGACCGTTTCGTATTTGTTTCATCAACGGAGTGACTAGCAAGCCCATTCTTCTGGATTTTTCACACGGCACAAACGGTGTTTTGGGTGAAGTGTTGTTTAAATTACAAACGGATTTACGATTTGAAAAAGATGGAATGAGTTTACCTGGTTTATTGATTATTTATCCAGTGCCGTAGTGGAGTACACGAGAGGGTTTATTTACGAAACCTGTGATCGTGAAAAGGCAACTTTTAACTAGATGGTGTCACTTGTGTGCAAAGCACACTGTAGTGTATCCCCGCATTTGCATCCTTGACTTTGTATGAATGCTTGATACAAAGATGAAAAGTATTATATGACACACTAAAATCATATTGAGTGGCACAGGTGACACAGCTTCGTGCGCACCTACAGAGTCCACTGCAACATTTGAGCATGGCTTTAGCGTTTCGAATTACATACATGTACCCTGGGAGCCTTTCGCCGGAAATGGTCTAAGAAAACATGAAAGTGGTAACGGTGGCACAGCCACATGGCACCACAAAAATCCGAAACCTTCGTGCACATCTCAGACCCTACTGCAACATTTGAGCATAGTTTTAGCATTTCAAATTACATACTCTAGGAGCTTTTTGCCGGAAACGGTGTAAGAAAACATGAAAGCAAAACGGTGGCACCGCCACGTGGCACCTGAAAAATCTGAAACCTTTGTACGCATCTACAGACTCTACTGTAACATTTGAGCATGCGTTTAGCATTTCGAATTACATACCCTAGGAGCCTTTCGCCGGAAACGGTCTAAGAAAACACAAAAGTGGCAATGGTGACACAGCCACGTAGCACCCAAAAAATCCGAAACCTTCCTGCGCATTTACAGACTCTACTGCAACATCTCAGCATGGTTTTAGCGTTTCGAATTACATACTCTAGGAGCCTTTCGCCGGAAACGGTCTAAGAAAACACGAAAGTGGTAATGGTGGCACAGCCACGTGGCACCTGAAAAATCCGAAACCTTCCAGTGCATCTATAGACCCCATTGCAACATTTAAGCATGGTTTTAGCGTTTCGAATTACATACCCTAGGAGCCTTTTGCCGTAAACGGTCTAAGAAAACGCGAAACTGGCAACGGCACAGCCACTTGGCAGCTGAAAAATCCAAAACGTTCGTGCACATCTACAGACCCTACTGCAACATCTGAGCATGCTTTTAGCATTTCGAATTACATACTCTAGGAGCCTTTCGCCGGAAACGGTCTAAGAAAACACGAAAGGTGCAACGGTGGCACAGCCACATGGCAGCTGAAAAATACGAAACCTTCGTGCACATCTACAGACCCCACTGCAACATTTGAGCATGGTTTTAGGGTTTCGAATTATATACCCTAGGAGCCTTTCGCTGGAAACGGTTTAAGAAAACACGAAAGTGGCAACGGTAGCATAGCCACGTGGCAGCCAAAAAATCTGAAACCTTCGTGCGCTTCTACAGACCCTACTGCAACATCTGAGCATGCTTTTAGCATTTCGAATTGCATGCTCTAGGAGCCTTTCGCCGGAAACGGTCTAAGAAACACGAAAGTGGCAACGGCACAGCCACTTGGCAGCTGAAAAATCCGAAACCGTCGTGCGCATCTACAGAACCCACTGAAACATTTGAGCATGGTTTTAGCGTTTCGAATTACATACCCTAGGAGGCTTTCACCAGAAAGGGTCTCAGAAAACACGCAAGTGGCAACGGTGGCACAGCCATGTGGCAGCTGAAAAATCCGAAACCTTCGTGCGCATCTACAGACCCCACTGCAACATTTGAGCATGGTTTTCGCGTTTCGAATTACATACCCTAGGAGCCTTTCGCTGGAAACGGTCTAAGAAAACACGAAAGTGGCAACAGTCGTACAGTCACATGGCACCCAAAAAATCCGAAACCTTCCTGCGCATCTACAGACCCTACTGCAACATCTGAGCACGCTTTTAGCGTTTCGAGTTACATACCCTAGGAGCCTTTCGCTGGAAACGGTCTAAAAAAACACGAAAGTGGCAACGGTGGCACAGCCACGCGGCACCCCAAAAATCCGAAACCTTCGTGCGCATCTACAGACCTCACTGCAACAATTGAGCATGGTTTTGGCGTTTCGAAACCTTCGTGCACATCTACAGATCATTTAGCAACACCCTAATGCAGTTATAGAACTCTGAATTACATAGGTTGGGATTATTCGAAAGAAAAGTGAAAAATTAGCGCATTTTTCACTTGGCTCCACAGAATCCACCTGGTGGCGCAAAACTTTAAAGTGATATTTTTGGATTGCACAGACCCTATTGAACAACTGTAGAAAGTTACAGCGTTTCGAATTACAAAACCGGACGTACGGATGTTCGGAAGTACGGACGTACGGATGTACGGACGTACGGACGGAGATCACGACAATATCCCCGCATTTTTTAAAATGCGGGGATAATGATCACAAGGTCAGTAAATAGGTCCTGTCGTGTTTCACGATTAGGGCTGTAACGATTCATCGCAGTTTCATTGGCATCGCGATAAATTTGTTCACGATACGCGTATCGTATCGTTTCATGTGTATCGCGATACAAAACGATACACTTCCAGGTCGGCATGATGTGGTAAGAAGTTGCATTTTCAGACCCAATAAGTCTATTTTGTGCTTTTCCAACTTATAATTCCACTTGTTCAATTGTATTTCAGTAAAATATCAATTCTGTGTAAATTATAAGCATAGTTTGAGGCAAGAGACCTCTCACTTTTGAGTTGAACCCAGACTCCCAGAGGTCCATTGGCTGAAACTCATTTGTCTTTCTCAAGCTCTAAATAAGAAATTAGATGTTACTGGTCAAATGAAAGTTGGAAGTTTATATCTGATAATTCACTCTCAATGAACTGCATGTAACGTATCGTGAAAAAATTGTATCGTGAAAAAAATCGCGATACATATCGTATCGTGAGTGAGGCATATCGTTGCATCCCTATTCACGATGTAGATTTTGGGCTATGGGTAGTGTCTTTTTGGAACAAATACTTTATTGTGGTGAGCTGACTGTTACATGGTCTGAGGTTTGCGGCTCGGAGCGTATGTTCAACCGAGACGCTTCGCGAAGCGTCTCGGTTGAACATACGCTCCGAGCCGCAAACCTCAGACCATGTTACCGTCAATTCATCACAATAACTTACAGGGATGTGGCTAGAGGGTTTCAGCTGGGGTGGGGGGGGGGGGGGTGCCACCTGTGTAAATTCCAACTGTGAGTGGTTTCGATAGGTGGTTGCACTGCAGCGCTGGGTGACTACCCTGTGCGCTTTTAGCAAATCTGAGTGTTGTTTTTGGTTATGTGTTTTCCTGTAGTATTGGTCGAACACCGCCCCACACTCCAGACACTCTATTTTTATTTTCATTTTTGGTGGCGTGCTCATGAACCCTTCTGAAAATTTTCACTAGTCCTGAAACGGAAAAAGCATCATTTATAATGTGTCTGGGTCAGAAAATTTACCGGATTGATGTCAGAGTCGAAATTTTGAGGCCATGTCAATTTTAGAGTAGGAAATTTGAAACTCAAGTTTCCAGTTGGAAATAAAAGATCAAATTTTCTCATCATTAGTTGGAATTTTAATATTTTTCATGAACAATGTTAATTTATTGAATTTTCAACTATTTGATTTTTGACCTCGGAATTTCCAACTATTGAAAGAAATACTCCTAGCAGGGGGGGGGGGGACACCCCCACACCCTTCCTGTCGTCACATCCCTGATAACTTACGAGGTCGACGTGTGGGGGTGATCCTTGGCAAAATGTGAGTAGTAAATTTTAAGTACTGATCAATCGACTTTACTCTAACCACAACACGTATCCTGAGAATTTTACTGTAGAGCGAACAATAAAAAACGGAACTTTGATTTATTTGGGATGAACTATTATCCCTGTCTTCTTCAGCTTGTGCCAAGAAAAGGAATAAAAAGTAAAATGTGAAAATGATGTTGAGATGCTCTGTGATAATCTTTTAGATAACCTTCCGTCACAAGATCAATATAAAAATGTTTCTTCACAAATTCAATATTCGGTTCATTTGTGATAGCTTCCAAAGTGATTGCTATGTAAACTCAATTTCACGGAAGTGACAGTTCGTCCCTTTGCATCGCAAATGTTTTTTGCTCTTTCACTCAACTTAATTATTTATTTAGAGTCTTGTTATTTCTGCAATCTGCTTCTTCATCTGCTCCATAGGGCTTCCCTATCCTCATGCGTCTTCTCACGACCCAACACACGGTGACGAACTGCTTGATAACATGCCGTACCCCATTCTTCACAGTCTCTCCGATCAGCACACTAACCTCCTCATTTGTGGCACCAACTAACCACATGCCCTTCATTCTCCGATCCCACTTCCCCATTATACCCCCAATGAATCTGATTCAGTCAGACTGGTATTTTGGACATTCTAGTAGAAAGGGTTTCAGGGGCTCCACTATGCCTAAATTACACATTGGTGCTCCTTTTCATTGTCTTTTCAGTTTTTACCCTTAAGCTCCAGCGACCTCATCTTGAACAGCAGTGACCCACCAAAGGTGTCATCAAGGTACTCTTCGAAACCTGGCTTCTCTTGAAAACGCAGACCACCCAAAGACCTCTTTGATTTGACCCCCCCCCCCCCCTCGCCAATTCAGGTTACAGTCCATCATGACTCTTTCTTTGACGATTTTTTTACCCTGGGTTGTGCCCACTTCAAAGTGCGAGATCTCAGTTGTGTAGTTCCCTGTTAACTCCCTCGCTTGGACCACCCACCCTGTCTTTGTATTATGATTCCAAATATTCTGGAACATTAGTTTACGCCATCGGCTATCGGGGAGATTTACCACATAATTGAGATAACAGAGTTTCTTCAAGTCTATCCTGTCCTTGATCCTCATCCACCCAAACTCACATCTCATTGCTTCTACTGCCTCGGCATTCCCCGATCCATTATCCATCTTTATTTTCTACTGATGTCATAGCCGTTGTTTTCTCGACGATCACTTTCCTTTAAATTGTTCCTTCCTCGCAAGTCCAATAAGTTCAAGGGAGATAACTTTATCGAAAGTAAATTTTCATGGCGATGTTAGTCATGGATGAGTAACGCCAGAGTTTGTGTACGGTTGGCAGTTACAACAAGGCATTTGCCTTTTTCCACCAGTCAAGATTCGGGTGATTTTCTCGATGTGACCGTGTAAAAAAGTTTCATCCATCCATCAAGTAGATTCTAAAGTGTACTTTAATCCATTACCCAACGAAACGGCCAGCGCTTTTCTCAAAAATCGCCAATTAATTTTCATTATTTTTTCATTTTTTTTTCTCAAAAACATAGGTTATGACCCCTCATTGGAACGAGCTCGTCGAGCTCGTTCCAATGAGGGGGCATAACCTATGTTTTTGAGACAAAAATGAAAAAAAATAGTTATTCAAGAATTATTTTTTGAAGGTGTCTGCTTTTCATGTCAGGTAAAGGGTTAACCAACTGACACAGAAATTCTTACATAAAAATCATTTTATCCACCGCATACATCTACAGGAATCATCAAATCACAGTCCATCCGTTTTCGCCGCAACGCAGATGATAAGGTAAAGTTCATTGAGGCTTGTTCCACCACATTTGGTGCGCTAAGATCTATGAAATACTCTTTGAGCTTTCTTGCGTAAGCTGAAATATCAGATTGTGATTAGGGACCGGGAAATTCCCCGGATAATATCGAGTAAATTTACGAGAGTAACAAGACGCATTTAGTTTCGTAAAAATTAGCATTTTATTGCCATCTCAGTACGGAAAGGTTCTTTCCAAAGAGAAGTGTGAAAACACAAACCCGCTTCCAACTCGTCTTTATTTTCAGAATCGGTAATTTTCTCACCACTACCTCCTGGCTTCAACTCCCTTTTCATTGCCGCCACCAGTCTCCTCTACTGGCGACGGCAGTGAAGAATGGGCTGATCCTGAACGAAATAGTGAATAATGAGTGATACTGGTGATTCTGAAAATAAAGATGAGCTTGAACTTTGAAGCGAGTGAAGATCTTGCTGTTGAAGAGAGGAGAACTGATTAAGAGCTGCAGTGATTTTGTGAAAAGGTTTCTTCAGGAAGCAGGACTGTGAAAAGGTCAGACTTGCAAGGACTGACGAAATCTTACAAAGTTACGATGGGGCAGTTTTTCAATTCAGAAAACTTAGGTTCAGCACACAAACAGAGCCATGCGTGATTCCCGGTTCCGTGTAATAGAGATCCCGGGTATCGTGACCGGCTGTCGGAACCGGGAACCCGGGAATTCCTGTTCTCGGGATTGAACCCTAATTGTGATAAAAATTGAAACACTCGCAATGAAAATTGAACACTGCAGACCGGAGCACAATTGTAGTGTTACGGCGTCGAATTGTACAAAACGCCGTTGGAGAGTGAACAGTTTTGTAACTCATTAGAAAAAAGGAATTTTCCTCTGCACAAACCAAACGTAATTATGAGATCTGTAACTATTTATTTATTTATTGGTATTTAAGGTCACATACTTATGCATGCACAATGGCAAATCGTGACCGTGACAGTTTTACAGGTGGGGGGAAGCCTGAGAACCAGGAGAGAACCACCGAGCATCGACGAGCAACAGTCAGCTCCTCCACATTCTTACTCTGTTCAAGTTCCGCTCAAGCAGGTTTACAGCGGTGGGAAACATATGCACCATCGACGTGCAGTACGCCTTAGTACACGGCGGCATCATGCCCCCACGTAGGCAACCGGGATAAAGTGTTTTGCCCAAGGACACAACGCTGGGGCGTCCCGGTGGGGATCAAACTCGGGACCTCTAGAACAGAAGTCCAACAGTCTACCACTGAGCCACCGCGCTCCCAGATCTGTAACTACCTCCATTTTGATTCATCCAATGTCATTTCGTCCCCTAAGTTCCAATGTGTTCTATGTGCCTACTGGCACATAGAACACATTGGAACTCAGGGGACGATTTTACCTTACCACGTGTAGACACCACAGGAAATTCAACTTCATTTCGATGGCGTGCTGCTCGACACAAACAGGTTATAAAACATAACGCTGTCGCATAGGTAGAACAACAGTTCATCCTTACTGGCAATGCTTTGGGCGCCTTTAAACCCTCTGGCCATTTGGTATGAACATGTTTGAGGGAGAATGCGAAAGCGAGGCCATCATTCCTTTCTCTTCAACATACAACAGAATGAATGTCGAAGCAGCAAAAAATAATGAAAGTTGAATTCAATTTAACCAACTCTAAATTAGAATTTTAAATCTTCGACCTGCCATCGCTAAAAAGGAAATCGAAAGCTTGTGTATCATCCCTGCGAGAGCTAAACTATAGAGTCAACATCAATTATTGCACGAATTATTGCATGTCAGACTGTCAGTTTAACCAACCCTAAAGCTCAACACTTAGATTAAATCGAATTTTGTTGTGTTTTTTTTAAATCACCTTTGAAGCCCTCTGGCGCTTAAAATATATTATTGTCTTCAACCAATGTTAACCCTGCTTGTGAGGAGTCTGACAGTTTCTCGCCGTTGCTCGATGGTTCACTCCGGCTTCCTCCACCCGTAAAACTGTCCGACACGAGATGACCCTGGCTGTCGAAAGGGTCGTTAAACTCCAATAGATAAATCAATAAATAAATTACAAGGGATAAAAATGCTTCAGTTGGAAATGTCTGTACCGCTTACCGATGCGTCTTTTTTAGCTGCGACTAGCAGCTCTATAAGTGGCAATGTCTGTCTGTCTGTCTGTCTGTCTGTCTGTCTGTCTGTCTGTCTGTCTGTCTGTCTGTCTGTCTGTCTGTCTGTCTGTCTGTCTGTCGGCCGGTCGGTCGGTCGGTCGGTCGGTCTGTAACCAACGAGTTTCAAAACTCAATAACTTTTGAAATACTTGATGGAGAATGACTTTATATTTGGCATGGAAGTGTATCTTATTGATGTCTAGCCACTGTTCAATGCATGTGTTGTTCCAACTATTTTTCTTGGAGTTATGGCCCTTGATGAACTTAGAATGTCGGTCGGTCTGTCTGTGACCAACGAGTTTCAAAACTCAATAACTTTTGAAATACTTGATGGAATGACTTTATATTTGGCATGTAAGTGTATCTTATTGATGTCTAGCCACTGTGCAATGCATGTGTTGTTCCAAATATTTTTCTTGGAGTTATGGCCCTTGATGAACTTAGAATTTTGTGAAATTGCACTACCCTCGCAGCTACGGCGTCGATGTCGCGATTTTGTTTTACCTTAAACACAAACACACAAACACCCTCTCCTTCCTACCCACGACATTGCTAAGAGGTCTCGGATAGGCGGTGGGAGGGGGCAAAATTCCGACTGCCACTACATAATTTCCAGTGGAAAGTGGGAAATATTTCATTACCACCCCCCGAAACCCCACCCGCAACTGCAGGTTTTACCTGATAGGGTGCTATTGAAATTATTCTCGGTCGTCAAAATTTTCATTACAAGATAAGATAAGATAAGATAAGATTTATTAAGCAAATACACTAGAACAAAGGCAGATTGCTTTGTATATACAAAATCAATATTTGTCTTGTCTCAGTCTTACATGCATTTGCCTTGTTTTAGGCACTCTCCCATAAATTGTAGCAAGGAGAATCCACACGGAGAGTAAATATATAAAACGACACACGCGTGTGAATGGGTTAATCCATATGACACGAGAGCCAGCGTGGAAGGATAAAACGAGAGGCCTCGGGCCTTGAGTTTTATCCTTCCGCGATGGCACAAGTGCCATATCGATTAACCCATTTACACACTGTGAATTACACGGCTTTACGTCTATAAAAAAAACATTAGAAAGGCACTCGGCAATTCATTTGACAACTACCAACAAAACGAACACATTTTATCGCCAACCAAATTTTCGAGGGGACTCTGTGTAACTCTTTTGTCCCCTGTGGTTTTTTGTTTGTTTTTTATTAGGGTTTAACGACACATTAACAGCAGGGTCATATCATGTCGGTGACAGTTTTACGGGTGGAGGAAGCCGGAGTACCCGGAGAGAACTACCGAGCAACGACGAACTCTGCACCGCGGCACAGGCAGGGTTAGATTGGTTGAAGACATGCGCACCGTCGACGTACAGTACGCCTTAGTACACAGCGTCATCGTGCCCCCATGTAGGCAATCGGGGGTCAAGTGCCTTGCCCAAGGACACAACGCGGGAGCCCGTTGCTTAACTTGACGCGCTCGACTCCACCGCCCCCCCCCCCCCCCCGCCCCTGTGTTCCAGTGTGTTCAAGGTGCCGACTGGCACATAGAACACACTGGAACTCAGGGGACGATTTTCAGCAAACGCTTGGGATTCAAATTGTAATTGCGTTGTACGATTTGGAGAAAATTCTAGTAAAAATTCACTTCTATTCAAAAAAACGTCCATCAACGAACAAAGGTGTGGAACAGATTTTCATTTTCCACATGGTTTAGTGTTGCTGTAGATGGGAATTACATGGAACAGGCGTTGAATAAATAACTTTAAGTCAAAGACAGTATGAAGCACACCCTTAGAATATGGAGCCTTTAAGTCGTGTCACCTGCACTCCAGACTTAACCGCGAATATGGCTTTGCTGCACTCAACCAGTTAACTGGCAAAGTGCTGGAAGCCAATATGTGGGCTTTACCCTGAAGTGCAGGTACCGTAAGTAAAGGCTTCATATTCAGTGGATATGCTTCATGTTATCTTTTACGTGATATTATTTAGTCTGTAAATTATTTAGTCTGTACAGATTTGCCTTGTTACAATTTATAAGAGAGTGCCTACAGGCAGTCACTCATAAATTCTAACAAAGCAAAGACATGTAAACAAATTTGAGTGTCCCAAACAGCCAGCTGAGATGCAGAATTGCATTTGTACATCACCTTGTATAAATTATCCAACTAAGGATCTCGGTAGTCATAACTTTCAGCTACAAATCAATATTTGATTTTATTTATTTATTTATTTATTTATTTATTTATTTATTTATTTATTTATTTATTTATTTATTTTTTGTTTATTTATTGATGTTTAAGGGCATATACTTGTGCACAATGGCTAATCATGACCGTGACAGATTTACGGGTGGAGGAAGCCGGAGTACCCGGAGAGAACCACCGAGCAACGACGAGCAGATGCCGGCTCCCCAACATCGTAAATCCGCACTGCAGCACAGGCAGGATTAGATTGGTTGAACACATGCGTACCATCGACGTGCAGTACGCCTTAGTACGCGGCGTCATCGTCCCTCCTTGTGGACAATCGGGGCCAAGTGCCTTGCTCAAGGACACAACGCGGGAGTCCGACTTGATCGCTCAGACGGTCACCCATCCGAGGACTAACCGGTCTAATAAAGACCTTAAACACCAATAAATAAATAATAATAAATAATATAAAAAAAAATATTGCGTTAATCACTCAGCTCAGCGTCAAAGATAGTAACAGATAGCACACTGGCCCAATTATACTTTGTTTCAAACGCAGACTTCTGTCGCTGATGTTTGCTGCCCTGTATTCATCACATCGAAACTAGGGTTTAATCCTGGGAACCGGAATTCCCGGGGTTCCCTTTTGCGAAAGCCGGTCACGATACGCGGGAAATCTATTACACGGAACTTCGAATCACGCGCGGCACTGTTTGTGTGTTGAACTGAAGTTTTCTAAATTGAAAAACTGCCCCATCGTAACTTTGTAAGATTTCGCCAGCCCTTCGCCGCTTGAACTTTTTACAATCCTACTTTCTGAACAACCTTTTTCATCAAATCGCTGTAGCTCTTAATCAATTCCGGACGACTCCTCTCTTCAACAACAAAATCTTCACTCTCTTCAAAGTTCAAACTCGTTTTCATTTTCAGAATCACTAGTATCACTCACTAGTCACTATCTCCTTGAACACCATCACGTCTTCACTGCCGTCACCAGTCTCCTCTGCTTGAGACTGGTGACGGTGTGACAGGAATGATAGTCCGTTGGAAAATTAGTCCCTCTGGACTATTATTCCGCGGAATTATAGTCCTAGGTCTAACATTTCTAGGAATAGTAGTCCGCCGGACTACTATTTCTAGAAATGTTAGACCTAGGACTATAATTCCGCGGAATAATAGTCCAGATGGACTAACGTTCCCACGGACTATCATTCCTGTCACACCGGCAGTGAAGAGGAGGTTGAAGTCAGGAAGTAGTGGTAAGAAAACCAGCAATTCTGAAAATAAAGACGAGTTGGAAGCTGTTTGGGTTTTCACACTTCTCTTTGGAAAGAACATTTACGTTTTGAGAAGGCAGATTGCCATTAAAATGCCCATTTTTACGAAAATAAATGCGTCTCGTCACTCTCGAAAATTACTTGACATTATCCGGGCTATTTCTCAGTTCCCGGTTCTGAGTGTAATTTTATTCCCGTTCGCGTTACTATAGAAAACCGGAAATATATTAAAGCCAAATCGAAACCCGTGCTGTGAATATTCTGACGTCAACACCATCACGCTGATTAAATCGCACTCTACACCCATGATCTCCAGTCCAGTGGAAGTTTCTTTTCCATGTAAGCTAAAACTCTTATTTAATTAAAAGTATTAATCACTTGAGAAAATGAAAAGCGACAGGTCCATTACACATTACTGCGGGATATTATTCAGATCGCAAGGACCTGATTATTAAACTCCCGAAATAGGTTTTAATTTCCACTTCCTTCATAACATCACAGTATGGCTATTTGTGTTTATAATACCTGTAACGTTGACAACCGCCTGTTACTTGAGTACAAAAGTCGGCTTGCATTTACATCATCATATAAGCGCGATAGCCTGCTCTCCTCCCTTAATCGCGATAACTCACATATTAGCGTGATAGCTCACTCCATTAAGATGACCCTACATGTTAGCTTATTTACTCTACTAAAAACAACCTACCAATTCTGTTTTTTTTTATTTTAAATAGGTACCGACAGATGATTTTTTCTTTTGATCGTCCATCTCCCAATAACCGCTATGGGTTAACTCTAACCGCTATGGATCATAGTAACCGGTATGGACTTTGAACATCCTTCACTCCATCCCTAGAAATGACCTCCCACCTCCTGGAAGGCGAGCGTTGGTCCTGCGTCCCACTCGTTCTCCCTTTTTGTAAACGCCAGTATTGCGCATTCATGCCCCGGCCAAATAGGTTACCACGCGGGCCTGCACCCGGACCAGGGAAGTTCGGGTCTTTCTCTGGATGATCCCCGAAAGGGGCCGTTGTTGTTTTTCCTTCTCGATCTGATCCAACCCTAAAAACAGAATCCGACACAAAAGCCTACTCAACCACCATCGATTGCCTGAGGCAGGCTATACTTGCCAATGATGGCCCTCCACAAAAGATAATCTCATGAGTGGCAGACTATACTTGCCTGAAAATATCAACACTGCGCCCTCGGGGAGAGGTAGCACCTTTGCTGAGATGGCCCTCCTCTCGCAAAGGTCCTCATCCGAGGGTCTGGATCAAAGAACATCAGAAGACCGCCACAACTCCCAAGAACACCATGATCCCGGACATCAGCTGAGTACCCTACCCTTTCCTCCTTTGACGCACCCGGACATGTTGCAAGAAACCATATTCAGCAGTTAAAGAGGGTCGAAGGGGGCTTGCCCCACACCGTCCCTTCGGCGCTCGAAACCATTTCATCATTCATCATCATTCTATCAGAACCAAAAGAAAATGCACGACAGATCCGCAACAGGTGTGAAAACTTTTGAAATGTGTTGGTTTTTCCCCCACTGGCATATACAAAACCCATACAGAAATTTGTTTCCCTTTCCAGTTTCTGAGTTTCAAAGATGGGCAAGCCGGCGAGGATACGTTTTTGGTGTGTAATAGTCTAAAAGGTCACCCCTACGACGTGCGTTTCACGTAGGGCTGCACGGTATATCGATAAACCGATATATACCGGTATTGAAACCATATCGATTGAATACCGGTGTAATTATAAAAATATCGGTTTATCGTCATTATTTATTTACCCACAATTTAATTTTTAAGATGTCTTGAGTTTTTTAACTGTAGCCCCGAATGAATAATATTATCCCTTTATCCAAGAAATCGTCTGCCTGTGCCCTCGTAATATACGAATTCAGCAGTTGAAAAAATAAATTAAAAAAATTTCAACAAAACTATATCAAGTGACCTCTCATTGGAACGAGCTCGCTGAGCTCGCTCCAATGAGGGGTCACTCAACAAAACTATATCAAGTGACCTCTCATTGGAACGAGCTCGCTGAGCTCGTTCCAATGAGGGGTCACATGATATAGTTTTGTTGAAATCTTTGGGGAAAATCTGATAAACTAATTTTGAAAATGATAAATTTTGATATCGTCTCCATTGGGTAACGGTTTTTCGAACCGCATCATCACGGCACGCTAATTGGTTCAGACTGTGATGCCTCGGGTCTCGATTGTGGTACTTGTTGTGTTCTTATATCTGAACAGTTTTCGATATACCGGTATACCACGGTACTTTTTTGAATACTGATACCGGTATTCAGTTTTGAATATCGTGCAGCCCTGGTTTCCCGAGTCGCCAAAGGACAACGTTTTCAAATCGAGCCGCCCAATGTATCTGACCAGGGATGTAGCTAGCGGTATTAAATGGGGGTGGGGGTGATCAATTAGATTTCTAGGTGGGATTGAGGTATCCAGATGGGACGCAGGCCCGTGATAGTGGAGAGGGTGAGTGGGGGATTTTTTTTAATTCTTGAATCCCTGAGATGGATGCCGAGGCCTTCCTTTGGTATAACCATTTGTTACTTTTGTAAGTGTTATTACGTACGAAATCAAACAGCACGTTGATACTTTGTGGTCATTTGTTTTATTATTTTTCGATTTTTTAAAGTTTTAACCTCAAATTCCTATTTTCTCTCGAATAGTGCTCAGTGACAACCGTTGAGCCAAATGTTATCGCAGCTTAAAATACTTATATAATCATGCTGTCAAGACTTCTTAACTGGTTAAGTTCTAGAAGCCACTATCAGGGCTTTCAAAAAATGAGGATACCAGAGCAAAAGCCAACACTCTCCTTGCTTTTATTTCATATTCAGTCAAACACAAATAATATTTTGTTTATATCAATTTATTTTATTACAAATTATGAGACAGTACCCGTAGGCACTCTCCAATAAATTGTAAGAAAACAAGTTTTGAATAACATTTTCAGCCCACCAAAAATAATCTAGCCCTCAACCAGATAATCACTAATGTGAAAAATATCTTGCTATTTGTATTTTCCGACGTTTGACGTCGCATTTTGAAAAACGTTGAAGAAACTGAATTCCCAGTGACGTTTGAACGTCAGGATAATTAAAGTCTGAAAGAGGAGCGTGGTGGCGTTACGGTAACCGGTTCTCGTCAGATCACCGCAGCTAAGCAACGTCGATCCCGGTTAATCTCTGGATGGGTGACCGTCTGAGCGATCAATTCGGACTCCCGCGTTGTGTCCGTGGGCAAGGCACTTAACCCCGATTGTCCACATGGTGGCACGATGACGCCGTGTATTAAGGCGTACTGCACGTCGACGGTACGCATGTTTTCAACCAATCTAACCCTTTAGCCAAGGCATTTTCCAAAAAGGGATTCATAAAAAGGGATTCCGTAAAATGGAATTCCGTGATTTGACATCAGGCATTACCCTTACCCACAGTGCCTCTTAGCCTAGCATTATATACTACCTATACAAGTCATAGGATAACATGAAGCATTAGGCGGGTTAATAGTACCAGTCACTAACAGGGGGCCTATAGGTGTATATACCGCCCATACTATACTATCGTTCTAAACTACCAGGTAGTACCCCTACGCACAATACCCCTATGCCTAGCATTGCATACTACTTACACCAGTCATAGGATAACATGGAAGCATTAGGTACTAAGGGCTAACATGGGACTTGTAGGGCTGCTTAGGTCGATTAGTAGTACTAATGGCTTTCGGGGGGCCCACAGAACTATATATCGTCCATACTATACTGCTGTTCTATACTGCCAGGCATTACTCCCACCCGCTCCACAATACCACTTGACCTGTCATAACGTACTACCTATACCAGCCATAGAATAATACAAAGCAATCGGTTGGTTAATAATACCGAGGATTAATAGGGGACCTACAGCGGTATACACAATTCACCCTAAGCCCCACTTCTAAACAAACGATTATAATACTGCCTGACCTAGCATAACGAACTACCAATACCAGCCATAACATAATACAAAGGATTCGGTTGGTAAATAGTACTAAGGAGGTAATAGGCCAACAGACCATTCATCCTATACTGCTAATCTAAACCATCTCTATGATGTCGCATGCGCATCATGACGTCACGGCGTCAATAGCAACGTCAACCGTTTCGCGGAAAAAAACTTTCAAGAAAACCCAATTTTCCCATCATCTTTCCACCACTTACCCATAATATATACCCATAGCCATGTGTTTACCTATATCACTATACATACCATAGCATACTATATATGTAGTACGTACACTGCTTGCCGGATCTAGCTGCAAGGAACCGTACTTTTGCACCGGCAAAAGTTGCACCGGCAGTGGGTCCGGTTCTATGGAAATTTAACACTAGCTGCACTGGCAAAAGTCCGGGTAATCAGGCCCGATTCATACGTGCTATACTACTGTCGTTCTCTCCGGGTACTCCGGCGTCCTCCACCCGTAAAAACTGTCACGGTCATGATTAGCTTTTGTTCATAAGTATATGGCCTTAAAAACACCAATAAATAATAAAAAAAAAGTCTGAAATTGTTAAACCTAGTTATTTTATTCACAATAAAAATGTATTCACAAGTTTTCGCTTACACTGATCAGGCTGCACAGGGACTATTGACAGCTATTCGGTCAATACCTACCCCTTCCAACTGACTGTTAGTCAGTTGGAAGGGATAGGTCTTGACCGAATGGTGTCTTCCCACTAGACCAATTTTCTTTAGACCAATTCCCTTTAGGCCAACTACATACTGTTATTGATTAAGAGTTGATTAAGGATAATTAAGAAATACTGATAAGCACTTTATTTCATGAAAAAAATATTTATACGCGTAACATACAAAAAATATAGGTTTATAACATTTCAGTTTATAAAATATCAACAAGCCAGAAAATAAGCAGACTATCATCTGAAAAATGAGGTCCCCAGAGGGTAAATTTGGTGATGCTACCCTGCACAGCAGGGTAGCATCACTAAATATACCCTCTGTGAACCTCAATCTGAATTAAGATCTCCAACGTAAACAGAAAGAGGAACCCATAGGATAAACTGGCCCACTGTATGGGATAGCATCAGCAAATTCCCTCTCTGGGAACCTCATTCTGCAAATGACAGACTGCTTATTTTCAGACTTGAATATCAATAGCATTAAATACATTTATAAATATTTATAAATATATCAAATTATTGATATAGAATTATTTTAAAAGTAGAACACATCAGTTGGTCTTAGGGGAATTGGTCTTTTGGGAATTGGCCTCGTGGGAATTGGTCTAAAGGGAATTGGTCTAGTGGGAATGAACCGATCGAATATCTGCCAGTGTTTAGTCCTTGCGTGTAGCCTTGTCATTGTAAGGGAAGCGGAACGATGAATTCGAAAAACTGGACCGGTTGAGATTTGAATTTCCAACTTTTTGAATTTACTTCAACGAATTTCTAACTTTTGAAATTTTAGGCGATAATGGGGGGAGAGGGGGGGCACCCCTCCACACCTCCTATATCTACGTCCCTGAATCTGATTACACATCGGTCTCCAGTCTGTATATTTTTTAAAGTACTAGCAGAGAAGTTTTTTCCGAGTTTTCCTTTGCTCGGTATATCTATATGTGTGGTACATATATATTATCACCGTTATGTTTATGTACAAAATCTTGTGTAAGAGTTGAGCTCTTGTTTCTAAGGATATATCTCGACCAGATTTATCTTACAATTCTCAGCTGTAGTGCCAGTAACTTGATTTACTGGCATTTTATTTTCAGATGCATTTTCAGACTCATAAAAGGCTGACCATTTCGGTTGAAACTGTATACGGTTGCCTTGAAATTTCTCGGTCCCCGGATACACTGTATGCTTGAGTTTGTTCAATATCTCGAAAAGACTGTGTACTGTAACTGCGTGTTGTTTCAATTTGTACGCTCCAAACTGTTCATGTTCAGAAACAAAAGCAATGTGCTTTCATAATTTAATATGTATTATACTTTTGAGAATGGTTTTTCACCTTTAATATATCGGAACGGTATACGGCCTCCCGCAAACGCCTTTCGAAGGCGTTTACTGTTCTATAAAAAGTAACGTAAACAAATAAGCACGTGCTGTATACTACAGTTGCTGGATACAGAGTTTGTATCTGATACATGATATATTATTGTAAACGAAATACTGGTTGTTACAACAGTACGTTCACCTGGGCTCATTGTTTCCACCATATCGAAGGATTGAGCCTGAAAATAAGCTATCTGTCATTTACAAAATGAGGTCCCCAGAGGGTGAAATTGCTGATGCTATACCATACCATACAGTGTGTCCATGTATCCTCTGGGTACCTATTCCTGTTTAGGCTTGAGACCTTGATTCAGAATGAGGTTCACAGGGGGTACATTTTCTTATACTACCCTGCTGTGCAGGGTAGCATCACCAAATTCACCCTCTGGGGTCCTCGTTCTGCAGATGACAGTCTTTTTATTTTCAGGCTTGTCAACGATTACGGCTTGTCGTCGAAGTAACCTGCATATTCGATAGTTTTAGAAAAAAAACAACAAAATGGATGTGACGCGTAAAAGGTGCATAGGCTTCGAGCATGACAAAATCATTTGCTTGCACGATGTGTTTTATAAGCCAGAAGCGCCCTCGCGTTGTGTCCTTGGGCAAGGCACTTAACCCCAATTGCCTACATGGGAAAACTATGACGTTGTGTACTAAGGCGTACTGCACGTCGACGTTGTGCATGTCTTCAACCAATCTAACCCTGCCTGTGTCGCCGTGCAGAGTGCAGAGTTGTGATGTTGAAGAGCTGACAGCTGCTTGTCGTTGCTCGGTGGTTCTCTCTGGGTACTCCGGCTTCCTCCACCCGTAAAACTGTCACGGTCACGATTAGCCATTTTGCAGAGCATGTGACCTTAAACACCGATAAATAAATAAATATAATAATAAGTCAGAAGGACATGTTTTAGCAGGAGACAGACTATCCTTGTCGATGAGGGTTGCGATCGGACCAACACAAAATCACTAAAGTGGCAGACTTCACTTGCACGAAGACCAGCAAAAGACACCATCCCCAGAACTATAACTGAACTGACATTCTCGGCCCTGAAGTACCGTGAAGTTTTTCGTGTCCGATAACAACAAAGATGCCTAAAGACTGGAAACAACAGACTCCAACAGATCTCCCGGTGGGGCTATGGACTAGAGTCTCATATGCCGAAAAACAGAACCGAAACCAGTTTCATCGGGATACCGAAAACCGTACCGAATCCATCACTGAATATCGAAGCCTTCTGCATTTTCAAATTTTCCTGCATTCGGTTTTTATAAGGCCTTGTTGAAGCTTGATAACAGTTGAAGTGTTCATTTTCATGAAAGAAGTGACTGCTTTACTTTTCAGTTTTTTAACGCACTGTCCTCAATTCCAGCGAGACTCCAACCTGCACATGCCCTGTGGCTTAGCAGTGATTTCTAGTCAAGTCTTGGCTGCCTGTTAAGGCAGCCAAGACTTTACTAGAAAACACTTTCGAGGTGGTTAATCTATTGTCAGTAGGACCTTCTAATGATGGCCTATTAAGGCCACACGCTCTGATCTCACAAAAGCCTGAAATCTGCCTTTAAGGTGTGTTTGGAAGAAGTCAAAAAAGTTTCGTAGAGATGTTTTGTGTTGGCAAAAGAATGCCACTGTTGAACTCACTAGCTGTGACATTTGTGACGCTATGGTAAAATCATACAATAACAACTTCTTCGTTATTCGTTATTTTCCAGATCGAAACTCCTTTGGCTATTTTTGACACTATCAGTAAATCTCAGTCAATCAAGATAACGAATACCGAAACGATACCGCGATATACCCCCGTAAAACTACCGAAACCGATACCAAACTCACACCAGTTCCATTACCGTCTATCTTTATCTCCTTCCTCTTATCCAGCGTGTGGACAATGTTTAGTACCTTTGCACTGTTCAAGGGATCGCAAGAGGTTGGCAAATCCCACGTCATCCCCTCCCGGCCTTCGGCGCAGCCAAAACCACTCGACTGCTGATCTCTGAAAAACAGCGAACATCTCTGAATACAGACGTGAGGAGACAATTCTCAAAAGCTTCGGGATTACCGCCGAATCCCATCGTTACAGTTTCAGGCAGGGAACTAAATGGCAGGTTATGTCATAGAGCGAAGTGGTAGCCCATGGGGAATGGGTGTTGTGATGCTCTCTCGCTTTCTCTGTTTTCACTACACCAGAAACGGTCTTTTTACGTCTTACAGGGATTTCCACCTGTATAAATAACAACAACTAACACCGAAGCTAGATCGCACGTCTGCTGTTGCTATTTATTTTGGCGGGAATTCTTTTAGTTTAAACAATATTTATTTATTTATTAAAGAATTTGATATGTATACAATATTCAATAATTCTTTTAAGATGGAAGCAGTGTTCCATTCTATTCATGTGGGCGCAGTACTCAAGCTTTGAGTCTCGTTAGTTCCAATGTATTGTCAAGCCATTCTCGTCAGACATGCGAGATTAGTAATTTAATACAGTTATGTTGTAATGCATTTTATTGCACGTCTATGCTTTTATTTTCATAAAATACACGCGTTTTCTGCAAAAACCGAAGCGAGCAATCATTTTTTCGTATTGCCCTCGAACAATACGGATCACGTGCGCGGTCTATTTATTTAACTGTTTCTTTTTTTCACTTTTGGGTTATTTTTGGCAATAATTTGTGTCTTTAATATTTTTTAAGTAAACTGTAGGCGTGCAAAAAATACAGAACAGCATACGCGTTCGAACTGTCATTTTTACCGCACTCGAACGAATTTGGCGGAGGGATAATATTGCACAAGAAGCCGAAGGCTTCCAGGTCAATATTATCCCACCGCCAAAATCGATAAATATTTTTTTAGTAAACTGTAGCTCGATCGATTTTGACGGAGGGATAATATTGAACTCGAAGTCTTCGGCTTCTCCTTCAATATTGTCCCTCCGCCATAATCGATCTCGTGCGGTGAAAAATGACAGCTCGAACGCGAATGCCATTCTGTGTGTGTCGCAACCTGTAGTTCGTTCGCGTCTTTTACAATTGACGTAATCCACACGTAACGTAAACGGTCGTTTGTAGGTTATTATGCCCCCACTCTCGAAGAGAATGGCGCCGCATATACTGGATTACGTGTGTTCGACCGTGAGTGGGTCCGTCCGTTCGTTCGTTCGTCCATTCGCAGCGATATCTCAGCAGTGAGTGGATTTCAATGAAATTTGGTATGAGGGATATCCTTGTGACGTGCTGCTCCTGCTCTTCTTATGAAAAAAGTTACCCGCATCTTTTCACCAGAGTTACAGTCATTGCTTTATCAGTTATTCATTATTTTTTGCAGCGATATCACAGCTGTGAATGGATGGATTTCAAATCGGTATCGATATTCAAAGAAATACCGCCGTATACCGGTATATCGAAAACTGTTCAGATATACGAACACAAGTACCACAATCGAGACTCGGGGCATCACAGTCGGAACGATTTAGCATGCCTTGATGATGCGGTTCGAAATACCTTTACTCAACGCAGACGATATCAAAATTTATTATTTTCAAAATTAGTTGATCAGATTTTTCCAAAAGATTTGAACAAAACTATATCATGTGACCCCTCATTGGAACGAGCTCAACGAGCTCGTTCCAATAAGGGGTCACATGATATAGTTTTGTTGAAATTTTTTTCTAAAATTATTTTTTCAACTGCTGAATTTGTATATTACGAGGGCACAAGCAAACGATTCCTTAGATAAAGGGATAATATTATTTATTCGGGGCTACAGTCAAAAAACTCAAGACATCTTGAAAATTAAATTATGGGTAAATAAATAATGACGATAAACCGATATTTTGTAATTACACCGGTATCCAATCGATATTGGTTTCAATACCGATATATATCGGTTTATCGATATACCGTGCAGCCATAATTTTAATGAAATTCGGTATGGGGGATCCTTTTGACAAGCCGCTCCCACACATGTTATAAAATAGTTGCCCACATCTTTTCATCAGAGTTACAGTCTTTACTTTGTGTTTAAATCAGTTATGCATCATCGGTCCAGCATTTCAATGGGGGTAAATTGCCTTCAGCAATAACTCTGGTTTCCTGTCCTGAATTTGTGTTTTTTTGTCCCCCTTGTCTTTGTTATATTACACACTATTAATTTGCTTAAATTGTGTTTAGGCCAAATAAAAAAAATGAATTGATTCTCAGGCAATTTTATTTTCAAATCAGTGAGGGAGGGAGGATTTTATTTATTTATTTATTTATTTTTTTTTTTTTGTGTGTAAAAGGGTTGAGTATACTCAGTAAACCTTTTTGCTGTCTTTCCACTTGAAAAAGAGAAAAGGTTGTATTTTAGTGTAATTAACTAACTGCCGTAACAACAGCTAAAAGGATTTGTATTTTATTGTTCTTTTTAATGGTATTGATCTGTCAAGCATCATGATCCATTAGAATAGGCCCCAGTAACCAATGTTTGGGGTAGGAGTCCTTTAAAATGGGAAACATGGCTCTAAATGATTGGTCATTGGTTAAACTTGAGTTCATATCGGTGATGCGGCCATTATTAGCCATTGTGCAGAAATATATGACCTCAAACACCAGCAAATAAATAAATAATTTAATCATGATACAGAATATCAGAATTTTCCTTGTTACAGTTTATGGGAGAGTGCCTCCGGGCACTCTCCCATAAACTGCAACAAGAAAAAATAATTTACTGCAAACACAGCTGAATAATTATATGTCGAGAAATGTGAAAAAATGACCATTCCAAGTTTTCACAAATTCCTTAAAAAACATGACATAATAAAAATGTCTAATGAGGGGGTTCAAATCCAACGAGGGAGGGCCTGAGAATCAAAACATTATTTTTTTTAGCCTTAGTTGTCTTCTTTTTGTGTCCCAAGATGTGTGTACTTGTAACATAATTTTGGGAAATAACAATATTGTTTAAACTAACTAGAAACGCGTTCCACTATTATATTGCTCATTGCGTACATTATTGGACTTGTAATTTCCCAAGCCGATCTAGTCTTTTCATGGAAATTATAACGATGCCTATTGATTGCGTCGTGTAGTCCATATATCAAGTGCTAAATACATAGACGGTGTATAAATATGATCAAAGGAAACATAACCGACGTAATTGGATATGGGCCATATGGCTAATAAAATTACTTGTCAAAGAAAGAACTGTATCTTTTGTTGCTCTCGGGACTGTATCTTGTTACTTTTACAGCTAGCTAAATACTATTGTAATTACCGTACAAGGTTTTTGTCACCGTTCAGATTATATTACTCTTCCATTTATTAGCTTAGAAAGATGACTTATGGCTCATCACTGGAACGAGCACCTGGAGCACACCCCAGTGGTGGTTTGTGAACTGTGATTTCAGGGCAGAAAAATGAACTGTATTTATTCGTAAACTCCTATACAAGTCTCGTTTTCTGGCAGTAAAGTCTAAAACCTGTGTATATACTTCCATATACTTGAGGGAAAAGGTTAACCCTTCACCTAACACCGAGTAATATACCAATTGTGCAGTTAAAAAAAATATGTCCAAATATTTCAACAAAACCATGTCATGTTTTTGAAGGCTTAACTTGTTACTATTCACGTTCTCAAGAACGTGAATAGTAACAAGTTAAGCCTTCAAAAACTAAAACTATGGATAATGTTCTGGGCCAAATTCACTACTTACCTAACAATTAAACATTGTCAATTACTCAATTAAACAGGAATTGAGCCTACATGAATGAATTTTCTAATGACAATTTTATCCATTTTTTGGTTGGAAATGTAACAAATTGAAGTTAGTACGAGAGATTTGAAAAAAAACTCGAATCTTGAGACTGATTCGAGATCGATCTCGAAGCAGACGTATCGAATCTCGAATATTCGCAGGGCCCAAGATAACCTATTTTCTGACCATTGTAGGAAACTGCTCCTCCACCGATCACGAGTTGTAAGCCGTGTACACAGTGCACCGGAAGTTTAAAATGATGTCTTACACGAATCCCCCGTATTTTCATGAAATACTTTGAGCAAACTCGACTCGTTGGGTGAACAAATTACCTGAATCATTTTGAAGTCAAGTAAAACGTTGTTAGAAGGTAGAAGTGGTTCGCTTAGATACGATGTATTGGGGGGTGGGGGGGGGGGGGGGTCATGCCCGTCTTGCATTTTACTCGTAATTGTAGAAGTTCGGTACACTTTGTATTTTGGGTGGACTGTTTAAACTGACTGCAGACTGATGTCAAAATTCCAAAATTTCAATCAGCAATTTTTCCCTAAAATGTAACTAAGAATTTAACCAATTCATTAAGGTTTTACAGCTCAATCGATGAGTCAATTTAAATTTGTTCAGATCTGACATTGGACAGTATTGAGTAGGGATCGCGGTGGCTCCGTGGTAAAAGCATTGGACTTCAAACCGAAAGGACCATGGTTCGATCCCCGCCAGTGGCAACAGTGTTGCGTGTTTGGGCAAGATACTTGATCCCGCTTACCCACGTGGGGGCATGATGGCACTGTGTACTAAGGTCTCGTTACGGTTATTCCGGTGAAAACGTTGTTTTTTTTAAAGAAATGCACAGCTTCTTATTAACACGGTCGATGATATTTTGTATTTAAATGACCTCCCCTATTACAATCCTCACAATGTATACAGTTTCCCGAAGCTCTCAGTATGGCCTGTCGTGGAGAAAACTGCAAACAATCAAAATCGTACAATATCACTGAAATTCACGCAACTGAATGACACAGTTGATGGCTCCAAAAATGGCTCGAAATGGTCAAAATTTTCTCACTTTGAAGGATAAATTTCCAATTTTCGTGCATCGGTAGCGATAAAACTGTGTTATAGGAATTCCTTATTCCTCCACGGAGGATTTTACAACATAACATGAACATTCTGACAAATAAAAAATAAAAAAACGTGTATTTCTTATTCATTTTTTCAAAAGGCTTTCTCAAAGCAAATTTCCACAGAAATTGTCCCGTTTGTAACCTGCAAAATATCAGCTCCCAAACAGGTCTGGGTAAGTTATTAAACACTCCCATGTGACCTTAACCACCAACTGAAATGCCCTTGACAGTACACAGTTTGAATCAAGACCATCAACAGTTTATTTTGGCCATATCACCATTAATGAGAGTTATTTACTAAATCCACACCATTACAAAATAAAACTGTAGCCCAAAATAGCCATCTGGCCGAGGTTATCGAATAGGATATTCAGATATGAACTTTTAATTGGAAAGGAGACCTAGGGCGTGCTGTACATCGATGGTGCCCTTGCCTTCAACCAATTCTAACCTAGCTTGTGCGGAGGTGAGCTGTCTGACATTACTCGCCGCTGCGCGGTGGTTTTATTTAATATAACATTGTCAACTTTTCTCGTCATTCACATCGACTTACGAAAAGGTTATCTCCCCTGATTGCTAAGAATTGGCTGGCAAAAATTAATACCAATTAAATGGGGAATTTTTATATTTCTCAAAATTATATAAACCTATGAAAGTTAATCCTTTAAGAACAATATATATGCTCTCAGTTGGTGATATCATCGAACAATTTCATTCGACCAATTTTTTTCCAGCGTTGATTTAAAATGCTACTGTTATTTCCTGTATAATTCCATGTAAAATGATAGAAATTGCATTTTCGTCAACTTTTAGCGGTTGATATATATATTTTTTTTTTGCTTCATATTACCAATGCTGTGCGCATATAATATAGATTTTGTCGTATCTAACCATATACAAATATACAAACTGACATTTGCCCATTTTTTCCACTTTGATGTTAAAACCACGAAAAATTTTATTGTAGTAAAAACAGTTAAAACCGCATTCCACAATATCAGATAGGTTTCCGCGTGTGTACAAATGAAAAGGTGCGATAACCCTAAGCGTCTTAATTAATTTCTGGTCAAGCAGCAAATAAAAAAAACCTCGTATAACTAAAAATTCATTTTTTGCTTCCAAAACATAGGTTATGACCTCTCATTGGAACGAGCACGACGTGCTCGTTCCAATGAAGGGTCATAACCTATGTTTTGGAAGCAAAAAATGAAAATATAAAAAAATTTCTCCGCTTCCGACAACTAATCTCCGGCGATCAAGATTTCATTCATACCTTCCAGATGTTCAATGTTAATTAGATTACAGCTAGACTCCAGTATTTACAAGGGGAGATAACTTTCCCAAGAGTCAACATCCATGACGATAAAAGTTGAGGATGCGTTATTTTATAAGGATTGGCGAACAAGTTATATTAACGCCTCTCTTTGGCCCAATGGCGCAGGTTTGTGGGGTGACCTTCGTAGCGGCCACTTCATGACCTCGCACTTCTCGAATACTACGAAGGGATCTTTAGTCTGCGCGGAGTGTATCTCTCTCCGCACAGAGGACAGCCATTTTACCTCCCCACCCGATATGTTTTACACTATGACAGCATCAGCCCCCCAAATGATGCTGACAGAGAGTGTTCGGACACCTCTAGAACTTTCCTCGGCCGAGGATGGATCCCGGAACCTCTTGCTTCAGAGACCGGCACACGTATCCACTCGGCGACCACTGTGCCCGGTGGTGCTCTCCGGGAACTTCAGATTCCTCTGTCTGCAAAACTGTCCGACACGGAGTGACCCTGGCTATCGAAAGTGTCATTAAACACCAATAAAAAATAAATAACAGTATTTAGCTGGCCATGACAGGAAGGTGAGCTACGGTTTTCCCTGTCACGTCACCCAACTTCCCATTTATCGCCCACTTATCTCCCATACTTCAGTTTTCTGAAGCTCTGTCACTGTGTTGGCAACAGCCTGTATCCAGTGTTCCCGAACAGTGTTCCACGGGAAATAACTGATTAGCTGCCATTCTGGCTATCTTATATCGCCGTAATATACATATTATGTCACGTTTTGAATATTTTAATGTTGTTAACGCATATGAAGGAGTTTGTGTATTGCAAAATGGATTATCTATCAGGGAGAGAAGATTCTCCAATTCCATTGTGAACAATATTATTATGAGACAAGAATTTATTATACGCTAAACGATAGATTATCGAAGAAATAATAAACTTCCTATATCGTTTGGCAATACCTTCGAAATATACACTAACCCTTCTGGAATGGAAACAAGACAAACAGGGATTGTGCGCTCTCTCAAACCAAGAACTCTCTTCTCTGCTGATCTCCCGATTCATTCTTTCCCGAAAATTTGGAATGATTTAAATCTGGAAATAAGGCAATATAGCAGGCCTCTGTTTAAAAAAACAATAATCAATTCATTCTTGAATGGATATTCTTAATGACAGTACTTGCACCAATCCATTCTGTTCGGATTGTGACCCAGCATAAAGTGATCTCATCCTCCCAACATCGCTATTTCTACAATTAATCCCAAACTTAAGACTTTTCAAATCACCATTTGTTTTTTTCTGATTACCTCCAAACATGGGGAAAGTTTCACAAAAAGCCTCTCTAAGGGTTCACATATTGTGAATCAGGGAGGACAAAGAATTAGACGACTCTGATGCCAGGACAAGATAAATCATGTCTGGGAATGGCAAGTAGACAGCCTCTGCGGCTATGCCATTTTCTTGCAGTGTACACCTTTTTTATTGTTATTTTTTATTTATGTAAACTGTATATGAGTATGCTGCAAAATAAAGTTTCATTTCAATTGCGGAAAGATAGAAATCGTATCCCCCAATGTGAAGATATAAAGATTTTCACTTTCACGGCATCACTCAAATGGCGGCGCTCAAAGCATCACTTCCAGGTGAATACGAGTCAAATTACCACTGGAAATGATCCATTTGTTCTAAAAACGTATAATGAAAAGCAAATCTAGTGTTTTTGAGTGGATACTGATCATTTCCAACAATAATTCAACACGTATTCACCTTGAATTGATGCATGAATCCCGCTAGTCCAAACATGGCCTGAAAGTCCGTAATATAAGTTTTGGGTTTGGTACATCCTTTCAAAGGACGTACCACACCAAATACTTATATTACGGACTTTCGTGCCATGTTTGGACTAGAAGCCCGCCAGCTGAATCAGATTTCAAGACGCTATCTGTTCCGAGCATCAATCAAATCACTTCCGCGTTTCAATAATTCAATGAGCTGTTTACTTTTATGCATCAATTCAAGGTTGAAACGAGTGGAATTATCATTCTTATAAAAAGCGTATAAAAAAAGAAAATCTAGTGTTTTTGAGTGGGTTCCGAATATTATTATTATTATTATTTATTGGTGTTTAAGGTCACATACTTATGCACAATGGCTAATCGTGACCGTGACAGTTTTACGGGTGGAGGAAGCCGGAGTACCCGGGGAGAACCACCGAGCAACGACGAGCAGCTGTCAGCTCCCCAACATCGTAACTCTGAACTCTGCACCGCAGCACAGGCAGGGTTAGATTGGTTGAAGACATGCGCACCATCGACGTGCAGTACGCCTCAGTACACAGCGTCATCGTGCCCCCATGTAGGCAATCGGGGTGAAGTGTCTTGCCCAAGGACACAACGCGGTTGCCGCAGGTGGGATTCGAACCGAGGACCTCTCGGCTTGCAGCCTGCACCTCTACCAACTGAGCCACCGCGCCCCCGAGTGGGTTCCGAAAATCATCTCACTTGTGACCGAGATAAATGGCTATTTTCGCTCGCGTAAGCGCCCGTGGAAATTAAACATTTGTCTCAGTCACTCATGAGATAATTTTCGGTATCCACTCAAAACTCTAGATATCTATTTATTGTCATCGTGAATCGCTATCCTATCGCGACAGTTTGCAGTCATGGTTGACAATTGTCGCTGTTGGAGGTGATTTTCAGGAAAGTTAGCTCCCCTTGATGTCCTATAGCACCCAGTATATTTAACACTAATAGTATGGGAATGGCATATCAAAATTGAAATTTTGAAATGTTATCGAATTTGTATCATCGATGTGCGCATCATTTCATAATCTTCGGGCATTTTCCTGTAACGTGAATAAAAATACAGGAGGTTTTTACATTTTTTTTCCAGTCAGTTTCAACCTTTGACTGTCAAGCCACCTGACACTTGAACGACAGATGTGGCACGAAGAGGCACGCATTGTGACGTGCCAATGATGTAACTAGACGTGGAAGTGTGTTTGGGGCTTCGTGCCAGTGCATGAGTGCGTACCAGGCCGTGACCGAAATTTCGAAATTTTCAAAAATAAATTTGGAGGTGTCTCGACATCATTTTCGTGCCAGTGACGTGCCCAATGTGCAAAATATGCGCAACCTATGCGCAACTCATGTGAAACTTGTGCGGGCCACTGAGTGTCACTGCTTGGTAAGGTGTGGCAACGTAAACACCAGTGGAACGCAGTGGCACGCATAGGTTGCGCATAGTTTGTGCATAGTTTACACACACGTGACCGCTTTAGCGTCCCAATGCGTAGGCAGTCGCACCCCAAATTCCTCCACGATGACTTCACGCATGCGCAAGTATGGCGTGTCATTGAGCAACCATCCGTGCCCTGGCGTGACAACATCGCAACGTATGCGCAAGTAGTGCGAACTCTTGGCTCCACTATAGCGTAATGATGATTTCCATGGTGTGCCATTGCGTGACATAGATGTGTCACGTGTTCGTGGCACTTGCGGACCTAGTTCGCAACTAATGCCTGTCAGATGGCACGACATGGCGCAAAGTATGCTTAACTTTGTCTTGATGAGAAGTTTCGTGCCCCAAATGTGTCGCGTGTTGGCACGCAGATAGCGGACCTATTCGCGACCAAAATGTGTGCAAGTGTCAGGGTGGCATTATTCTCTGTTGAAACCAATTGAACAAGAATATAACATTCCCCCATCCTTTGATGTTCTGTGACATGTTCCTGTCCATTATATCAACAGTGTGTGTATCGTGACATATAATACAGACATTGTCTTTTCCATTAATATAAAATGTAGGAGGTGAGATTTGCGGATTGTTTTTCCTTGGAAGAATGAAAACCTACAAATTACTGTAAAACACATTCGATAAACAAAGAACCAAAGTGGCCTTTACTTAGTGTTGGTAGGTATGATAATGGTAGAGGTTCTTGATACGGATTATCTGTGAAATAGATGCCTTCCATTAGCTTGCCATAAAAAGCAAAAGTTTCCCTTTGTAACTTTTAATAAACGAAAACAACAGACAGCTCCGAGAGCTGTCTGTTGTTTTCGTATATTAAAAGTAACAAAAGGAAACTTTGCTTTATTTTCTACTGATGTCACAGGTGTTTTCTCCATAATTACTTGCTTCTCAACTGGACCTTCCAGGCATGCTCAGTAATTTCAAAGGGAGACAACTTTATCAAAAGTCGATTTTCATGACGATATGAGTCGAGGAATGGTAACAGTCATAATCGGTCAGTCTAAATCACAAATATCACCCTTTATTTTTTCTCCTTTTTTTTGGAAAACACAGTTTATGTCACCTACTTTGAATGAGCTCGTAGAGGTCATATCAAACTTTCCCAGACCCTATAGCACTGTACTTTCCATTAATATAAAAGCCTTGGAGGGGAGATTTCCTATTTTGTCCCGAGAAGCATAAAACTTGCAGATCACTATAAAAACACATTAGCTAAACAGAGAGCCAAACTAGACATTTATAAGTGTTGGTAGGTGTGATACTGTTAGGTATTTTTAATGACGGATTATCTGTGATGTGTTGCCATAAAATACAAAGTTTCCCTTTGTAACTTTTAATAAACGAAAACAACAGACAGCTCCCAGAGCTGTCTGCTGTTTTCGTTTATTAGAAGTAACAAAAGGAAACTTGGCTTTATTTTTTACTGATGTCATAGGTGTTTTCTCAACAATTACTTGCTTACTTGGACCTTCCTCACTCATCTAATAATTTCAAGGGAGACGAAGTTAGTCAGGGATGAAAAGTGTCCGACACGATGTGATCCTGAGTGTCATAAGTGTTGGTGAACTCCAATATATTAATAAATGGACCTCCAGGTTGAACTCAGTGGCCTCTCTACGCTAAACCGTTACAAATGCTTACCTGCCGTATTCACAAAATTTAATCTATTATTTGGGTGATAACCCCACCCAGTAGGTGATTTAGCGGGAACATACATTTGATTATGCTGTGGAAGTCAACGTTCTTATAAGCATTTTGTAACTAAATAAGTTTTAGTTGAGTTTCGAGGAGCAAAATAAATTAACTCTTTGCCCAACGTAACGGCCAAAACAGGGCAGCGCTATTCACAAAAAAAATCACCATCCAATTTCCATTATTTTTTTGGAACTCAGTGGCCTCTCTTCGCTAAAGCGTTACCAATGCTTACCAGTAGTAAGAGATGTGGTAAACGTGCCGGGTTGGCCGGACCTACCCCCGGACCTAGGAAGTGACACCATGTCACGTGACCTGGTGGCACCATGTTGTGTTGTCATTGCAACCCGCGCGAGACACTGTCCTTTCCATTAACATAAAGGTCTTGGAAGTGAAGTTTGCAAACTCTTTTCTGGGGAAGAATAAAAACTTTTAAATTACTGTAAAAGGGGGCGCGGTGGCGATGCGGTAACCGGTTCTCGACCGATCACCGAAGTTAAGCAACGTCGAGCCGAGGTTTGTCCTTTTGTGGGTCGCCGTCTGAGAGATCGGTTCAGACTCACGCGTTGTGTCCTTGGGCTAGGCACTTAACCCCGATTGTTCACATGGGGGCACGATGACGCAGTGTACTAAGACGTACTGCACCGTCGATGGTGCGCATGTCTTCAACCAATCTAACGCTGCAGTGCGGAGTTACGATGTTGGGGAGCTAGCAGCTGCTCGTCGTTTCTCGATGGTTCTCTCCAAGGACTCCGGCTTCCCCCACCCGTAAAACTGTCAACGACACGATGTGACCTTGGCTGTTAAAGTGTCGTTAAACCTTAATAAATAAATAAATAAATTATTGTAAAAACTTCCTCGCTAAACAAAGAACCAAAGCGGACGCTCAGTGTTGGTATACTTTTAGATATTCGTAATGACGGATTATATGTGAGGTAGTTGCTTCTAATTAACATGCCACAAAAAGCGAAGTTTCCTTTTGTTTCTTCTAATATAAGAATACAAGAGACAATAGGGAGAACTGTGGAGTTAGTACTTTGGGGAGTTTGACAATTACTCGCCGTTGCTCGGTGGTTCTCTCCGGGTACTCCGGCTTCCTCCAGCCGTAAAACTGCCCGACACGAGGTGATCCTGACTGTCGAATGTGTCGTTAAACAAGAATAATAAATAAATAAATAAATAAATAAATAAATAAATAAATAAATACTTGCCTCTAAATTGGACCTTCCTCGATTGTATAATAATTTCAAGGGGGATAACTTTAACGGGTATAAGTCAGAGATGGGAGTTTCATAAATATAATAGAGCGAATCACCCGTGCTGTTGTCTTTGAGTAGTTGATAAATAACCGATCAAACTGTTCACATTTTCAATTTTAATTCTCCCCACCATGATTTGGGTTTAATATATTCCCGGTTTTCTATAGTAACGAGAACGGGAATGGTATTACACTCAGAACCGGGAACCTGGACATGTCCCGGATGATATCAAATAAATTTACGAGGGTAACAAGACGCATTTATTTTGGAAAGATGAACATTTTATTCACAATCTGCAATCTCCATACGGAAAAGTTCTTTTGCTAAGAGAAGTGTGAAAACCCAAACCTGCTTCCAACTCATCCTCATTTTCTGAATCGCTAATTTTGTCACCGCTTCCTCCTGGCCTCAACTCCCTTCTCACTGCCGTCACCATTCTCTTCTGCTGAAAGCAGAGGAGACTGGTGACGGCAGTGAATAATGTGTTGGTGTTGAAGGTGGTAGTGAACAGTGAGTTACACCAGTGATTCTGAAAACGAAGACGAGTTTGGACTTTGAAGCGAGTGAAGATCTTGCTGCTGAAGAGAGGAGTCCTCCGGAACAGCGGAACTGATTGAGAGCTACAGTGATTTGATTAAAAAGGTTTTTCAGAGAGCAGGACTGTAAAAAAGTTCAGACGTGGAAGGGCTGACAAAGTTACTCTGGGACCGTTTTTTTCAATTTAGAAAACTTCAATTCAGCACACAAATGGTGACCCGCGTGATTACCGGTTACGTTTTATAGATTTTCCCGATATCGTGACCGTCTTTCGGAACCGAGAACTCGAGTATTCCCGTTCCCGGGTTTAAACCTTAACCATGATACAATTAGTTCATTCTCTTCGTTTTAAAGAAGAATATGGTGAATACCGGGTTTCAATTCAGGCAATACAGTCACCCTCGTACTTCGCCCTTGCCCATTATCTGACAGTGTATCATGAGCCTCCTGTGTTATCCTTCTTTGTATAAACGGTTACTGCATTTTGAAAGTTTGTGGGCTCAACATGGCTCATGACAATGCCTTCCAAAAGAGGCCACGATCATAATGACTTTCGCAATTGTTTGCCAATAATCTGCCCTGACAATATTTATTTATTTATTTATTGGTGTTTTAAGGTCACATATTTCTGCACAATGGCTAATCATGGCCGCGACAGTTTTATGGGTGGAGGAAGCCGGAGTACCCGGAGAGAACCACCGAGCAACGGCGAGCAACTGTCAGCTCCCCAACATACTGACTCCACACAAGCAGGGTTAGCATTGGTTGAAGACAGGTGCACCATCGACGTGCAGTACGCCTTAGTACACAACGCCACCGTGCCCCCACGTGGGCAATGGGGGTGAAGTGTCTTGCCCAAGGATACAACGCGGTTGCCGCAGGTGGAATTCGAACCGAGGACCTCTCGGCTTGCAGCCTGCACCTCTACCAACCGAGCCACCGCGCCCCCGCCCTGACAATAAGCAATCAGATTTTATTGCGACAATATTTTAAATGCGAATTTTGAAAATTCTTTCAGTAGTGAAAGCTGTGTCGCACTGAACGCTGTACCAATTTAACTCTAATCGTTTGGACCATGTTGGTATATTCCATGGCAGTTTATAGTCACCGACTGGTAAAGTCTTTATTCGTCACTTGGGGGAAGACACATCAATATTTTTAACGTGCAGCTTTAGGGCTGCACGTTAAAAATCTTAATTTGTCCACCACACGCATTCACTGAGTAACTTGAATTCAGGTCGTACCACGATCCCACACCGGTAAAACGACCTTTCGTTTTGAGAGGGTTAAATTTGAATCCATACGCATTATCTGATGCAATTTCTGTTAAATATGGGCGCATTAATAATTTATTACAACTCTGCATCTTGATTTGTGCATCACATCTCCTGTTTGATCATTTCAATTTATACTGGTTCAGTGTTGTTAACCAAAGGCGATAGATTTGTAAATTGGATCAGTATGAACCGAAATTCTCAACATAAAGCAGATTTCTGTGATAGAGAATGTAATCTGAAATTTATTTTGTGAGTTGCAATGTCGTTAAGTGCTTTTTTCTTTGATACATTTGACAGATACTGCAATTTCGAAAATTTAAAAGCGTGAGGCGACACTCCAGAGGCTTAATTTTGACCTGTCTTCTGTTTCAACTGATATTTTTGTTGTCAATATGCTTGTGTCAACGGTGAATCTGAGAGCGTTTTCTTGCATTCAGTCCCGTGGGAATGGAGTTGTGCCTATTTATTTATTTATTTACTTATTTTTAAATATTTATTTGCGGTTTAACGAAACTTTCGACAACCTCGTGTCGAACAGTTTTACGGATGCCGGTAGCCGGAGTACCCGGAAAGAATCACCGAGCATCAGCGAGCAACTATCAGATTCCCCAACGCACCAACTCCACGCAAGTAGGGTTAGCATTAGTTGAAGACAAATGCACAATCGACGTGCAGTATGCCTTAGTACACAGCGCCATCTTGCCCCCCACGACTTGTTTGGGAAAGTAAACAAGTTATGTTCAGTGCTAAAATAGGACCAGGTAACGAAGGCCTGTGTGGAAGTCTCCGAAGATAGGTAATATAGGTATTTGCTGGACTTTTTAACTTTTTTGCTGTCATGATGTAACTTTTTTGATCGATTCTGTACATTTTCGACTTCTCAACCTGTGCCAATTTACTAAAACCTGTTATTTCAGAAAAGAGTTAGGATTTGTCGATCAGCACCAAACTTGGTTTGTGTCTCAATCATACTAAAATCCAAGTTCAGTTCGAATTGTGGTTCTATCCGGTGTAATGGGTTGGTCATTGGATCAAAACAGTAGTTACGAACAATTCAAAAAAGCCTACCGGGCGTATTATGCAACGCTAGACGATGCTCGTGTTAAAGTTATTTATCTGTTGCAAAGTTTATTTCGACGGGTAGACTCTAAATTTTATCTTATACCTGTTGAAGATATAGCCCATGTGTTATAGATTATCTATAACACATACCCCTGTGTCATATTGATTGGAGAACGGACTATAGTCTTTTTCTATATTATAATATAATGATGACATTCGCAAAATTGTTTATAAATCGTGTCAAATCTGGTGAAATTGATTATCAAACATATTTTTGTCATAAATCATAAGAATTGAGGCGTAAGTATATTTTCTGTAATTGTTTTCCCAGTTACAGGGCCACTTTCTAAGGGGAACTATACTCTATCATTCACTTGAATTTGTAGCCTTGTTTCGCACCAACAGCTTTTCCGGGCACATCACATTGTATTCATGCCCAACAAGAGAAAGCAGTCGACTCCACTCCAGATGAGTCGACATTTTGACACGAAATCATCCCCAAAACCCTTTTAAAAATGCAGAAAAGAACAAAAATGGTCGGTATAAAATAAATACAACAATACCATAGTGTGTTTTGATGTTTGATATCTGAACTCGTTGAAAGTGAGTTTTTTTCGCTCGGCAAGCCTCGCGAAAAAAACTCACTTTCAACTCGTTGAGATATCAAACATATCAAAACACACTATGGTATTATCGTATATATATTACGTGCATTGGGAAAACTTGGCCAAATATATATCGTCCTTTGAATGCAACAAGGCGCCATCTGCAATGCTGTAGCATTGCAGCTGGCGCCTTGTTGCATTCAAGGGGCGAGGTAGTCGCAAAACATTACAAAAAAGTGTTTCAACTCTACATAATTTGCGAACAAATACATTATTTGGGCACAGCGTTTTATCAGCGCAGTCCATGAGAATTTAAAGACCTGTGGGTGTGTTCTCTTCTTAACCCTTTACCCAACGCAGATGATTTCAAAATTTATTATTTTAAATATCGTTTTTTAGAGGGGTCACATGATATGGTTTTGTTGAAGTTTTTCGAAAAATAATATTTTTTCAGCTGCTGAATTTGCATATTTCGCGGGCGGATGTGGGCTATTCGTTGGGTAAAGGGTTAAAGAGCGGTTAAACGCATACTGTGGGATTTCAAGTCTGTTTTTGAAACATGAAAGCGTATTTGTACTATTTGTGCTAAAGTCTCGTTGCACTCAATGGATAAATGTATCAATTTTATTAACTTGGGTAAAACATCAGACATAAACCATTTAATATTTATTTTTTTTAAATTTGCATTGGTTATAAAAAGAGAGTATGCAGCAGTCAAAAGGACCATGCGGGTGAGCCCGAGAAACTGATTTTTAACTTTTTAGGCCTTATTCAATCGTTTAAAATTAGACTACCTACTGGGGATGCGGTGACTCAGTAGGTAGAGGTGCAGGCTGCAAATGAGAGGTCCTGTGTTCGAATCCCACCAGCGGCAACCGCGTTGTGTCCTTGGGCAAGACACCTCACCCCCATTGCCCACGTGGGGGTACGGTGGCGCTGTGTACTAAGGCGTACTGCACGTCGATGGTGCACTTGTCTTCAACCAATGCTACCCCTGCCTGTGTGGAGTTAGTATGTTGGGGAGCTGACAGTTGCTCCCCTGCCTGTGTGGAGTTAGTATGTTGGGGAGCTGACAGTTGCTCGCCGTTGCTCGGTGGTTCTCTCAGGGTACTCCGGCTTTCTCTACCCGTAAAACTGTCATCGTCATGATTAGCTATTGTGCAGAAATATGCGATATGCGACCTTCAACACCAATAAATAAATAAATAAATAAATAAATAAATAAATAAATAAATAAATAAATAGACTACCTACTTTCGAGAAGACAATCCCAAGTTAGTTACCGAGTCCTTCGCGGAGCGCGGTGAATAGGTGGTCAGAGCATTGAACTTTTAATACGAAAGGTCGACGGTTCGAGCCTGACCAGCGATAACTGCGTTATGTCCATGGGCAAGACACTTAATCTCGATTGCCCACGTCGGGGCACTGGTAGTATGTACTATGGCGTACTTGCTTCAGTAGCTGCTAACACTGCTTGTGTAGAGTTAGTATGTTGGGGAGCGTTAATTAACAGTTGCTCGCCGCTGCTCAGTGGTTCTGGTACTTCAGCTTCCTCCGCCTGTAAAACTCTCCGACACGGTGTGACCCTGGCTGTTAATAGTGTCATTAAAGCCCCCCCCCCCCCCCCCCTCACCCGAAGGACAAACAAACAAACCTAGTACTATTCCGGTAAAGCAAAATCTTGTCAACAACATAAAAGGACACTTACGGCCTTATTTAACCCTTTACCCAACGTAACGGCCAAAACCGTCAGTTCTATTCACAAAATTCACCAGTTAATTTTCATTATTTTTTCATTTTTTGTCTCAAAAACATAGGTTATGACCTCCATTGGAATGAGCTCGACGAGCTCGTTCCATTGAGGGGTCATAACCTATGTTTTTGAGACAAAAAATTTAAAAAATTAGTTATTCAAGAATTTTGTTTCCAAGTGTCGTCTGCTTTTCATGTTAGGTAAAGGGTTAAGAGAAGGTCGACTTTACCGCTTAACTCTTTGGCCTCTGTTTCCTCATTATCTTCACGATATCTGTCTCATAATTAGTGTCGTCAGGCCGTCGAGAAGAAACGCCTTTAAAAAATGTGTGTCAGTAATTTTCGTGGGCCGAGTTAATAGCAATTATACTGCCAGTGACAATTGTATTTTTATCACGACAATCACAGAATTAACATTGTTATCAAAACAGCACGCCCTTTTAATTAACAACCGTGTCTAATTGAATGTTTGGTCTTTATTTAAATAATATCCGCGATGAGCTTCGACCAGAAAAGTTGCAGAATGTTATTTGATTGGCCAAACGGGGTACAGTGATTAATAATTGGCTTGTTTCCAAATCTGATATGGTCTGACATCACCGAAACATGAAGACGCAGGGCTGTGAAAATTCGAAGAGGACGAAACAGATTCAAACAATTGTGAGTTATTTTTATGAACAAACTAACATGAATAACAAGAAATCAGAATATGCGAGCAAGATAGACAAGGCGTCAGATAATCTGTGAAGACGAGAAATCACTCGCAACAGGCGCGTCGCCACGCTAAATGAACAGTTGGGTGGGGGACATATATGTCACCAGAAAAATACCCCCCCCCCCGCATTTATTTCTCGTTGTGCTTGGTTAACAATGTGTATCACCCATAGATGGAGGTACTTGGTCTCCCGGGCGAAAAAATGAACTGTTCATGCTAATTTTTGCACCCTTAGTACCTTTGTTAAACCTTTACCCAACGTAACGGAAAAAACCGGCCACCGCTATTCTCAAAAATCAATTAATTTTCATTATTTTTTTCAATTTTTTCTCAAAAACATAGTTTATGACCCCTCATTGGAACGAGCTCGTTCCAATGAGGGATCATAACCTATGTTTTTGAGACAAAAAATGAAAAAAAATAGTTATTCAATAATTCTTTTTGCATGTGTCGTCTGCTTTTCATGTTAGGTAAAGGGTTAAGGCTTAAATACCCCCAAATAATGATTAACTATAGCAAAACGACCCAAGAAATATGAGTGTGAGAGGACATGAAGTAGTTGTAGAGTTTTCAGGCATGGACATATATATTATGCTAACATTTTTATGCTCCCCGAAAATATCGGGGGAGCATGTAGTCGCCCTTTCGCCGTTGACCGTCTGTCTGTCCGATCGAAACAAATGGTTTGCGGATAAGTCCAGTTTGCTTTGATGTATGGCCGTATTATTTAGCACGATTACTACCTCCAATGAAATGTAGATCAAGTTCGATTTTCACCTTTATGGCATTTCCTTTTCCAGACAACTTCCCCATTGAAAAGCAACAAAACAGTAAAATCAGTGGTTTCTGGAGGATAACTTCAGTTTGCTTTGATGTGTGACCTTATTGTTTGTTAACGTTACAGCCCACCATAAAATGCAAGTCAGTTTCAATTTTTATTGTTATTGCATTTCCCATTCCAGAGTTATGTCCCCCCTGAAAAGCTGCAAAATGGTAAAATTAATGATTTCCGGATAACTCCTGTTTGCTTTGATGTGTGACTTTTATTTATTTATTTATTTATTTATTTATTTGTTTATTGGTGTTTAAGGTCACACATTTGTGCACAATGGCTAAGCATGACAACAGTTTTACGGGTGGAGGAAGCCGGAGAACCCGGAGAGAACCACCGAGCAACGGCGAGCAACTGTCAGCTCCCCAACATACTAACTCCACACAAGCAGGGTTAGCATTGGTTGAAAACAGGTGCACCATCGACGTGCTGTACGCCTTAGTACACAACGCCACCGTGCCCCCACGTGGGCAATGGGGGTGAAGTGACAGTCTTGCCCAAGGACACAACGCTTTACCGCAGGTGGGATTCGAACCGAGGACCTTTCAGCTTGGAGCCTGCACCTCTACCAACTGAGCCACCGCTCCCCCGATGTATGACCTTTACCTTTTTAACTTCACCTGTGTTTTCCCCGATATATTGGTCTGTTTACATTTTCAGAGAGCATCTGTTGGCCTCGCCAACCTTTTACTCGCATAGGAAAGCCCCCCCCCCCCCCCCCCCCCCCCCCCTTGCGTGTCTACGCTGCTGGATGGCATAAATAGCGAATGTAAATGCTAACAACGCCCAATCCACATATTCTCACCAAGGATGTTTGAGAGGTGGATGATGGCGGTTCTTCAAGTTACAAATGACAAATTTTTAGGGGGAGGAGAGGAGGATGGTCAAAAATAATTACGTCGAATTGCAGAACTGCTCGCAATGAAATATTTGCACTGTCACTGTCTCGTGGGAGCATTCGACAAAACAGGTAGAGCCTCTCAGACTCTTCATCCCTGAGTACGTGAAATTAAAAAAAATACTGTTTCTATTGGCGCCAGGTTAATATTAAGGTGCGTTCAGAACAAGTCACAAAATTAGCGTAGATATAATTTATGGTCGTAAAAGAATGCCACTGTTGAGCTGATTGGCAGTGTTATTTATAGCGTTGTGGTAGAATGATACTACAACAACTTACCCTGTTTTTTTATGTGTACCCATACTATGTATGGTACACATAATGCTGGCATCCGGGGTGGCCATCCGTCGTTCGTCCATCCTTTGTCCGTCCGTCTGTCTGTCTGTCCGTCCGGCGTCCGTATCAATTTCTTTGGCATTCGATAACATGAAAAATATTGCTTGGATTGTCAAGTTACTTTATATTTGTGTTCAGGTTACTGATGTTCCAAGCTGTACAGTTTTTGGTGTAAATCTGATAATTTGATCCTGAGATATTAACCCTTTATCCTTCAAATTGAAAATTCCTCCAATCCCTTTGGCATTCGATAACTTGAAAAATATTGCTTGGATTGTCAAGTTACTTTATATTTGCGTTTAGGTTACTGATGTACCGAGCTGTATAGTTTTTGGTGTGAATATGTTATTTTGATCCTGAGATATTAACCCTTCATCCTTCAGATTGAAAATTCCCCCAATCCCTTTGGCATTCGATAACTTGAAAAATATTGCTTGGATTGTCAAGTTACTTTATATTTGTGTTCAGGTTACTGATGTGCCGAGCTGTATAGTTTTCGGTGTAAATCTGATAATTTGATCCTGAGATATTAACCCTTTATCCTTCAAATTGAAAATTCCTCCAATCCCTTTGGCATGAGATAACTCAAAAAATATCAGTCCGATTGTCATGTTACTTTATATATGTATTCACTGATGTGCTGTGCTGTATAGTTTTTTTTTATGTAAATCTGATAATTTGATCCGGAGATATTAACCCTTTATCCATCAAATTAGACACTCCTCCAATCCATTTCTATATGTACCCATACCATGTATGGTGTACATAATGTCGGCATCCGTCGTGGCCCTCCGTCATACAGCTTTATACTAGTTGCGCGTATGGGTACACATCTGACGATTTCATCGGCCTATTTTTCTGATATGAATTCCTCTTTTTGTACTATCAGCAAATCTCAGTCAAGTCAGATACCAGATACCGAACCGATGCCGCGGTATACCTCCTAAAAATACCGAAACCAATACCGATCTCGAAATTCCAATACTGTCCGTCTCCAGTGAGTGCGTCTGTGTGAGCTATTGTTCTCGACTTTATTTTTCTTCATTACAGACACTATCGGTACATCGGCAAGAATATACCACCCGATGCATAAGAAACGTGTTCGACTTATGGGCTACAGTTCAATAATCTGACCTATGTAAATCAATCTACCGTCTTCCTGCTTTATTGGTGAGTACAGTTATGAGTATTGCCCAAACATGTTGAGATTCGCCCACACTGTATTGTACACAAATGACTGGATAAGCATTTTTTTTCACAGAATCAAAAGAACATAACCCAGTGGTTCCAGCCATGATTTAAGCCTGGGAACGGAAATTCTCGAGTTCGCGGTTCCGAAATCCGGTCACGATACCTGGGAAAGCAAAACCACGCAACCGGGAATCACCCATGGCCACGTTGTGTCCTTAGGCAAGGCACTTAACCCCGATTGCCTACATGGGCGTAAGACGCTGGGTACTAAGGCGTACTGCACGTCGATGTTGCGCATGTCTTCAACCAATCTAACCCTGTCTGTGCCGCGGTGTAGAGTTCAGAGTTACGATGTCGGAGAGCTTTCAGCTACTCGTCGTTGCTCGGTGGTTCTCTCCGGGTACTCCGGCTTCCTCCACCCGTAACACTGTCACGGTCACAATTAGCCATTGTGCATAAGTATGTGACCTAAAACACCAATAACTAAATAAATAAATAAATAATCACTTACGGCACTGTTTTTGTGTTGAACTTAAGTTTTCTAAATTGAAAAACTGCCCCAACGTTACTTTGTAAGATTTCGTCAGCCCTTCCACGCCTGAACCTTTTACAATCCTGCTTCTCGAAGAACTTTTTTCCAAATCACTGTAGCTCCCAATCAGTTCCGGAGGACTCCTTTCTTCAACAGCAAGATCGTCACTCGCTTCAAAGGTCAAACTCGACTTCATTTTCAGAATCACTGGTATCACTCACTATTCGCTACCTCCTTCAATATCAACTCCTCCTTCACTGCCGTTACCAGTCTCCTCTGCTTCATGCAGAGGAGACTTGTGACGGCAGTGAAAAGGGAGTGGAGGCCAGGAGGGAGTGGTGAGAAAACTAGCGATTCTGAAAATAAAGACGAGTTGGAAGCGGGTTTGGGTTTTCACATTTTTATTTGGAAAGATCTTTTCCGTATGAAGATAGCAGATTGCCATTTGTTCATGTCAAATGTTCATTTTCACGTAAATTTACTTGATATCAGCCGGGTCATTTCTCGGTTCCCGCTTGAGAGTGTATTGTCATTCCCGTTTCCGTTACTATAGAAAACCAGGAATATATTAAACCCTTTTTCCAACCATTCATACCATTTCCTCCGATCATATTGTTTCAGAGCAAGCAAGGATTGAGCTTTGTAAATCGAAAGTAAAATACAAAATAAATGCGTATCTTCCAACTTCCATTTGACTTCGAAATTTTTTTCAAAACACGAACAATGTTCTTTCGGATCTTCACTAGCTGCTTATTTGACAGCAATCAGGGGAGACAAATCGAAAATATAGCCAAGAAGAGGTGAATATTTATATTTCAGATTGCGTGGGAACCCATTCTACTGAGCATGAGCGTGTGTCATTGAATTGTTAAATTCTTTTCATTTTATTTTTGTCTCAACTCAAAGCTTTTCTTATCGATTATTTAAGGGGAATGTATACAGAAACAATTTGGGTGAAAACTATAGTGTGGAATATTATTTTTTATTTGACAATGTAACTTGACCTCTAAATATCAATACTCTTTGACGATCTTTTCCTGGTCCCCGGAAAATCCACAGCGTGGATCCGATCCCGTACCACTACATAATAGTGTGATGGACTATTTACGGGTGCTTTTGAATTCGCATAATTGGCTGTTCCGGTCGCAGAGAGTACGTTACTCCGAGCTGGAATGGGTGCGCTCGAACGGCGGTCCGGGTTGACTGAACGTTGACCGATCACTTTGTTACGTATTGATGCGCACCGGGAGATACCCCGGATGTGTGCACCTGTTACAAAAATAAGTGTAAACAGAAATAGTTCTTTTTTACTTCAATCCAATTTACCAAAAAGGGTTAGGGGAATTGTTAATACTTTGAACTCGTAAGATCGATTTTTCGGTCCAAGGCATAATTTGGTCCCATTTTTGTATTATTATAAGAGGTCTATACACGGGGCGTTGATGATAAAATAATAACCGCAGTCTGCAGCCAGACGGCTGCAGACTGCAGTTATTATTTTATCCTCCCTGTATATTGATATTGAACTGACCCGTCTCATCGTATGTGTACACAAAGACGATACCATTCCAGAAAACGAGGGTTCAAAGTGTTAATGCTAGCGTTGGCGATGCTGAACTCTAAGTCAGTAATAAACCTTTTATCACGACAGTGCGATGTTGAGCTATAAGTCATATAATAAACCTTTTATCGCTACAATGGAGTGGTCTGGGTCGTCGCATCACGTCTCGTTGAGGGGGTCAGATCGTTTGTTTACGCCAGTTTCATTTGCATACTTTCAGAAATGTTACTCGTATATCTTTTAGGACACAATATATCAAAATTCAAGGTCTCTGTAGATCTTACTTGTGATATAGAATGACAATACACGAAGAATGCACCCTAAACTAGGAATTAAAAGAAATTCCACACGACAATTTTGCCAGTTTAGTGTCAACTCTTTGCATGCTGCTGGCGGATATTCCTGCCCAGCAAAGGGTTTTTCTTGGGTCTGCAGACCCAAGAAAAACCCTTTGCTGGGCAGGAATATCCGCCAGCAGCATGCAAAGAGTTGACACTAAACTGGCAAAATTGTCGTGTGGAATTTCTTTTAATTCCTAGTTTAGGGTGCATTCTTCGTGTATTGTCATTCTATATCACAAGTAAGATCTACAGAGACCTTGAATTTTGATATATTGTGTCCTAAAAGATATACGAGTAACATTTCTGAAAGTATGCAAATGAAACTGGCGTAAACAAACGATCTGACCCCCTCAACGAGACGTGATGCGACGACCCAGACCACTCCATTGTAGCGATAAAAGGTTTATTATAAGTATAATTTGTGCATATTCAGTCATATTGTCTTCCTGTAAATGGAATGGATTTTTTCACCAAAGATTTCTTGTTTACATTACACTCTAAATCGGTTGGGTTAAAAATCAACCCAAATCGACTGGGTTGAGTGAATATGAACCCAATTTGGGTTCATATTCACTCAACCCAGTCGATTTGGGTTGATTTTTAACCCAACCGATTTTAGAGTGTAAGATTAATTTTTTTCATCAAATCTAGTCATGGCTGCTTTAAAGCAGCCATGTCTAGATTTGATGAAAAGTATCTAGAAAATACTCAACGGGTTAAGAGTTATGGGGTAATATTTTAAATTGTTCTGGGGAGGGTAGGGGCAAGATTATTGACCCCCCCAAACTTTCTATTTTCAAACCCTATGGGCCGCTTTGAACAAAATTTGTTGTGTGAGTTTATTGGGTCATAAATAGACAGAACGCGATGTGTGTTTGAATCGGTGAGTGTTTTAAATAACGAGTTGGAATGCCTTCGCCATTCCAACGAGTTATGCAAAACACCCACTGATTCAAACACACATCGCGTTCTGTGTTTATTACACATCCCATGCATTAAAATTCATTTATATAAACAAATTTTAATCCCGATGTTTAAACCCAAAGGTGAAGAGTCGGTTATTTATGTTTGAAGCGGTACTGATCAAATGAATCAACAAAAAATCAAAACAACATTTATGGAACCAGTCTAAATTACATTCGCTATCTTTATCTATTGGGGGTGTTTGTTGAAATTCGCATCGCTGTTTCTCTTCGGCTTGCGTCCATTCGCGCATAATCATTTGGTGACTATTCCTGATAGTACAAATATAAGTACAAATTTGGGCTGATTTGCAAAGGAGAAACACAGACGATCGATAATTCCATATCGACATTTGGAAACTTTTCGAAGCGTAACTAATGACTCGACGGGAAAAGAACTAGTCTAAACGGTGCGGGAAAAAAGTTCCGCTTGTACATCTCCATTTCCAAGGGGAGATAATCTAACTTATACATTTTAATGTACCAAAAAGGCTGCAACTGAGGCGCGGGGGGTATCACTTTGTGAGCTTGCTCACAGTACCTCTAGTACTTTTTGACAATGGTCTTCTTGTTTATATCTGAACATGCGTGTTCGTTTTCTGGCAGGAGTAATGTCTGGGCGAGTTGTCAATGTACAACCCTCTTACTGTTAGCATGTTATGTGTGGACGAATAAGAGAACTACATGTACTGTGTGTCATGTTTATAACTACGAAAAGGAAATTGTTTGGAATTGTACTTTAAACGCTTCAAATTGTGAGTGATTAAAAATTTTCCAACATCAAAAATGAATTGAATGTTTCTGTTGACGCAACTCAAATGGATAAAAAACACCCAAGAACAGAGGTGAGCGATTATTTGCGCACATTGAACAATTTTTGCATGAGCGATGGTGCGCGAGAGTGATTGCGCGCTTTTCCCATGCGTCACTGAATTATCTGTAGACTCTTAAATGGAACGAGCTCGGTCCAACGAGAGCTCACGACCTGAGCTATAATCAAGTTGATGCAAAAAATAGTTTTTTTTTCAGTTGGACTTATTGTCATAGCGACGATTCCGTTAATTACAAGGGTTTAAAGTTTAATGATGTGTAATAAATACTTGATTCAGTGGGAACTCCTGGAGTTGAAAATAGATAAAAATTCAAACGTACATGTTTCCAGACTGCACGGAAAGAGAATGTAATAATTGGTATGAGGCTTCCTAATGGGCAAGTAGAATCGAAATAGCCAAAGAATTGCAGTTTGTTATATCACGAGGTACCCATTTTATGACTATGGATAATGACGAAAACGCAAAGTCACTCTCGTTTTAAAAAGTAATCTTCTCTAGAACAACCAATCAGAATCTTTCGATATTTTGTAGACAACATCCTTATGGTAGAAGGATGTGGATCAGATACAAATCAAATGCCAGGGTTCATGTTTGTGTTCGAGTTAACTGGAAACCTATTCCACCACAACATCATCCTTAGATAAAAGTACATGCAAGTACTCCATGGGGTTTACTATCCTCAACAGGTTCCTCTGGCATCACCCACCAGGTTTCGGTTTGGGTTCGGGGATTCCCCACATGGACTATTCTTGATACCCTTGATACCCCTGGTATTCTTTTGCTATCCACATCCCCACATGGCCTTTTCTTAACCATTTGAACACGGGAGGCCGCTTTTCCGACCCAGGAGCAGGATACATCATACTTGCGTTAAGTGGGATGGCTGCTAAGTTAAAGTGTGGGGAAGACCAATCAATATTTTCAACGTGCAGCATTGGGGCTGCACGTTGGAAATATTGATTGGTCTATCCCCAAATATGAACATGAACTCTTTCAATTGTTTCCATTGAAGTTACATGGACGATACCACCAGGGTTCATGAGGTTAAGATCAACCAGTCCGATTCTTTTGTTATTTGGTGTATGGCACCCTTAAGGGGTTCAGATTCAAAATTCTTAAAATCAAGTACCTGGAGTCATTTTGGGCCCCTTATGGGGAACCAAGTTTTAACCTAGTGCAATATGAGGAAAATTCTTCTAAAATCTTTTTCGTCAGATCCACCCATCATATGCTTTTGATATTTGGTATACAACAATCTTGGCTGGGGTGGTGGGAAGGGTAGTGTCAACTTCGTTCAAATCCAGTCCATGGGTACATATTTACGCTCCTCTTGGGAACCCAAATTTTAAATAAATGCAATATGAGAAATCTTCTTCAAAATTCTTCAGATCCACCAGTCAGAGTCTTTTGATACTTGGAATGTCAGCATCCTTATGGAGCTTGGGGGTCAAATTCGAGTTTGTTCACGTCAAGTCCCTGGGTTCATATTTACATTTCTTTTGGGAGCCCGAGTTTTAACTTCGTGCAATACTAGAAAAAATCTTTATAATTCTTATTCTTCAGATTCAGATCCACCAGTCACAATATTTTTGTATTTAGTATTCACAGTTCTGGGGATGGGGGTGGGGGTGGGGGTGGGGGGGTGGGGGGGGGGGGGTGGGGGGTAATTTCCGTCTAATCTCCCGAATATAATAGCTAATTTGTTACTTGTAAATTAACCCTCTGCACACGGATGTAAAAATAGTGAAGTTTAAAGCATCAAATTTTCCCTATAATTTAACTAGAAATTTATCAAATTTAGCCTTGTTTTACAAATCTCGGTGAGCTCTATCAAAAAACCCTGATTTGGATAAATTACATATTGCATTATGGGAAAAAGTCGATGCTTGAAATTTTGTAATTACATCAGTGTGAAGAGTGGGACTGTTTTACTAGTGGAGAAACTCTTGAGTACCCTGAGAGAACCACCGAACAACGACGAGCAAGTGTCAGACTCCCCAACGTCCCAACTCCGCACAAGCAGGATTAGCATTGGTTCAAGACAAGTGCACCATCGACGTACAGTACGCCTTAGTACACGGCAACACCGTGCCCCAACGTGGGCAATCGGGATTAAATGCCCTGCCCAAGGACACAGCAATGCAGTTACCCCCGGCGGGGATCAAACCGTGGACCTCTCGGTTTGAAGTTCAATGCCGTAACTACAGAGCCACCGCGCTCCCAGACAAAAAAAAACTACTGTACCCTTAAGATTAGTAGTCTAGGCGTCTGGATAAACTAGTTTCACCAAGATGTACACTAAAATCATTTAGGTTACAAATTAACCCAAACCAACTGGGTTGAGTGAATATGAACCCAATTTGGGGTAAAAAATTAAAAAAATCAACAGGGTTGAGTGAATATGAACCCAATTGGGTTCATATTCACTGGACCCAGTTGATTTGGATTAATTTGTAACCCAACTAATTTTAGAGTGCATGCACTGCCCGTGTCACTAAGCATGACCGTGAGCGGGTGGGTTCAGTGGTAGACTGTTTGATTTCTATGCTAGAGATCCCGAGTTCGATCCCCGTTCGGGACGACCCGCGTGTCCCTGGGAAAGACACTTTATCCCGATTGCCAACATGGGGGCACGATGACGCCGTGCACTAAGGCGTATGCACGTCGATGGTACACATGTCTTCAACCGCTGTAACCCTTCTTGAACGGAGCTTCAAACAGAGTAAGAATGTTGAGGAACTGACAGTTGCTCGTCGATGCTCGGTGGTTCTCTCCGGGTACTCCAGCTTCCTCCACCCGTAAAACTGTCACGGTCATGATTAGCCATTGTGCATAAGTATGTGACCTTAAACACCAATAAATAAATAAATAAATAAATAAATAAATAAATAAATAAATAAATAAATAAATAAAAATAAATAGCATGACCGTAGGTATGACTTTGAAGGAAGAGGCTTCCATGGGTGAAATTGGTTAAACAGGAATTACCGATAGTTATATTTTAACAATGCTCACATTTGCAGACGTCTGAACCTCAAAACAATGAAATGTTATTTGGTCGCAATTATGCTGTGTCTGAAAGAATATTGGTATCTAAATTGTTACCATTATTTGATAACGTCTGAACGAATGTATTTTTATGCAAAGGAAATTGGTATTTTCCGGTGCGCGTAGGTGTTGTTGTCTAAGTAAGGTCAGTATCGTTACAAGAACCTTTAGCAAGTACTTGTGGAGTATTAGTAGTAGGTCGAGGAAGAAGATTCTTTTCCACCTTTTATAGTGCAGAGAGAAGCCTCAGATCCGAAGCCTAAGACCTCAAAGTTTTCCGACATACTGGGGAATTGATTTATTTATTGATTTATTGATGTTTTTAACCCTTTACCTAACATGAAAAGCAGACGACACTTGCAAAAAAAATTCTTGAATAACTAATTTTTTTCATTTTTTGTCTCAAAAACATGGGTTATGACCCCTCGTTGGAACGAGCTGGACGAGCTCGTTCCAACGAGGGGTCATAACCTATGTTTTTGAGACAAAAAATTAAAATATTTTAAAAATTAATTGGCGATTTTTGAGAATAGCGCTGGCCGGTTTTGGCCGTTACGTTGGGTAAAGGGTTAAGGTCACATATTTATGCACAATGGCTAATCATGACCGTGACAGTTTTACGGGTGGAGGAAGCCGGAGTACCCGGAGAGAACCACCGAGCAGCGACGAGCAGCTCCCAGCTCCCCAACATCGTAACTCCGCACTGCAGCACATGCAGAGTGAGATTGGTTGAAGACATGCGTACCATCGACGTGCAGTACGCCTTAGTACACGGCGTCATCGTGCCCCCACGCGGGCAATGGGGATTAAGAGTCTTGCCCAAGGACACAACGCGGTTGCCGCAGGTGGGATTCGAACCGAGGACCTCTCGGCTTGCAGCCTGCACCTCCACCTACTGAGCCATCACGCTCCCCGACATACTGGGGAAAGAGTTGAACTTTTTCGTCAGTGTTCTTGTGTCGTTGAACGTCGGTTCGAACATGGAACCTTACTCGATATACTTTTTCAAGCAATAAGTAAAACAGGTTGGCTCATTGGTTACGGCATTGAACTTCAAACCGAGAGGTGCACGGTTCGACCTCCGCCAGGGGTAATTGTGTTGTGTCCTTGGAAAATGACGATGTGTACTAAGGCGTACTGCACGTCGATGGTGCACCTGCAATCAACAAATGTTAACACTGCTTGTTTGTACATAATACGTTGGGGAGTCTGACAGTTGCTCGCCATTACTCGGTGGTTCTCTCTGGGTGCTCTGCCTTCGTCATCCCGTAAAACTGTCCGACACGAGGTGACCCCGGCTGTCGAAAGTGTCGTTAAACTCCAATAAATAAGTAAGAGTAATTATACTCATATACTGCATAATGCAAATTGTACTTTTGTCAACTTTTGTTCCCCCCTCCCATTGGGAACCCCGAAAGTGAAGAAGTGCTTGTTTACTGTGGCAAACAAGGTATGTTTTACCGGTAAAATAAGACCCGGTAACTAATGCCAGGGGCAGAAGTCCTCTAAAGTGGACAACATGGGCATAAACGATTGCTGGACTTTACTTTTTATCAGTGTTGCGGCGGAAGCGCAGTGGTCCAGTGGTTACGACATTGATCCTCAAACCGAAAGGATCACGGTTGGATCCCCGCCAAGGGTAACTGCGTTGTGTCGTTGGGCGAGGCACTCAGTTCCTATTCCTCTCGTGGTGACACGGTGGCGCTATGTACTAAGATGAACTTCACTTCGATGGTGACCTTGTCTTCAACCAATGCCAATCCTGCTTTTGCGGAGATAGTATCTCGGGGAGTCCGACAGTTGCTCGGTGGTTATCTCTAGGTACTCCGGCTTCCTCTTCCCGTAAAACTGCTGACACAAGTAGACCCTGGATGTCGAAAGTGTCGTTAAACTTCAACAAATAAACAAATATTTCCATGTTGCGGTCACGATTAGCCATTAGTGCAGAAATATCTTACCTTAAACACCAATAAATAAATAAATAAAGTAATAGAACGGATCATCCCCCTCACCCCCCCCCCCTCACCCCCCCCCCCCCACTCACTTCGGGGGTGACAAGCCTGCAAATAATACTTATTGATGCCTCTCATGGTGACAGGTACAAAGAGTTTTGTGTCATTTATTTATTTATTTATTTATTTATTTATTTATTTATTTATTTATTTATTTATTTATTGATGTTTAAGGTAAAATATTTCTGCACAATGGCTAATCATGACCATGGCAGTTTTACGGTAGGCGGAAGCGGGAGTACCCGGAGAGAACCACCGAGCAACTGTCAGCTCCCCAACATACCAACGCCACACATGCAGGGTTAGCATTGGTTGAAGACAGGTGCACAATCGACGCGCAGTACGCCTTAGTACAGGTCGGATTTGAACCGAGGACCTCTTGGCTTGCAGCCTGCACCTCTACCGTATAATCCACCCCCACCCTCCATTTTTGCCTGCCATCCAAATTTCGTTAGTGCCACAGTATACATAGCCCAGTAGAGTGTTGTACCATCAATTTACTGTTACATTTCTGTGTAGATATGAAGACGCTGTACTTTATTGGACAGTACACACTGTTCGACGTATATTTTAATTCATTTTTCAAAGCCTAGAAATATTTTTAGTTTTGAGGTTTACATTTTAAGTGGTATTTACCACTATGGGAGGCAAAGAATATGTTATTGTGATGAATTGACGGTAACATGGTCTGAGTTTTGCGATTCGGAGCGAATGTTCAAACGAGACACGAGCAAAATGACACTACTGTGTTTTTCGTAGGGTTGAAATCTGAATATGAAACGCTGATAGTGGCTTCTAGGAAATCGTTTTAGTTTCCTTGGGCATGCAGTGGTAGTACTTCATACATTTTGCCAAGGCAATGATGCTGTTTTGGATTTTTAAAAAAAGGTCAAGGTCACTATTACTACACTCTAAAATGAGCTGAGTTAACAGTCAACCAAAATCAACCGTGTTGAGTGAATATGAACCCAGTTGGGTTCATATTCACTCAAGCCAGTTGATTTGGGTTCATTTTTAACCCAACTAATGGAACGCCGCGGCTCAGAGATTACGGCATTGGACCTCACACCGAAAGGTCCTCGGTTCGATCCCCGCCAATCGTAACAGCGTTGTGTCCTTACGCAAGGCACTTAATCCCGACTGCCCACGTGGCGGACGGCGGTGCTGTGTACTAAGACGTACTGCACGTCGATGGTGCACTTGTCTTCAACTAGTGCTAACCCTTCTTGTGTGGAGTTAGTATGTTGGGGAGCCTAAAACTTGCTCGCTGTTGCTAGGTGGTTCTCTCTGGGTACTCCGGCTTCCTCCGCCAAAAATACTGTCCGACACGAGACGACCTTGGCTGTCGAAAGTGTCGTTAAACCCCAATAAATAAATAAATAAATAAATAAATAAATAAATAAATAAATAAATCTATTGAAATTTAGGAGTTATATTAAAATGATAAAGTTGGGGTTTCTTTGATTGTAATCAGTGGATTGTTTTCAAACTCTGGGAGCTTTTACGATTTAAGGGTCGTGTTGACTTTCGGGCTTGTTCCAACTTCACGAGTTACGCTCATTGAATTGGATTAAAAATGGTAAAATTTGAGCTGATCGTCGCTTACGTCTGATATAATTGTTTTCAAACAACTGACTTGTTTTAAACTTATAGAACATTTTAATTTTGATGAATAAACACACGTCATATTCAATTTTCGAGCTTTGAGGACCGCCGAGAAGGGTCCCAGATGTTGTTACTATAAAGAAAATGCTGGCTTCCTTGGACATACAGTTATAGTACTTCATACATTTTGCCAAGGCAGGGATGATGTTGGGGATTTTTTAAAACTTTACCGCCAGTAGAGCAAAGGTCAAGGCCACTAATACTACACTCTAAAATCGGTTTGGTTAACAATCAACCAAAATCAACAGCATTGAGTGAATATGAACCCAATTGGGTTCATATTCACTCAGTGCAGTTGACTTGGGTTACTTTTTAACTCAACTGATAGAGAAAGGTGGCTCAGTGGCTAAGGTACTGGATCTCAGACCGAAAGATCCACGGTTCGATCCCCGCCCCCGCGTGAGCGGCCATCTTGTAACGTCATCCCCATAGTGATACGTGATGTGAGTGCGTGTGCGCAGCGCGTGTTGTTAGGGTGATACATGTTTCCGTCGTCCATTTTGTATACTGGAGGCCGCCATCTTGGTTTCTATGGTAGAACGTGGTTGCTATGCTACCCAATGGCCTACAACAAGGCAGGGGTATGTTCGGAGGGTATTTCGATTGAATCGGAGTATCACGAATTACCACAAACAGTTCTCTGCTTCTATCTATATATGCAATAGTTTTCGTCTACCTGACCATGTTCCTTTGTTTTGGAGTATACTTCAATAGCGTAGAAGAGTTTTAGCTTTTTGGTACTATTGTTAGCTTTTCTGGTGTGTTCTTGTTAGTTCTGACCATATTCTGAGTACACTTGTTGTTTCATTTAGCTAGATCACCCAACCAGTTCACTTTCCTGGCGCTAACTAACCAATCAGATTGCTTGTATTCTCATAATCTGTAAACGGAGTTATCTCCCTTCTGTACAACAAAAGCATTCTCAAAGCCAGTAAGCTATCGAGCAGGAACTGAAAAGTCATTGCTCGAATGACTCGAAGTCCATCGAGCAAATGAGCTAACGAGTAATTGACACGACTTTTAGCCTCATTTCGGAAAAAGGGATCCTGCTAACCCCCGATGTTTTCCAAAAAATGATCTTGTAAGTAGGATACCTACAAACATGGTTGACGATTTCCCCCAATAAGCTAAAGAGCCAAGAGAGTAATTGCTCCATGAGCAATTGCTCGAACGACTCGAAACCTATCGAGCAAATGAGCCTTAGAGCTATTACTCGATCGAGTGACTCCACATACTGCTCGAACGACTCGAAGTCCATCGAGCAAATGAGCTAACGAGTAATTGCTCGTTCGAGTGACTCGGACATACGACTCTTCAACTCATTTCAGAAAAGGAGTGCCTAAGACCAGTCATTTAAAAAAAAAAGGATTCCGTAAGTAGGATTTTCCCAAATAAGCTAAAGAGCCAAGAGAGTAATTGCTCCATGAGCAATTGCTCGAACGACTCGAGGCCCATCGAGCAAATGAGCTATAGAGTAATTGCTCGATCGAGTGACTCAACATACTGCTGTACGACTCACTTGGGTATTTTAGGATACCTATGGTATTTGACTATTGGAGGGCACTTGTTGTAGAAACCTTACATCCGGGTACTTCATACTACATCCGGGTACTTCTTTGGGGATAGTAGATAAAAAAACAAACAATAGTATATAACATTTCATTCTTTTTTATTCGAGTATACAAATCAATTTCTCAAGGCATCATTTTCGTCTTTGTAGTTCTCTCATGGGCTAACCACTTTATCTTCTTGTGGGTTGGAGCTTCTTCCCATTGTCTGGCTGGGTTCTTGATAAAACACGTTCTCTCATTGATAGCTGGTAACTTGGCTTTGTTGGTTGCTTTAATTTCCTGTCTCGTCTTTTTGGATTCCTCTTTCTTGTCCTTTAGTAACTTCAGTTTTCAGTAGAAACTTCATTTGTGGTTTGAGTGGAAGCATCGTTCTTGGTTTGGTTCCTCATTCGTAATTTGAGTAGTAACTTCATTCGTAGTGGTAACTTCGTTCTTTATGGGTGCTGGCATCTTTTTCTTGTCTTCAGACTGATTCGTAATTTCGTTCTTAGTGAAAACATCTTTCTTAGTTTTAGTAGAAACTTTAGACTGATTGATAGTTTGATTTGTAACTTCAGTCTTATTTGTATTGGAAGCATCAGTCAGTTCTTCTGTCTTTAATCTCTTGGTTGTAGTGGCCTTTGTTTTTTGGGGTTCAAAACTCCAGAAATAGACAGAAACAAACGATCATTCCTTATTTAAATATAACGCCAATACATAAATACACATTAGACGATGTGAAGGAAACACGGGAAAGCGAATGGCGTGCAGTCACGCAACCTTTTTTTCCAATTGTTAAGTAGTTCTTCATGTTGGCTAAGGTAATGGTGTTAATGTCAAATGAACGTTGAGAATTTTCTAATCTGATTGTGTTGTTGGTTGTCTGGTATCTAGAGGAATGCGTATTATTATTGAAATCATTAATAATGACGAAAATCTAATATCAAACATCGTTTCTATATGGATTATCTTTGATAGAACGTAGTGTTTTGCAATCAATTGTGATTTATAGTGAGTAAGAAACTGACAGAACGAGAGTTTGAGATTGCTGTGAATTTGATAGGTGCTCAATCTCCCTTTTGCTGCGTATTTAGAAAATAGATTTAGAGTGACGGGGAGGAGGGAATAGTTAGACCTGTTCATTGCGCCCACACAATTTTTTTTTTCGAGTTGATTAGTCAGCTGAGAAGGTGGAACCAACACAGTATTTGTTTCATTTCTTAGGATGGCATGTCTGTCTGTATGTATGTGTTTGTGTGGGGTGGTGGAGGGTGTGCGTGGGGGTCTGATTTCTCGACTCTGTGAGAACCTCAACAATTGTGTTCGCGTCCACACAAGGATTTCCCTGAGCTGACTTGTATTCGTTTATTAAAAGTAACAAATGGAAACTTTTCATGGCAAGCTAATTAGAAGCAACTGATTTGTAGATAATCCGTCATTAACCATTTGAGACTTTGATTATCCTGACGTTGAAACGTCACCGGGAATTCAGTTTCCTCAACTTTTTTTTCAAAATGCGACGTCAAACGTCGGAAAGTACAAATAGTAAGATATTTTTCAGATTTAGTGATTATCTGAGTGAGGGTTAGATTATTTTGCGTGGTCTGAATTTGTTATTCAAAAATTGTTTTATTAAAAATTATTGGAGAGTGCCCGCAGGCACACTCCAATAATTTGTAATAAAACAAATTTATTTTAACAAAATATTATTTGTGTTTCACTGAGTAAGAGGTCTTGACAGCAGGATTATATTAGTATTTCAAGTTACGATAACATTTGGCTCAGCGGTTGTCACTGAGCACTATTTGGGAGAAAATAGGAACTGAGGTTAAAACTTTAAAAAATCGAAAAATAATAACAAAACAAATCACCACAAAGTATCAACGCGCTGTTTGATTTCGCACGTCATAAGACGTACAAAAGTATCAACGCGCTGTTTGATTTCGTACGTCATAAGACGTACAAAAGTATCAACGCGCTGTTTGATTTCGCACGTCATAAGACGTACAAAAGTATCAACGCGCTGTTTGATTTCGCACGCCATAAGACGTACAAAAGTATCAACGCGCTGTTTGATTTCGCACGTCATAAGACGTACAAAAGTATCAACGCTCTGTTTGATTTCGTACGTCATAAGACGTACAAAAGTATCAACGCGCTGTTTGCTTTCGCACGTCATAAGGCGTACAAAAGTATCAACGCGCTGTTTGATTTCGCACGTCATAAGACGTACAAAAGTATCAAAGCGCTGTTTGATTTCGTACGTCATAAGACGTACAAAAGTATCAAAGGGTTAACGATACTTATCAGTATCTATCAGTAACGTCGAGCCCGGTTAATCCCTGGATGGCTAACCACTGAGCGATTGATTCGAGTGCTTCCCATAGTAGTGACTGGTGTGCGATCATCGAAGTTTGAGTGTGTGACTCTGCGACGTTGAATCTCGTGCCAGCTGTGGACGTTGGGAATGTTCACCAGTACTACGCTATTATCACCGTGCGTAGGTGTAAAATAGGGACCCGTTGAGACTCTTGCCTTGCGTGCCGGTTTGTGGAGCACCGGCAGTATGCACCGTTCAGTTGAGCTGAGAATGTCATGGAATGATCAAAGGGTGTGTACGCCTATGATACGGGGTAATAAAATGTAAGTCATAGAGCACTGTTGTGGTTTCTACACGTTATCATTGCATTGCATTGCATCACACCTCCCTACATACACAGAACGACACACGCGTCTGAATGGGTTAATCGATATGGCACGAGCGTCAACGCGGAAGGCTAAAACGAAAAGTCGCAGGCCTCAAGTTTTATCCTTCCGCGATGGCACAAGTGCCATATCGATTAACCCATTCACACGCATGTGTCGTTCTGTGTTCTGTGTTCCGAGCCACCTTGCACGCTGCACCCAGAGTTTATCAATAGAATTTTGGTTACCGTGTACTAACTTTACTTCTGTTGGGCGTACACATCACACACAGCGTTGGCGGGTTTTCAGTGACAGGTCAAAATTTGATATTGCCTTTGTGGTCAGCAAACACATCAATCACTGTGTTTTAGTATAATTTCGCATAACGGTTGGTGCCGAATAAAACTCTCACTGCGGGAGTTTGAGCCCCTTTTGGCCAATTATTGAATTTATCAAATGACTTTATGCATGGAGTATGTTTGTACCTACCACTCGTTCCCTGAGTTTCAATGTGTTCTATATGCCTACTGGCACATAGAACACATTGGTACTCAGGGGACGCACTGTCACACCAAAGTCCATTATTCCTGCATTTTTTTTTTGAGTCATGGCTCTTAATGGAGTTAAGTGCGGACATGCATGTTGCGACGAGGTGGTTGATATAGAAATTTCAAGTTCGGTTTCGGTGTCGGTATTTTTTTTGGATGATTTACCTCGGTATCGCTATGTATTCCCACTTTTACCATATTTGACGGAGCTAGGTCTATGCCTGTATGTGAAGAAGTTTTATAAAATTTAAAACACACAGTCTTGCAACTCTGTCATCTGATTAATGTTTGGAGTGAGCTCACTGTTAGCTCTTTCCTGTAATTAATCGAATGATACTGGCATAGTAAGCATGCCACAGCGTGCAGAACATCATTGTACAGTATGTGACAATAGTCGCGAATGGCAGCGTAAGGGTTAATTCTCCAGAAGATGCAAGTTACTTACTGATTCGGCTGGAGGTTGGGCAACATGTTTTGGAAAACATATAGAGAAACACAGCTTCCTAAGAGTCATCTTGGTGCAGGATGAAGAAACATTTAACTGGTAGAGTGCTGGAAGCCCATATTTGGGCTTTATTCTGAAGTGCAGGTAACACAACTTAATGGCTTCATATTCTGTGGATATGCTTCATATTATTTTTTAACCCTCTACCTAACCTGAAAAGCAGACGACACTTGCAAAAATAATTCTTGAATAACTATTTTTTTTTTTCATTTTTTGTATCAAAAACATAGGTTATGACCCCTCGTTGGAACGAGCTCGACGAGCTCGTTCCAACGAGGGGTCATAACCTATGTTTTTGAGACAAAAAATAAAAAAAATAATGAAACTCAATTGTCGATTTTTGAGAATAGCGTTGGTCGGTTTGGGCCGTTACGTTAGGTAAAGGGTTAATTGAAATTATTCAGTCTGTGAGGATTTGCCTTGTTACAATTTATGAGAGAGTGCCACTAGGCTCTCTCCCATGAATTGTAACAAGGCAAAGAGATGTGGACAAATTTAGATGACCAAAAATAATTTAGCACTCTACCAGTTAAATGTGTATCGATGTGATGGAAACACAGGAAACTGATTGGTGTGCAGTCACGCAATCTTCTTTTCCTATTCTATAGAGGTCACAAACATAGAAGTAGGAATGAAAGAAGGCAAAAGGTTTGTCAAAGAGAGAGTCATGGAAGATTGCAATCGAAACTGGCGAGCAGGGGTTAGTGTGAAAAGATCACTGCAGGGGTTACAATATAAAGAAAAGCCAGCTTTTGAGAAGTACCTAGATGGCACCTTTGGAGGGTCACTGCTGTTCAAACTGAGATCAAGATCACTGGAGCTTCGGGGAAAAATTGGGAGAGATGGAGAAAAGGGATGCCAAATGTGCCACTCTGGAGTAGTGGAGACCCTGGAACATTTTCTCTTGGAATGCCCACAGTATATACCTCATAGAATAAAATTTACTGGAAGAATAATGCAGAAGTGGGGTGAAGAAACAAAGGATAGATGGCTGAAGGGGGACACGAGGGAGAGGGTAGGAATGCTTATTGAAGAAATTGAAAAAGAGGAAGTGAGGGACACTATTAAGCAGGTTATATCTGAATGCTGGGAGGAGAGGAGGGGAAGAGGGGGTGGGGTGCAGGGGGAATGATGGCCTTCTCTTATGAGGACCGCGACAAATCAGCGGCTGGCCAAAGAGTTATTATAAGTAGTTCTTCATGTTGTCCAAGGAAATTGTTTTAATGTCAAATGGACCTTGCCGGTTTTCTAATCTGATTGTTTTGTTGGTTGTCTGGTGTCCAGAGGGATGTGTTTCATTATTGTAATCTTTAATAATAATGATCAAACACTGCAAACAATATAGGTTCTCTTTAGAACTAAAACTGGTTCTAATCTTGTCTTTGAGATGGAATCTGTTCTGTTTAAACAGTATTTATTTCAAATCAAATAAATTTATAAAGCTTAGCATTAAATATTAACAGAATTAAACATAAATTGGGGGGGGGGGGGGGGGGGGGGTCAGTCGTAAATTTAGAGCTTATACGAGGTTGTCTCAAATCATTATTGAGCAAAGGAGATATGAACAGTTGGTATATCGAACCAGTTTTGGTTCTATACAGAACCAAAACTGGTTCGATATGCCAACTGTTCATATCTCCTTTGTTTCAAAATGTTTAGCGACTGCGTTGAATAAGCTCCAAGTTTACTGCTGAATCTACTTCAGTTCATGTAATATTCTGTTAAAATTGAATGCTAATCTTGGTAAGTTTATTTGATTTGAAATAAATACTGTTTAAACAGAACTGGTTCCATCTCAGGGACAGGATTAGAACCTATATTTTTTGCAGTGAACACTTGTACCAAACATCGTTTCTGTGAAATATCTTTGTTAGAATGTAATGTTTTGCAATCTGTTGTGATTTATAATGAACACTGAATTGATAAAATCTAGTTTGAGATTGCTGTGAATTTGATAGGTGCTCAATCTCCCTTTTGCAACGTATTTAGAAAATAGATTTAGACTAATGGGGAGGAGGGATCAGTTAGACCTGTTCATGGCGCCTACACAATTTTTCTTTTTTTTTCGAGTTGATTATTCAGTTGAGAAATTGGAACCAACACAGTTTTTATTTCAATTCTTAGGAAGGCATGTCTGTTTGTTTGTGATTGTGTGGGGCGGTGGATGAGTGTGCGTGGGGGTATGTTTTATCGACTTTGTGAGAACCAAGACAATAGTGTTTCCGTCCACAAAAGTGGCCTCGAGCTTTATCCTTCCGCGATGACACAAGTGCCATATCGATTAACCCATTCACATGCGTGTGTCGTTCTGTGTTTATTACGCGCCTTCACGTCTATAATAAAACAATTACTAGAAGGACACCAAAAATTTATTTGACGACTATCAATAAAAACAACACATTTTATCGTCAACCAAATTTTCGAGGGGAACCCGTGCTACTTTTTCGTCCCCTGAGTACCTACTGGCCACATCGAACACATTGGAACTCAGAGGGCGATTTTCAGCTATCGCTAGCGATTCAAATTGTAGAGAAACCCCCCTCAGGGTCCCTCCCCTAGTTTGAAATTCTCTACCGAGAAAGATTTTGAAAATGAAGCCATGAAGGGGGCATAAAATTGATTCTAGTAACTGAAATGCCAACACATTTATGATAGAATTATCAGGTTATTATTATTTGGTTTTATTCTGGGAATTGAATATGTGCTGAACAAATGCTCAAGCTGAGAACTTTAAGCAATTCACACTGTCCTAACATTAAATCAGATCTTATGCAGGAATGATCAGTTTTCGACGTTTTATCATTTTGTAACTGTGAATGATGGAAGTAACTCAGGATAACGATTTTACATCATGTGATTTTCTTGAAGTACATTTCGAGGATTTTTTTTATTACGATAAGTAACTGTACTATAGATATCTCGTACCGATTGACACCATGCATACTTATGAAGCTCGATATTGCGTTCACTGTACATGTAGTTTTAAATAGTAACAGTTATAATTTTTGCCGATTTGAAACCGAGTTGGGATTTTGGGAAATGAAGGAGACATCAGCATCTCGAAAGAAGCTCTAAAATCCGGAAAGATGGAATTTCCAACTACTCATGACTTGCTCTCCGAATTTCCAACTATAGAAAATTTTGGCCAGGATTGTGGGGGGTGGTGACACCCCCCTCCCACACACACCCCTGTCGCCACGTCCTGATGTCACGATGCGCACACTGTTGTGTATTAAGGCGTAGTGTGCATCAGTGGTGCACTTGCCTTTCAACCAATGCGAACGTGCTTTTGTGGGTTTTGTACATTGGGGAGTGTACCCAGTTGCTTGTCGCTGTTCGGTGGTTCTCTTCGAGTACTGAGGTTCCCCCACCTGTAAAACTCCGACACGGGGTGACCTGGGTGGTCGAAAGTGTCGTTAAACCATAAATACATACATTTACCACGACTTTTTGTATGTCACCTCTCCCATTTGCGATCTCTCCTAAAACAGAATCCAAGGAAACGAATTATTTTTTAGGTCACAATAATTGACATGTATATGATGACAGAGAGGGGTTACCTCGCCACTATTCCGCACCCTCCACCAATCTCTTTCAGCCTTTAGAAACATATTTTCTGCTACCATAACGGTGATTTCATTCTTACGTTAACGGTGACACAAGCCACCAGCATAACTATCATTGGACATTTTGCAGTAATCACGTGCAGTTATTTCCCTTCCACCGAAACCGCTGATTGTTTCAATTTTGCTGTGTCGTGTAAAATGTATAAAATATGATCGCATCACTTTAGTTTTGGCATTCAAATATCTCTGTCAAGTATAGCCCTTCAGACAACTTTTTCTGACCCCAAAACAGGGGGCATGCAACAAATAAGAGAGAAAAAACTGACAGCAAGGGAAGTACCGGCCACGTGCACATATTTTTCGGAGAATTCCCTACAAAAACGCACCAAATGTAAATTGTATTTTTTAGGTCCAAAAGTCATCAAATCACCCTCTTTTTTATCTGGAATATTCATGAATAATGCAAGATGTCAATAGAATGCTTCAAACTTTTATTGAAACAATTTTTTTTCCCAAGGCTGTTTGTGCAACATTTCAAAGCGGGTATTTCTAATTCAAATATTTAGTTCAGTGATACCTATAAACTCTAGTGTTTTTTTGCAACTATCATCCCGATACAGTGGTGCCATGGAGGTAAGGGTGCTCGGAAATTGCCTCCTATATTGCGGGCTTGTCGGCTAAAAACTCTACTGTTCACGGTAGACCGAATATACAACAACTTGTGTTAGCTTTCCATTCATTTGAGAAGTTTGGGATTTCTACTCCGCTTTTTGAAACATTTAAGAAAAACGAAAATGAGAGATGGAGTCTCATCAGATTGGCGATCAGTTAATCTATATGATTATATAATCTTCACAATTTTCCCTTTTCTTCTTCCATGAACTATGATTCTGGAATTGGATCAGAGAATATGCATATGCAAGATTTTAAATAGAGAGTAATCGTTTGACTGGACTGGTTATGTGAAATAATTCATGAGAGGTGAGAGACGTTGGACAAACACGAGTGCGTGAATGCGCACGAATGTTTTACAATATAGTCCCTCGCCTCTCATGAATTATTTCTCGTAACCAGTCCAGTCAAGCGATTACTCTGTTTATCACTTTTCATTATTAACGATAATTATATTATTTAACCCTTTACCTAACGTAACGAACAGTGCTATTCTCAAAAATCGCCAATTAATTTTCATGATTTTTTCATTTTTTGTCTCTAAAACATAGGTTATGACCCCTCATTGGAACGAGCTCCGCGAGATCGTTCCAATGAGGGGTCATAACCTATGTTTTTGAGACAAAAAATGTAAATAATAGCTATTCAAGAATTATTTTTGCAAGTGTCGTCTGCTTTTCATATTAGGTAAAGGGTTAAAGAAACAAAAAAACAATGAAGTCCCCATTACATACACGACAAAGCGTCTTCTTTGGCGCGCACGGATACATGACACAATTGTTGATTGCATAATTCACTTGTGAAGTTATCGTTTATAATCAAAACCGGAAATCCCAGTAAATCACATTTTCGAAAGTAACAGACTGCGATAATGTCGACAGAACCTAGATTTATTTATTTATTTATTTATTTATTGGTGTCCAAGATCACATATTTCTGCACAATGGCAAATCGGGTACTCGGGATGAAGTGCCTTACTCAAGGACACAACGCAGCTACCCCTAGCGGGGATCGAACCGTGGACCTTTCGGTTTGAAGTCCAATACCTGAACCACTGAACCCCCGCACTCACGGTATCCAGATCAATAATATGAAGTAGCATTTCAAAATTTAAAGACATTTGGTTTTTTTTAATGTAATCACATAAAGTGGGGACGCTGTGGCGTTGTGGTAACCGGTTCTCGTCAGATCACCGAAGTTAAGCAACGCCGAGCCTGGTTAGTCCTCGGATGGGTGACCGTCTGAGCGATCGATTCGGACTACCGCGTTGTGTCCTTGGGCAAGGCACTTAACCCCGATTGTCCACATGGGGGCACGATGACGACGTGTACTAAGGAGTACTGCACGTCGATGGTGCGCATGTCTTTAACCCAATCGAACCCTGCCTATGCTGCAGTGTGGAGTTACGATGTTGGGGAGCTGGCAGCTGCTCGTCGTTGCTCGGTGGTTCTTTCTGGGTACTCCGGCTTCCTCCACCCGTAAAACTCTCACGGTCACGATTAGCCATTGTGCATAAGTATGTGACCTTAAACATTAAGTAAAACGGAACCAAAAAGGGGCAATAAAAACTTGAATTTTCATCAAGTCATCGCAGTTTTTCAATTTGTCCAAAACGTTATTAATATAAAGCATCACGATGATCACATTGAAATTTATTGACTGCTGATGTTCGTCCAATGAGTTCCAATGTGTTCTATGTGCCTACTGGCTGCCTACTGGCTACTAGCCTACTGGCACATAGAACACATTGGAACTCAGGGGACGTGTTGTCTATTCAATTATTGCATAAACACGAATGAACAATGACATTACGAGCAAAATTCAACAAAGTGAGAGCAATAACTCTAAACATTTTTGAGAAATTACTGGTTTCGCACCAGTCCAAGGCAGTGTTAAAGTAATATGCGAAATTTATTGACATTGGAGTTTACTGTTCAAATTATTGCACAAACGAAGACATTTCGCATATAATTTAACAAACAAAGAGCAATAACTCCCGTTAATTTTCACCAGTCAATGGTGTTTAATGAACTTGTCCAAGACATTCTTAACGTAAAGTAACACACCAAACTACCGTTAAAGTTATCGCATAAACAAACGTCACGAGGTGACACTGGCTGTGGAAAGTGTCGTTAATCCCCAATAAATAAATAAATAAATAAATAAATAAATAAATAAATAAATAAATAAATAAATAAATAAATAACTGACATCGTTTTGGCATTCAATGTAACCAAAACACTGCGTAACGAATATATCTTCGCGACTTCATTTGGAATGCTTAAAAAGAAGTGATATAATTCTTATTTGTTCATTTTAATTTCAACGTGTATAATTCTCGAAAGGGAGACCACCCCATCTGTTGGCCACGTATAGAATTTAACTGTCTGCGTCTAGATTTCAACTGCTTATGTATAGTTTTCGTTGCATCTTATTCTGAAATTTGTTGAAGAAAAGGTATTGCTAAATATGCGAGGCACATAAAAGAAATGACTATGGGCCTGAATGCCTATACAAGCAACCAAAACTTCACTAGAAACCACTGTCAACGTGCTTTAAATTCCATCAATAAACCCATTCAAAAGCCTTTATGTAGGAGCATGTGTTATTTTTGTACACACAAGACACAAAACTCACCAATGTTTGAACTAGGGCCTTAACCCTTTGAACCCTAGTGGTATTATCCGTGTCTGTTCAATGGCAGCAATTGGAAGAGTCCATATTCCTAATTTGGGGTTAGACGAGTAATATTTTCAACGTGCAGCCTTGGTGCTGCATGTTGAAAATATTGATTGTCTATCCTACACACTCACTTAGCACCCGTCCTACTTATAGACAAAACTACATGTATGTTTCAATGAGTCGTTTTGTATTCAATGAGTCAGATGTGCGTAGGAAGAAAAAGTCGAGACTGAAGGTCGAGACGTTTTCTTTCTACGCACATCTGACGAATTGAATACAAAACGACTCATTGAAACATATATGTGGTTTTGTATTTATTACATGACCCAAGCACCTACTGACCTAATTTTCTTTTCTATCAACGGTGGTAAACACCATGCACTTTATGCAGTCGCATTGCATAAAAAAGTCCCGGTTGGAACAGGTTGGTGTGCAATACGGAATTCCGTATTGCACAGCCGTATTGCACGCCTTATTGCATAAGAGAGACTGCATGAGCATGTAATAAAATGAAATAATGACATATCATGTTCCTGGACCGGAAAAGCGGCCTTCCGGTTTCAAAGGGATAAGTGTTAAACTCAAGAAATAAAGTAAATGTTTGTTTTTACTATGGAATGTATACTGTTTGCTCTCACAATGGTATAACGGTAATCTCAAATGCTAAATTAACCCTTTACCTAACGTGAAAAGCAGACGACACTTGCAAAAATAATTCTTGAATAACTAATTTTTATCATTTTTTGTCTCAAAAACATAGGTTATGACCCCTCGTTGGAACGAGCTCGACGAGCTCGTTCCAACGAGGGGTCATAACCTATGTTTTTGAGACAAAAAATGAAAACAATAATGAGAATTAATTAGCGATTTTTGAGAATAGCGCTGGCCGGTTTTGGCCGTTACGTTAGGTAAAGGGTTAAGAACAAAAATGTGATTCTCGCAGTTGGAGCTTGCGAGAATCAAAGCCAATTCTAGTGACTCGGGATAAATTTTAAGTTTCGAATACCCCCCCCCCCCCCCCCCCCCTTACAGGAAAGGGGTATAGTAAAGAATTCCATCCGGCAGCGGCCTTCCCCTCCGTTCGTCCGGAAGTTTGTTTATGCGATAGCTTTAACAGTAGTTTGGTGTGTTACTTTATGTTAAGAATGTCTTGGGCCTAGTCCATCAAACACCATTGACTGATGGAAATTGAGGGAGTTATTGCTCTTTGTTTGTTAAATTATATGCGAAATGTCTTTGTTTATGCAATAATTTGAACAGTAAACTCCAATATCAATAAATATCGTATACTACTTTATTTTAACACTGCCTTGGACTGGTGCGAATCCCAGTTATTTCTCAAAAATGTTTAGAGTTATTGCTCTCACTTTGTTGGATTTTGCTCGTGATTTCATTGTTTATTAGTGTTTATGCAATAACTTGAAGAGACAACACAGAAGTCGATAAATTTCAATATGATGCTTTATATTAATAACGTTTTGAACAAATTGAAAAATTGCGATGACTTGATGGAAATTAGTTTTTCTTGCACACCTCTTCAACGAAATCCCCATCTACATCAGCACCAAACCGCGCGGAAATGAAAAACTGTTCCGCACATATGTGCGGAACGGAAATCGTTGACGGACTATTTTTAAATAGAAGCGAAATTTCACTGGAATTTTCTACAAATCGCCCAACGCAATTACAGTTTGAATCGCTAGTCAGTAGACACACAGAACACATTGAAACTCAGGGGACGAAATAGTAACACGGGTTCCCCTCGGTAATTTGGGTTGGCGATAAAATGTGTTCTTTTTGTTGATAGATGTCAAAGGAATTGCTGAGTGTACTTCTAATTATGTTTTTTAATAGACGTGAAGGCGTGTAATAAACACAGAACGACACGCGTGTGTAAACGGGTTAATCGATATGGCACTTGTGCCATCGCGGAAGGGTAAAACTCCAGGCCTGCGTTGTGTCCTTGGGCAAGGCTCTTCATCCCGATTGGCGACGCTGTACTGCCCGTCGATGGTGCACTTCAACCAATGCTAACCCTACTTGTGTGAAATTAGTACGTTTGGGAGTCTGGCAGTTGCTCGCCGTTGCTCGGTAGTTCTCTCTGGATACTCCGGCTTCCTTCATCCGTAAAACTGTCCGACACGAGGTGGCCCTGGCTGTCCAAAGTGTCGTTAAAACCCCAATAAATGAATGAATAAATCTGGATACCATCGAAATTAATGATAGTTTGTCGAATATTGAGAGTTATTGCCCTTTGTTTATTCTGGGTTTTTAATTGTTGATGTTGATCTGCTCAGTTGTCATCAGATTTCAATACATTTTGGATTCTTGCTTTTAAAGTAAACATCAGATGTTTTCTATACTGTTTTTATTAACATAATCTTGAAAGAGATCGAAAATTACGGAGATTTGTCAAGACATTTATAGAGTTATCGTCCTTTGTGTATGTCATTTTATTTTAAGTTTTGACGCTCAGCTGTAAACTTGAAAAGTAATGATAGATTGCAATCCCTTTGGGAATGCTGCTTGATATAATCTTGTCTGAGATAACTTTGAAAACCATGCGCTTAATTGATAATTGATCAGATTTCAATGACTTTGGGAATACTGTTTGATGTAACGTTATTTTTGTTTAGTTTGAAAACCATAGCGCTTGATTGATAATTGATAAAGTTATTTTTTTCGTTTCATTGGAAATTGAAATGATCATGTAATAACTTGAAGTCTTGAACACTAGATCATCAGAGACGCGAAATAACTTGCTTAGCAATGTGATGCGTTTTTCTTATCACTTACTTCCGTACAATTCATTTGGTCCAGAAATATTCAAATTCGCCAAAAATTAAATAAACACACGGGAGGCGCAGTAGCTCAGTAAGAAAAAAAAAGTAGATGTGCAGGCAAGCCGAGAGATCCTCGGTTCGAATCCCACCTGTGACAAAGGCGTTGTGTCCTTGGGCAAGACACTTAGCCCCCCCCCCTCCCTCCCCATTGCCCACGTTGGTCACGGTGGCGTTGTGTAGTAAGGCGTACTGCACGTCGATGGATCACTTGTCTTCAACCAATGTTAACCCAGCTTTTGTGGTGTTAGTATGTTGGGGAGCTGAGAGTTGCTCGCCGTTGCTCGGTGGTTCTCTCCGGGTACTCCGGCTTCCTCCACCCGTAAAACTGTCGTGGTCATGATTAGTCATTGTGCAGAAATGTGTGACCTTAAACACCAATAAAATAAATAAATAAGCCCATTACCTGAATGACAATGGTATCAATCTGTTTTCGCAAACTCTTAAGCCCACCAGTCTAATTCTATAAGGAATTCGACGATGTCATGGGCTAAAACCAGTCTAGACTTTAAATAGCCCATCGCCTATGTTTAGATTCACTCGTCTGGAATATTTCAGTTGGTCGGAAAAGCGAACCTGTGGTTCGCTTTTCCGAACAACGGATATATTCAAGACGATTGAATCTAAAATATACCACAGACATTCATTTTGGAATCGTCGCAAGAAATGTTTCTAAGGGAGCCGATTTCGATAAAACTTTTCGAACATGACCACTAGGAAGTGAACATGCACATATTTCAAATTTTCAATCTACAATGATTTTAAGCAAGTTATCTCCCTTTGAACTTGTACGATTTTATTTCGATTTATGTCAGAGATTCTTGTATGTGCCACCCATTCTATGTTAACCCTTTACCCAACGAGCACATTAGTATTTTAAGTATTGGGTGTTTTCAAATTTAAAAAAAAAATGCAACAAGGCCATGTCATATGAAATGTTTTTGTGGAAATGTTTTTGATATTTTTTTCACCTGCACAATTTGTAAATTATGCAGGCGTCGCGTCCGTTTCGTTAGGTAAAAGGGTTAATGAACCATTTTTGATGAAACTTCTCAAACACCATCACCACCAAGTGAACAAGCGCATATTTCAGATTGGCGCAATTTTAACCAGATTATCTCCCCTTCAATTTAGAATATTTAATACAGATTTCTACGAGATTCTTGTGTGTGCATCTTCTACATTAATGAAACATTTTTGATGAAACTGAACATGACTACTTACAAGTGAAAATGAGCATACTACTAAATTTTCGATCTTTGACAATTATAAGCAGGTTATCTCCCCTTCAACTTAGAAAACTTAATGATGATTTCTATATGCGATTTTTGTGTATGCAACTCCTCGTACATTTATTTCGATGAAGCTTCTCAAACATGACTACTAGCAAGCGAGCATTAGCATACCCTAAATCGTAAATCCGCCTTGCTTTTAACTTAAGTTATCTTCTCTTGAATTTAGAAAATGTAATGGAGATTTTTACATCAGACTTCTGAATGAATAACTCCTCCATTGTTTATGTACCGATTTCGATGAAATTTCTCAAACATGGCCACTAACAAGTGAACATGCGGGAATTTAACTTTTCAACCTACGATAATTTTAACATATTTTACTTGTCTCCGCCGTTGAAGAGTTAATACAAATTTATACTTAAGGTTTTTGTGTGTGAAACTCCTCCTACATGTAAGGAGCGATTTCAATGAAACTTCCCAGACATGACCACTAAGAAGTGAACATGTGCTTATTCCATAATTTTTAGACATATTTTTACTCCCCTGGATGCACATGCGTGTAAACAGAGGTAATGATGAAAATGTAAATTACTATAACGATCTATGGGAGAAAAATGAAAAACTTTCATTTGCCACAAATTTCATTTTTGTTTTACATAATGGACGGACATGTGATCAAATGTTTTATAACATACTTTTTAAAATGTTCTCAAATATGTTTTGTTAAAATTAGTTTTTAATGGTTCATTTGGCTGCAAGCCGAGAGGTCCTCGGTTCGAATCCCACCTGCAGCAACCGCGTTGTGTCCTTGGGCAAGACACTTCATCCCCATTGCCCACGTGGGGCACGGTGACGCTGTGTACTGCACGTCGACGGTGCGCCTGTCTTCAACCAATGCTAACCCTGCTTGTGTGGAGTTAGTATGTTGGGGAGCTGACAGTTGCTCGCCGTTGCTCGGTGGTTCTCTCCGGGTACTCCGGCTTCCTCCACCCGTAAAACTGTGGTGGTCATGATTAGCCATTGTGCAGAAATATGTGACCTTAAACCCCAATAAATAAATAAATAAATAAATAATGGTTCATTTTTTGTTTAACCCTTTACCCAACGCAGACGATATCAAAATTTATTATTTTAAATATCATTTTTTCAAATTTTTCCAAAAGTTTCAACGAAACCATATCATGTGACCCCTCGTTGGAACGAGCTCGATGAGCTCGTTTCAACGAGGGGTCACATGATATGGTTTTGTTGAAATTTTTTGGAAAATAATATTTTTTCAACTGCTGAATTTGCATATTACGCGGGCGGATGCGGGCGATTCGTTGGGTAAAGGGTTAAAATTTTCACTTTTTACCTTAGTACATCAACTTATTAATTTGTTAGAAAAGACTGAGGGGAATAACTTCAAAGTCCTAAACATGTACCAAATTCCTTATGAGAAAATATGGACGGACATAGATTTGATGAAAGCAAAAATAATTTCTTTGTTCTTTTAACATATTTGGGATATGTTATTGTTTTAATGGTTCCATTTAACTTTGAAAAGTGTTTTTCTTTCTATTTATGACCCTGCGACAAATAATACCACTCCTCCAAGGAGACGATTACATGTGAAATGAGACCGCGTGTGCGTTCGTGCGTGAAAAATGACGGGAGATAACTCGAAAATCTCGCTCTTACTAAAGTAATAGAAATAGTTCAATATGAGGCTTTGGTACTTTTAATCAAATTATCCCTTCTTGAACTTAAAAGATTTAATATATATTTCTATTCATATATGATATTCTTCAGCGTGTAACTCATCCTTCGAGTTGACATAACTTCGATGAAATTCCCTTTATCACGCAATCACCATCAAATGGCTCATTCCCGAAAATATCGTTCACAACCCGCCTAATTCGAGAATGACGTCAGAAATCGACATCGCAATGGGGACAAACTTTTTTCCGAATCCGGATCCGGAGCGCATTCGGTCATTTTTGTGACTTTTTTCCGGATCCGGATTCAGGGGCCAAATCCGGATCCTGAAAAAAAGTCGAAAATGAAAATTTTAATTACGTTTTCACAAGTGAATGAACTTGTTAACGGCACATTTTCAGGATGAAAACAGCAAAAACTGACAAAACATAGACAGGGTGCTTTTTGAAGAGGGACTGGAGAGTTGGAAACAGAGCTGTGAGATTATTTAATTGCAGTAAAAAAACCAATGCCGACCGGCACTCCCCCACCCCACGAAAAATTGTCTGGCATCGCTACTAACAGACGCACAGGCTGATGAAAATTACAATAAAGATTGATAAATGTCTATAATTTCTGATTCTCGAATATTTTGCTTCTAACTATACTGATTATAATAATAATAACCATTTGGCCAGCCGCTGATTTGTCGCGGTTCTCATAAGAGAAGGCCATCATTCCCCGTGCACCCCACCCCCTCTCCTCCTTCTCTGCTCCCAGCATTCTGATATAAACTGTTTAATAATCACTTCCTCGTTTTCAATTTCTTCAATAAGCATTCCTACCCTCTCCCTCATGTCCCCCCTCAGCCATCTATCTTTTGTTTCCTCTCCCCATTTCTTCATTATACTTCCAGTAAATTTTATTCTATGAGGTATATACTTTGGCATTCCAAGAGAAAATGTTCCAGGGTCTCCACTACCCCAGAGTGGTACATTTAGCATCCCTGATTTACTTACAACAAATATGGGCTGGCTCTGGCTATCGTCACATCGTAACATTTCAGGCTTTAAGAAAGTTCCCACAGAAGCAATTGTACCGTTATGAAGGCGTCCTAATTGCATTAATGTTCTATAACTACCGTTATAACTGGACATAAGATTACATTTCACACTTTGTGTCACCAATATAGAGGTGTGAATTGTATCGCTGTTACGACTACAAAACCCCGAATAAGACGATGACAGTTTCAACACGTCTGCAACATTCGTTTATTCGGTAATTTAAAAATACCAGTAATAATTAACATTAATTCTTGAAAAGCTCGTTGGGCCGATCTCACCTTTCCTCGAGAGAGAGAGAGGGAGAGAGAGAGAGAGAGGGATTCTCAGGGGAATCAGAAGGAAATATTATTGGGGGGGGGGGGGGGGGGGGGAGTCCTCGAGGTCATATCTTCAGCCTATTTGATGAAACATTCTCTCAAATCGTAGTTTCTAAACTTAGAGATTTTGTGTATTTCCCTCGTTTGTAGTAACTATAAGAAACAATTTTTCTTATGCTCACTTAAAACAAAAGAAGAAGCACAGAATGAAAAAACCTATGTTTTACAGGTACTCGGTTTGGTCGTTCTTTCTGTGTGGGTTATAGTGGAAGAGCCATGGGGCCATAGTGTCATTTTTGGATATGGATCCTACAGTAAATGCCTGGGGCTATAAGTTATCGACGTTTTGGGGCGACAGTTACCCGGTTTTCTGATGGTAATTCCTACAATAAGTCTTTGGGCACTAGTGTCATTTTTGGATATGAGAATATGGCCATATCCCCAACCTATTATGCGAAATACTCTCTCACATCTCAGGGAAAAGGGTTCTAAACGTTGAAAAGAGAGCTATAAGTTACAGCCTTTTGGGGCTATAATAACCCAATTTTCAGTGTGAGTTCCTATAGTAAATTTTAAGACAAGCGCTATTTTCGGGTATAGGGAATTTAGTTTTGAAATTAATGGAGCTAGTCCGAATGTCTCAGGTTCGACATCATTTTGTTTAAACTTGCTGCAGAAGAAAACTTGTGTTTATGACATTTGCATGTTTTTGTGTTAAACTATTTTAATATCAAGTCTAAAATAGAAATAAAACCATCTTATTTAATCTCGACTTGCATCATTTATCTGTAACTCAAAGAAAACCCATGAAATGTGCCGAACAATGAAAAAAAATGAAAACTATTTTTGACTTTTTTTCCGGATCCGGATTTGGCCTTCGAATCCGGATCCGGAAAAAATTCACGGATCCGAAAAAAAGTTTGTCCCATCGCAATGTTGCAAGTGAGTTTGTGTCGGGAGTGGAATTGAATTAATCTTTTATTTTTCATTAAATGTCTACCTAATACAAACAGCAGACGATATTTGCAGAATATGCTATCTGGATAACTAAATATTTTAATTTGTTTTGTCTTGAAAACATAGCTTATGACCCCATCATTGTAAAGTCTCGACGAGCTGGCTCCGGTGAGAGGTCATAAGCTACGTTTTTTATGCTAAAATTGAGGAAAAAGATATAGAGGCGGTTTTTGTATCGCCGCCCCACGAAGTGGGGAGCGACATATAGGGATTACTTTTGTCGTCTTGCGTCGTCCGCGTCGTCTGTGTCGTCCGGTCGTCCGCGTCACACTTTCTCTTCCGCCACTCCTCTTTAACCTATGAATGGATTTTGATGAAACTTTCAGTGATTCTTTATCACATCATGGCATTGTGCACCTCCTATTTTATTTTTTGATCCGCTGTATTTTTTCCAGAGTTATGCCCCTTTCCCACTTACAATTCTGTCTGAAACGCCAGGATTCTTTTATCCGCCACTCCTCTTTAACCTATGAAGGGATTTTGATGAAACCTTCAGTGATTCTTTATCACATCATGGCATTGTGACCTCCTATTTTATTTTTTGATCCGCTGTATTTTTTCCAGAGTTATGCCCCTTTTCCACTTAGAATTCTGTCTGAAACACCAGGCTTCTCTTATCCGCCACTCCTCTTTAACCTATGAATGGATTTTGATGAAACTTTCAGTGATTCTTTATCACATCATGGCATTGTGCACCTCCTATTTTATTTTTTGATCCGCTGTATTTTTTCCAGAGTTATGCCCCCTTTCCACTTAGAATTCTGTCTGAAACGCCAGCCTTCTCTTATCCGCCACTCCTCTTTAACCTATGAATGGATTTTGATGAAAATTTCAGTGATTCTTTATCACATCATGACATTATGCACCTCCTATCTTATTTTTTGATCCGCTGTATTTTTTCCAGAGTTATGCCCCTTTTCCACTTAGAATTCTGTCTGAAACGCCAGGCTTCTCTCATCCGCCACTCCACTTTAACCTATGAATGGATTTTGATGAAATTTTCAGTGATTCTTTATCACATCATGGCATTGTGCACCTCCTATTTTATTTTTTGATCCGCTGTATTTTTTCCAGAGTTATGCCCCTTTTCCACTTAGAATTCTGTCTGAAACGCCAGGCGACACACGTCTTCCATGAAAGACTCACATCTAACTTTTTATACAGCACTTACGAGCTTTAGTCGTCACTCTAGTAAAATACAGATCCGCACATACGTTTGAATGGGTTAAGAATTATCGCACGAGATTGCTTTGGCCGAAGGCTTGAACGATATCCTGGGCCAAAGCCATCGAGTGTGATAAAATTCTTAACCAATTGAAACGTGCGTGCGGTTCTGTAGTTATCACACCCCTCCCATGTCACAACCAGTCAACACGAAAATTGAACTAAAAACACTTTTTAACTGGACAATTGCTGCGTTTATTTCGTTGCCAACAAAACATCACCCTTAGTTGGCGGAGTACATACCCTAATTGGCTTTTTAATACTTACTGCATGCAATTGATCTAAACCAATTGACACCAATCAGTGCCACGGTCACGATGATCGAACTTCAAATGTTGACTAAACTGCGGAGAATAACACAACAAAAAGTTTTTAAATAGCTGATAAATTTAGCACATCCCATCATTACATGAGCAGTTGTGGAAAGTATTTGTCAAGGAACAAGTCAGAATGTTATTTTTATTTTGTAAATTTTTGACTCGAATTCGATTCTTCAAATATCCAGGGTAAACAAATCTAAATGAGGAACTTGGAATTTCCAAGCGATCTCTATTCCGGTGCATTCGACCAATGATGACGTTATTCATTTAGACGGGTTCCTTCTCTGTTTACGTTGGAAACGAAATCGATTGTATTTTGTATAACCACATGTACGATACAACTTTATTTTTATTGTACAAGCAGCACAGTGGAAATCCCGTGTTTTACATTAACCCTTTACCTAACCTGGAAAGCAGACGACACTTGCAAAATAATTCTTGAATAACTAATTGTTTTCATTTTTTGTCTCAAAAACATAGGTTATGACCCCTCGTTGGAACGAGCTCGAAGAAAAACTGTCTAAAATCACGAAAAGCCCATTTTGAGATTATAAGAGCAGCACGTAGGTAGCACATAGTCCTATAAGCCACGTTCCATTAAACTGGAGTACTTTTCTGGTTAGGTTTTTCCCCAAATACTCGGATACTTTGTAGAATTACCACAAACAACCCGAAAAGTTTTACTAGGACGTATTCTTTTGGAATCCCCTGCTTCTGCCTATCTTGTTCTATTCTATACCTTATTTTCTCCATTCCTCGGCCCCTCCTGTCAATATTATGACTTTCCCCAAAAATGCTGTTTACCTCAGTGAGTGCAGAGTGATCAGTCTAAACTGTTTCGCTCAATAATTTGGATAAGTCTGCCCTGTAGTCTGCTTTTGCTTTAACCCTTTACTCAACGCAGACGGTATCAGAATTTATTATTTTAAATATCATTTTTTAGTATTTTTCAAAAAATTCCAACCAAACCATATCATGTGACTCCTCATTGGAACAAGCTGGACGAGCTCGTTCCAAAGAGGGGCCACATGATGTGTTTTTGTTGAAATTTTTTGAAAAATATTTTTTCAGTTGCTGAATTTGCATATTATGCAGGCGGATATTGCCGATTCGTTGGGTAAAGTGTTAAGTACTGTAGAGTCCTCGAGGGTTTAGTATGGATGGTCGACATCGAATGTAATGTAATCTCTGTTGGTGAGACTCATTTCTAGCTATTTTTTTATCTGCGTTTACTGCTATCTGACATGCTGACTGTAAAACGTTGGGTTGGAATCCAAACGAAGGTCTCTTTGAATTGCGATTCTTTTGTGAATTGCGCTAGCCACTTTGGACAGTTACGTTTTGCAGTGGAAGAGTACGACGCGCTGCCACCCAGCACATAACGTAACAGCAACGTTGTTAGTTATTGAAAGGTTGTGTCTACAAGATGTTTAATGGTGCAAGAGAGTTGTGTTGCCGCAGCATTTTCACGGCATTGGCAAGTAAAAAAACAAATTGTTACCCCTTAAGAGCCTAATTCCGACTCAACTTTACCATTTTACTGCAATAAATTGGGTGCCCCAACATGCTGTCTCTGGAAAAACATACAAGTTACAATCCATGTGAGTAGTATGTCATGTACCCGGACAGGTCCATTCTAGGGGACCCCGGTGGGGGACCCCGGAAGTGACGTCATGTCACGTGACGTAGTGGCGCCATGTTGTGTTGTCATGGTAACCCGCGTGAGCGGCCATCTTGTGACGTCATCTCCATAGTGATACGTGGTGTAAGTGCGCATGCGCAGCGCGTGTTGTTAGGGTGATACGCGTTTCCGTCGTCCATTTTGTATACTGGAGGCCGCCATCTTGGTTTCTATGGTAGCACGGGATTGCTATGTTACCAATGGCTTCTAACAAGACAGGGGGATGTTCGGGGGTGTGTTCGATTGAACAGAGGTAAATGTAATTACCACAAACAACCCGACAATCCTTCCAAATCACCAAAATCCACCCGAAATCACCGAAATTGACTTTATTTCCCCAATTGATCGGCTTAGTACATAGTGCTATAGTACCAAGGGGTCCTCTGGGGGCGTGTTCGATTGAACTAGAGTATTTTTCTGGTTCGGAGTTTCCTCAAATCCTCGTTTACTTTGTAGAATTACCCAAATAGACCCGATCACCCTTACAAACCACCAAAATCTCCACCAAACCACCCAAACGGACATGTGAACCCCATTTTGGGCATATAAAAATAACACGTTATGCTATAGTACCAAGGGGTACAGGGGTATGTTCTATTGAATAGGAGTACAGGGCCTGATTTTCCCAGAATCCCATTTTTAATGCCTATTGCATATGTTTCTCTATAACTAACAGTCTATCCAGTCCAAACTATCTCTTGTTCTCTCGTCCAAGTCTTATAATTACCAGTGCTTGATTTCCCATAATGCTGTTATCTCCCTTGAGTATATGAAAAGCGTACCTAAACCCAATAAGCAATCGAGCAGTTACTGATAAACCATTGCTCGAATGACTCGAATCCCATCGAGCAAATGAGCTTTAGAGTAATTGCTCGATCGAGTGACTCGGCATATTGCTCGAACGACTCGAATCCCATCGAGCAAATGAGCCAGGGTTGTGGAAAGGTATAGAAAGTCTTGGAAAATAGTAAATTGATTTTCCCGGCCCTTGAAAAATATGGAAAATTGGGATGGGCTTTGGAAAAGCTATTGAAAACTAACAGATACATGGAACATTGGTATTTCACCTATCCAATGTGAACATTCAAAAAATATTTATACTCACAATTTTTAGTGTTCACCAAGAATCGCTACTTGAGTCATTGGTATTTGGAGCTACTTAACCCATAAAGGGTTGGAGGTTTGTATCATTTTTGACACACTTTGATAGAGTATATCTAGTGGCCTTGCAGTTATCTTTAGGCGAGTCTTGGCTGCCTGTATGGGCAGCCAATACTTGCCTAGAAACAACTGCCAAGGTACTCAGAATGTAACTTGAAAGTTTGCCTGAAGCCTCAATGTTTAAACCTCGGTTTTATTACAGTGCAAAGTGATCAAAGTTGGAATTGCCCCTTTAGAGTTAAAAGGGTTGTCAGGGGGTGGGGGAGGGGGTGACATTGGAAAAGCAGAATTATGTATTGAGTTACATTTAACCTTTGGGATTATGGAAATTTGATGTCAGAGGTATGGAAAAGTTGTGAAAAATCAAATTGACTGGTCCGTATGAACCCTGTGTTTAGAAGCAACTCCAAAGTCAACCCAAGGTGGCCACAACGTCAAGTTAGTAGTCAAATGTTGTAAGATGGATTTGCTGCCCGCAACGTTTCCAAAACGTGTGCAAAACGATAAGAAGCTGCTAAACGGCCGTGTTGCCACAACATTTTTTTCACGACGTGACTACAACGTTAAGTGAGGAGATATTGACCTGATATTTATTACCAAGGTAATATAAAATGGCGCGACGTCACTGGGAGTCCTCAATGGTGCTGTCAATCAACGTTATGGTTACAAAAATGTAACTTAGTCACAACCACAATGTGGTAGTTGGGATTTATTATTATACCATGCTCACCAATGTTACTACCCGTGAAAAGCCAATATATTAAATTTTAGCTTTTAACCCACTATCGGTGTAAAACTTCTACTGCGGTAAAAAAAAATTATCCCTACAGTAGGAAGTACATCCAATTTGATATTTGAAATGACCTAATTTGCCGACTTCGATACATTCATACTTCGCGATGTTTCATTCAAACATACGACGTTTTGTGGTACTACACTCTAAAATCAGTTGGGTTAAAATATAACCCAAATCAACTGGGTTAAGTGAATATGAACCCAATTGGGTTCATATTCACTCAACCCAGTTGATTTGGGTTCATTTTTAACCCGGCTGATTTTAGGGTGTATCTACCACTCCATTTTAAGTGATAAATTATTTATTAAGAGCATGGTATAAATAAATAAAACAAATGGGTACTAGGGCCGATAATCAGGTTTAAGCTACTCGTAAAATAAGGGTTTTAACCAATCGATAGGGCCGCGTGGTTAAAACCCTTATCCTACTCTTGGTTTAAATCTGATTACCGGTCCTAGTACCTATTTATTTTATATTTATACCATGATTACCTATTCTACTATATATGAAAAGCCTATGACATAAATTTTAGCTTTACACACCAACCGTGGTGAACACGCCAGCAATGGGATTTCAATAGTAAAAATTTACACCTACAGTAGAACTACATCCCCGATGACCTTTGGTGACGTCGACCTGAATGCAAACATGTCTAAATTTATTGCACGTCGCCTCGCGAAGAGTGAAATGGAAGTGGGAATTATTTATTACGTTTTTAAATGGGTTTACCTCATAAGATGCCAAAAATTAACAAACATGCATTGTCTCATGTTAATAAAGCACGCATAACTCGAAATATTATGTTATTAAAACGAAAAGGGCTCAGTTTCTTTTTATCATTTCGTTTCGGCGATAAAATTGACAGCGGAAGTACCGCCCACCGATGCTCCTGGAAACAAAAACAGATTCGCTCGTATGTACGCCTGGTGCCTAGTAAAATCGAGAAAAAATAATAGCGACTCTTAATAATCTGACGATCGTGGTATAAATAAAATATACCCAAAGTAGCTTTGTGTACCAAATGTTCACCACTCGTGGTGAAGTGGTGTTAACCGCGCGCCGAAGGCTCGCGGTTAACACCACTTTATCGCTTGTGGTGAACATTTGGTACACCAAGCTACTATGGGTATATTCGATATTTATATTCCTGTGTGGAGAACGAGATGTGCTCCGACAGATTTTTTGGTATAAACTCAGCTTTGAATAGGTTTATTGTGGAAGCTAAATGATCTAAAATGAGAAAAAAGAAACCGATATTTAATTATACGATAGATCTGTCATCGACAGTTTTCGTGACAGCTAGAGTAATTTTCCCAACAACTTCTGTGTTCTTGATGCTAACCAAGTCCACATCAAGTGGGTTTTAGATAGAAATATCTGTCGAGAAAAGGCTTGAAATCAATATTTGTTAGAAACCGCGATGAGCAGCGCTCTTCCTATGACACCCAGAAGGAAGAATTAACCGCAGTGTCACACTCCTTTCCATTTCTAATTGGTTTTATTCCAAGCTGCATTATTAACAGTCAGCTCCTTTGCTTACCTTGCTGACATATGTAAAAATAGTTCAAATCAGCATTCACGAGTGATGCGTTTTCTATCTCCAGGCTGAAAACGAAATATCAACTGACTCTCACTGCCCGTGGCCACCACGGGAAGTGAAGAAGCGTTCGTTTACTGCAGAGTAATCCTTTACCCAACGTAGCGGTCAAAACCGGCCAGCGCTATTCTCAAAAATCGCCAATTAATATAATTTTTTTTTTCATTTTTTGTCGGAATTGTAGTTACGATTTACTTTATGTTTAAGTTATGTTTCTTTAACCCTTTACCTAACCTGAAAAGCAGACGACACTTGCAAAAAAAATTCTTGAGTAACTAATTTTTTCATTTTTTGTCTCAAAAACATAGGTTATGACCCCGCGTTGGAACGAGCTCGTCGAGCTCGTCCCAAGAAGGGGTCATAACCTATGTTTTTTGAGATAAAAAAAAAAAAAAAAATAGAAATTGAAGAATTTTTTTGGCAAGTGTCGTCTGCTTTTCATGTTAGGTAAAGGGTTAAAGAAGTTTTGTTTGTTAAAAAGAGAACTTGATATCAAATTTGCGATAATCAATTTTGCTTCTCGAGTGAATTTTGAGCCCTGTCCTGACAATGAAACCCCAACATTTCCGATTATGGAAGACTGCCCACTTTAACCAATGCCGGGCTGGGGACCATTTAAAGTGGTCTGCATAAGTTTGAACGGTTGGCTTAACTTCTGTCGCGGTTATGATATACCCCCTCCCCACCCCCTTGTGGGAACTCCGGAAGTGAAGCAGTGTTCGTTTACTGTGGTAAACAATCTCTGGTTTACTGGTAAAATGAGACCAGGCAACCAATGCCTGGGGCGGAAGTCCTCTAAAATGGGCAACATGGGTATAAACGATTGGCTGGACTTGACTTTATATCCATGTTGCTGTCACGATTGGTCATTGTGCAGAAAGATGTGACCTAAAACACCACGAGATAGATAAGATATAGCCATAAATGTCGAAAGTAACCTTAAATGCAAATAAAAAAATAAATAAATAAATAAATAAATAAATAAATAAATAAATAAATAAATAAATAAATTGAGTTTGCAACAGCCTGGTAGTCTTCCATAATCGGAAATTTTGGGGTTTCATTGTCAGGACAGGGCTCAAAATTCACTCGAGAATCAAAATTGATTATCGCAAATGAATCTTGCAAGGAAAATAATGAGAATCGACTTTGATTCTCCCAAAATGTTCATTTGATTATTGCCATAGATGCTAAAAATTTCGATCAAACCCTGGAGAACTTCACTTAAATTTTGCTCCTTCGCAATAAGGTACCACTTTGACTTCGCAGTGGTGTCTAGTGAAGACTTGGCTTCCTGTATAGATTCACTAGATACCACTGTCACTGTGACTTCCATGGACTAGATCACCAAAACCTGTATGTTAGAACATGCCAGATCACTGAAGTTAAGCAACGTCGAGCCTGGTTAGTCCTTGGATGGGTGACCGTCTGAGCGATAAATGCGGACACCCGCGTTGTGTCCTTGGGCAAGGCACTTAACCCCGATTGTCCACATGGGGGCACGTTGACGTCGTGTACTATGGCGTACTGCACGTCGATGGTGTTCATGTCTTCAACCAATCTAATCTTGCCTGTGCTGCAGTGTGGAGTTACGATGTTGGGGAGGCAGCTGCTCGTCGTTGCCCGGTCGTTCTCTCCGGGTACTCCGGCTTTCTCCACCCGTAAAACTCATCGACACGACATGACCTTGGCTGTTAAAGTGTCGTTAAACCCTAATAAATAAATAAATAAATAAATAAATAAATAAATAAATAAATAAATAATGTTAGAACATGTGTTCTACGTATATAGAATGGAGCCAAGTTCTAAGGGTTTAATTCGAGTAAAATATAAATATAGGGTTTGCTTTTTTTACTATGGCGTATGTACTGTTTGCACTCCCAATGGTATAACAGTACTCTTAAATTCTAAATATTTAAGAACCGAAAACTGATTCTCGCAGCAGGAGTTCGCGAGAATCAAAACTGATTCTCGTAAATCGGGACAAATGTTAAGACCTGCAGGATAACTTTGTGCGTACATATAGATTTAGTTTTACTAACCAAGTATATCTTGAAGTTTACGCCAAGAGGTATGTACAGGAAAAAAGTCTCGCGTTTACAGGCCTTAAGTCTTTCGGGGGCCGTTGTCTATGATTGCGTCCCATGAAGAGGTCCCCTATTTTCATAGTGAATGCTCTCCGACCAATCACAGCATGTTGAAATGATTTCAGATTCACCCATTCGACAACATCGCCGTGAACAGTATATCGTTTCCGTCAACCTGAGGCGAGTGAAAAATAGTTTATTAAGATGCGTTGTTGGGGTGGGAGAGTGGGTGGGCTAAAATTGAAATCGCATTGAATTTGGAGAATGCTTGTTATTTTCTTCATATTATGTTACCAATGGAGATAATCCGCAAAAATCATGAACATTTGTGATAAATAAACAGCATTTGCGACTTGTAATTTGGTGTTGTCTGTTACGAAATTCAGCCGATAGTGGAAAATTTTATGTTAGATAAAGTGTTAAAGGGGTATTAGAGACTATAGTGAATTCTAATAAAATAACATAAGAGAACTTGAAACTTCTCAGCAGGAAATATAATTGAGTAGAAGAGAAAAATATTAAATTAAACTGTACTATGAAACACAGGAGATCTTGCGAGATATGTTATTATTACCTGTCAATCAAATTACCCATTGTTCTAAGCAAACACGAGATTCGCTTGCAGGTGTACATTCCAATAGTTGAGAATTTTGTACCAAACTGTTAAGGTAGGATCTACGCGTTGATTGAGGTTACTAAAGTTTCTCTCTAATTACATTTATCCCCATATGTTTGGGTGTTAGAACTTCATCTGGCCTCTGGGAGTAACGTGATGGAATGTTCAGCTGATGCGAACTTGACAACTGGCAAACAACTACTTCCATTTTATTACACGCATGTTCTATATAATCCCCATCTACAGCAACACCAAACCACGCAGAAAATGAAAATCTGTTCCGCACATATATGCGAAACGGAAATCGTTGACGGACTATTTTTAAATAGAAGCGAAATTTCACTGGAATTTTCTACAAATCGTGCAACGCAATTACAATTTGAATCGCTAGCGATAGCTAAAAATCATCCCCCGAGTTCCAATGAGTTCTATGTGCCTACTGGCACATAGAACACATTGGAACTCAGGGAACGAAACATTAACACGGGTTCCACTCACAGATTTGGTTGGCGATAAAATGTGTTTATTTCTGTTAGTAGTTGTAAAATGATTTGTTGAGTGTCCTTCTAATAATTGTTTTTTATAGACGTGAAGACGTGTAATAAACACAGAAAGACACATGCTTGTGACTGGGTTAATCGATATGGCATTTGTGCCATCACTGAAGGGTAAAACTCGAGGCCTGTGGCCTCTCGTTCTATCTTTCCACGCTGGCACTCGTGCCATATCGATTAACCCATTCACACGCATTTGTCGTTCTGTCGTCGCCTGCGTGCTTGAATGTCCTATGTCCCGTATGGGACATAGGACATTCTAGCGCTCAGGCGACGCTGTGTTTGTTCTGTCAAATCATACCTGTCACGTTATGTTTATCCAATTTCAGACGGTGCAATGATTTTTTTTTTCGAACGTGTTGGTTCATTTTATTGGCATTGTTCAAAATATCACCGTTAGTTTTTGCCACGAAAATAGGAAACATATACTCGAAAAGTCGCTACTTACTTGATCGTAGTTTTCAATGGGATTTCAACAGAATCTAGAGCTAAGAAGCCCGAATCTTTATATTGGGGAGTCGGTTTCAATAATGGTTTATCTTGTAAAATAACGACGAACGAGCAGCAGATACAGTAGAAAGGTTGTTGAAAAGTTTGAGAAAAAAATTAGTCGAATTGAACGAAGCAAACACGTGTGTTTGTGTATACAGACTCAGAGTGAAATTTCGTCTCTCTCTCATTGGTCAACCACTGGTTACTATATAATACAATGCAATACAATACACTTTATTCACTTTTCGGAATAAATACACAGTGGGCTTTCGCCCATAAGTGGAAACAAAATATGAGTGGCGCTTGCGCCGATATGCACGAAACCCTGAAATTTCCCTAACTTGTCCTTGTAAAAATTACTTGGCCTGTGACTGCAAACCCTGCCAACATTCATATGATATCAGCCTACATGAACAGAAGTAGAGGACATACATGATATGAAGTGTGGAAGTTCTTGAAAATTATCGTTAACATTTTTCATTTTGACCAATGAGAGAGCGAAGTAAGATGGACACACCGAGTCGTCGATCTTGACTTGTATCGACTGAAGTGATGAAGTTTACGAAATTATGTGAGAAAAAGTAAATTTAGATAAAATAGATGTCGTAAAGGTTGTTATGATATGATTTTCGCAAATGAGTGCCGTTTATTTGCTTAAGTATTTGTTATTTTGTGGTTTTCTAAAATAATCGTTTTGGGAAGTGCCATACCCTGTGTTTCTTTATTGTATTGATATTTGATGATGGTTCCTGTATTTAAGAATATTGATCAAACTACGAGAGCCAATGACTGAGGGTACATGAACCAGTTTCGACGATTTCAGGTATTAGTGTAGATAATTTTGACATTTGGGGCGAGTCCCAGACCCCTCCTACTATGACAAGTTCCCAGGCGCGTAGCCAGAATATCAAAGTTGGGTGGGGGAGAGATATAGCTAGGCGTGCAAGTTCAGCGATCCTACGAAGGGGCGGGGGGGGGGGGGGGAGTAGCCGCTACGTTCAGATCACTGAACTACTTGGGGCATACAGAATAGGATGCGCAGCGTCACCCGAGCCACGTTGCGGCGAGATGGGGCGAGCGAAAGAGTGAGACACCCCTCTTGCTGGAGGGAAGCCTCCCACGGGAAAAGTTTTGAAATCCGAGACAAAAAAAGGCAATTTCCTTGACTCTGAGTCCATTTGTGTCCATAATTTATAAGTTGTTAAAGGCATCAATAGTTAGGCAGCATCACCTGGGGGTGGGGGTGGGGGGGGGGGCTTGTGCACCCCCTCAGCTCCCACACCCCTCGCTACGCCACTGGCAACGCCTCTGTTTACTATTAACTGTATTTTGTATTTCCAAACATATATGCGTTTCAGTACAAAATATATTTCTCGTTTGTTATGAACAATTCTTCGTGATATGAAGAATGGATTCCGTAGTCCATGGTAAGCTATTGCTCATATAAGCCAGGTTCAAAAGGTACACGTTGTTCATGTGTCATCAGTTTTCCTGTCTGTGGGGGTTCTGTATGAATCCCAGGACGTTGAGCAGGGCTCGTTTACTGTGGTAAACAAGTTTTGTTTTATCGGTAAAAAAATTTCAAGTAGCCAACGCCCGGGTGGAGCACTCCAACGTGGGCACCATTCGGCTGAAGATTAAAAAAAAGGAAAATATTCTAAAACTGTTGATCATGGCTGACAATTTTCGCCATTGGAAGTGATTTACAGGAGAATTGGCTCCCCGTGATTTCCGAAAGCTGTCAGTAAATCCTACTCTAAGGGTATGGGAATTTCATATAAAAATTTCATATTACGCCAAAAAAATTAAAAATCTGTTTCTCAGGCCCTCCCGCATGGTCCTTTTGGCTGCCGCATGCTCTCTTTTTATAACCAATGTAAACTAAACTAAAAAAAAAAAACTAAATGGTTTATGTCTGATATTTTACCAAAGTTAAAAAAAAGAATTGATAAATTTGCCCCTTGAGTGGAAGAAGGCTTTGCAATGCTTTAGCATTGCAAAACCTTCTTGCTCTTAAGGGACGAAATACACCACCACCTATGCTATTACGTGGATTATGAGGCCTAAAACATAAACCAAGAACATGAATTTTTGTTGGCAAAGAAATAATTACAGAAATAAAAAATGAAATAAAAAACCGTTCTCCCGCATGCAATTTTACGTATATTGGCCTGAGAAACAGAAGTTCTACTTTGTTTGGCCTTAAAAATGGAATTTCGAAATGTTATCTAATTTGTATCATCGATGTGTTCATCATTTTTCAAACTTCTGTTCCTGTCGAGTAATATAAAAATACAGAAGCTGGCTTTTTACAATTTTTTCCCAATTAGTTTCAACGTTTGACTATTATTCTCTATTGGGGTGAGGCGTTTAGGTTACCGGTTCTCGTCAGATCACCGAAGTTAAACAACGTCGAGCCGGGTTAATCCTAGGATGGGTGAGCGATCGATTCGGACTCCCGCGTCGTCTCCTTGGGCACTTAACCACGATTGTCCACATGGGGGCACGATGGCGCCGTGTACTAAGGCGTACTGAACATTGATGGTGCGCCATCTTCAGCCATTCTAACCCTGCCTGTGCTGCAGTGAGGAGTTACGATGTTGGGGAGCTGGCAGCTGCTCGTCGTTGCTCGGTGGTTCTCTGTGGGTATTCCGTAAAACTGTCACCGACGCGATATGACCTTGGCTGTTAAAGTGTCGTTAAACCTTAATAAATAAATAAATATTCTCTGTTGAAACCCATTCAAAAACTAAGAAAACGGGTTTTTCACCATCTTTTGGTCTTCTGTAACCTTTTTCATGTTCATTATATCAGCAGTGTTAGTATCGTGGCATACAATACAGACACTGTTCTTTCCATTAACTCTTTTGGCGCGACAGGCGACTAAAGTCGACAGACGGCAGACCGCGGAAAGGTACTGCAGTAGTCATTTTAGCCAACTGTGTGTGTCAATTTCCAAGTGCTTTTAACCCTTTACCCAACGCAGACGATATCAGAATTTATTATTTTAAGTATGAATTTTTCAAATTTTTCAAAAAATTTTAACAAAACCATATCATGTGACCTCTCGTTGAAACGAGCTCGTTCCAACGAGGGATCACATGATATGGCTTTGTTGAATTTTTTTGAAAAAATAATATTTTTTCAACTGCTGAAGTTGCATATTATGCGAGGGTGGGGGTGGGTTGGGGTGGGGGGAGTGCGGCGATTCGTTGGGTAAAGGGTTGAACAAACATACGTATTCCTATGTTTCATGCACCATTTGTGTCCTATCCATGAACAACTATATTTCCCTTGAATGTATAAAGGTGCCATTTAAATATATACAGGACATCATTTGAAAAACTGTCAACGAGATCATTAGAACATCTTTTAAAATAATAACGCTTTAGTCTAACAACCTATACTTTTTGTAAAATTCCTGATGAATATTAGGCGCTAAGAATTCTGTTTCTCAGATTATTCCGCGCCAAAAGAGTTAATGTAAAAGTTCTGGAGGTGAGATTTGCTAATTTTTTTCCTGGAAAGAATAAAAACTTGCAAATTACTGTAAAATACAATCGCGAAAGAATGAGCCAGATTGGACGCTTAATGTTGGTAGGTGTGATGCCGACAGATATTCTTATTGACGCTTCATCTATGAGATAGGTTGCTTCTAATTAGTTTGCCATAAAAAGACAAGTTTTCCTTTATTATGAACGAAAAAACCCAGATTCCTTTCTTTTATGAAAAGAAGCAGAATAAACTTGGACTTTATTTTCTATTGATGTCTCAAACGTTTTCTCTACAATTACTTGCTCCCTAATTGGATCGTCCTCGCAAGTCCAATTAGTTCGTGAATATAATACAGACACCGTTCCTTCCATTAACATAAAGTCTTGGTCGCTTTTGGTCGCAGTATCAGAGACAACAACTCATAGCTAAAACTATATATATAATAATATGTAATTTCAAGGGCGATAACGTTATCGAAAATAGTTTTCATGATGATATATATATATATATCTCGCTACTGTGAAGTGATCTTGGTCATTTGAAATTATTAAAGAAACAATATCGATTGCATAAGGAAAATATACGCTTATATTAAAATATGCCGAATTTAATATGCAATTTATGCATCAAGCGGAAAAAGCAGACCACGTTCGTCTGCGTCCAACACGGTTACCCCTTTTTTCATCTAACGCATATTAAATTTCTTCACTGCACGACATTTCTCCAGATAACTAACTTCCGCCGAAGACTGCAAGGATTCACGTCTCGATGAGGGGGTCAGATCGGCGATTCAAACTCGCTGCCTGCGGCAGCTCGTTTGATCCGGCATCTTCCCTCCACAACCCGACGTGATACTACGACCCAGATCACTTCATTGTAGCGATAAAATATTTATTATATGACTTATAGTTCAACATCGCATGCCAAGGCTAGCATTAACAATTCCCCCAACCCCTTTTCCGATAAAGTGGATTGAAGTAAAAAGGAACTATTTTTGTTCACACTTATTTTGTAACAACAGGTCTGGGGAATCCCCCGATGCGCATGATTACGTAACAAAGTGAACAGTCAACTTTCAGTCAACCCGATCTGCCGTTCGAGCGCACTCATTCCAGCTCTGAGTAAAGTACAGTACGCGGAGGGTGTATTATCATTAAAACACCCGCAGAGTGGAGATTCCACTCAAGCAACAATTGAAAATTTATTGCAGAGCATAACCATCACAAGCAGAATTCCAGCCAATGGACCTCCGGGTTAAACCCTGAGGTCCATTGGCTGAAACATAGTGTTTTATGTCCATATGTACAGAAGTTGAAAGTGATACTTTGGGTGATAACCCCACTCCGCGGGTGATTTAGTTACAATACACTCTCCACGTACTGTACTCTCCGCGAACGGAACAGCCAATTATGCGAATTCGAACGTACCCGTAAATAGTCCGTCAAGCTACAGTGATACGGTATCCGATTCTACACTGAATTTTCCGGGGACCAGGAAAAGATCACGAAAGAGTAGTGATATTTTGTGGTCAAATTACATAGGCCATATAATAAAAATCAAGATTGCCCGACTTCGAAAAAAGACTTTATTTGAAAAGCCGTTCAGTTATTTGTTATAAAAGGATAAAACATTCCTCTTGTGAGAAAATATCGGTTTTATTGAAATCGCTATTAATCCAGAGGTTGGAAATTCGTCTGACTTTGAAGGGTCCAGTGGTGTACATATTTTCCATCACGATATTGTCATATTTAATTACTCCTTGCAGTCTTCAGCGGAAGTTATTTCGCTGGAAAAATGTCGTGCAGTGAAGAAATTTAATATGCGTTAGATGAAAAAAGGGTTGTAACATGTTGGACGCAGACTAACATGGTCTGCTTTTTCCGTTTGATGCATATTAAATTCGGCATATTTTAATATAAGCGAATATTTTCCTCATGCAATCGATATTGTTTCTTTATTAATTTCAAATGGCCTTAAAATAGCAAGTAGCAAGGTGAAGAGCAATTATAAAACATAATCTTGAAGAGGAGGCTGGTAGTGCTTCCTGCAATGATAAATAGTGAAAATTGTATTCGAGTGTGGGGGTGGGGGCTAGTTTCATTCTCTGGCCGTTGGTAAAACAAAAGAACAATTGAACCTTACACAGTTGAAAATGCTTCTTGGCACTTGGTTTGTTTACATTTTAGGTTTTGTGTTAATACCTCACCCCTGATGATAACCTCCGTATTTATTTATTTATTTATTTATTTATTTATTTATTTATTTATTAGGGTTTAACGATACTTTAACAGCCAAGGGTATATCGTGTCGGTGACAGTTTATGATTCTTATTTACTTATTATTTATTTATTGGGGTTTAAGGTCACATACTTATGCACAATGGCTAATCATCACCGTGGCAGTTTTACGGGTGGAGGAAGCCGGAGTACCCGGAGAGAACCACCTAGCAACGTCGAGCAGTTGCTAGCTCCCCAACATCGTAACTCCGCACTGCAGCACAGACAGGGTTAGATTGGTTGAAGACATGCGCACCATCGACGTTCAGTACGCCTTAGTGCACGGCGTCATCGTGCCCCCATGTGGACAATCGGGTTAAGTGCCTTGCCCAAGGACACAACGCGGGAGCACAGACGGTCACCCATCCCAGGACTAACCGGGCTCGAGGTTGCTCAACTTCGATGATCTGACGAGAACCGATTACCGCAACTCCCCCCGCGCCCCCGATATCCTTCGTGTCACTTCAATGACATCAGTTGTGATGGTCCATATTCAATATATGGGTGTAAAACACTAGTATTGCCGACCTACAGCCTTGCGGCTGTAGGTTGAAAATATTTATTTATTTGAATACCCCGCAGATACGTTTTTGAGACAAGAAAACAATGAGTTATTCAAGAATTTGCTTTAAAAGTGTCGTCGGTTTTTCATGTTAGGTAAAGGGTTAAATAAAGCACAGTCATGCTTCCAATAAAACCAAAATCTTACATCATCAGTGGTGGCGCCAAGGGGGGGGGGGGGGCTACAGCCCCCTCCCCCGTCGGAGAGGGCCGCCCCCCCCCCCCCCCCGTCGGAGATTTTTAGTCAGTCCGTCGGAGAGTCTCGTAAACCCGACTTCACAGTCATGCTTCCAATAAAACTAAAATCATACATCATCAGTTGGTGGCGCCAGGGGGGGGGGGCTACAGCCCCCTCCCCCGTCGGAGAGGTCCGCCCCCCCCCCCCCCCCGTCGGAGATTTTTAGTCAGTCCGTCGGAGAGTCTCGTAAACCCGACTTCACGAGAAATTTCCGACAATCGAATGTAGGTATCTCGTCTTGTGTCGATCAAGAACGAGGTATATGGTTCTTCTTTGTAAGGCATTATGACAGTTGTTATCCAACTGGCGTTCCATTACTTGAAGTCCAGTTTACCAATTTTCACTCATTTTCCTTCGTTTGGGAGATCAAATATTATAGCTACCCTGTCGGAGAAGTCAGTCCCCCCTGTCGATAAATCCCTGGCGCCACCCCTGTACATCATCAAAGTCAATCAAAAATTAAATTGCATGGTCACGTACGCTATAAATAGAACACATGAACCCAAACTTCCCCTTTACGTAGAATATAGAAATTGACATAACAGTTTGTACTGTCCCGGAAATTTCCGTAACTGATCGACAGCTAGATCGTGATGTAAGAGGGCTGCACGCCTCTTTAGAAAAAGTGTGTATATCAGCGCCTTAAAGTTAATTTGTTTACACGAGACAAGTGCTTGCATACAAATGGTATTTGGTGTATTTGGGTATTTTTGCATAATGAAAAATGATGTTTCATCAAATCGTCAACTTATTTTTTTCAAATTAGCGACTTTTTGGCCCATAAAGTGAAGAGTCTTTCAAGTGAAGATCAAAAACAATATGTTTAACCCTTTACCCAACGTAACGGCCAAAAACCGACCTGCGCTATATATTCTCAAAAATCGCCAATTAATTTTCATTATTTTTTCATTTTTTGTCTCAGAAACATAGGTTATGTCCTAGTGATTTCTTGAGTCAAATTTTCATGATTTTTAGCTCAACTTTGACGTAGTCAAATTTGAGGTTTTGTCATGACCCGTCGTCCGTCTGTCCCTCCGTAAACAATTCAATACTGCTCGGGCTACAGGCCGTATTTATGAACCGATCTTTACGAAACTTCTTGGGTACCTTTGTTATCACCGTGGGACGAGAATAGGTGTTTTGGGTGAGGTCCGAAATCCACAATGGCCACCAACAGCCATTTCGTATCGAAATTAGTGCAATCAGTTTTTTTACAGAACTTCTATACGGCTCGGGCTGGAGGCCGCATTCATGACCGATCTTTACGAAACTTCTTGGGTACCTTTGTTATCACCATGGGACGAGAACGAGTGTTTTGGGGCGAGGTCCGAAATTCAAGATGGCTGCCGGCAGCCATTTTGTACCAAAATTAGTGCAATCAGTTTTTTGTACAGAACTTCTGTATGAAAGTTCTGATTTGAATAAATTTTTGTATGAATGTTTAGTAACATGGAATACATCACATACAATACGGGTTTTTTTCTCGGGCAGAAATTATGCAAATTAGATGAACTTTGATTTATATTCAGTGCTACTTATACACTGTAAGTACACGTGTCAATACGGCTCAGGCTAGGGGCTGTATTTATGAACCGATCTTCAAGAAACTTCTTGGGTACATTTGTTATCACCTTGGGACGAGGGCGAGTGTTTTTGGGTGCGGTCCGAAATTCAAGATGGCTGCCGGCGGCCATTTTGTACTGAAATCAGGTACAATCAGTTTTTTGTACAGAACTTCTATATGAAGGTTCTGATTTGAATAGATTTTTGAATGAATGTTTGGTAACATCGAATACATCATATATAATACGGGTTTTTTTCTCGTGCAGAAATTATGCAAATTAGATGAACTTTGATTTATTCAGTGCTGCTTATACACAGTAAGTGCACATGTCAATACTCCTGGGGCTAGAGGTTGTATTTATGAACCGATCTTCACTAAACCTCTTGGGTACCTTTGTTGTTACCTTGGGTCGAGAACGAGTGTTTTGGGGTGCGGTCCGAAATTCAAGATGTCTGCCGGCGGCCATTTTATAACGAAATTAGGTGCAATCAGTTTTCTTGTACATAACTTCTAGGACTACGTTTGTTATCAGCATGGGGTGGCAACGAGTGCTTATGGGCTCGGCCCAAAATTCAAAATGCCTGTCGGCAGTCATATTTACGGGAATTGTGTGTTTTACATTTTTTGTACAGAACCCGAAAAGAAGATTTTTTAGGTCAGTAATGTTTGCTATAAATTTATTGGGTGCATTTGTTATCAGTGTGGTTTGAAAACAAATATTTTTGGGTTCAGTCAGACCCATTCGGGGACTCAAAAAGGGAGGTAATTAAACTTTTTTTCAAAAACCACCAGACAAAATAATGTTTTTTGAATTGAGCATCCCTAGGATGTGTATATTCAAATGTGTTGAAGCCAAGCTCCTGTGTTAATATTTGGTGATGTTTGTGGCGGGGGGAGGGGGGGGGGGGGGGGGGGGTAAACATTATTAGCAATACCTGATTTTCTATTTCCAATGAGAAAAATAAAACCTCCTCACCCGTGGGAACCCTATGAGCTAAAGATAAAAAATTCAACTACCTATATTTTAAGAAGGACTGGACAAATATTTATTAATTACTATGAATCAACTTTAGAACGGTTTGAATCAAACAGGCCAAAACGGTTGCTGACATTTGGCTTATGGTGCACCATACAAGGATCCCCATTGTAACATTAACCCCATAAAGATTTTTTTTTTAGTTTAGCATCTAACTGTCGCCCACATTTACAATACTTTACCTGTATATTTGTTAAAGGCTACGGTCAGTATTTATGTACAGAACTTTTCAATACTTTACATGTACCTTTGTTATCAGGTCATTATCTAGATGTGTGTCATTGCTGTGTCACATACTATACATGTACATGTCTAGCACAAGTTGAGCTACAGTGTTATTGACACTTTCATTTTTTATTCAAATCTAATCATGGCTGCTGCGAAGCAGCCATGAACAGATTTAATGAAAAATGTTTTAAATGTACTCAGCGGGTTAAGAGTTAATTAAACCGACTTTATCCTATAAATGGCCTTTTATTTGAACAATAAAGGCATTTGATAAATTTTTGCTTTATTCACCTAGTAGGGTGATAAATTTTTCCCGTAGGTTTAACACTGAAAGAATTTATTCCCCTAGTAGCGACGGACTTGTTGACCTCTGGCCTCTACCACATTTGTCTAGCATAATTAATAGTTCGATTGTTGATTTCATTAAATCTTTTTGAAAGTATTACACAATGCCAGTAGAAAACACACACACTGCTCATATAATAAAGCAATTTTGCAAGTTTTGCTCAAGTTTGTAGAGGAATTATTTTTAGACAGAAATGTATTACTGCGCCTTGCTTATTTTTGCCAATTTTGCTGGTCGATCGAATTGGACCAATGTGCTCTTCACTTCTCGCCGTGTTTTGTAGCGAATTATAGCAAGATTTTGCCGCGACTGCCCTGTAGAAGATTTATGGGATAAACAAAATAAACGTACAGTGTTTTCAAGTAAAAAATTTATTCTACGAGTAGGATTAAGAATGAAACCGACGAGCCTCTGGCTATACGTTTATTCTATATGTACAAAAAGTTTTGCGTAAAGAAGTTTTCTGTCCACGAGCAGCCAACAAAGTAGAAACCGAATTGGAAAGGATGAGGGGCGATAATTTAATCCTACAGCCCTACTGAGATGTGGAATTGATAATACTAATAATAATTTATAAGCTTTACAAACACAAAAGTGTTCTTTAACTTTACAATTTCAAAAACATGATGTATTTAATCGGTAAATTAGGAGTATTGCTACCAGAATGCGGTGGCTCAGTGGTTACGGCATTGAAGTTCAAACCGCAAGGACCACGGTTCGATCCCCGCCAGGTGTAACTACGTTGTGTCCTTGGGCAAGGCACTTCATCCCGATTATCCACGTGAGGGGGAGGGGGGGGGGGTGTGGCAGTGGCGTTGTGTACTTAGGCGTACTTCACGTCGATGGTGCACTTGTCTTCAACCAATCCTAACCCTGCATACGCGGAGTTAGTAGGTTGGCAGTCTGACAGTTGCTCACCGTTGCTCGATGGTTCTCTACGAATACACCAGCTTCATTCATCCGTAAAACTATCCAGCACGAGGTGGCCCTAGCTGTCGAAAGTGTCGTTAAACCCATGAATAATTAAATGAATAAATAAATAAATAAATAAATAAATAAATAAATAAATAAATAAATAAATAAATGCCTGTTGGAAAGGTGTATTTTCATGCTTGTATTTTCAGGCCTGTGTGGTCTTTCTATTCCTCGGTAGACAGTTCCACAGAGAGGCACAGAGACTGCCCTGCCACATGTGGCTTTCACTTTATACTTCGGTGTTACCATTAAAATTTCGTCACGCGGTCTTTAGGCTGAAGCCGGCACATGCCAATTCAGCAATTATATTCGTTAAGATGATGTAAGGCCATGTAGACATTTGATAACCCGTAGACATGATTTGTCTCGAGTTCTCTGATACATTTGCAGCCAATGCAGGCTAGGTAGGCCTGGTGTTATATGGCGTATTTTTCTATTCCTTGTCACCACCACTCCGGTTACACAATTCTGTGTGTGCTGTTGTTTTCCAATGTTAGTGTTGGGTAAGTAGGGCCAGGGGGAACTTCGAGATGCGATTCGATTTCGAATATCAAATTGGTATTGGGTTCGATGCGAAATCGGCGATGCGAAATCGGCTTCCCCATTAGTTTCCCCCGTTTCCTGCTCCCATGGCGCCAACCATGCTAATTCCAGACTCACCAGTAACTACCACTGATGAAGCAACGGTTTCCAGGCAATCTCGACGATGAGCTGTTGCTAGCTGCGAGTCCAGTGCAGTGAATAGTAAGGACAACCCACTCACTAGTTTCTGTTTTAGAACTGTAACCCTTAGTGGGTAATAGTCCAGCTACATCATCAAGGCATGCCTTCGAAGAAGGCATGCCATGATGATGTAGTTGGAATATTCTATCAGACGGGGCTTGAGTCGTTACAGTCACAACAAATCAGGTTTACAACACTCCCTTCCCCAATCGAGCAACTTCTTTATAGACACCCCTGGTTCGATTTGAGGTTCGATGCGATTTCGAACAATAGACCTAACTCAATTCGAGATTGGATTCGAATCGAATATGTGTACGCATATAATACGTGTGTGTGATGTGTGTATGTATGTATGCATGTATACATGGGCATATGTTTGTATATATACATACATATATATGGGTCCATGTATATATATGTGTGTGCATGTGGAGGAATTAATGGCTCAAAAACAGATAACTTGTTACATTTACTCAATGTCTGACTTATCCGCTCAATGTCTGTATGTTTTTAAACACAAGTCTACTCTATAATTATGTATGCACTTTACCGTGACCGCTTAAAGTAATAGCATAGCATTAGTGTCTTATATATATCCTATCGTAGGGGGCGCGGTGGCTCAGTAGGTAGAGGTGCAGGCTGCAAGCCGAGAGGTCCTCGGATCGAATCCCACCTGCGGCAACCACGTTGTGTCCTTGGGCAAGACACCTCACCCTCATTGCCCACGTGGGGGAACGGTGACGTTGTGTACTAAGGCGTACTGCACGTCGATGGTGCACCTGTCTTCAACCAATGCTAACCCTGCTTGTGTGGAGTTGGTATGTTGGGGAGCTGACAGTTGCTCGCCGTTGCTCGGTGGTTCTTTCCGGGTACTCCTGCTTCCTCCACCCGTAAAACTGTCGCGGTCATGGTTAGCCATTGTGACCTTAAACACCAATAAATATACACATATTGTGGGAAGCGACTGTCGCCTCCTGAAGATGCTAATAATTGTTTGTATCCTATTGTATTCATTATACGGTTATTTTATTTATTTTGTAAATCTCCCCGACAGCCGATGGTGTAAAGTAATGTTCCTGAGAACTTTCAACTCAAATATCAAGACGGGATGGATGGTCCAAGTGAGGGAGCTAGTAGAGAACTACTCATTGGAGATCTCGGACCAAGACGTTGGGGCAAACCAGGGTAAAAAAATCATCAGAGAAAGAGTCATGGAGGATTGTAACCGTAATTGGCGAGAGGGGGTCAAATCAAAGAGGTCTTTGGGTGGCCTGCGTGATAAAGAGAAGCCTGGGTTTGAAGAGTACCTTGACGGCACCTTTGAGGGCCACTGTTGTTCAAGCTGAGGTCGCGGTCCCTGGAGCTGAGGGGGAAAATTGGGAAAAACAGTGCAAAGGAGTGCCAGATGTGTAATTTGGGCGTGGTGGAGACCCTGGAACACTTCATTCTAGAATGCCCAAAATACCAGTCTAAAAGAACAAGATTCACTGGGAGTATAATGGGGAAGTGGGATGGGAGAATGAAGGACATGTGGTTAGGGGGCGACTCAAAGGGGAGGGTTAATATGCTAATCGGAGAGATTGGGAAGAATGGGGCAAGGGATGTCAACAAGCAGTTCGTCTCCGAGTGTTGGGAGGAGAGAAGAAGCGTGGGAATAGGGAGGCAGTTGGGAGTACAGGAGTAACCAAGGCCTTCTCATACGAGAACCGCGACAAATCAGCGGCCGGCCGAAGTCTTATTATTATACTTGTATATAACTGCAGTCTTCGAATAAAATTCTGTTCTGTTCTGTATGTGTGATTCGCAGGGCCATTTCGGAAACTACAACACAAACCAAAAGGGTGAATTCGCCCTGTTGATAATTCAATGACTTTCAGTGTCCATTACAGGCCTGGACAATTCAGGCGAACGATCGTTCTGCTCCCCTTTAGGTTACGCAAACAAAAATTGAGGCGAACAGACTATCGGTAGGCCAATTTTTTTTTTACAATCGGCATATCAGATGCCTGAACAGGAAGTAGTACACATACAGATATTAAATTTGTGCTTATTATTCAGCTGTAAGCATAGTCCAAACACAGCCTGAAAGTCAGGAATATAATTTTTTGGTTTGGTACGTCCTTGAAAGGACGTACCAAACCAAAAAAATATATTACAGACTTTCAGGCCATGTTTGGACTACTGCAAGCATAATTAATGTTGTTACAGTTTATGGAAATTGAAATGCACTGCAGCCTGATGTATGATGGGGCCACAACCAAATCAATTCTGGACCTATTCACCACTATATGCAATGCTGCCAATAGAAGATGCGCAACTCTTGTATGTAATGCTGCCGACAGAAGAAGCACAACTCTATATTTCTAGTGATCGCATATTTCTGTTTCGTTGATATTTTTATCGTCTGAAGTCATCACATGCTGCCAACAGAAGGGGCATAACTCTACATTTACCGCCCAAACCTTCCCACCAGCGCAGGCCTACGGCTTTCGGGATATGCCTGTGACATATCGTGTTTGGATTTTTGGTTAACCAACAGGTTAATGAAACAAATTTACTTAACCTTCAGAATAGGTTAATGAACAACTAAATGGGTAACCTGTTAATGGGTTATTCAAAATATGGAATTGTTAAGGTCTGCATTAAATTGCAGGTGAACATCCCAACATACATTAAATAAGTTCGCCCATTTTCCTATTTACAGTATTGTATAAGATAGTGCCATTCAGTTCGTAAGGGTTGATGGGGTTACCATATTGTACACAATTGATTTGGTTACAAATGTCGAGATATCAAATTTAGCGTTAACAGTGTTTCTGTGTTTTCTTGAAGATACGATGCAGTATTTTACGCATGGTAATCAGCTGGCCCTCGCTTTATGATGTTCTATAGATTTCTTGTCAAAGTAATGAGGTTTTTCACATAAAAGATTCCATCCTAATCCGCTTCATCTCAGAAGTAGACTCGGAAAGAATTTACTACTGAAAACGATTACGATTCTCTCTTGTCTCGGATAAAATACACATTTGCGAAAGTATCGTTTGGTACCCTTCAGACCGTAAGTTATACAAAATTACAGTGGAGGTTGTTAAATGCCCATTTTATGCATGTTGTAGCCCGACAAGTCGGCGGGGGGGGGGGGGGGGGGGGGGGGGATGGAAGTCGTTAGTCTCTCTTGTTATTATAATATATATCATTAATATGAGGTTTTACAGGTTAACAAAAGAAGTCTTGTTTAGGCCGGACAAAGTAAATCTTCTGTTTCTCAGGCTATTTTTGTAAAATTGCATGTGGGTGGCGGTTTTTTATTTTATTTTTTTTTTTGTAATTATTCTCTTGCCGTCAAGAGTTCATGTTCTTGGTTTGTTTTATATTTTAGGCCTCATAATCTACCGAATAGCATGGGTGGTGGAGTATTTCGGCCCTTGAGTGCAAGAAGGCTTTGCTATGCTAGAGCATTGCAAAGCCTTATTGCACTCAAGAGATCTACTTTGTGGGGCTAACTTAATAATTATACTTTTGTGAAGAATGTTTCCCTGTTCCTCCCTTCCTATACAGAAACGAATACGGTCTCTCCCAAATGCCCTTCGAAAGCCTGTACTGTTCTACAAATAGTATAATAAACAAATCGTAACTAAGCGAGCGCTAAGCCTTCACTCTAAAATCAGTTGGGTTAAAATTAACCCAAATCGACTGGGTTGAGTGAATATGAACCCAATTGGGTTCATATTCACTCAACCCAGTCGATTTGGGTTAATTTTTAACCCAACTGATTTTAGAGTGTACTTATTATACGAGAAAATGAGATACATGCATTGGATTTCCGGTATGATGGCCATATGGCATTAAGGTGTGGAATTGTCAGCACAGATTCCCTCACGTTACTTGTTCGTATAACTATGTGTAGCACTTGAACGGAAGCTCCTTTGTTTTTGCTCTCGAAGATGTTTGTAAATCCCTGAATTTTTCATTTCCACTTCCGACACGAGGTGACCCTGTGTATTGATGGTGTCGTTAAACCCCAATAAATAATTAGATACTCATTTCTACATCCTTGCAATCACTTCGAAATATACCTGGAAGGCCCTTGAATTGTTCCCTTTTCAAGTGCACAGTCCTTGCATTGATACAAAATGCTAATTACCTTTCTGATCTCGCCACCTACTTTCCTAAACAAATGGGTTCTGTAAGTTTCCCTACGTTCAATCTTTCAGAAGGTTGTGTACTCACAGTCAGCACTTTTTGAATTTTATTCTCCTGGTTTATTTTCTTTGACACGAACATGTGCTATTTGCCTTAAAGTCCGTCGTCTTGTTTGTGTCGCATAGCAATTAACGTTTGAGATGATTTGTGTTATTCCACAGGGAAAGTATTATTTTCGGCGACCATTATTAATCCAAAGTGGGTGTTGAATTACTGTACGCACCACGGAAAGATTATATATCAAACATCGTTAACATTAACGGGATTACAACCCCATCTAAGAAGCGACTGGAAGTAAATGACTTAATTTTCTTTTCTTATGCAGTAGCTCTTGTGACCAATTTCTCATGTCTTTGGCACTTGGTAAAAGAGATCTGTTGCTTCAAATTATCTTGAACACGAGCCGGTAATGACCCAAAGTACATTTTGAATTTAAAGTGCACACGTGCATGGATTCTTTTGGGTGTTTACAGGTGCCGAATATTTTTGTAAACTTGCATGTTGGCGGGCGGTTTTTTATTTTATTTTTAGCTGCGACTAGCAGCTCAATAAGTGGCAAGGTCGGTCTGTCGGTCTGTCTGTCGGTCGGTCTGTCGGTCTGTCTGTGACCAACGAGTTTCAAAACTCAATAACTTTTGAAATACTTGATGGAATGACTTTATATTTGGCATGTAAGTGTATCTTATTGATGTCTAGCCACTGTTCAATGTATGTGTTGTTCCAAATATTTTTCTTGGAGTTATGACCCTTGATGAACTTAGAATTTTGTGAGATTGCACCACCCGTCGCAGCTACGGCGTCGATGTCGCGATTTTTTTTATGTTTGTAATTATTTCTTTGCAATCAAAAGATTATGTTTCTAGTTTGTTTTAAGTTTCAGGCCTCATAATCTACAGAATAGCAAGGTTGTGGTGTATTTCGTTCCTTGAGTGCAACAAGACTTTGCAATGCTTCCGCATTGCAAAGCCTTGTTGCACTCAAGGAATAATTTTTAGCAATTTTATTAACTTGGGTAAAATGTCACGCATAAACCATTTAATTTTTATTTTTTTGAGTTTGCATTGATTATAAAAAGAGAGCCAAGAGGCAGCCAAATGGACCATGCGGGAGGGCCTAAGAAACAGACTTTTAACATTTTTAGGCCCGATCGACGTGACTTAAAAATGGATTTAATTCTCAGATCGTTTTACTTTGTCCTACTATATTCATCTTATGATCTGAAACAGTCCGAGTGCTTAGGTCATGTACAATAAACTATTGTTTTTTTTTCTTTTTGATACCCCCGGCTTTACCACAGATGTATAGGGATCCTCGTGTTCGTCCATTCCGATACAGTTGTGGCCAAGGTTAATAAAATCCCTATCCCCCCCCCCCCCCGGAACAACAAATTGAATCTGAACCCTTTATGGATGCTGCATACCAAATATAAAACAATTCATATAGATATTCTATGATGGCATGGTTTTTCGTGCTCATTCTACCTGTTTTCGAAAAAATTGCGTCTCTCTTCCTCAAATTATTTCTTTTTGTACTCCTTTCACAATTAGTCTTGTTCTGTTTCCAGCTCATAAAGGGTCTCCCTTCCGATCTCTGTAGGAGCCAACTCCTCGGCAAAACTCTGTTCCAAGGTAGAGAAAAATTAGGGTCCGACGACTCAAACACGCTATCCTTGAACTCTGCCTTCATTACTAGGGCCAAGCTGCTCTTCTCCGACTCTACCCCATGGTATAAAAGATCCAGGCTTGTCCTGAGCATGACCACGGATTTGCCATTCTCCTCAGGATAAACCACCCGCGAGGACGGAACCGGGCTAGGAGTAAGTGTTTCTGGAGCCTAAGGTATGGGGATAGAAGTAGGCACTCGATCCTCCTCCTTTTCCTTCTTCCTATTCTCCAAAAACTCTGTAACAGATCGAGACAGAAGTGTGGGAATCGAGACTCAAACCGTCGACCTCTAGTACACAAAACGACCGATTTACCACGAGATTAAGAGATCCGGATCAACCAGGCGAGTTGGTAAATGGCCCTTATACTTAGACCGCTACACTACTCTCACGTTTTTTGCGACTCAACCACGGACAATTGTTCGACAGATTCGACCTCAGAGCAGTCGGAAATATCCATAGTGCATCACAAAGGTACTCGCAATACCACCAATTGTTGACGGCTGGTCAGCTATACTAATATAACGGATCAAGAGAGAAGTGCGGGTGTCGAGACTCGAACCGTCGACCTCTAACACACAAAGCGACCGGTTTACCCCGAGAGTAAGTGATCCGGACCAAAAGACTGGTTGGTAAATTGCCTTTATACTATGATAACAACCTATTCTACTATATAAAAAAAACCTATGACATACATTTTAGCTTTACACACCAACCGTGGTGAACACGTCAGCAATGGGATTTCAGTAGTTAAAATTTACACCTACAGTAGAACTACATCCACCTGAAGCTGACCTTTCATGACGTCGAACTGAATGCAAACTTGTCTAAATTTATCGCTCGTCGCCTCGCGAAGAGTGAAATGAAAGTGGCAATTATTTATTAAATGGGTTTACCTCTCAAGATGCCAAAAATTAACAAACATGCATTGTGTCATGTTAATAAAGCATCCGTAACTCAAAATCGTATGTTATTATGCTATTAAAACGAAAAAGGCTCAGTTTCTTCTTCCATTTCGTTTCGGCGATAAAATTGCCAGCGGAAGTACCGCCCACCGATGCTTATGTAAACAAAAACAGATTCGCACGTATGTACGTCTGGTGCTCAGTAAAATCGAGAAAAATTAATAGCGACTCTTAATAATCTGACGATCATGGTATAAATAAAATATACCCAAAGTAGCTTGGTGTACCAAATGTTCACCCCTCGTGGTGAACATTTGGTACACCAAGCTATTATGGGTATGTTCTATCTTTATACCTCGACTAGTCGGGGTGGGGGGGGGGGGCATCTCATCAGATGGCAGAGGGCCCCTTATTCCTCTCTTTCTTCTTAGATGTGCCATCATCCACAGTAAACGATGCGAATGGTTACAAAGTGTGCAGTGATCTTAACTATGGCGTTGCGCTGCATCTCTCCCACATATAGGCTCTATCGATAAATGGATTATCACCACCTGATTCCCAGAACTCTTCTGCGCTGTGGAGATTAATATGAATTACTTCCGATTGATGTGTTGAATTCTTTTGATGAGCTGGTTTGCATCGTGATGTTGTTGAATCCATGGAATCGCGTTGTCAAAAACTGCGACCATAAATGGAAAGCCCCAACTACTGCCTAACTAGGTCTTCTCGTAACTTGAATACACTGGGGTCGTACTAATGGTGTTAACGGTCGCGTCAGTTTGTTTGATGTGCAGTGCGCAAGCTGATGTTCATTGTAATGTTTGTTGTCATGCACATTTGTCCTGAGGCTGGACATCGCAGGCAGGACTGTCCTCCACCAACCCAACCCGGGTTGATGTAGGAGGGCTCCGTGGTGTTCTCCCTTGGAAAAAGTTATATCACGCTATCAAATGGAGTGGTAATGTATACAATACCACAAATACCAACCGGCAGTAATTAGTGCAAAAACGACAACTCACTCTCCGATAGACGCTATACCAGTATCAGCAGTGGTGCGTGCATTGAACTATTCAGGTGTTATGTCGACTACTTGTTCCAACCCTTAATAATCCATCAAGGGCTATTGACTGCAAATCATTTATTCAACCCCACTCCATTAGCTCAGACAAGCGTGTGTTATTGGTTGACTTCTCACATCAAGAAAACAATCAGATATCAAATACACCTGTTTGTAAATTAATCGTATGTTCTTAATTACTGGGTGGGGATAATTGAGATGTAATCTTACTGTCTTATGATGTATAATCTCTCAAGAAAGAGTGAAAAAGAGAGGAAAAAGTTTGAACCAATAATTGAGTGATCATCATTCAGATTAATACATAGAGGATATCTACGCTGTTTTAGTGAATATCGGGAATTATCTCATTAGTGTGGACCCGAAAGCACTCGCAAAAGCGCTCCTGAAAAATATAACTTTCAGGTCCACACGAATGAGATAAATAGAGGATATGGAATGAGTGTTTTTCTCATATAATATTTATGAAATGAGTCTAAGAATTTTCCGTTTGGGCGAGCCTCTGGCGAGCCCAAACGGAAAATTCGGACGAGTTTCATAAATATTATATGAGAAAACACTCATTTCATATTGTATTTATCATATGACACACACGCACAAATTAGCCACTTAGTATGACTTTTTAACCCATCTCCTAACTTGAGTTGCAGACGGCACTTGGAAAAAACATCCTCGTATAACTAACAATTTTCATTTTTTGCTTCTAAAACATAGGTTATGACCCCTCTTTAAAACGAGCTCGTCGAGCTCGTTCAAATGACGGGTCATAACCTATGTTTTGGAAGCAAAAAGTGAAAATATGAAAAAAATGAATGACGTTTTTCTTGTAGGTAAAATATTAATTCAATATAACCCACCCCAAATAGGGCAGATAACGTAAATTCTCCCTACTGAAATTATGCAAATATAACCAAGTTGTATTTTGTTTACCCAATCAAATTGTCCAGTTTTGAAATTGACCAATGAAAGCTCCCAACTCCAATTATGCAAATTATGAAAATGTGGCCCAGTTGTATTTTGTTTAGCCAATCAAATTGTATAGTTTTGAAATTGACCAATGAAATTGACGGAAGGTTTTATTTATCACTGATTAATATGAAAACAAAATATCAAACGTTTTAAAGTGAACAAAACGGACGAGTCATATGATAATTCCCGATATTCACTAAAACAGCGTAGATTTTCTTTTTATTATATGCTGCGTGAATTTTACTGCGCAATATTCAGCCCAATTCGACTACAAAAAGTTTCAAGACAAAAAAACTGCTGACTGTTCCCTCAAGGCGACGTTCAAGGCGACGTCATGCGCCACAGCGTAACGTCATTTATGAAGCTACTTCCCCATGGGAACCCTGGGAAGTGAAGCAGTGCTTGTTTACTATGGTAAACTAGCTCTGTTGTACAGGTAAAATATGGCCCAGTCACCAATGCTTGGGGTGGAAGTCCTCTAAAATGGCAAAATGCGTATAAACGATTGACTAAACTTGGCTTTATCTCCATGTTGTGGTCATGTTGTGGTCATGATTAGCCACTATGCAGAAATATGTGACCTTAAATACCAATAAATAAATAATTTAGGAAGCTCGTGAAAATAAAACTTTCGGGTCCACACTCATGAAATAATTCCAGATACTGACTAAAATAGAATAGATTTTCTTTTATGTTATATGCCACGAGACATTTTATTGCACAATATCCAGCCCAATTCGACCCCAAATGCGCACTTTCAAAACATTAACCAAGACCAGCTGATCGTTCCTCTAATGCAAGGTAGCGTTGCGTCATTTAGGAAGCTACTGATGAATACTTCTTGGTAGATATCGAGAAATATCTTTTAGATAATTTGCGATAATTCACAGTCTAGCATATAATACATGTCAAATATTTTTTTTAGATTTATGTACTAGATTTCTTTATTATTTTGTGACCATACGGTAAAGACGGACAATATACCGAAAAATCGATCCGAACCGAACCGATACCGAATCGAATCCATCATTAAATACCGAAATTCATTTTTCCAACATTTGCTACTTATAAGTCCGTGTTGAACCAAAGTTAGCATGTGCTATTAAGTATTGAGTCACAAGTACTTGATGCATGCAAAAAAAAATCCCGTGTACCCGTGGGAATCCCAGGATCTAAAAATAGAAAAAAATTCAAACGCCCATATTTCCAAAACTGCACAACTGTTAGTTGGTATAAAGTATTCTTTGTACCAGTAGAATGGAACCATCGGTTGTGTCAGGGTGTTCTGTAGGGGACATCGATTCAGCATATTTGCAAAACTGTTTTAAAAATTGTTCCCCGAAACCACTGATCGGAATATTTTCTTATTTGATATTTGGTATACACCATCCATAGAGGAGTCATATACACTTTTGTTAAAATTAAGCCCCTCGGTTTATATTTGGGCTTAGTATAGGAGCCCGAATTTTAACTTGGGGCAATATAGGGAATAATCTTCAAAAGTATTCTTCTTTAGAACCAGAATCTTATAATATGTGTACACATCATTGTTGGGTCAGATTCCAGTTTGTTCAAATCAAGTCCTTCAGTTAATATTTGGGCTTCCTATGGGGGCTGAATTTTAACTAGTGCAAGGGAGGTACAGATGCGGGCTGCAAGAAGAGAGGCTCTCGGCCCGAATCCCACATGCGGCGACCCCGTTGTGTCCTTGGAAAAGGTACTTAATACGGATTGCCCACATGGGGGGGGGGGGGGGGGGGGGGGGCACGGTGGCGTTGTGTACTAAAGCGTACAGCACGTCGATGGTGCACTATTCATAAACCAATGCTAACCCTGCTTGTGTGGAGTTGTACGTTGGAGAGCCTGACAGTAGCTCGCTGTTGCGCGGTGGGTCTCTCCAGGTACTCCCGCTTCCTGCACCCGTGAAACTATCCGACACGAGGTGACCCTGGCTGTCGAAAGTGACGTTAAACCCTGATTAATAAATAAATAAATAAATAACTTAGTGCAATATGGAGAATAATCCTAAAAAATCTTCATTTTCAGATCCACGAGTTAGAATCTTTCGACAGCAGCCTTGGGGTGGGGAGGGGGGGGGGGGGGTAGTTCGAATTTTGTTCAAACCAAGTCCGTGGGTTAATAGTCGGGCTTCCAGCTGGAGCCCGAATTTCAATATGAGGATAATCTTCATTTTTTTTTTCTTCAGAAACACTAGTTAGAATCTATTGATATATTGCATACTGACAGGTGGTGGATTCAAATTTGTTCAACTCAAGTCCATCAGTTAATAATTTGGCTATCTTTGGGAGCACGAATTTCAACTTGTGCAATATTTGAAATAATCCTTAAAAATCTTCTTCTTAAGATTCACTCGGCAGACTCTTTTGATATTTGATATACAGCATCCTTAGAGAGTTTCTAAGTTTTTATCTAACGATCATATACATTTTGGCTTGAAAACCACGAAAAACGTTACGTATCACATAATGTGTTCCGATTCCTTATCATATAGACGATTCATTCTGATTCCGTATCATATAGATAAATATTCCGCAAATGGTGTCTGCAAGTAAACACCGAGAAATCGAAAGTCATCATATTCAATAAGTCTGGCAGGTTATTGAATAAACATAATTTTGTTCTTGATAACCAACCGCTAGAAGTATTTAAAGAATATCGCTATCTAGGTCTAAATATATTATTATCTGGTAAGTTTGGTCCAGTCCAACTGGCGAATAAAGGCCGGAATAACCTATTCACCCAACGAAAACATCTACCTCGTCCGAAATGAATGCCCAGACCAATATGAAATTGTTCAACACCACCATTAAACCTACAGTCACGTATGCGGCGGAGGTTTGGGGCCCACTTTCGCTGAATACGGACCGTCTGAAAAGTAATATAACATTGGAGCAATTTTACGATACCCAACCGTATGGGAAATTATCACTTCGCTTCTGCAAACAAACATTGCTCAGCAATAGATATGGCTCAAATATTGCCGCACGAGGAGAGCTTGGCGAGTATCCGCTTTATATCTACGTCATTGTACAAGCTGTTAGCTTCTGCTTCATCTTCTCGAACTCAATCTAGATAATTTGGCTAAAAAATGTCTGGTAGACTCCAGGACTGGTCAGGGATCCCTTTGGAGTTTGCGAATGCGAGGTATACTAGCTCATCTAGGGTTTATACATGTGTGGGAAAGCCAGTCCACACTCAACTGTAGGGGTCCCCTACATGCAACTAAATCTAAACTGCAAAATCGTTATTGTCAATGGTGGCAGGGCAGATTGCAATCTGACAGTAAACTGGCGCTCTACCGGAAGATAAAGCAGGATTTTAAGCTTGAACTATGTCTTCTGCTACCTCTGGATTCCATTGAACTTGCAAGACTAACGCAAATTCGCATTAGCTCGCATCCTCTAATGATTGAGACGGGACGCTACAATAAGGGGGGTAAACTACCAAAAGAAGCCCGTATCTGTCCTGTTTGCTCCTGTGGCGTGGAGAATGAAACACATTTCCTCCTGCAGTGCAAAGAGTACGCCCCGCTGCGAATAACACTTTTCGAGCGAATAAGAGATATTTGTGGCATTTACTACTCAAACCTATCACCAGAAGCATTCATGGCTCACTTCTTCCAAACACTCGATTATGAAACTACCCCTGAGATGATCAGATTTATCAATGCGGCGTTTGACTGTAGGAAACTGTTAGTACAACGACCCATTGCCTTTTATTTGTTAGTTGGGCCTATATATCCTAGAAATATCACATTGTTCAGTATATGCTCTTGTTACTTTTCATTTCATATGATGTGCGTTTTGTTTTTTCGTTTCTCTGTCTAACTGTATTTTTGTTACACATTTTTGTTTTCTGTTATTCATATTTGTTGATGTTGAGACAATAAATATCTTATCTTATTTTATAGACGACTCGTTTCTGGGAACGCAACGGGCTATAATAACAGGCGCATGAATACAATCTGTGTGCGTTTCAGTGATCGACTCAGCTGATCGCCTACAAAAGAAAACAAAATTCCTTACAATTAGCGACAGAACTATTAATAGCCAATGACCCCCCCCCCCTCCCCCTCCACACACACACACACACACACACACACACACACACACACACACACACACACACACACACACACACACACACACACACACACACACACACACACACACACACACACACACACACACACACACAATAAATAGAAACAGCACAATTAAATATTACACACTTGTAAATTCAAGCGTATCATCATAGGAAGTGACATTGAGAGTGAATAATTTTACAACGCAACTTTGAAAATTTGCGGCGACCGCATTACTCATTGTTTGTTAAAGTGCACACAATATTGTCCCCCTAAAATATGTTGTTTTTTTAAAACACATTTTTTCTCGCCCAACATTATGTCTCCAAACTGTATTAATCATTAAAGATTTAATCTGTTTATATGACAGAATTGTTAGATAAATGAATTATCATGATAATGTGCATGTCCTGTGAATTGCATCAGATTCTCGGTGGTGTCCAAAATGGGATCACAACTCGGCGAGTTGTGATCCCATTCTGGACACCACCGATCATCTGATGCAAATCACAGGGCATGCACATTATCATGATAATTTGTCTGTACAAATGAAGTCCCTGGGGTAGTATTGGGGTTCCCTATTGGAGCCTGAATTTTATCGAAGTCCAATATGAATGCCGAAAGGAAGATGAACCAAGTAATCATGAGGACTTCATCTAAAAAGCTAGATTCCAGCCATCGTTTTTGACGGTGTGCAATGGTCTAGTGGTTTAGACGCTGGACTCCTGATTGCCAGGCGGTGTTGCCGAGGGTTCGAATCCCGGCGGGGGATGAGAAACCAACATTCAAAATTCCTCTAAAACGTGATTGTGTCATTTGAAAAAAACACACACAAGCCCGTGCCAGTCTTCATCCGAGGCCATCCACAGCACTTTCGTCGTACTGTAGCCAGCGCGTTCCACACTTTCATGCTGCTGCCGAAAGGAAGATGAACCAAGTAATCATGAGGACTTCATCTAAAAAGCTAGATTCCAGCCATCGTTTTTGACGGTGTGCAATGGTCTAGTGGTTTAGACGCTGGACTCCTGATTGCCAGGCGGTGTTGCCGAGGGTTCGAATCCCGGCGGGGGATGAGAAACCAACATTCAAAATTCCTCTAAAACGTGATTGTGTCATTTGAAAAAAACACACACAAGCCCGTGCCAGTCTTCATCTGAGGCCATCCACAGCACTTTCGTCGTACTGTAGCCAGCGCGTTCCACACTTTCATGCTGCTGCCGAAAGGAAGATGAACCAAGTAATCATGAGGACTTCATCTAAAAAGCTAGATTCCAGCCATCGTTTTTGACGGTGTGCAATGGTCTAGTGGTTTAGACGCTGGACTCCTGATTGCCAGGCGGTGTTGCCGAGGGTTCGAATCCCGGCGGGGGATGAGAAACCAACATTCAAAATTCCTCTAAAACGTGATTGTGTCATTTGAAAAAAACACACACAAGCCCGTGCCAGTCTTCATCTGAGGCCATCCATAGCACTTTCGTCGTACTGTAGCCAGCGCGTTCCACACTTTCATGCTGCTGCCGAAAGGAAGATGAACCAAGTAATCATGAGGACTTCATCTAAAAAGCTAGATTCCAGCCATCGTTTTTGACGGTGTGCAATGGTCTAGTGGTTTAGACGCTGGACTCCTGATTGCCAGGCGGTGTTGCCGAGGGTTCGAATCCCGGCGGGGGATGAGAAACCAACATTCAAAATTCCTCTAAAACGTGATTGTGTCATTTGAAAAAAACACACACAAGCCCGTGCCAGTCTTCATCTGAGGCCATCCACAGCACTTTCGTCGTACTGTAGCCAGCGCGTTCCACACTTTCATGCTGCTGCCGAAAGGAAGATGAACCAAGTAATCATGAGGACTTCATCTAAAAAGCTAGATTCCAGCCATCGTTTTTGACGGTGTGCATTGGTCTAGTGGTTTAGACGCTGGACTCCTGATTGCCAGGCGGTGTTGCCGAGGGTTCGAATCCCGGCGGGGGATGAGAAACCAACATTCAAAATTCCTCTAAAACGTGATTGTGTCATTTGAAAAAAACACACACAAGCCCGTGCCAGTCTTCATCTGAGGCCATCCACAGCACTTTCGTCGTACTGTAGCCAGCGCGTTCCACACTTTCATGCTGCTGCCGAAAGGAAGATGAACCAAGTAATCATGAGGACTTCATCTAAAAAGCTAGATTCCAGCCATCGTTTTTGACGGTGTGCAATGGTCTAGTGGTTTAGACGCTGGACTCCTGATTGCCAGGCGGTGTTGCCGAGGGTTCGAATCCCGGCGGGGGATGAGAAACCAACATTCAAAATTCCTCTAAAACGTGATTGTGTCATTTGAAAAAAACACACACAAGCCCGTGCCAGTCTTCATCTGAGGCCATCTACAGCACTTTCGTCGTACTGTAGCCAGCGCGTTCCACACTTTCATGCTGCTGCCGAAAGGAAGATGAACCAAGTAATCATGAGGACTTCATCTAAAAAGCTAGATTCCAGCCATCGTTTTTGACGGTGTGCAATGGTCTAGTGGTTTAGACGCTGGACTCCTGATTGCCAGGCGGTGTTGCCGAGGGTTCGAATCCCGGCGGGGGATGAGAAACCAACATTCAAAATTCCTCTAAAACGTGATTGTGTCATTTGAAAAAAACACACACAAGCCCGTGCCAGTCTTCATCTGAGGCCATCCACAGCACTTTCGTCGTACTGTAGCCAGCGCGTTCCACACTTTCATGCTGCTGCCGAAAGGAAGATGAACCAAGTAATCATGAGGACTTCATCTAAAAAGCTAGATTCCAGCCATCGTTTTTGACGGTGTGCAATGGTCTAGTGGTTTAGACGCTGGACTCCTGATTGCCAGGCGGTGTTGCCGAGGGTTCGAATCCCGGCGGGGGATGAGAAACCAACATTCAAAATTCCTCTAAAACGTGATTGTGTCATTTGAAAAAAACACACACAAGCCCGTGCCAGTCTTCATCTGAGGCCATCCACAGCACTTTCGTCGTACTGTAGCCAGCGCGTTCCACACTTTCATGCTGCTGCCGAAAGGAAGATGAACCAAGTAATCATGAGGACTTCATCTAAAAAGCTAGATTCCAGCCATCGTTTTTGACGGTGTGCAATGGTCTAGTGGTTTAGACGCTGGACTCCTGATTGCCAGGCGGTGTTGCCGAGGGTTCGAATCCCGGCGGGGGATGAGAAACCAACATTCAAAATTCCTCTAAAACGTGATTGTGTCATTTGAAAAAAACACACACAAGCCCGTGCCAGTCTTCATCTGAGGCCATCCACAGCACTTTCGTCGTACTGTAGCCAGCGCGTTCCACACTTTCATGCTGCTGCCGAAAGGAAGATGAACCAAGTAATCATGAGGACTTCATCTAAAAAGCTAGATTCCAGCCATCGTTTTTGACGGTGTGCAATGGTCTAGTGGTTTAGACGCTGGACTCCTGATTGCCAGGCGGTGTTGCCGAGGGTTCGAATCCCGGCGGGGGATGAGAAACCAACATTCAAAATTCCTCTAAAACGTGATTGTGTCATTTGAAAAAAACACACACAAGCCCGTGCCAGTCTTCATCTGAGGCCATCCACAGCACTTTCGTCGTACTGTAGCCAGCGCGTTCCACACTTTCATGCTGCTGCCGAAAGGAAGATGAACCAAGTAATCATGAGGACTTCATCTAAAAAGCTAGATTCCAGCCATCGTTTTTGACGGTGTGCAATGGTCTAGTGGTTTAGACGCTGGACTCCTGATTGCCAGGCGGTGTTGCCGAGGGTTCGAATCCCGGCGGGGGATGAGAAACCAACATTCAAAATTCCTCTAAAACGTGATTGTGTCATTTGAAAAAAACACACACAAGCCCGTGCCAGTCTTCATCTGAGGCCATCCACAGCACTTTCGTCGTACTGTAGCCAGCGCGTTCCACACTTTCATGCTGCTGCCGAAAGGAAGATGAACCAAGTAATCATGAGGACTTCATCTAAAAAGCTAGATTCCAGCCATCGTTTTTGACGGTGTGCAATGGTCTAGTGGTTTAGACGCTGGACTCCTGATTGCCAGGCGGTGTCGCCGAGGGTTCGAATCCCGGCGGGGGATGAGAAACCAACATTCAAAATTCCTCTAAAACGTGATTGTGTCATTTGAAAAAAACACACACAAGCCCGTGCCAGTCTTCATCTGAGGCCATCCACAGCACTTTCGTCGTACTGTAGCCAGCGCGTTCCACACTTTCATGCTGCTGCCGAAAGGAAGATGAACCAAGTAATCATGAGGACTTCATCTAAAAAGCTAGATTCCAGCCATCGTTTTTGACGGTGTGCAATGGTCTAGTGGTTTAGACGCTGGACTCCTGATTGCCAGGCGGTGTTGCCGAGGGTTCGAATCCCGGCGGGGGATGAGAAACCAACATTCAAAATTCCTCTAAAACGTGATTGTGTCATTTGAAAAAAACACACACAAGCCCGTGCCAGTCTTCATCTGAGGCCATCCACAGCACTTTCGTCGTACTGTAGCCAGCGCGTTCCACACTTTCATGCTGCTGCCGAAAGGAAGATGAACCAAGTAATCATGAGGACTTCATCTAAAAAGCTAGATTCCAGCCATCGTTTTTGACGGTGTGCAATGGTCTAGTGGTTTAGACGCTGGACTCCTGATTGCCAGGCGGTGTTGCCGAGGGTTCGAATCCCGGCGGGGGATGAGAAACCAACATTCAAAATTCCTCTAAAACGTGATTGTGTCATTTGAAAAAAACACACACAAGCCCGTGCCAGTCTTCATCTGAGGCCATCCACAGCACTTTCGTCGTACTGTAGCCAGCGCGTTCCACACTTTCATGCTGCTGCCGAAAGGAAGATGAACCAAGTAATCATGAGGACTTCATCTAAAAAGCTAGATTCCAGCCATCGTTTTTGACGGTGTGCAATGGTCTAGTGGTTTAGACGCTGGACTCCTGATTGCCAGGCGGTGTTGCCGAGGGTTCGAATCCCGGCGGGGGATGAGAAACCAACATTCAAAATTCCTCTAAAACGTGATTGTGTCATTTGAAAAAAACACACACAAGCCCGTGCCAGTCTTCATCTGAGGCCATCCACAGCACTTTCGTCGTACTGTAGCCAGCGCGTTCCACACTTTCATGCTGCTGCCGAAAGGAAGATGAACCAAGTAATCATGAGGACTTCATCTAAAAAGCTAGATTCCAGCCATCGTTTTTGACGGTGTGCAATGGTCTAGTGGTTTAGACGCTGGACTCCTGATTGCCAGGCGGTGTTGCCGAGGGTTCGAATCCCGGCGGGGGATGAGAAACCAACATTCAAAATTCCTCTAAAACGTGATTGTGTCATTTGAAAAAAACACACACAAGCCCGTGCCAGTCTTCATCTGAGGCCATCCACAGCACTTTCGTCGTACTGTAGCCAGCGCGTTCCACACTTTCATGCTGCTGCCGAAAGGAAGATGAACCAAGTAATCATGAGGACTTCATCTAAAAAGCTAGATTCCAGCCATCGTTTTTGACGGTGTGCAATGGTCTAGTGGTTTAGACGCTGGACTCCTGATTGCCAGGCGGTGTTGCCGAGGGTTCGAATCCCGGCGGGGGATGAGAAACCAACATTCAAAATTCCTCTAAAACGTGATTGTGTCATTTGAAAAAAACACACACAAGCCCGTGCCAGTCTTCATCTGAGGCCATCCACAGCACTTTCGTCGTACTGTAGCCAGCGCGTTCCACACTTTCATGCTGCTGCCGAAAGGAAGATGAACCAAGTAATCATGAGGACTTCATCTAAAAAGCTAGATTCCAGCCATCGTTTTTGACGGTGTGCAATGGTCTAGTGGTTTAGACGCTGGACTCCTGATTGCCAGGCGGTGTTGCCGAGGGTTCGAATCCCGGCGGGGGATGAGAAACCAACATTCAAAATTCCTCTAAAACGTGATTGTGTCATTTGAAAAACACACACACACACACACACACACACACACCACACACACACACACACACACACACACAATAAATAGAAACAGCACAATTAAATATTACACACTTGTAAATTCAAGCGTATCATCATAGGAAGTGACATTGAGAGTGAATAATTTTACAACGCAACTTTGAAAATTTGCGGCGACCGCATTACTCATTGTTTGTTAAAGTGCACACAATATTGTCCCCCTAAAATATGTTGTTTTTTTAAAACACATTTTTTCTCGCCCAACATTATGTCTCCAAACTGTATTAATCATTAAAGATTTAATCTGTTTATATGACAGAATTGTTAGATAAATGAATTATCATGATAATGTGCATGTCCTGTGAATTGCATCAGATTCTCGGTGGTGTCCAAAATGGGATCACAACTCGGCGAGTTGTGATCCCATTCTGGACACCACCGATCATCTGATGCAAATCACAGGGCATGCACATTATCATGATAATTTGTCTGTACAAATGAAGTCCCTGGGGTAGTATTGGGGTTCCCTATTGGAGCCTGAATTTTATCGAAGTCCAATATGAAGAATAATCTTTAAAACTCTTCTTCTCCAGAAACGCTAGTCAGAATCATTTGATGTGTGGTATACTGAATCCTCACAGTGGTCAGTATCAAGTTTGTTCAAAGCAGGTCCATTGGTTAATATTTGGGCTCTCTATGGGAGCCCGCATTTTTACTTAATGCAATATGGGGAACAATCTGTGGAAGCGTGAATTTTAACATAGTGCAATCTGGGGATTAATCTTTAAAGTTCTTCTTCAGATTCACCAGCTAGAATATTTTGTTGTATGATATACAACATCCTTACGGGACAGATTCAAATTTGTTCATTCCAAGTCCTTTGAATAATATTTGGGCTCCCTATTGAAGCCCGAATTTTTATTTGCTGGACTATGAGGAATATGTTTTTACAACTTTTCTTCTTACTAACGCTCAATCAGAATCTTTTGATATATGGTGTACACCTTTCTTAGAATAGTCAGATTCAAGTGTGGAAAAATCAAGTCCAATAAATGGTTTACCTATTGGAGCCCAAATGCTAACCAATATGTGGAATAATCTTTAAATATCTTCTCCAGAACCATTAGTCAGAATCTTTTGAAACATGGTATACAACACCTTTATTGGTTCTGATTCAAGTTGTTTAAGATGCACCTTCTAGAATATTTTGAAACATGGTAGGGTTCAACCGATTTTCAAAAATGGTAGCTGACCGATTACCTGTTATTTGAGCTCCCAATCGGCCGATTCTGATGCCGATTCCGATTGTAATACCATGCTCTACTAGACAAGTCGAGGCTCGAAAGAACTACATTAAACTGAACATTTTCACTGTTAAATTTCGTTGACTGGGGTCACAGTAAAATTACCAGTCGCGCACACTTCAGTGGGCAGGAAACGTGGCGCTGCGTGCGACTGGTAATTTTACTGCGATCTGAGTCAATGGAGTCCAGCCTTCACTTTTCGGGTATGAACTGGAGATTGCCGCAAGTACGCTCAATTGTAAGCTTTACATGTCGTTTAACTTGTATATCCCGTAAAGGGGCATCTAGAGAGATTAAGAATACACATTGTGGTTGTTTCTGAACTTTATTGAATAGTATTATTGACATCTTTTTAAATTAACAATTGAACACGTACAGAAGATAATAAAATGCGGTTGATGAATCATCACAAAATGCTTGGCAACCATCAGTTGAACCGCTGTTCCAGGAGCCGTTGTCGTTGTCATTCTATTGCCCACAATCGGCCGATTGTGGTGGCCGGTTCCGATCATCGGTTGAACACTATATACAACACCCTTATGAGGCCAGATTCAAATTTGTTCAAATCAAGTGCTTTGAATATTTGGGCCCCCCATTGAAACCCAAATTTTTACTTTTGGCATGGACAACATAGTTATATAAATAATTAAAAACTTCATTCTTCCGTGGTGTTGATTAGCAATTGATGCTAATTTATTTATTTATTTATTTATTGATGTTTAAGGTCACATATTTATGCACAATGGCTAATCATGACCGCGACAGTTTTACGGGTGGAGGAAGCCGGAGTACCCGGAGAGAACCACCGAGCAACGACGAGCAGCTGCCAGCTCCCCAACATCGTAACTCCGCACTGCAGCACAGACAGGGTTAGATTGGTTGAAGACATGCGTACCATCGACGTGCAGTACGCCTTAGTACACGGCGTCATCGTGCCCCCACACGGGCAATGGAGATGAAGTGTCTTGCCCAAGGACACAACGTGGTTGCCGCAGGTGGGATTCGAACCGAGGACCTCTCGGCTTGCAGCCTGCACCTCTACCTACTGAGCCACCACGCTCCCCTGATGCTAATTAAATCCTTCTTTAAACAACTTTGAGCAGGTAAGCGCCTCAGGCCCCATGGGGCCTCTTGTTAGTTAGATTATTGAACAAGCCCGTCTCGAACTTTTATCAGCAACTAGTCTCCCATTTTCTATAGGATATTTTTGATATCTGTACGACGAATATCCGTGACATGAATTTTGCATAACATTACGCATATCGTTGCCCTTATTTTTCAAGAGTTATTGCCCCTTCAGTAGATTAGGGAACTTTCGAACTTTTATCCGCAACGAGTTTCACACATTCCATCGCATATTTACAATTTTTTGTATGATGAATAAATTTACTGTAAAAACACATTTGCTAAACAAAGAGCCAAAGTGGACACCTTAGGATTTGGTTGCTGATGGAATTAATAATGGCGGATTGGGGGCGCGGTGGCTCAGTAGGTTGAGGTGCAGGCGGTATGCCGAGAGGTCCTCGGTTCGAATCACACCTACGGCAACCGCGTTGTATCCTTGAGCAAGAAACTTCACCTCTTTTGCCCACGCTGTGTACTAAGGCGTACAGCTTGTCGATGGTGCACTTGTCTTCAACCAATGCTAACCTTGCTTGTGTGAAGTTAGTATGTTGGGGAACTTGACAGTTGCTCGCCTTTGCGCGATGGTTCTCTCTGGGTACTCCGGCTTTCTCCACCCGTAAAACTGTCCAACGGGAGGTGACCCTGGATGTCGAAAGTGTCGTTAAACCCCAATAAATAAATAATGGCGGATTACCTGTGAATTAGTTGCTTCGAATTAGCTTGTCATATGGCCAAGTCTCCTTTTGATACTTTTAAGAAACGAAAACAACAGACATCTCTCTGAGCTGTCTATTGTTTTCGTTTATTAAAATTAACAAAAAGAAACGTGGCTTTACTTCTGATGTCGTGGGATTTTTCTCAACATTTATTTGTTTCTTAATTGTAGGCCTATTTTGCTCCCGCGTCCATTAATTTCAAGGGAGAAATCTTTACCCAGTAACCATTATATACACAAAACGACACGCGCGTGTGACTGGGTTAATCGATATGGCACGAGTGCCATATCGATTAACCCATTCACACACGCGTGTCGTTCTGTGTTTATTACACGCCTTCACGTCTGTAAAAATAATTATTAGAAGGACACTCAGCAATTCATTTGACAACTATCAACAAAAAGAACGCATTTTATCCCCAACCAAATTTGCGAAGGGAGCCTGTGTTACTATTTCGTCCCCCTATTGGCACATAGAACACTTTGGAACTCAGTGGATGATTTTTCAGCAATCGCTTGGGATTCAAATTGTAATTGAGTTGTACGATTTGTAGAAAATTCTAGTGAAATTTCGCTTCTATTTAAAAATAGTCTATCAACTATTTCCGTTCCGCGCATATGTGCGGAACAGATTTTCATTTTCCGCACGATTTAGTGTTGCTCTTGATGGGGATTACATAGAACAGGAGTGTAATAATGTGGTAGTACGTGATTGAATGTTTGTAGAGTTTAGTTTTCCAAATCACCACAAGTTCCCGAACAGATTATTTGTGAACCGGCACATCACAGGGCTGAACAAATTTGATAAACTCTTTTGTATAGCTTAATTTGTACTTTATACGCGACATTAGTTGTGGACTGGTCATAATTCACGCATGGGTAGTGATGTCCACGCATGCGTTTACCATGTAATAAACATCATCATTAGCAAAATTTTAATTAATGAAGCCCCGGGTTGTACCCGTGGCTTCATTAATTAAATTTTTGATGATTATTCCTGTAATTAGTGTTTGGAATCTAATATTAGAAAGTGACCATGGCGGCCATGCTGTACTTTGGAAATAAATATAGTTGTAACAAAATTGGATAGCCCAACATTAAGCCCTTCAGGGGTTATCCAAAGTTTTCTTGGATAATCGTTTCTCGCACCTCTGAAATCATCCGGTTCGAATTCCAGTTTCAAACAAATTTATTTCATAAACCCGTTCGACTGTCGATTGTTTTCTTTTTCGGTTTGTTTTTAGGGATTATTTTTTTTCATTTATTATTTATTGCTTGTCAGAAGTCGGGGTTACTCTGAAGTTAAGGGCTATACTTTCGCTTTCCTTATGTGTGGGGTATTTTGAAAACAAAGTTACACACATGATCAGTAAACTGATGTTCTACGATATTTGGAATTCAAATACAAGGGCGGGATGGTTTGAGCAAGTGAGGGAGTTGATAGTGAATGACTTAGTGACATCTCTGACTTAGAAATTGTGACAATCCAGGGTACCCCCCCCCCCCCTCCCCCCCCCCCCCCCCCCCAGAGAAAGAGACGTGGAGGATTGCTATCGATATTGGCGACGAGAGGGGATTAAAGCAAATCGGTCTTTTGGGGACCAAATATAATTCAACACTCTACCAGTTAAAAAACCTTGACAAAAGAGACTGCAATCGGACTGGGCTTATCTTGGCTCAAAAGGGTTATGGAAATGTTTTTTGCATAACCTTTGTGGTGTTATCTTAAAAGCGTTTATGCATCTTTTATTAAAGGTTAATGCTTTGGATATGTGAAAAGTAAAAGCGAATAAATGCTTGGAACATCCTGAAAGTACGACGCGTTTAAAAGCGTATAAATTGTTAAACTTTTGAAAGTTAATGGAAAATCAAAACACGTAACAGGAAATTAACTAATTATTCTTTCCCGTTGGGTAGAAAACTTCCGCAGCTGAAATATTTCATTGTGTCATGGCACAAGTTTGCGGAAATTAACTATGTATATATGTGAGAGAATAAGTCTCTTGGGCATGACTTGAACTGTCAAAGGAGAAGCGAATCTTCTCGTAATTAACGCTCAATTTTAAATACTTTTTCGTTAATACAACAGAAGAGGAAAGTATTGCATTATTAAATTGTCGCGTAAGATATACTGAAAGTACAATTTTGAACATACAGTACGTGGAGAGTGTATTATCACTAAATCACCCGCAGAGTAGAGATTCCACCCGAGGAATAATTGCAAATTTGTTGCAAAGCATAACCAGCACCGGCAAAGTTTAAGCCAATGGACCTCCGGGTTTAACCCGGAGGTCCATTGGCTGAAGCATTGCTTGTGTTTTTTGTCGATATGTACAAAATTTGAAAGTTATAGCTTGGGTGATAACTCCACTCTGCGGGTGATTTAGTTACAATCCACTCTCCACGTACTGTATGACGTATTGCGCGAGCCAACTTTGTTGGGAACTCATTTGTGTTAGTAAACAATTATAATTGGCGTTGCAATGCAACAACCTCGCATTTATAGTGCCTCTCGCCAATCCCATATTATTCACAATGGATATTTCAATTAATCTCTCAAAATGCCGGAGTTCCCAGAATTCATGTGTGATAACAGAATCGAAACATGTGAAAAACTGTTGAAGTCAGATTTTTGACCCAAATATCCCAGCACGCAAAAGTAAACAAAACATATTTTGAATCGACACCACCTTTGGAAAATGCAGAAAATACAATTCTAGAAAATACAATTGTAAAAGTTTTATAGTATTGTCTCCAGATTTCCTCAGTAAAAACATATTTAAATAACTTATGTGGTGTTTTTTTTTTTGTAATGCAATTCTGTGACTCCACGCACGCACCACAACCCACATTCCAAAAATAGTATTATCAATACATGACCGTGGCGATTACATTGAAAATGTAATGATTACGATTACAATTACTTTCCATTTTTATTATTATGATACTGATTACAATTACTCAATTTTTAAACTAATGGTTACAATAATAATTACTTTCCATTTTTATTTTTACGACGAGGCTTACAGTTTCTCAGTTTCTTGTAGGCCCCTGATGAGCTTCGAGATTTGTTCGATTCCGAATCTCAAGTTGATATTTGGTTCGGTTCGAGATTCGATTCGAATCGAAAATGCACATTTCGCAGGGCCCTAGGTTTTTTAACTCTTTACCCAACGAATCACCCGCATCCGCCCGCGTAATATGCAAATTCAGAGAGAGCGCGGTGGCTCAGTAGGTAGAGGTGCAGGCTGCAAGCCGAGAGGTCCTCGGTTCGAATCCCACCTGCGGCAACCGCGTTCTGTCCTTGGCCAAGACACTTCATCTCCATTGCCCACGTGGGGGCACGATGGCTCCGTGTACTAAGGCGTACTGCACGTCAATGGTACGCATGTCTTCGCCCAATCTAACCCTTCCTGTGCTGCAGTGCGGGGTTACGATGTTGGGGAGCTGGCAGCTGCTCGTCGTTGCTCGGTGATTCTCTCCGGGTACTCCGGCTTCCTCCACCCGTAAAACTGTCACGGTCATGATTAGTCATTGAGCATAAATATGTGACCTTAAACATCAATAAATAAATAAATAAATGCAAATTCAGCAGTTGAAAAAATATTATTTTTCAAAATATGTCAACAAAACCATATCATGTGACCCCGCGTTGGAACGAGCTCGTCGAGCTCGTTCCAACGAGGGGTCACATGATGTGGTTTTGTTGAAATTTTTTGAAAAATTTAAAAAAATTATATTTAAAATAATAAATTTTGATATCGTCTGCGTTGGGTAAAGGGTTAAAGTAATGCTTACGATAACAATTACTTTGAAAAGTAATCGATTACATTACTGGTAACTTTTACTCTTTTATCGCAGTGAGAGGTAGATTATTCACACAGCACTGAATTTAAAGAAGTTACAGAAATACAGGTTGACAACGTTAAAATAAGTAAAAATTCATTCGTCAGCAAAAATCAAATAATATTACATTTATGCATCAATTATGATACACTCAGGATGTTTTTGTACTCAAACACCCAATTGATGGACATCGCTCTTACTAACAATACCAGATGCCAATTTATTGGGGTATTCACGAGAGAAGACTCCCATTATCACAGCACAGCAAACATATCACCCTCTCCATCATGTCTCTCTTTATCAAATCAGATCCGTAATTGTTTGTCCGTTATAAATCGATAGGCTGGACGGTGTTCCTTGGGTCCACACAAGCCAGAAAATAAGCAGACTGTCATCTGCAAAAATGAGGTCCCAGAGGGTGAATTTAGTCATGCTACCTTGCATAGCAGGGTAGCATCACTTAATTTACCCTCTATGAACCTCAATCTGAATCACGGTCTCAAGAATAAACAGAAAGAGCTGCCCAGAGGATAAATTGGGCCACTGTATGGGGTAGCATCATTAAATTCACCCTCTGGGCACCTCACTCTGCAAATGTCAGACTGCTTATTTTCAGGCCTGGGTGCACAAGCGTCAAATTTGCTCATAAAGTCATAGTTTATACTCACTAAGCAGGTACATTGGTCTCGAGTAGAAAAATGCTGAAACATCCTGTGTGCATTTTAGGCAGATTACAGAGATGCACAAATTGGATAACCCTGCGTTAAGTTCCTCCAAAGGTTATCCAAGATTTTTTAAAGATAACTTTTTCCCACTCCTCACTGGTTGAAATTTGAGTTACTTTTCAGCCGTTTGGGGATTGCTCTTTCACTTGCCTTATAGTTGGTATGTTTTGAAGATCCAAGTTATATACTTGACCAATTAACGTCGAAGGGATCCGTAGTGGAGACATGACAGTGTACTCACGAAGGGAGAGAAACTGATCATTGCTAAAGATAGACATTTTATTTCTGTGGACATTAACTGGAAGAGTGCAGGAAGTCCATATTTGGTCTTTATTCTGAAGTGCAGGTTCCGCAACTTGAAGTCTTCGTACTCTGTGGTGTGCATCATAATATCTTTGAAGTATGGGAGCCCGGGGGCTCAGTGGTAGACTGTTGGACTTTTATACTAGAGGACCCGAGTTCAATCCCCGTCCGGAATGATCCGCGTTGTGTCTTTGGACAAGCACTTTATCCCGGTTGCATACATGGGGGCACGATGACACCGTGTACTAAGGCGTACTGTACGTCGATGGTGCACAGGTCTTCAACCGCTGTAACCCTCTTGAACGGAGCTTGAACAGGGTTAGAATGTTGAGGACCTGGCAGTTGCTAGTCGGTGCTCGGTGGTTCTCTCCGGGTACTCCGGCTTCCTCCACCCGTAAAACTGTCACGATTAGCTATTGTGCATAAGTATGTGACCTTAAACACTAATAAATAAATATATATCTTAGAAGTGAAATTGCTAAGTGTGTATGGATTTGCCGTGATATAAGATAAGTCAGCAAATTTTGACGACTAAAAATAATTCAGCATGCTACCAGTGAAAAAAAAACACCGACAAAAGAGAGTGCAATGGGATTGGGGTTATCTTGGCTCAAAAAGGTTAAGCAATTTTTTTTTGCATTTTGCTTAACCTTTGTGGAGTTATCTTAAATTTTCAATTTGTGCATCCCTGAGATTAGATTTTTTCTGCTGAAACACGCCCAGAGGAATTTCGATCTGGACATTAAATGAGGTAAAAGATAAAGTAGAAAGGAAGAAAGGAATGTTTCATCTGATAGCACCTAGATTGAAGAGTTGTTTGCCCCTAATGTTTTTAATAGAATTTGAATTAATGTCCATGTGGAAACTCTATTCTAGGATGGCTTGCTGACTTACCTCGGGTACGGACAAGGGGTATGAATAAATGTTTCAGTTGAAATGAATGTTTAAAAAGATAAAAAAAAATAGTGCATTTAAAAAATGATGAATAATGGAGTGTGTGGCATTCTCAAATAATAGTTTGGTTAACCCTTTACCCAACGTAACGGCCAAAAGTGACCAGCGCTATTCACAAAAATCGCCAATTAATTTTTATTATTCCCTTTACCTAACGTAACGGCCAGCGATATTCTCAAAACTTGCCAATTAATTTTCATTATTTTTTTTTATTTTTTGTCTCAAAAACATAGATTATGACCCCTTTTTGGAACGAGCTCGTTCCAATAAGGGGTCATAACCTATGTTTTTGGATCAAAAAATGAAAAAAAATAGTTATTCAAGAATTTTGTTTGCAAGTATCGTCTGCTTTTCGTGTTAGGTAAAAGGGTTAAAAAAAAAAAACATAACTTAAACATAAAGTAAATCGTAACTACAAGTTTAACCCTTTACCTAACATGAAAAGCAGACGACACTTGCAAAAATAATTCAAGTGTCGTCTGCTTTTCATGTTAATTTTTTTCATTTTTTGTCTCAAAAACATAGGTTATGACCCCTCGTTGGAACGAGCTCGACGAGCTCGTTCCAACGAGGGGTCATAACCTATGTTTTTGAGACAAAAATGAACAAAATAAAAAAAAAATGAACAAAATAATGAAAATTAATTGGCGATTTTTAAGAATAGCGCTGGCCGGTTTTGGCCGTTACGTTGGGTAAAGGGTTAACAAACCATAACAACGATTTAGTAAATAGTAACTATATTTTACTAAACTATAACTGCGTTTTAGTAAATGGCAACTACAATTTAAACAATAATTCTTGTTGACGTCTCAACGCGGCCATGGAATCCTACTTATGTCTTCGCATATTACATTTCCATCAGTGAAAAATACCTAAAAAAAACACATATGTAAAAAAAAAATATATATAAATATTCTAACAAGAGAAGTAATTTGAAAATACCAAACACATACATCAGTTGATGTAAAATGTCGTTTAAGTCATTCGTTATGTGTTATTACTTTCGACAAGGGGACATATAACATTCCTTATTGATGGCATTCGGTGTGTAAGTCCGTTTTAAAACTGCCTGCAAGCAATGAGTCTTGTGTATTCTCCTATACAACATATCCTTAATGATGAGTAAACTTTACACCCGTGAATGCATCAATTAGGTTTTTATTTGAAGAACAAAACTCATCTTTTTGGTTACAATACAGTGTTTTTTTTCCATTGACGACAGTACTAATCTTTCCTCCTCTCCCCATCTCATCAAGCCGATTTGGGCAAAAAGAACCATTTATCCATTTAGTTTATCATCTCATGAAAAATATATACTAAAAAAATATTGGTCGCCATGTGAATTTTGCCTTTAAATTTGGAGCTTCCTGTACTCCCGTCCAGTTTCGCACTGAATGAAATAGACATATTTTTACCTACCCCCACCCAATTTTAATCTTCTCTCAGACATTTCAGAAGACAATTGTCACCAATATTTATATCTTTTCCAAAACATGGACTTCAAAATTTTATTTTCACTAACAAGCTCAGTTCATTTTCCACCAATCGGATAATTCCAGGAACTTTTAACCTCCATTAAAGGTTGGGGCGCATACCGCTAAAGGCGCTGTTTGCACGAAAACACTGTATTGTAACCTTTTTGCGATCACGCGTCATGAAACTGCAAATGATGCAAACTTTGACGAGATGAAGTCATGTAACCTCAAGACAGAACTTCTATTTTGAAAAAAGTCTGGATGCCTTTGTATTTGAGGAGAACATGGACGGCAACTTTTGGGTCATTACTGTTCAAATTGAGCTAGATGTTGCTGGAGATTAAGGTCAAACTTGGGAAACACGGGGACAAAGTTTGCCCAATGGGTAATTTTGGAGAATGTTCTAAAATATCAGCCTGACAGAACAAGATTGACAAGGTGTGTAATTTCGAAGTGGGATGGGAGTGCGAAGGACCTGTGGTTATGGGAGTGCATTAAAGGAGAGGATTGGTATGCTGATCAGTTAATAGGGGTATTTTTTATCCGTTACAACTCATTGCTTGGAGATGCTTGGAGATTTCACCCTGATATTGGACGCAGTCATTTTGGTATTTTTTAAAAAAATTTTTTGCGTTTCCACTTTTAGTTCAGTGATGCGTGAGACTGAATTTTGCAAGTTGGTACATTGTTCAGACATAAGAGAATGATCCTTGTAATATGCTAGATATAAACTCAAAATGGACGAATAGCTTACAATATAGTTGTACTTCAGAGGCATTTTTTATGGGCAACTTAGGCTCAAAGATGCTTTGAAACTGAACATTGAAATTTTGAACATTGTATTTTCGCAAAAGTTTCTCTTTAGAACTCTTATCTCAGAATAGGGCAATGCGAAGCTTCCAGATTCGATTCGATTTTGAATTTGGTTCGATTCGAAATCGGCTGCCCGATTTGTTTCCTCTCGGATGTTGGTATCCGTCAGCCTCATCGTGTCACAAAACGTATTGTTCGGATGAACTTGTGCCACGAGCCATACTAATTTCAATATCACGATAGTCCCAACCACTGTTGATATTCCAACTACATCATCAAGGCATGCCCTCTCCGATGGCATGCCTTACCCCCCTGCACACAGATGTCGAAATATCCAAAGTTCAGGGCGCAAATATTTCCCATAGTGCATTTAGAAATTTAACCAATTCAATCTTGTTTGACAGAGCTCAATGAGCTCTGTCAAACAAGATTGAATTGGTTAAATTCCCAGTTGCATTATGGGAAAAATGGCTACTTCAAATCTGGATATTTTGACAGCAGTGTGCAGGGGATTAATAATGTAATTGGATTATTTTATCAGCTGGACCTGAGCCATCACAGTCGGAACAAATCAGGTGTATACTGTATAGCACCCCAACCTCCTTCGGCCATCTTCAAGACGCCATTGATTCGATTCGAGGTTCGCTTCGATTTCGAATAACAAAAGTGATTCGATTCGTGATTCGATTCGAATCGAATCGAATCGAATCGAAAATGTGCGATTCGCAGGGCCCTAGCTCAGAGGTGCTTGGACCTTACCTGTATTATCGTTTCTCACAATACAGGTTTCACCAACAACCTTTTCGCCCCATTACGTCCCCTGAGTTCCAATGTGTTTTATCTGTGCTTTCCTTTTGTCACATTGGAACTCGGGAGATGATTAGTCCAAACAGACAAAAGGAAAGCACAGATAGACACACAAAATGTATGAAGCACGACTTCGAATGATTAACCACCGTGTCAGACATGCCCAGTGGCGTACCAACTCAAAATAGCGCCTATGGCATACACATATGAATTGAACAGCATGCTGTTTCCAACTTAAAGGAATGTCCTCTGAAATAAATACAGCTAACGTGGGGTCTCACTTCGGCGAGATCGCGCGTTAGTTGTTGATATTTATATCGGCGGAAATTCCGTTGAGACGTTAAAAGCATGACTGGCGTTGTAAACCAGAGAAGGCGGAAAAGCAACACGACCTCCCTAGTTTGCGCAGAAGAATTGTCTTACTGCCAGATGGCACAGAGGCTCAACGCTGGTACTATGAGGTATGTAGTCATGTTGCTCTCAGCACGGTATTTTTACATAATGATTTATATGAACGGTTCAACAGTCCGGCCACCCTAGTGCTTCTCACACAGAAACTGTTCAGTGGCGCCCCCTCTTTCAAATAGCACCCAGGGCACGTGCCGTACCTTAGGTACCCCAGTGTACATGCCGCCACATCACAGGTAGCATTGGGTCACCAGGTATATATTTTTTTAAACTGATATGAACAACTCTTAGGGTGATCTGACAGTGATTCATCGCCCCATGAGTCAAGAGAGGGATTAATGAAATAATATGGAAAATATGCCTCTATTGATCAGTCTGCTATCTTGTAGTTTACCTAAAGTCTATTGTTCTGACAATTTTTGATGAATGTCTTTCAAGTTGTTATCTGGTATTGATTTATAGATAAAATATTGCCATTTCTTTCATTATAACGTAGGTTTTGTACAACAAATTAAAAGATTACATAACAGCTGGCATGAGTAAGAAGATTGTTAGACCATGTTGAAAAATTCATCATCTCGGAGTTAACCCCCCCCCCCCCCCCCCCTCCGGAATTTATCATCTGCAACCAAGCCTGAAAATAAGCAGAATGTCATTTGCACAATAGGGCCCCAGAGAATGAATTTGGTGATGCCAAATTTACCCTTTGTGCACCTCAATCTGAATCAAAATTTAGGCCTAAAGAGAAAGAGGTACCCAGAGGGTATTGGTCCAATTATGGGATAGCATCATCAAATTCACCCTTTGGGACCTCATTCCGAAAATGACAGAATGCTTATTTGCAGGCTTGCTTAAAAGCCTCTTGCCAAGCTTTCGGTCGGTTCCATATCTTCATTAGAGTACAAAGAGACTGAAAACAAACACACAAACACACCAGTAGATAAGAAATAAATTAACCCTTTGAACGCCAGAGGGGCTGTTTTTTCCGGCCGGGTCACAAGCTACGTCATAATGTCATTAAGGGGGATGACTGCAAGGTGAATGTGTGGTGTAGACCAATCAATATTTTCAACGTGCAGCCCTAAGGCTGCACGTTGAAAATATTAATTGGTCTTCCCCCAAATAATAAATATGGACTCTTCCTATTGCTACCATGGAACTGACATGGAAGATACCACCAGGGTTCAAAGGGTTAAGAGACGAACTTGTGGAAATGCCGTTCTGTCAACAACGACATGGGGCTAGAAAAAATAAAAACTGTTGCAAAAACGTCAAGTCACTAGAGAAACAGAATTTACTGCATCCAGTCAATTCAAGTCTGTGCGAAAAGGGTTAAGGTATCAGGGAAAAAAACTATATAGAAAGAGAATTTATGGAGACTTATTTTCGGGAGTAAAATATTTTTTAAACTAATCAGAAATGGATTTTCGTAGACAGTATTTACAGATATTCATACAGGAATCCGAATAATTTTTCTAAGAAACCAGAAAAGGCGCATATGTGCTCAGCATTTAAAGTGTTCGATCAATGAATCAGAAATTGACATTATTAGCTCTGTCACTTATTTGAATGATGAGATACGTGTATAATCTTCAGAATTGTATTAGTCAGAGTCTGAAACATATCCACAGAACATGAAGACTTTTAGTTGTGGAACCAATACCTTCCAGTGAGGCCCAAATATGGGCTTCTAGCACCCAATCAATAGACAAAACTACATAACTTGTACTTCTGATGTATTATTATATTATTGTCAACTATTACTATGTTATTTGTTATACTTTACACTTGACCGTAAGGGTGTAAAAGCACAATAAAATGAATTGAAAAAAAAATAATATAAAATTCAATTCCTAACAGTACTGAAAAATACGCACTTAATGACTTCTGTTGACCGCATTGAGGTGGACCACATTTTGAACCTCCAGCAAGTTTCAACTCATTCGGTGAAGGTCCCAAGTCTATAGGTCATATCAAGCCTGAAGTATGAGCAATGAATACTTTAAAAATATTGGCTTCACCAACTCCAGTTCTGCCATATTTTGTGATGACAGCTGGAGTTCGTGACAATCAAAACGGATTTTCGCAAATCGGGACAAATTTTATATAGAATACCAGACGGACTGAAGAATTTTGATCATCTAATCCTGAAAAATTGTTCGACGCCCTCGACATATCATGTTCCATTAAAGCACTACGGGAACATAACATACCTCGAGCATGGAACAAAGATGTCTGACTCATACAAGATCAACAACAGTATATTATTAAACCCCAGTCTAAGACACGGTGTATTTCCCCCATACAATCATAGCACGTATTGTTTAATGTTTTCCTCCCGTAGAACTTTACCGATCAGCAATTCCTGTTGTGCTTTCCGTCCAGACCTAGACATCCCGAATGCGCTCAGGATTTGGTCGACGTGGACATGGTAACTCTAATTTACTGCTGAACGATTTTCATTTCGTGCCCTGAGTACATCAAGGCGCCACCTGCAATGCTAAAGCATTGCAGGTGGCACCTTAATGTTCTCAAGGGCTGTTATTCTTTTGCATATAATTGCCGAGTAACTGTTGCACTATCTAATTTATCAGCCTCGCACACGCAGGGTTAGCATTAGTTGAAGGCAAGTGAACCATGGGGATATAGCGCGTCGACCATAGATGTACAAATTGTCAAAGTAACACTTACCTTCAAGCAGTGCTAACTGTTTGTGTCAGGATGGTAAATTAGAGAGCCCAAGAGTCACTCACCATTGCTCAGTGGTTCTCTCTTGGTACTCCGACTCTCTCCACCAGTACAAGTGTCCGACATGATATGATACAAGCTGTTGAATGTGCCGCTGAACCCTAATAAACAAATAAATAAACACAAAACTATACACCTTTGACCTTTTATGTATCAAATATGCAGAGGGACAGCAGTGATCTTTAGCAAAATGTGAGTAGTATATTTTTCAGACATCAAAATATATTCTTTGAAACGCGATCGGAGACTGGGAGGCGTGAGAAAATTGAAAATCTTTGAGAAAATTTTTTATTGTTCAGGCTTGTTAGCAGCAACGCGCCCCCCCCCCCCCCCCAGCAAGATTATTATTTATTTATTGGTGTTTATTTATTTATTGGTGTTTAAAGTCACATACTTCTGCACAATGGCTAATCATGACCACAACATGGAGATAAAGTCAATGTCAGTCAATCGTTTATACCCCCATGTTGCCTATTTTAGAGGACTCGCACCCCAAGCATTAGTGACTGGGTTCTATTTTACCAGTGAAGCAGAGCTTGTTTACCAAGTAAGCAAGCACTGCCGCACTTCCCGGGGTTCCCGCGGGGATTATTGGTGTTTAAGGTCACATATTTGTGCACAATGGTTAATCGTGACCACAACGTGAGTATCAACTCAAGACCAGGGTGAGCGTTAATAAGCCATGTTGCCCATTTTAGAGAGGGTTTGCACCTCCCAAGCATTGGTGACTGGGACCTATTTTACCAGTAAAACAGAGCCTGTTTACCGCAGTGAACAGGCATTGCTTCACTTCCCGGGGTTCCCGCGGGGGCCCCCAGCAAGATGGCGGCGGCTAAGACACTTATATATAGTACAGTCGCCGTGGATTGGTCGTTTTCCAAGTGTAGGCAATGATGTCCACGCATGCGTTATCAGGTAATACAAATCATCATCAGCAAAATTTGAATTATAGAAGCACCGGGTTGTACACGGTGCTTCATTAATTACATTTTTGATGATTATTCCTATAATTAGTGATTGGACATTAAAATATATTTTTAGAAAAGTGATCGGAGATTGCGAGGCGTGAGAAAATTGAAAATCTTTTGAGAAAATTATGCTTGAGGCTTGTTAGCAACACCCTCTCCACCCTCAGCAAGATGACGGCATCTGAGACACTTATATACAGTATCGTCAACGTAGACTGGTAGTTTTCCACGCGTTGGCAGTGATGCCAACTTATGTGTTTATCAGGTAATAAAAATCATCATCTGTAAAATTCTAATTAATGAAGCATCGGGTGGTATCCAATGATTCATTAATTACATTTTTGATGATTATTCCTATAATTAGTGGTTGGACATTAACCCTTTACCCAACGTAACGACAAAAACCGGCCAGCGCTATTCTCTGAAATCGACAATTAATTTTCATTATATTTTCATTTTTTGTCTCAAAAACATAGGTTATGACCCCTCTTTGGAACGAGCTCGTCGATCTCGTTCCAATGAGGGATCATAATCTATGTTTTTGAGACAAAAAATGAAAAAAAAATAGTTATTCAAGATTTTTTTTTTGCAAGTGTCGTCTGCTTTTCATGTTTGGTGAAGGGTTAAAATATATTCCTTGAAAAGCGATCGGAGATGGCGAGGCGTGAGAAAATTGAAAATTTTGGAGAAAATTTTTATTGTTGAGGCTGGTTAGCAACACTCCCACCCCACCCCCAGTAAGATGACGGCGGTTGAGACACTTATAGATAGTAAAATCGCCGCTGACTGTTCGTTTTCCACGCATGGGCAGTGATGTCCGCGCATGCGTTTATCAGGTAATAAAAATCATCAGCAGCAAAATTTTAATTAATGAAGCGCAGGGTTGTACCCGGTGCTTCATTAATTGCATATTTGATGATTATTCCCATAGTTAATGGTTGGAATCTGTTATTATTGCGTCCGTGGAAATATTTCCCACTCGTGGCGAGTGACCAGTCCACGGAGGCCATTGTGCGTACCTACAACTCTATTGTGTAACACTCACACAAGTTGTCAACATTTCAAAATGGTTCGAAATAAAAATCGAATCAAGAAAAACATTTGAAAATATGATCTGGGCTTCAATGTTCTCTCATTTCCCACTCGGCGGGGAAGATTCTACGATGTTGTCGGGTGGAAAGTGGACAGATAATGAATGTCCACTAGATCGTGATTGAGCCGTGATCTGATTGAAAGTCCCAGTCCAGTTTTTTAATCACACTACCATGCGGTAGACAATGCTACACTCGATGATAGATCCAGGAACTTTTTTACAACACCTGTTTTTCAATTGAAAAAGTCCCCAAATAAACTTAATCCCATTGATTAGACCACCGAATGTGTCTTGAAGAGTTTTTATCATATGACTCGTCCGTTTTGTTCACTTTAAAACATTTGATATTTTGTTTTCATATTAATTAGTGATAAATAAAGCCTTCCGTCAATTTCAATGGTAAATTTCAAAAACTAGACAATTTGATTGGCTGAACAAAATAAAACTGGGCCACATTTTCTTAATTTGCATAATTAGAGTTGGGACCTTTCATTGGTCAATTTCAAAACCGGACAATTTGATTGGCTAAACAAAATACAACTGGGTGACATTTGCATAATTTCAGTAGGGTGAATTTACGTTATCTGTCCTATTCAGGGTTGGTTATATTGTATTAATCTTTTACCTACAAGAAAAACGCCATTCATTTTTTTATATTTTCACTTTTTGCTTCCAAAACATAGATTATGACCCCTCATTGGAACGAGCTCGACGAGCTCGTTCCAATGAGGGGTCATAACCTATGTTTTGGAAGCAAAAAATGAAAATTTTTTAGTTATACGAGGATGTTTTTTCCATGTGCCGTCTGCAACTCATGTTAGGTGATCGGTTAAAAAGTCATACTAAGTGGCTAAACTTGTGCGTGTGTGTGTCATGATAAATAGAATATGAGATGAGAGGCTCGCCAAAAACGGAAAATTCTTCGACTCGTTTCATAAATATTATATGAGAAAAACACTCATTCCATATCCTCTATTTATCAACTGCATGTGTTTTGATTTCTACTAAATATTGGAAATAATTATTTCACTGGTACATTTCAAAGTTGAATGAGATTGTCCTGCAGGAATTTGGGGACATTTGGGCTCCAGTCCAGAGTTTGGCCGCCCATACCTGTAACAGGTATAAAAAACGGCCCTGGATCCGTCCCTGGCTACACTAGCGAAGTTTTAGTTCCGAAACGGGGTCGTACTGTGTTAAAATATTATTTCCAAGACAACAACGTACCATAAATTAGAAGCCATCCTCAAATTTTAGGCAGAATAAGTACCCTTACACCATGCGTGGCCGTGTTGTACTGTCTTTTAATCTTATTCCCACCTATTTTCATCTTCATAATGGTTTTCGAGAAATAGCAAAGATAATGCATTGCTGTGAAATGTGGAGCGGTATGCAAATTGAATTTGCTTTTCGAATCTCTTTAATGACAGTAATCAAGAGTAGCATATAACTGGATCGCAAAAGCAATCAAATCTAGGAAATGAGTTTCCCCATTCAGGACATAATCGGCGGTGATTGCTAACCGTGCTTGTGTGGAGTTAGTATGTTGGAAAATTGACAGTTGCTCGCCGTTGCTCGGTGGTTCTCTCCGGGTACTCCAGCTTCCTCCACCCGTAAAACTGTCGTGGTCATGATTAGCCATTGTGCAGAGATATGTGACCTTCAAACACAAATAAATAAAAAAATAAATAGATAGATAAATAAATAAATAAATAAATCGGAAGTGATATGTAAGACTGAAGAACGTAAATCCCACTTAAGTCTTTGTGTAACACAATAGCAAAACTAATGCAATAAATAAAATCAGTTTTGGCTGTCGAGTCTCGCTGAAAATACAGCGAACTTATTTCACGAATGGGGAAGAAAATAAACATCTTCACAGATGAAATAATTTTGGTATCAACTCACGAAGTGTGAAATGTATTACTACATGCTTTTCATATTCGCTGCTTTAACTCTTAACCCGTTGAGTCTTTTCAAAACATTTTTCATCAAATCTAGTCATGGCTGCTATAAAGCAGCCATGACTTGATTTGATGGAAAATTTGTCTAAATTTAAAGACATCATTGGTCAAATAGTCCATTCAATTTACCGGAGAGAAGTTTGGTTAAATATAGCTACCTATACTTATTTCAGTGGTAAGATATTTTTGTCCTGGGCAGGAATATCCGCCAGCAACATGCAAAAGGTTAAAGAGGCGTTGGCAAAAAGCTCGTCTTGAGACTTAACAGTTTGAAATAAAATAGCTGATCTCCGTACATTATAAAAATAATGACTGGGCCTCAGGAGAACATTGCGGATTGTCTCCCCGTAATACCATTGGGGGTCCAAGGGGCGACTGTCTGTTATGTTCTCCCCAAGCCCAGTCAACATTTTTTATTGCACCGAACGAACATGTTCAATGCACCCACTTTCTAAATATCATTTTTGTAGTTGGAACAGCGAATCTCAAATTTCGGATCGAATCAAATCTCGAATCGAATCAGGCAGAAGCTTTCTAATTGAATCGAACGGAATCTCGAATCAAATTTCGCGCCTCTTTAAGTTGTTGATATTACATCTTTTTCAGTCGTAAATATTACCAATCTTCACTAAAGTTTTGTATTTAATGAAGAATTGTCTGCTTGGGCAAGTCCAGGGGCGGACTGGGCCAGGAATCGTTTCCAGGAAATGTACAAAGGGGGCCGGACCCGGACAAAAGTTTGATACTTTCAAGTAAAAGAACGCTGCTCCCCAACAGCTGAGCGATCAATGACAGCCGACACAGAGAGCATTTTGATGGTATTTCTGTGTCATCTTTGTCGCTCATTTGGCAAAAATTGTTTCACTGAAGGAGGCCCGAACTCATCGGGCCGACCATAGTTCGGCCCAGTGGAAGAAAGTTTCAATTTTTCGAACCGAAAGAACCCTGTTTCCTTGCATCTGACAGATTAACCCTTTACCTAACGTAACTGCCAAAACCGGCCAGAGCTATTCTCAAAAATCGCCAATTAATTTTCATTATTTTTTTCATTTTTTGTCTCAAAAACATAGGTTATGACCCCTCGTTGGAACGAGCTCGTTCCAACGAGGGGTCATAACCTATGTTTTTGAGACAAAAAATGAAAAAAAATTAGTTATTCAAGAATTATTTTTGCAAGTGTCGTCTGCTCTTCAGGTTAGTTAAAGGGTTAATAGAAGATCAAACTGCTGGTATATCGAAATGCTCTCTATATGGACTGCCAGTGGCAGTCTACATAGAGGGTACTTCAATAAACCGACAGTCTATGCAATCAGATCCATTTCGCCTTCTGGTGATTTTCACGAAATTTCATGCACCAACAGGTGCTGTGTACGCTTCATTAATTTTGGGGGCCTCGTAATAGGGTACCAATCGGGAAATTTCACGGTGGACCATATCGCCAGTCCGCCTCCGGGCAAGTCAACCAAACACCCGAAATATTCCCGAACAGGATCGAGTTGTTTCGGAAGCGGAACCTCCTTGAACTGTTTTTCTATCATCAGGTACAGAAGAAGATTTGAAATGGAGACACTTTGTAGGAGTTTCGAAACTTTCCCAGTCAGTAATTATAGAAGTTCCCTTAGTTGTGTTAGAAGAATAAGTGGTTCAGAAATATTCCATAATGAAAACAAAATGTATTATGAAGCGATCGAAGTCACCGTGATTTATTATTTACATCATCGTATCTTCAACGATGGTGCATATTAAGAACTCTAAATCAGTACGACCAGCTTTTATGCAGACGGCAGTTTTTAATTCTAAACACAGTCTCGGATACAGTGGGGATTACGGGAGCGTGAGAAGAATAATTTTCAAGTTAATTTATCAGTATTATATTGAATGTAGCCTTTGCACGGATTTTACACTAACCCACTTTTTGGTGATCAATGCCCAATTGATGTTCTGGTAAAGCCAAACAGCTGCACGAAATGCAACGACCTTTCAACACACCTGGTACAATTACATTGTGATTGCACTATCAAGCACACTTACAACATTCTCTACAGATGGGCAGAAAAAAAGCAAATGCAGTCATATGATAGGGGGCACGATGGCACCGTGTACTAAGGCGTACTTCACGCTGATGGTACGCATGTCTTTAACCAATCTAACCCTGCCTGTGCTGCAGTGCAGAGTTACGATGTTGGGGAGCTGGCTGCTCGTCGTTGCTCGGTGGTTCTATCCGTGTACTCCGGCTTCCTCCACCCGTAAAACTGTCACTGTCATGATTAGCCATTGTGCTTAAATATGTGACCTTAAACACCAATAAATAATAATAAATAATAATGGAGGTGATCCTTAGCAAAATGTGAGTAGAATAAATATAGAATATACTCATAGTAGCTTGGTGTACCAAATGTTCACCACGAGTGTTGAACATTTGGGACACAAAGCTACTTTGGCTATATTTTATTTATACCAGGATCGTCAGATTATTAAGAGTCGCTATTATTTTTTCTCGATTTTACTGAGCTGCAGCCGTAAATACGCGCGAATTTGTTTTTGTTTACATGAGGGTCGGTGGGCGGTACTTCCGCTGTCAGTTTTATCACCGAAACGAAATTGAAAAAAGAAAGAGGACCCTTTTCATTTTTATTAGTCCTAATAACATACTATTTCGAGTTATGGATGCTTTATTACCATGAGACCATGCATGTTTGTTAGTTGTTGGTGTTTTACTGGGTAAACTCATTTAAAAACGTAATAAATAATTGCCACTTTCATTTCACTCTTCACGAGGCGACGTGCGATAAATTTAGACAAGTTCGCATATTCAAGTCGACGTCACCAAAGGTCATCTTGGATGTAGTTCCACTGTAGGTGTAAATTTTAACTATTGAAATCCCATTGCTGGCGTGTTCACCACGGTTGGTGTGTAAAGCAAAAAATTTATGTCATAGGCTTTTCATATGTAGTAGAATAGGTAATCATGGTATAAAGGCAATTCGCGAAGTGCTCATTTTTCAGCGCAATGCCAATTGAATAACTACAGATTGGAAAGTTGATAGTGCTAGGCTTTTATTTGATGTTTGATGATGTGATAGATATTACGCTGTGTCTACAGCCACAGCGTAACAGCTTTCACATCACTCAAAATCACCGATAAGGGGAGCTAGCGTGTGGATTGACTTAGGTACAGATTGAGTTGGCACCCTTTTAATGACGTTCCAGCAATCCATTTTGTATAGAGATCTATTATCGGGTATTGTGGTTTCGCGACTAGATCGCGATATGATGAAGAAAGAGACCACTTTTGTGATCAAAGAACGGTATTTGCTGTGGTAGAAAATGGAAGCCCGTAATCGACGCCTTTGTTAGGAATTTGACGCTGGTGTGTCCTGAAACCAGTCTAGAACTTGAATAGTCCATCGTCGGTTTTTCGATTCAATCGGATGGAATGTGTCAGTTGGTCGGAAAAGCGAACCTGAAAGGTTTCTGACCATCTGAAATGTTGTATTCGATTTGAATCTAAAAATATCATAAACATTGATTTTCTTTGAATAAATGCCCGAACTGTTTCTCAATCCAAACGTGACCGAAACTTTGATTTTAAAGTACAATACAGCCGCCGTAGACAGGTCACTTTCCAGGGGTGGAAAATATTTCCACTGACGCAATGCTTTTAGATCAGAAACACAGCGGTTGAAGACATGTGCACCATCGACATGCAGTACGCCTTAGTACACGGCATCATCGTGCCCCCATGTAGGTAACCGGGATAATGTGCCTTGCGCATGGACACAACGCGGGTCGACCAGGACGGGGATTGAATTCGGGACCTCTAGCGTAGAAGTCCATCAGTCTACCACTGAGTCACCGCGCTCCCAATTATAGGAATAATCATCAACAATTTAATTAATAATGATTTTTATTACTTGGTGAACGTGTGCGTGGACATTACTGACCACGCGTGGATTACGACTAATACACGGCGACTCTACTGTTCTTTTAGATATGTTCGTTTTCTAAATATTATGAAAGAAGACTCACGACACCGATAGCTTTATAACTACGCGGCGTAATTACACAAATTCTGTAAATGTCTTGATTTTTTCAATGTAAATTACATATAGATTGCAGTATCTATAACTGAAGCACTAAAGAATATCTGCATATTTTATTTGCAAAGGCAAATTACGTGAATGGTAGTCTGTGCGCAGACTTCAAGAAAAATGCGTAAATAAACATCCCATAACTACATCGAATTCTTTACAAAGTTGGACTGGTCATCCTAGAGCTTGATTTCGTACGATATCTGTACATAATACTGAGAATAGGCAGAGAAATGTTCTCAAATATCATTTTTTGACTTCTTAACTTTGCCACTGACAGGCAGCTCGCTACAATGGGTGAATTACCCGTTGATATTTTTAAATGTTTGCTGGTGGTGAAATACCCACTGCAAAAAAAAAAAGCAGAGACGTGATGTGATTTCGCCCAGCACTTTCCCACGCACTGCATGCTTTTCAATCCTAGCTTTCTGATTTCCTCACGCATAGCTTCATTTTTGTTCAGCAACTTGGGTAATCATCCCTGACTTTTATCGTCACGAAAATCGATTTTTGATAAAGTTATCTCCCGTGAAATTATTTGATAAGCGAAAAAGGTCCAATTAGGAAGCATGTCATCAGTAGAAAATAAAGCCAAGTTACCTTTTGCTACTTTTAATAAACAAAAACAACAGACAGCTCTGAGAGCTGTCTGTTGTTTTAGCTTATTAAAACTAACAAAAAGAAATTTAGCCTTTATTGGAAGCTAATTAGAAGCAAATAGTTACAGATAATCCGTCATCAATATCTATAAGTATTACACCTACCCACTCTAAAGGGTAAATTTTGGCACTTTGATTATCGAATGTGATTTTACAGTAATTTTAAAGTTTTTATTCTTCCAAGGGAAAAATAGCAAATCTCAATTCCTAGGCTTTTATGTTAATGGGAAGAGCAGTGTCTGTATTATATATCACGATGCGCACACTGTTGATATTATGAACAGAAAAAGACATTAGAGAACATCAAAGGATGGAGAATATGCAGTTTTCTTATTTTTAAATGGAGTTCAACAGAGAATAATAGGGAAACATTCAAATTGATTGCGAAAAAATTGGGGAAAAAAACAGCTTCTGTATTGTAATACTACTCTGGGGGAAAATGCCTGAAGTTTGTGAAATGATGCGCACATGTTCACTAACGTCTCACAATTTCAATTGTAAGCGAAATCCCCATACCCTTAGTGTTAAACTGACTGATGACAGCCTTAGAAAATTAAGGGGAGCTAACTTTTCCGTTATGACGAAAATTGTCAGCCATGGATTAATTCTCTTTTAACACCATCAGAGAAACACCCAACCTGAACGAACAATTTTTTGCTAAAAGAAACTCTTCAGTTACAACATTTAGCAGAACCCGTAGAGATCTGTCAAACAGGCTTAAACTGCTTAACCTTACGGCTTTTAGTACGCCGTGAAGCTAATGATACTGAAGACAGTAATATTTCTGTAACGTTCCGGCAGTAGAATAGCATGTCATGTTAGCATTTATTGTAATTCTTGACATGGCGTGTATTTGTTACAGTTCTTCACTTTTCGAAAGCTCCATTAACTCGCCTGGTATTTTGTAATTCGGGAAAACGTTGTTCCGGAAAAACCTTCCTGTATCGGAAATGCGTGACGTTCGTAACATCCCGTGTACCAGGCACGCTATTTGTATAATTGTTTCCTCACTTTTCCGCATTTCGAGCTGTCATCATGTCAAGTGGTGATGTCTTCTTGCCATTGATTCCCCTGCTAACTTTTTCAATGAATATTATAGGGTTCATACGGGCCACTGAAAATCTGGAAAGTCATGTTATTTTCATTTTTAAAATCAAGGCCTGGAAAAGGTGGGTTTACTGAGTCATTGAAAATCAAGCTAAAGGTTATGAAATTTCAGAATATTGATTCTGAAGTGTGGAACTTCAATTTTATTTTTCGTTGTGTGCAGGTCGCTTGGTGTTTTACCCTCAATGGTAGGGCTGAAACGGTTGGCTCATTTTCACAACCGACTAACCGAGAGCTATAGCCGGATAATATCCGATTGTCCGTGGATATTATTTCATCAAATTCCCCGCGGGAACCCCAGGAAGTGAAGCAGTGACTGTTCACTGCGGTAAACAGGCTCTGTTTTACTGGTAAAATAGGACCCATTCACCCAGTGCTTGGGAGGTGCAAACCCTCTCTAAAATGGGCAACATGGCTTATTAACGCTCACCGTGGTCTTGAGTTGATACTCATGTTGTGGTCATGATTAGCCATTGTGCAAAAATATGTGACCTTAAACACCAATAAATAAATAATAAATAAATAAATTTCATCGAATATGGGATCAAAACTATAGGGATTGGAAAGCAGTATTCGCAGAAACTACTCCATTGTATGTTTACAAACGAACGTTGTCGAGTACTCTGTTCGTTTATATACGCACAATAGTTTCAGCGATTACTCTACTCTCGAAAATTGCGGATCATTAACGATGTCTTGAACGCCAAAGATGATTATGTCTCAATACATACAACACGACTTCGGGGTGCAATCTATCCAAAAGGAGAGGCGGCAGATTTGCTACGCTTTGGCCGTGGAATGACGATCACTATCAATATTTCGGATAAGCTATTTTTCCAATCGGTTAGGTAGGTAATGGGTTTTAAACCGGTTATCCGGTTAACCATTTCAGTACTACATAATGGCCTAATTCCGACTTTAATCATCTTTTGTGTGCAACGTGACGCAGTATTTATTGTGGTTAACCATTTACCTAACGTAACGGCCAAAACCGGCCAGCGCTATTCTCAAAAATCGTCAATTAATTTTCATTTTTTTGTCTCAAAAACATAGGTTATGACGCCTCGTTGGAACGAGCTCGTCGAGCTCGTTCCAACGAGGGGTCATAACCTATGTCTTTGAGACAAAAAATGAAAAAAATTAGTTATTCAAGAATTATTTTTGCAAGTGTCGTCTGCTTTTCAGGTTAGGTAAAGGGTTAAACTTACAGGTTACATTCAAACTGCTTTGGTAGTTGTTTCTTTGCAACTGCAAACTCACAGAATGTAGACAGTCAAAGTGCCGCAAAAATGTATAACAATCTCCAAACCCCGGAGGGTTAAAGTTACATAATATAATCAAAAAGTCGTAAAATGTTTGTTGACAACTGAAAAACGTAAGGTATAGGCCCTCTCCAATAATTTGTAATAAAACAAGTTTTGAATAACAAATTCTGCCCTCCAAAATAATCTCGCCCTCAACCAGATAATCACTGATGTGAAAAATATCTTGTTATTTGTACTTACCGACGTTTGACGTCGCATTTTGAAAAATGTTGCAGAAACTGAATTCCCAGTGACTTTTGAACAATGATAATTAAAGTCACAAAGGGTTAAACTGATACAGCTGTACTTTTAGAGTTGTATTTTTTTTTATTTATGACAATAAATGACTGAAACGAGTTACACCGCTTTGACGGAAGGTAAACTGCCACGCCGTTTGTAACGTTAATAATATTCATTCCAGTGACTTATTCATAAGCAAGGGAAAAACAATTTTGGGAAATACAGATGTAAAGTATTTGCTTCCCTTTACCTAACATGAAAAGCAGACGACACTTGCAAAAAATATTCTTGAATAACTAATTTTTTTCATTTTTTGTCTCAAAAACATAGGTTATGATCCCTCGTTGGAACGAGCTCGACGAGCTCGTTCCAACGAGGGGTCATAACCTATGTTTTTGAGACAAAAAATGAAAAAAATAGTGAAAATTAATTGGCGATTTTTGAGAATAGCGCTGGCCGGTTTTGGCCGTTACGTTGGGTAACATAAGATAAAATTTATTCAGCAAATATACGAGAATAAAGGCAGATTGCTTCACACAGAATCAACACAAACAGAATCATAAAACACACTAATTCATATGACATACATAAATCATATTACAGATAAGTCCCTCTTGTGAAGGAAGAGTTGGACTATGTTACAAATAACATTGCACAGCACTGGATTATCATTAGTCATTATTACTTTAAATTTGTCCATTGTATCCATTAGAGGAAAGTCAATTTTTTTGTCAGAAATTGCGCGAAATAATTTTTCTCTCAGTGGTGCATAAAGCGAACATTCCATTACGAAATACCATTCCGATTCCACCTCCCCCATTGTACAGGCTTCGCATATTCTGTGTTCCATAGGACGAGGTGGTTGTAAATGCCTTCCACGTTCGATCCACGGTTTGTGGTTGCTGATGCGTAATCGCGTGAAATTGTTTTTGGCTTCAATGGAAGAAGTGTGAATGAGATACGGTTCCATTTGATAATCTACTTTGAATAGTCGATAAGTCCTAAGTTTGTTTTTTCCTATTCTCTTATTATCATTGTGTATATCTTCTTTAAATAATTTAATATGGTCCGATTCAAGTTTGGACTTTAGAAGAATAATTTTATTTTTGGAAATTTCAGTTTCATTCAAACTGTTAAATCCAAGTCCTTTAAGTTTTTCACTTATTGAGTCAGGGAGTTTACATTTCTTAGCTTCCACAGAGGCATCATTCAGAATGGTACCCGGGGAAGTAGTAAGCAATTTACCAGTATAATTTGCGAATCGTACTAAAGCATCTAATGTTATTGGATACCGGCCTAGCTCCGCGCGTACCGCATGGTTGGAGGAATGTTTACCTACATTTAAGATCAGTTTGCAGAACTTGATATGAGCCCTTTTACTCGGTGCAGTATCGCTGTTCCTCATATTCAGCTCCGTCGACCATATTTCACTGCCGTATAATAATATGGGCTTAATAAGTTTATCAAACAGCTTAGAAAGGTCATCCACGGTTGGTGTGCATTTCTTTTTGAACGAGCTGTGTAAACTGTACAGAGCCTTGAGCCCCTTAAGACTAAGTTCAGACTGTGCATGTTTCAGGGCGGCATGTTCCGAAAGGTTTAACCCTAGGTATGTGTATTTTGAGGTACAATCCAGTTCTTTACCATCTATTCAAAAGTTTGGGATATTCCTTATTTTTCTGGCCTTAAAAATCACATATTTCGTCTTGTCTATGTTTATTAACAAGTTGTTTTGCTTTCTATACTTTTCTAGTCTGTTCAGACAGTTCTGTAGTCCCCTTTGTGAGGCTGAGGTCAGCACTAAGTCATCCGCAAATAGTAAGTGATTCAGTTTACGGTTGTTCAAGTTTATTGGATCGCAGTCTTTATAAAAAAAAAACACTGATGTCAATGTCATCTATAAATATTTTAAACAAAGTAGGCGAAATGGTACATCCCTGCCTCACGCCAATTGTCGACAACAGGGGTAGTCCAATACCCCGATTCGTTTTTATGCAGCACTGGCTTGATCGATAGAGCGATTCTATTATTTGTGAAACTGGTCCCGTGACTCCGATTCTTTTTATTTTTTCAAAAGGTATTGATCGATCCATAGGGTCGAACGCTTTCTTAAAGTCCACAAATACAGCGTATAAGGGTTTCTTTAGCTCCTTATATTTGTTGATTGCAGACCTAAGAACAAACACACTGTCGATCGTATTACGTTTTTCTCGAAATCCAAATTGATTTTCACTAATTAAGTTATTATCTTCTAAAACATCATTAATTCTGCGGTTTATGATTTTTTTGAACAGCTTCCCCAATGTACAGCTCAGGGCAATGGCCCTGTAATTGTCAGGATTATAATCTGTCTCCTTTTTTATGGATTGTTGTGATAGTAGATTCACTCCAGCTAAGAGGATAATGGTGTGAGTCTAATATTTGGTTGAACAATTTAACAATATCGTCAATCATGAAAGGTACCAGAATCTTCAGCATTTCATTTGATGATCTGCACCAGGAGTCATTTTGTTTTTCAGTTGCCGGAGAGCAGTATTTATCTCTTCTGCGGTTTATATTTCCATTATTTAAAGAGTCTTTCAAATTCATGTTTGTTTTTGTAAGATGATTTTTCTCAGTTGTGACCTCTTTACAAAACAATTTTTTGAAGAAATTGTGTCGGGGTCAAGCTCATTTGAAGGAGCTTCTTTTGATCTAATACGGTTTACTATTTTCCAGTAAGACTTGGGGTCCGAGGATTCTAATGTGTCGAGCTGATTGCACATGTTTTTGTAAAACAGTCTGGATTTGCGTTTTGTTTCTTTTTTGTACGCCTTCTTTGCGGTGAAAAAATTTGTTAACAAAGATTTGTCACTAGGTCTTTTTTTCATAGCATTAACAATTGTGCTCATTTTTAGCTCACCTGAGCGAAGCTCAGCGGGAGCTTTACTGATCGTGATCCGTCCGTCGTCCGTCGTCCGTCGTCCGTCCGGCGTTAACTTTACATTATCGACTTCTCCTCCTAAACCACTAGCCCAATTTTATTCAAATGTTGGCTAAATGTTTATTACCTAATGCCAATTCAGATTTGTTCAAATGAAGTTGCCCCTCCTCCTGGGTGGTGCCACGCCCCCAAGGGGCACCAAAATCTTTGTAAATCTTCTTCTCATGAACCAGCAGTAGAAGAGACTTGATATATGGTATGCACCTTCCTTTTGAGGTGTAGACTCAGATTTGTTCAAGAGAAGTTTGAGGGATAATATTTGGCGTTGTTATGGGAAGGGCAAAAATTTTGGCCCCGCCCCTAATTTCTATTTTCTGAACCGAGAAGCCGATTTCAACCAAATTTTATGTGAGGGCTTATTGGGTCATGAGTACTTGATTTATGCAAAAAATTTTCCCCCAGCCCCGTGGGAACCGCAGGAGCTAAAAATAGAAAAAATTTAAAACGCCCATATCTCCAAAACTGCACGGCACCGAGAATTTTTATTTGGTGTGCAGCTTCCTTAGGACCAACAGAAAGGATTGGTAAAAAAAATTGCCATCGGTTTTATCATAGGGCACAGTTTCGGGAATTTGAAAAAGTGCTGAGTCAGCACTTTTTAACACTGTAGGCAATGGGAAAAACATTAAAAAATCTTCTTCTCCAGATCCAGCAGGCAGAATCTTTTGATATTTGGTATGCAACATTGTAGGGTGGATCTGATTCAAGTTTGTTCAAATCGGCCCCCTGGGTTCATATTTGGGCTCAGTATAGGAGCCCGATTTCGAACTTAGTGCATTTCAGGCAAATTTCTTAAAAAATCTTCTTCTCCAGATCCAACAGGCAGAATCTTTTGATATTTGGCATGCAACATTGTGGGGTGGATCTGATTCAAGTTTGTTCAAATCGGCCCCCTGGGTTTATATTTGGTCTCAGTATAGGAGCCCAAATTTGAACGTACTGCATTTCAGGCAAATTTTTTTGAAAATCTTCTCCAGATCCAGCAGGCAGAATCTTTTGATATTTGTTATGCAACATTGCGGGGTGGATTTGATTCAAGTTTGTTCAAATCGGCCCCTTGGGTTTATATTTAGGCTCAGTATAGGAGCCCAAATTTGAACTTAGTGCATTTCAGGCAAATTTCTTTGAAAATCTTCTCAAGATCCAGCAGGCAGAATCTTTTGATATTGGGTATGCAACATTGTGGGGTGGATCTGATTCAAGTTTGTTCAAATCGGCTCCCTGGGTTGATATTTGGGCTCAGTATAGGAGCCCAAATTTGAACTTAATGCTTTTCAGGCAAATTTCTTAAAAAATCTTCTTCTCCAGATCCAGCAGGCAGAATCTTTTGATATTTGGTATGCAACATTGTGGGGTGGATCTGATTCTATTTTGTTCAAATCGGCTCCCTAGATTCATATTTGGGCTCACTATAGAAGCTCGAATTCGAACTTAGTGCATTTCAGGCAAATTTCTTCAAAAATCTTCTTCTCCAGATCCTGCAGGCAGAATCTTTTGATATTTGGTATGCAACATTGTGGGGTGGATCTGATTCCAGTTTGTTCAAATCGGCCACCTGGATTCATATTTGGGCTCACTATAGAAGCCCAAATTCAAACTTAGTGCATTTCAGGCAAATTTCTTCAAAAATCTTCTCCAGATCCAGCAGGCAGCATCTTGTGATATTTGGTATGCAACATTGTGGGGTGGATCTGATTCAAGTTTGTTCAAATCGGCCCCCTGGGTTTATATTTGGGCTCAGTATAGAAGCCCAAATTTGAACTTAGTGCATTTCAGGCAAATTTCTTTGAAAATCTTCTTCTCAAGATCCAGCAGGCAGAATCTTGTGATATTTGGTATGCAGTATCCTTATGGGGGTGAGATTCAAGTTTGTTCGAGCCATGTCCCTAGGTCCATATTTGGGCTCACTGTGGGAGCTTGAATTGTAACTTTGTTCGAAATGAGGAATTTTCTTAAAAAATCTTCTTCTTCAGATCCAGCAGTCGGAATGGTTTGATATGTGGTGAGTAGCATCCTTGGGGGGGGGGGGGGGGGGGATTCAAGTGTGTTAAAGCCAAGGCCATGGGTCCATATTTGGGCTCCCTGTGGGAGCCCAAATTATAACTTAGTCAATATGAGGATTTTTTCTTTAAAAATCTTCTTCTTCAGATTCAGCAGTTGGAATGTTTTGATATTTGGCATGGAGCAACCTTAGGGGGCTGAGATCCAAGTTTGTTCAAGCCAAGTCCCTTGGTTCATATTTGGGCTCACTATGGGAGCCTGAATGACAACTTAGTTCAAAATGAGGAATTTTCTTTAAAAATCTTCAGATCCAGCAGATGAATGCTTTTGATATTTTTTATGCAGCATCCTTAGGGGGTAAGATTCAAGTTTGTTCAAGCCATGTCCCTAGGTCCATATTTGGACTGATTGTGGGAGCTCGAATTGTAACTTGGTTCAAAATGAGGAATTGTCTTTAAAAATCTTCTTCTTCAGATCCAGCAGTCGGAATGTTTTGACATTTGGTGTGCGGAATCCTTAGGGGTGTGAGTTTCAGGTTTGTTAAAGCCAAGTCCCTGGGTTCATATATGGGCTCCCTGTGGGAGCCCGAATTATGACTTAGTTCAGTATGAGGAATATTCTTTAAAAATCTTTTTTAAGATCCACTGGTCAGAATATTTGGATATTTGGTTTCAGCTTTTCTTAGGAGGAGCAGATGCAACTTGTGGAAATCAATTCTCAAGGTTGATATTTAGGCTACCATGTCAGGTGAGCGCCCTCAGGCCCCCTGGGGCCTCTTGTTTGTTTAAGGAATTTGCAGGTTGAGTCAAACCACTTGCGCTTAGGTTTTTGTTTACCTTTACAATTTGGTATCAACCTACAAGCTGTCTTATTAACTGAATTTATTATACCTGTTAAGTCATGGACTGCATCTTCTGTGCCATCCCTTGTAACTGAGTAAGTCTTCATCTTTAAGTTTTGAATTTTAGACTGTATTTCACAACTATTTAGTGATTCTATTGCTTTATGTTCGCTGCCCTTTGTCCATTTCGAAGTAAATTTCGGATTCGTATAAGTGTATAATGTTGCCTTTTTGTCCCTGTCTGTCAGTTGAAATTCAATGTGTAACGCTAACTGGCTATGGTCCGAATACTCATTTGGAGATTTAACACAAACATATTTTACTTCCGAGAGATATCGATCAGATATCACGACGAAATCCACTATGCTCGCACCATTATACTGATAGCTTGTGAAGTTTCCCCCGGACAACGCCCATTAACAATTCTAAGTTGCGCTGCCCTACATAACGACAGAAGTTGTTGCCCAAACCCATTTATTGTTTTGTCTAGACTTTGTCTGTCTTTAGATAAATCTATTGTGTAACTATCTGGTAGTGGTATATATTTGTCATTGTCATTTATGACTTACAGAAAATAATGAGTGTAGTTTTTTTTACTGATCTCTGCACAACTAGGATGCGGTAATGTCAGCAAAAAAATCACCGAGCTCTCTGCAACTGGATTGCTGAGACGCTCATTGGTCCCATACAGAAACGTGTCTCCACCGCCGCCATCTTACGGCTTGTGGGTGGGTGGGGATGGGGGGGGGGGGGGTGCTATAAATATAATCAAAGCTCAACAAAAGAAAAATTCTCGAAGGTTTTCAAGTTCATCGCAATCACCGATCGTTTTTAAAGACGATACCTTGATGTCTGTGAAACGTGCACATGTTGATGATGTTCACATTTGTCGTGGAAATTCAAATGGAGTATTTATCCCATAAATGGCCGTTTATTTGAACAATAAAGGCCTTGGATAAATGTTTGCTTTATTCACCTAGTAGGGTGATAAATTTTCCCCGTAGGTTTAACACTGGAAGAATTTATTCCCTAGTAGCGACGGACTTGTTGACCTCTGGCCTCTACCACATTTGTCTAGCATAATTAATAGTTCGATTGTTGATTTCATTAAATCTTTTTGAAAGTATTACACAATGCCAGTAGAAAACACCACACACTGCTCATATAATAAAGTATTTTTGCAAGTTTAGCTCAAGTTTGTAGCAGAATTTTGTTTGGACAGAAATGTATTACTGCGCCTTGTTTATTTTTGACAATTTTGCTGGTCGAGCGAATTGGACCAATGCGCTCCTCACTTCTCGCTGTAGCGAAATATAGCACGATTTTGCCGCGACTACCCAGTAGAAGATTTATGGGATAAACAAAATAAACGTATAGTGTTTTCAAGTAAAATATTTATTCTACTCGTAGAATTAAGAATGAAACCGACTCGCCAGAGGCTTGTCTGTTTCATTCTTAATCCTACTCGTAGAATAAATTTTTTACTTGAAAACACTATACGTTTATTCTATATTTACATCATATTTTAGTTATCATTGACAAAAAAGCGCGGTGTCTGAAAATTTGATACAGTGTTATTAGTTTTCGTGCCAGGTTAGCGCAAAAATGTTTGGTGAAGTGAAAGCTGTTACGCTGTGACGAAAGTCACAGCGTAGCATCTTTACACGCCATCAAACGTCATGGATTGGGAGTTACCGCGCCGATGTCTTGTGTTTTTGGGTGGGTAGGTTGGGGCGGTTTGAGTGCAGTCGATTTTCGTAGGCGTTCCCGCAATATAGCTGAATCTGTATCAATGGAAAAAACGTAACTCAATCTGTCCACGCAAGATGGAGTCAAATCAATCAACGCGCTAGCTCCTCCTATCAGTAGCGCGGTGGCTTACTGGTTACGGCATTAAACTTTAAACTGAATGGCACACGGTTCGATCGACGCCAGGGGTAACTGCATTGTGTCCTTGGGCAAGGTACTTCATCCACAATTGTCCGCGTGGGGCATGGTGGCGCTGTGTACTAAGGCCTATTGCACGTCGATGGTGCACCTGTCTTCAACCAATGCTAACCCTGCTTGTGTGGAGTTAGTAAGTTGGGTTATCTGACAGTTGCTCGCCGTTTCTTGGTGGTTTTCTCCGGGTACTCCAGCTTCCGCCACCCGTAAAACTTTCCGACATGAGGTGACCCTGACTGTCGAAAGTGTCGTTAAATAAATAAATAAATAAATAAATAAATAAATAAATAAATAAATAAATAAATAACTCATCCTATCGATAGGTGTAATAGCTTTCACTTTATCGAAGGTGTTCACGTAAACCTAAAACTGTTATCACGGTAACAAATCGTTCCTTGAGTTCCAATGTGTTCTATGTGCCAGTAGGCACATAGAACACATTGGAACTCAAGGGACGAAATATCCAATTCCGGCCCTTTTTTGTCCATAAGAATTGACATATATTACAAATGTTCGATTTATATTGATGCGAAAAATGTACGCAGGGTCAGCCTATTCATTTTTCACAGCTATCAAACTTTATACCATGATTACCTATTCTACTATACATGAAAAGCCAACGACATAAATTTTAGCTTTACACACCAACCGTGGTGAACACCTCAGCAATGGGATGTCAGTAGTTAAAATTTACACCTACAGTGGAACGACATCCAAGTTGACCTTTGGTGACGTCGAACTGAATATGCGAACTTGTCTAAATTTATTGCACGTCGCCTCGCGAAGAGTGAAATGAAAGTGGCAATTATTTATTACGTTTTTAAATGAGTTTACCCCACAAGACACCAAAAATTAACAAACAAGCATTGTCTCATGTTAATAAAGCATCCATAACTCGAAATAGTATGTTATATTATGTTGTTAAAATGAAAAAGGTCCTCTTTCCTTTATACTTTCGTTTCGGTGATAAAACTGACAGCGGAAGTACAGCCCACCGATCCTCATGTAAAACAAAAACAAATTCGCTCGTATTTACGGCTGCTCCTCAGTAAAATGAAGAAAAAATAATAGCGACTCTTAATAATCTGACGATCATGGTGTAAATAAAATATACCCAAAGTAGCTTTGTATACCAAATGTTCACCACTCGTCCACCACACCAAGCTACTATGGGTATATTCTATATATATCCTCCAAGATGAGATCGAGGATTCCAAGGCGTCGGAAAATTGAATACCTTCAAGACATTTTGTTTTCTCCCTCCTCCCCCCCCCAACCCCTCTGCCTGTGTGATATATGCGTGTCTCAAGTGAGAAGGCCATGTGAGATAGATATCTATCCCCCATGACCCACGTGACCGGCTTATTAGCATATTTAATGAGCGTAGAACTATTCAATCAGCACACAGCCTTCTGTAAATAAACAGCATGGTGTCACGTGTCGGAAATATTAGCAGACGAAAGTTTGTCGAAGAAAATAGAAATAAAAACACAGACCGCAAAACCAAAGGACACTTGACTCTTTAAAATGAATTGTTGGGTGATCGTCATTATGAGTGGAGAGAGTTGCACGAAATTCCCGTCGAAAAGTTATTTGAATACATTGCAGATTTCATAATATGACGTCATCGGAATGTGTCAATGTTCATTTCGCTACAAATCTTTAAACCCGGTCTTGCCGGCGTTGGGATTTAATTTCGTGGTATATCCCTGTGGTATATACATAATTTTTGTACGCTCTGTCCGATAAGCAAATCAGTTTTATCAGAAATGCATAAAAATTTTCGATATAGCTACACGTGTCCCTGAATTACTTTTGATGATGTGAGGGTGTTTTGGTGGGGGAGAAAAATTATCCATGATGGGGTGGGTGTGAGATGGGGAAATCTCGTGTCTGGCCCAATATTTTGCCCTCGGGTGTCATTATTACTATCACTGGTGGGTGAGGGTGTGAGATGGGGAAATCTCACCCGAGGGCAAGATATTTGGGCCAGACACGAGGCTTGCCGAGTGTCTGGACCAAATATCTTGTCCCGAGTATGAGATTTCCCCATCTCACATCCGCCCCATCACGGATATTTTTTCTCCCTCCACCAAAACAGTCTGACGTCATCAAAAGTAATTCAGCGGCACGTGCAGCTATATCGAACACTGTTGTTGTCTATTTCTGAAAAATATTGAATTTGCTTATCGGAAAGAGCGCGCAAACGTTCTGTATTTACTACAGGTATATACCACAAAATTAAATTCCAACGCCGGCAAGGCAGGGGTTTAAAATTTGTAGTGAAATGAAAATCTACACATTCCGATGACGTCATATTATAAATTCAGCAATTTATTCGCATAAATTTTCGACGGGAATTTCGTGCAAATCGCTCCACTCAAAATGGCGTTCATCCAAAAATTCATATAAAAGAGTCAAGTGTGTTTTGGTTTTGCGGTCTGTGCTTTTATTTCTATTTTCTTCGACAAACGTTCGTCTGCTAATATATACCCTTTGTCACATGTTGTATACTGTTCTTTTTTTTTCTTTTCTTGTTTGTCTTCTTTGATTTCAATCTGCTTTTATCCGTCTCTCTCTCTCTCTTTCTCTCTCTCTCTCTCCCCCCTCTCTCTCTCCCTCTCTCTCACTCCCTCTCTATTCTCTCTTTCTTTATTTCTGTCTCTCTATTTTGAGTTAACTTCTTTTGTGTATAATGTTTACATATTGTTAAATTTTGTTCTGCCTTTTGTAATCTATTAGTCTTTGTACAGGAGCGGAGGGTTTTCTAAGTGGTCAGCACTTGTCCTCCAATCCTGATTTGCATTGTTGAATGGCAAATAAAAATATGTTTAATCTAATCTGTCACATGGGTGGGGCGAGATAGCTGTCACGTGGGTGGGATGAGACAGGCATATCTCTCCCAGCTGTCTCACACGACTTTATGTATGTCTCAGTACCTTAAAAGTGGGAGAATTCCCCATGTCACACCCTCACCAGTCACGGATAATAATAATCCCCGTCAAAACGAACTTTTCGGGGGATATAGAAATGGGTCTGTCCGTCCGTCCGTAACAACTTTGGGCCTTCATATCTCAGTCAGTGTATGTTGGATTTAAATGATCTTTGGTGTGCTGATAGACCACCATGGGTGAAAGTATATTGACAAGTAACATATTTTGTCCATTTTTTCTATGCTTTTCTCCGCTTTTTTCCAACTTAGAATCCTTTGGCGGGGGATAGCGACGGCGTTGCACATTCTGTTATTGGGCGTTGTTTATTTATGGCAACAACTATCCTCCTCACAGATGGCGCCCCTCAAAATGGCGACCTGTTTGACACCTTTCTTTTGTATGTGACCAATGAGCGTTGCGGAAATTGTATCGAGATAAATTAGTTACACTCTTGCAGTATTTCATAATATTAGTGTTCAACCGATTACCAAAAATGGTCGCTGACCGATTACCGCTTATTTGAGCTCACAATCCGCCGATTCTCATGCCGATTCCGATTGTAATACCGTGCACTACTACACAAGTCGAGGCTCGAAAATACTATATTAAACTGAACATTTTTCACACTTCGTTGACTGGGGTAGCAGTAAAATTACCAATCGCGCACACTTGGGCGATCATTTCATTTCATTTATTCACTTTTAACCATTTCCATGGCGTAAAGCATGTGTTAACACAGAGAAATTTTAATACATTACATGTCCGGGCAGTCCGTATATATACATGTGCTATACGTGTAACCTCTCCAGCGCTGTATGTCGATTGTTCATTGAATACGAAGTTCGAAATTAAAGGGTACCATGGAGTGTTGTCAACAGTACTCTCCCACAACCTCTTGAGGTTATGTGACCGTACTGTTGACAAAACCCCCCTGCCTTGGACGAAAAGGTTCTTAATTTTCAGTGGGGAAGGCTGGAGGGGCCACACGAATGAGGTTTGCCGGAGAAGGTATGTAAACTCTAGTCGTCTGATATATCGGGCTATGCTATTTTATGTGTTCGGTGTGTGGGTTCGGGCAGTATAGTATTGCCTTGTGGTCAAGAACTTCGGTCGGCCGTATCATGCACGACGGGACTCAATGAGCTCCCCCGTGCATGATACAATCGATTGCGTTCCAGTCCTACTAATAATTTTTAATTTCATTTATGGGTGTTATCGGAGATGGGCTGTTACGATGAGTAAAACAGGCATAATGATGCATGCAGGGCCGGGCCTCAAAATAAAATTTATTTGCTATTTTCTGACATTTCAGCATACAAAATATGTCCAATGTAAATTGTAGACACATAACATTTACCCGAGATCTCACCCTCGTGCACTACACACTTTTTACGAAATATGATCTGGAGAATTCTCCTGGTCGCGAAAGGTTAGGTGTGTGCACGCATGCAGGAGGGTGAGCTCAGGGATGTTAGGTGTTTGATAATTAAGATTGATCTTTAGCCATACATGGCGCACACGAAAAGCAAACACGTATAAATATCTCAACATACATGTACACACGCGCGCACGGTACACATGTATGCACGTGCACCCGCGCATGCGCATACGAGCACATCAGAGACATATATGTGTGCATGACAGTATACTTCCGTATACACCCATATCACGCATGTACCACTACACTCACCTATACATAATCTAGGGTCACATTGAAATTGCTCTAGACCTTTGCGTGCGGATTTGCTCGTACTGGAGGGGGGGGGGGGGGGTCTGTTATTACCCTTAAGTAGGCGTTAAAAATGATTTCAGGTTTTTTACAAATTTGGAGAGGTTACAGATTTGCTTGATGTTTGTACTTGCAAATAGAGATTGGGCTTTATACATACTCGGGTGTCGTCTATAATATGGTTTAATATATTTATTCCTCAGTTCCGTTAACTCGTCACAGACAAGGATATAATGATATTCGTCACCAATATCGGACTGACACAGATTACATTTTCTTTGTGACATTTCAACTGCTGTCCAACTCCCTGTTTCAATCGGGAGTCGGTGGTTTTTGGTTCTAAACTGGGCGAGAGGGATAGCCAAAGAGGTAATTTTCGGAGGTAATCTTCAAGGCCGAAGTTAATTTTTATCACCTTATAAAACATATACTTGTTTGACTTACACATGCTTGTGATTTTTCTTTAACGATATAATTAAATAATTTCCTGTTACTTATGCTCTGACTGATCCATATGTGGGTCATTCCTAACTTGTCTAGAAGGGAGGAGATATATCGTATCCAGGGGCTCGTGTAAAACCCGTGCAAGTGGTTTAGGTACAGGATTGAATAAAGGGAGGTGGAAAATTTGTTTTCTTTCAGAGCCACGTTTACCGCCCAAGTGCGTGCAGCTGGTTATTTTACTGTGACCTGAGCTAATGGAGTGCAGCATTCAGTTTTCGGGTATGAACTGGCGATTGTCGCAAGTACGCTCAATTGTAAGCTTTACATGTCGTTTAACGTGTATACCCCGTAAAGGGGCGTCTAGAGAAATTAAGAATACACAATGTAGTTGTTTCTCAACTGTATTGAATGGTATTATTGGCATCATTTTACATTAACAATTGAACACTTGCAGAAGAAAATAAAATGCGATTAATGAATCATCACAAAATGCTTGTCAACAATCGGCTGAACCAGTGTTCCAGGAGTCGTTGCCGTTGTCATCCGATTGCCCACAATCGGCCGATTGTGGTGGTCGGTTCCAATCATCGGTTGAACACCACATACTATTGGTGTTTCTGCCGGAGGAAGTGTTCTGAATATAGGAAGAAGTTTCGGAATATTCACCTTGTTCGTGGGTTACGTTTCAATTTTATTATATGAGAGAAAAAAATCTGGTAATTTAATTGGCTAAAACACTCGTCACAAGTGTTGATATACTCCAGTATTGCTGATCTATTCTATTTTTTATCGAAATCAGTTTATATTTCACCGCTCTGTCATTGTTGTCTATAAATAGCGCAGGTAGGTTGATATAATGATTCCAAATACCTTTGCGATAAAAATAGAAATGCTATTTCCCTGTTGCTCCTTCTTTCAAATTCCCTGTTCCAATGTTAAACTTTATGAGCTGTTCAAATATAACAATTAACTACAACGTGAACAAATAAGTTAATGCAAATTGCTTCTAATATATATATGCTGAAATTAAATTTATTTTTGCTGCACATGAATATGTTTTTCAATTTTGATGTCAGGACTAATTATCTTTTAATATGGGAATGGCAGGAAGACAGCCCCCCCCCCCCCTCCCCCCCCCCCCCCCCCGGGCTATGTTGTTTCCATGCAGTGTGCATTTATTTCTGTACATTTCTGCAAGTAAGGTGTTTATTATACACCATGTAAACGTATACTGCAAAATAAATTTCATTTCATTTTTTTTTTCATTTCTACATATTGATTGCCTTGTCTTTCGGATCCAGGAAGTTCATGTCAGACACGTACAATTTCTTATCATGATTTGTTTGATGAGCATTTGGATTCATCGGCTTGGTAAATAGACAGATGTGCTGAGCCTCTTGCATATCACTCACTCTTTTGATAACATCAACTTTCTTAAAATTTACAGTCAGTACGCCACTATTTATCTCTACATGCTTTCAGAAATGTCTTCTATCGGAGTGATACATCGATATGAAGAAGAAAATTTCCAGTGAACCAGTCAGCATAAATTTGTTTTAGTGTTAGTTCAATAGTTCTGACATCAGTTAATAAATTCCCAACAATTTTCTTCCGATGCTGACTGCGCATGCGCAATTTTCGCGGAAAAACTGAGTCTAAATTTTAACGCTGTGGCCTATGGAGAAAATATTTTGAACATTTATTACACAAGAACAGGTTGAGTGACAATATTTTACACGTTATGTCCATTTAGTTCAATATTTCTAGTTTTATGTGCTATGCTTATGTTAGTTATTGCATTATTTTTATGCCCCCCCCCCCTCCCCCGACTTAAGTCGGGTGGCATATAGTGATTGAAGTGTGCGTGTGTCCGTCCGTGTGTGTGTGTCCGAGCCAATAACTCGAAAACGGTTAGGGTCACAGTCATCAAACTTCACACAATTATAAAGGACCATGAGCGGATGTGTCACACACCATAGCCGGGTTCGTACCTTCAAGGTCAAGGTCACATTTCAAGGTCACACTAAAAATTGGTCAATATTCGTGTCTCAGCCATAACTCAGAAACGAATCATGGTACGATTGTTAAACTTTTTACATATGTTAAGGACAGTCAGAAGGTGTGTCGCGTATAATAGTTTCCACCGCATCTGCAAGGTGGAGGTCACAGTTGACCTTCATATGTTCAGGGTCACAAATCGTGTCTCAAGCATAACTCCAAAACTATTAGGGTTACAATCATCTAACATCGCTCAATTATAAAGGACAACGGGTGGATGTGTCACACACCACAGCCAGGTCCGTAAGGTCAGGGTCACATTTCAAGGTCACACTGAACACGGTTAGTGCCACAGTCATCAAATCAAACTTCACACAATTATAAAGGACAATGGGAGGATGTGTCACACACCATAGCCGGGTTCGTACCTTCAAGGTCAAGGTCACATTTCAAGGTCACCCTAAAAATCGGTCAACATTCGTGTCTCAGCCATAACTCAGAAACGAATCATAGTACAATTGTTAAACTTTTTTCAAATGTTAAGGGCAGACAGAAGGTGTGTCGCGTATAATATCCGCAAGGTGAAGCTTACAAGGCGGGGGGGGGGGGGGGCGTGGGGGCATGTGTTACCTTAGTAACATTTTTCTTGGGGTTTTCTTTGGCTTCCTTTTTGAATTGAAAAATCGTGTATAACGTTAGTAAATTTTACGAAAATAGTCGACCCCAGGTGTATTTAAGTCCATTTTCTGACCTTTGTGAATATCTGTCGAAATTTTTACGTGTTCTTTTAGTAATCTGCAATGGATACTGAAGACAATAATCTAAAAATAATAGGTATGCACTAATGGTGTTTTGCTTCCTTTTATCGCTAAAGAAGAGCATTTGGGGAGATTTTTCTAAGTGAACACCAGTTTACCCGTGAACTGAGTATCTTTGTCCAACAGGTACAGTAATTCTCCTTGCTTTGAACTGAGATGGAAAATTAATGCGTTAGGTACTTTTCGTTAATGATTTTACATCAAGGTGATTATAATTATTTTTTTTATAATTTCATCATTTTATAATTTTTCTTTCACTTTTCACTTCTATTTCCGCATCTGTCGACCAAACAAGCAAGACAATTCAACATCCGAGATGTTGAATTGTCTTGTTTGTTTGGTCGACAGAATACGGGGGTTATTTATGGAGGCACAAATGTCGCCCATGCAATCTGACTAATAATATAGTTAAGCTTCTCTGAGGTATTTACGGTACACGGAGAGCCAATTACTGCAAAAAGTGGGGGAAAAGAGCCCCCTCCACACACACCCATACATGAACACAAACCAACAGCCGTGCTTAACCGTTTTTGTAGGGACTTGTTGTTTTTCTCCTTGATCCAGTGACAAGTCCCCACAAAGTCGGGAAGACAAAACTCAAACTTTGTTGTGTAGGTTCCCACACAATCTGGAAGACAGACCTCCACTCACCTGCTCACACACACATCCACCCTCACACTCCCCCAGTCGCGTTGAACCGATTTTGTGGGAACTTGATATGTTTTTATTTCACCTGACTGAAAGTCAGGGAGGCTTAAGTGATCACTTTTTTGTCCGTCGTCCGTCCGGCGTGAACTTTATACTATTGACTTCTCTTCATACGCTTCTGGTCCAAATGGAACCAAATTTGATATACACGTACCTTAACATATGTCAATTCAAGTTTGTTCAAATAAAGTTGCCACGCCCACTGGGGTCACCACAAGGGGCATTACTCCTGTAGCACCCATAAATTTTTTTCCAAAATTAAAAAAAATCTTCTTGATATATAACATCTCTTGGGGGGGGGGGGGGGGGGGGGGGCGATGCAGATTCAGGTTTGTTTCAATCGAGTCCTTGAGTTAATATTTGGGCTTCCTATTTTTAACTTACTGCAATATGTGGGAATTTCTTTAAAAATCTTCTTCAAATCTACCGGTCAGAATGCTTTTATATTTGATATACAACATCTATGGGAGGGTCGGATTCAATGGGAGGGTCGGATTCAAGTTTGTTCAAATCGGATCCCTGCGCTAATATTTGGACCCTCTATTAGAGCCCAAAGTTTAGCTTAGTGCAATATGTTGAAATTTCTTTAAAAAACTTCTTAGGTCCACCAGTCAGAATACTTTCATATTTAGTGTAAAACATCTCGGAGGGGGGGGGGGGGATGCGAGGGGGGAGGGGGCATAATTCACCGAGTCCCTGGGTATATATTTAGGCTCCCTGTGGGAACTCGAATTTTAACTTAGTGCAATATGAGGGACTTTCTTTGAAAATCTTCTTCAGATCTACCAGTCAGAATCCTTTCATGTTTGGTATACAACATCTCTAGGGGGGTCAGATTAAGATATGTTCAAATCGAGTCCCTGCGTTAATATTTGGGCTCCCTATGGGAGCCCGAATTTTAAATTGGTGTAGTGTGAGAGAATTTCTTCAAAACTCTTCATCTCTAGAACCATCAGTTAGAATCTTTTGATATTGGGTATATAACATCTCTAGAGGGATCAGATTCAGGTTTGTTCAAATCGGATCTCTGGGTTAATATTTGGGTTCCTAATGGGAGCCAGAATTTTAACTTATCGCAATATGAGGAAATTTCCTTAAAAAAAAGTTTCTTCAGATCCGCCAATCAGAATGCTTTCATATTTGGTATACAACATCTCTAGGAGGGTTAAATGCAAGTTTGTTCATATTGGGTCCATGGGTTAATACACGGGCTCTCTATAGGAGCCTGAATTTGAACTTAGAGCAATATGAAGGAATTTCTTAATAGAGCTTCTAATACAGATCCACCAGTAAGAATCCTTTCATATTTGGTATACAACATCGCCAGGTGGGTCAAATCGATACCCTGGGTTAATACTTGGGCTCTCTATTGGAGCCCAAAGTTTCAACTTAGTGTAATGTGAGGAGATTTCTTTAAAAACCTTCTTGTTTAGATCCACCAGCCAGAATTCTTTCATATTTGGTATATAACATATAAGATTCAAGTCTGTTCAATTTGAGTCCCTGGCTTAATATGCTTGGTATGCATGTTCACAACCGTATTAACCCTTTACCTAACATGAAAAGCAGACGACACTTGTAAAAAAAATTATTGAACAACTAATTTTTTTCATTTTTTGTCTCAAAAACATAGGTTATGACCCCTCATTGGAACGAGCTCGATGAGCTCGTTCCAATGAGGGGTCATAACCTATGTTTTTGAGACAAAAAATGAAAAAAATAATGAAAATTAATTAGCGATTTTTGAGAATAGCGCTGGCCGGTTTTGGCCGTTACGTTGGGTAAAGGGTTAACCTGTGCATTTGCAATTATAGCTTCGGTCGGACTATTTTTGCTTGAGTTATACACCATTTCGACTAAGAATAAATTAACACATTTGTCAAATTTAGTCCGGAGATTACCACGGAGGTTAAAAGACTAATTCTTTGGAGACTTGATATCTTGATCACCGCCATGGGAACCCTTGCACCTGCGATTATTGTTCTGGTCGGACAATTTTTAGCTTACCTGACTGAAAGTTAGGGTGAGCTTTTCTGATCACTTTTCGTCCGTCGTCCTTCGTCTGTCGTCCGTCGTGAAGGTGGTGTTTGGGCCTTTTTCTCCCAAACCACTGGCCGCATATTAATGAAATTTCATGTGAGTAGGGGTTATATAAGGACATTTTGATTTTTATCCAAATTAGGTTTCAGCTCATATTGAGCAGAGGTGTGGGGAAAAAATGGCCAATTTTTTTGAAAATCTTCTCCTAATGAACCACCAGTAGCAGAGACTTGATATGTGGTATACAGAGTCCTTTTGAGGTTAGAATCAAGTTTGTTCAAGAGAAGTTTGTCGGGCATTATTTGCCTTCGTTATGGGAGGGGCAAAAATTTTGGCCACGCCTAAAATTTCTATTTTCAGAACCGTGAGATCGATTTGAACCAAATTTGATATGAGATGATAATGGGTCATAAGTAGTTGATTGACGTAAAAAAAAAAATTCTCATTGCCCCGTGGGAACCTCGGGAGCTAAAAATAGGAAAAACCTTAAAACTGCCATATCTCCAAAACTACACGGCACAGGGAATTCTTATTTTGTATAAAGCTTACTTTTATCCAGTAGAACAGAGTGCTTAAAAAATCCCTATCGGTTTGATCACAAGGTACTTTTTAGGACTTTGAAAAGTGCTGAGTCAGCACTTTTTAACACTGTAGGCAATGGGAAAAAGATTAAAAAATTTTCTTCTCCAGATCCAGCAGGCAGAATCTTTTGATATTTGGTATGCAACATTGTGGGGTGGATCTGATTCAAGTTTGTTCAAATCGGCTCCCTAGATTCATATTTGGGCTCACTATAGAAGCCCGAATTCGAACTTGGTGCATTTCAGGCAAATTTCTTCAGAAATCTTCTTCAGATCCAGCAGGCAGAATCTTCTGATATTTGGTATGCAACATTGTGGGGTAGATCTGATTCAAGTTTGTTCAAATTGGCCCCCTGGATTCATATTTGGGCTCACTATAGAAGCCCGAATTCGAACTTAGTGCATTTCAGGCAAATTTCTTCAGAAATCTTCTTCTCCAGATCCAGCAGGCAGAATCTTTTGATATTTGGTATGCAACATTGTGGGGTGGATCTGATTCAGGTTTGTTCAAATCGGCCCCTGGGTTTATATTTGAGCTCAGTATAGAAGATCGAATTCGAACTTAGTGTATTTCAAGCAAATTTCTTAAAAAATCTTCTTCTCCAGATCCAGCAGGCAGAATCTTTTGATATTTGGTATGCAACATTGTGGGGTGGATCTGATTCAGGTTTGTTCAAATCGGCCCCTGGGTTTATATTTGGGCTCAGTATAGAAGCTTGAATTCGAACTTAGTGTATTTCAAGCAAATTTCTTCAAAAATCTACTTCTCCAGATCCAGCAGGCAGAATCTTTTGATATTTGGTATGCAACATTGTGGGGTGGATCTGATTTAAGTTTGTTCAAATCGGCTCTCTAGATTCATATTTGGGCTCACTATAGAAGCTCGAATTCGAACTTAGTGCATTTCAGGCAAATGTCTTTGAAAATCTTCTTCTCAAGATCCAGAAGGCAGAATCTTTTGATATTGGGTATGCATCATGCTTAGGGGGTGAGATTCAAGTTTGTTCAAGCCAAGTCCCTGGGTTCATATTTGGGCTCACTGTGGGATCCCGAATGATAACTTAGTTCAAAATGAGGAATTTTCTTTAAAAAATCTTCTTCTTCAGATCCAGCAGATGAATGCTTTTGATATTTGGTATGCAACATCCTTTGGGGGGTAAGATTCAAGTTTGTTCAAGCCATGGCCCTAGTTCCATAAAATTTGTCTCTCATGACTACATTCCTTTGTAGTGTTGATGAACCATGTCTAAATGAATGTGACCCCCAAATACTTCTTTCAACCACTTTGGCCGGTGAGCGATTAAGGCTCCTTGGGGCCTCTTGTTTTAGATCCACTGGTCAGAATCTTTGGATATTCGGTATAAGCTTTTCTTAGGAGGAGCAGATGCAACTTGTTGAAATCAATTCTCTGGGTTGATATTTAGGCTACCATGTCAGGTGAGCGCCCTCATGCCCCTTGGGGCCTCTTGTTTTCTAGAGTTATGCCCCTTTTCGACTTGGAAGAATTTGCCGCATAAGTTTGAATTTTGTCCGGAGGAATTCTCGAGGGTTTTTAGACCGATTCTTTCGAAACTTGGTATGCTTGTTCACAATCGAAGGAAACTGTGATTATAATTTTGATCGGACTAATCTTTCCATAGTTATACCCCTTTTCGACTTTAAAAATTTCACATTTTTGTCAACTTTTCAGTTTTTGGACCATAAACTTGAGTTTGGATTTGTCGACCAGCACCAAACTTGGTTTGTGTCTCAGTCATACTAAAACACAAGTTCAGTTCCAATTGGGGTTCTGTCCGATGTGACTGGTTGGTCCATGGGTCAAAAAAAGCAGTCATGTACAATTCGAAAAAGCCTGCAGTGCGTATTAAGCAACGCTAGGCTGTGCTCTTGTTTCTAGTTCCATTTACGTATTTATTTGACGCGGTTTTGCGTCATATAATAAACAGAATATCCAACCTCGCCCCCATTATATATCGAAAATTACAAAACTCGTCGGTTAACTAGGTCTGGGCCGAGCTAAAGCTAAAGCTCGGCCCAGACCTAATTTACTGAACTCAGTTTGTAAATTTCGATATAAACTAGGGGCTCGTTGAGATCCTCAATTTATTATTATTTCGTGGACATCATCCGACATGACAATGTGATTGCCATATACTTATAACAAGCGATATTTGAAACAAAAGGGTAATATTGAGTAATGAAAATTGTAGTTTGAATTTTGGCGTAGTCAAATTTGAGGTTTTATTATGGCCCGTCGTCCATCTGTCCGTCCGTCAAAATTTAATACGGCTCGGGCCAGAGGACGTATTTATGAACCGATCTTTATGAAACTTCTTGGGTACCTTTGTTATCACCGTGGGACGAGAACGGGTGTTTTTGGGTGCGATCCGAAATTCAAGATGGCCGCAGGCGGGCCATTTTGTACCGAAATTAGTGCAATCAGGTTTTTGTACAGAACTTCAGTATGAAAGTTCTGATTTGAATAAATTTTTGTTTGAATGTTTAGTAACATGGAATACATCACATATAATACATGGGTTTTTTTCTCGTGCAGAAATTAGGCAAATTAGATGAACTTTGATTTATTTAGATCTACACTAATACACAGTTAGTTCACATATCAATACGACTCTGGCGAGAAGCTGTATATATGAACCGATCTTCATGAAACTTCTTGGGTACCTTTGTTATCACCTTGGGAGGAGAACGAGTGTTTTTAGGTGCAGTCCGAAATTTCAAGATGGCCACCGTTTTCCAATTAGACAAACCTTGATTTATTCAGTGCTATTTATACACAGTAAGTGCACGTTTCAAAACGGCTCAGGCTAGAGGCATCTAACTGTCACTCACCTTTACAATACATTTTATTACAGGCTACCGTCAGTATTTATGTACAGGCCTTTACAATACTTTACATGTACCTTTGTTATCAGGTCATTACCTAGATGTATCTCATTGCTGTGTCACATACTATGCATGTACATGTCTTACACAAGTTGAGCTACAGTGTCATTTACACTTTCATTTTAATTTTAAATTACCGTTTTCAGAGAAAATGTTGGCGTTAGAGCGACCAATAGTTCTTTCCAGACGGACACGGGGTGGGTGGCGCTGGGGGGGGGGGGGGGTGAAGGGGTTGTCAAGAAAATAATTTAGGACACTAGGCGCAAAAAAGTTTTTTTGTTTTTTTCCGACCCTTGGGCATCCACCCACCTCTTTTTTGAAGGAAAAAGAAATTCCATTTTGAAATTTGGTACCTACCCCCAAAAAGTAGGGTAAATCGCATATAAACTGCTTCGATTGGCAATTTGAACAGGTCTTTTTGCTTTGTATTGTTCCAGTAACCATTCCCGACATTTAATCTACCCACAACCAGCTAATGAAGATTGGTCGGAATTTGGTCCCAATTCTTGGCAAGTTTATGAATTTATTCAAACTTTCTCACAGACACTGACAGTCATTGTATGAATGGGTAATCAGAAGAGTATATAGCATATACTGACATTCTACCTGAACAGTATTAAGACAGGTGTAGCAGAAACAGGTGTGAACTATGTTGAACATTTTGATATTTTGCCTGGTTTCACCACAGTATTTACTACTATTTCTACTACTTCTTCCTGTTTCTACCCATTTCTACACTCAATTTTAATTTCATCAGTCTAATATGAATTTATTAAGCGTTATCAAAGAGCACAATTCGTAGAGGCAGATGGCTCAATGTTGAATTGAACCTGACAACAGTGGCGGCGCCAAAGTTACAAAAGTGAGGGGGTACAGTTGAGGATTGTGCAGCGCCGAGCTGGGGTGGGTTTCGGGGGTGGGGGGTCCTCTTACTAAGTTGAGAAATTTGTTAACTGTTTTGCAACAAAATCATGCGGATATGGATATCATTGGAACCGGCTGAACAAGCCGGTTCCAATGATATTCATATTTGCATGATTTCATTGAGTTATACCTTTGAGAATTTTTCTAAAATATTAAATTTTATTTATTTTTTAAAATTGCTGTAGGCTGAATTCCAAACGGATGCCTTGCACGTTCTCGATTCTAGCATTCGTCGAATACTGTTAAGCGCTATGTTTCAGTCCGTTTAAAGGCGGCATGCCTTGTTGCAATTTGGACCCTCGACTCTTGTTTGTTTGCAGCTAGCGTGTGTGTGTGGTTGGGGGGGGGGGGGGGGGGGGCAAACATAATTTCAAAACTTTTCTATTTAGTACACTTGGGAATATGGGATTAAGCATACCGACCATTACACCGCAACGTTTAATACAACAAAAATTAAAATGATAGTATTGTTTTACTACGCTTGGCGAAAAAAGTGAAGGGGTAAGTACCCCCACGTACCCCTCCATGGCGCCGCCACTGCCTGACAATAGTCAATGTGGTGAGGGGTGAGGTGATTCATTGGTGTCGGAAATCCACTCCTCATAACCTTGGACAAATTGAGTAGTGCATCATTTGATGGAGCGTTTAGTTAGCTTTGGTTGGTTCATCATAGCAAGTCAGATGAGAAAGTGCGAAAGAAATGGTGACCACGTTGAGTTGAAAAGATCTGCCTTGTCCCTCCAAATTTCATCAGGATGCATTACGGAAATTTTGGAGCTCTGATATGTCGAGGGACACCCCTGTGATTTATGTATTACCGTTCAGGCAATGAATGTCAGTGTTATCCTACAATATATTTGAGGTTGTTCATTCAGCTCAGAGGCTTGAAACCTATTTGCTCAAAATTTGGTACAGGACTAGTGACAGGACAGTAACTTTCCAAGTGGTTGTTACAATATTCAGCTTGAGCTCCCTGAAATATAATACAAAAGATATCCTTTTAGTACAGGCGTTGAACCAAGTAAAGTGGTCGTACCCGGAAAAAATTTGGGACAAGCTGATTTTTGTGTCATTTTGAAGAGGAATGTCTCCCGAAGAGCATATCCAAAATCCGCTTTGGGGAAATTTTTTTATAGCATTTATACTGATGGTGGTGTAAGAGCGTATTTCGATCAATTTTCCGAAACCAGCATTCCAACGTTTGCGAACGAGAGGACATGGATTTGTGTGAATCCATTTTTTCTACTCACTAAAACACAGGGCATACAGAGTGATTCATGCGGGGACGTTTGCTGATCGAAGCTGCGCTAACGAAATAACTGTTAAATGCCATTACTAGCTCAGAAATGGCTGAACCCGATACCGCTCCGAGGAGTTCACGTAGCGTCTGGAGTGGACAGAAATCTATCAACAGGGAAGATTTAGATAGTGTCAAGGAGTTGTATGATAATGTGCTGGAAAGCTCGATAGCTCCTTCCGATGTTGCAAACATTTGCCACGATTAGTACAAAGTCAAACCGGCTGAACAATCGCACACTGCTAAGCTATGGATACAATATCTAGAATGTGTCCATACACTGAAAATGTTCATCAGAGGTGAACGCCTTGGAGATTGGAATCTCCTTCTTATTGCAGTCAGCAATATGTTGAACCTCTTCGCTGCCACGGGACATGTACACTACGCTAATAGTTGCTTGTTGTATCTGCAAATGATGCTTGAGCTCCCCGAGAGACATCCGTGGTTGTATGATAGGTTCTTCTGTAATGGTTTCCATGCTATACGCCGGTGTTCCAGAGTTTGGGCAGGCCTTTCAAGTGACATTGTGATTGAACAAGTCCTCATGCGCTCAATTAAAAGTCGAGGTGGATTAACGCGAGGTGGTGGGGTGACCGAATCAGTGCGTTAGGAGTGGATTTACACCATGCATAATTGCGCTGAAAGACACGAAGCTATGACTGACATGAAACTCAATACCAGTGAACAACATGTAGACATGGGCACTTCTCGTCGTAAACGAGACAACACCGACATGATGAAAATACTAGAGTGGTTTGACTTGTACGATCCTTTCGATGAGAATGAAATATTGCGCTCCCTGTCCTCCGGGTTGTCAGCTTCCTTGAGTGATGATATTAACTGCGACAGTACCGAGTCGGTAGGGGCGGAGATACACTGTAAACTAGACAGTGTTCTTTCTTTTGCCTCCATCAAAGGGATTGATCAAATTCGCACTTTAGACCATTTGAAGCCCGGGGTGAAGTTGGATAACCAGAGAGTATCAATAGACCCATCAGCTCTGTTCACTCGATTGATAACTATTGCTCAGAAGGAACGCGACGTGGCACAGTTCTTCGAGTACGAACTGACTGTGATGCCAACAACCCTCTTCAAATACTTCTTTCTCAGAAAAGCAAACAAGGCAGACATAGCGGCTGGAATAACAGATCGAGTAGCACTTTCGAAGCCGCCATCTGATTCCGTGTACGTGCTTGATGGAGGGGCTCTCCTCCACAGAGTCAAATGGAAGGCGAAGGCTACCTACTCGGAAATAGCCCATCAGTATGTTGGATATGTGGCCAACAAATATGGGTGGAATTGCTGTGTCGTCTTCGATGGTAATGGACAGCGACCAAACACGAAGAGTCATGAGCATAGAAGGAGAGCTGTCAACGTGTGTGCCGATATCCGTTTGACAGACACCATGACTGCACACAAGAACCAGGAACGGTTCATGTTGAACGAGAATAACAAAATGCAGTTCATAAGATTGCTGTCCACATTACTGAGAGCGGATGGACATACTGTTAACTGCTGTTCTGGAGATGCTGATACCCTGATTATTGAAAGTGCCATCAAACTTTCATCTCAAGGGAATTCAGTTGTCATTGCCGCAGATGATACGGATGTACTAGTGCTATCCGTTCACCATTGTAATCATACTTCGGCTGATGTTTATTTCCAATCAGAAGCACGGAAGTCACATAGGGGTGTGGAGGCATGGAAGATCGCAGATATAATAGCGAAGATCGGAGAAACAACTAGGCGACACCTCCTGTTCATACATGCATGGAGTGGGTGTGATGTTACTTCGGCAAAGTTTGGCCATGGGAAAACACAGCTTCTCAAGAGGCTAGAAAAGTCAAGGGAGACTCAGAAGATATCGGCAACAATGCTCGACAGCGCCGTATCTCAAACAGAAATTGGAAGAATCGGCGCTGAACTGTTTGTAATGCTGTACTCCGGCAAGCAGTCAGACACATTGAATTGCTTGAGATACTCAAAGATACTCAAAGTTTATGACAATGGCCACTTCCAGCAAGACAGGAATCGAACCTCAGAAACTACCTCCAACTAAACGCGCGGCATACTTTCACAGCCTGCGAGTCCACCCACAAACGGTGGAATGGAAGCAATTGGATATTGATATCCTAGATCCTCAGAAATGGGGCTGGGAAATTCTCGAAAGTGAGTTGATACCCGTGATGACTGACCTGGATGTTGGATGCAGGGCCTGAAGCTCTCCTGAAATTTATGCGTTGCAAATGCAAAATGACCTCCAAACACCCCTGCGAAACGAGTATATGCTCTTGTAGAAATATGTCTCTGCTTGTGGAGACTGTCGATGGGAGAATTGCCTGAACTCCGAGCCGGTTGAGATTGGAGACGAAACTGGCGACAGAAGAGAGCTTTGAGGAACACCGGCATGATTTCGGTCAGATCTTATCTCGGGATTTGATCATTGCGAAGAAAGTTGATCGATATCATTCTTCGCCATCTCGGGAGTTATGAAAAACATCGGCTGCAGAATTATAGCTCGTTTGTCTGTTCTATCCAGACTCAACCTCGTATGGGTGGGAAAATTGAAGAAAATATTTTGGGGGCCATTTCCCTAACAATTGTGAATTTTCTCATTCATTTTTCCGCTTTATAGGATTGGCATTCGTGCTTAAAGTACGAATGACACACAAAACCTCTCCAGATCTCACACAGAATATCAAGACTATTGAGAAATTGATGCCACTAAAGATTTTTTTTTTCAATGAAACCCCTCCTTGCGGCCATCGTGCATGAAACATTTTCCCCAACGCGGATTTTTGCGGATTTTGGTCATATTGTTCCCAGATAAATTCCGCGTCGAATGACACCAAAATCAGCTTGTCCCCAAGGTCAAACCATATTGCGCCTGGACTATTTCTGATTCAGATGATCTCAACACACTTTATTCTATGATTTAATTTTATTCTTTGTTACAGCACATTGCTATAGTTTATTTTAAAAGAAGTTAATTTTATTTCTATTACAAGATAACCCAACCAGGCGTCTTATATGTGTTTGCAAAGTTTTCAGATCTCATTCGCCAGGTTTCTCTCCAGACATCCAGTATCTTCCTGTACACTATGGTCTAGGGATCAATGGCTGAAATTCATATTAACTCTTTACCTTACATGAAAAGCAGACGACACTTGCAAAAACAACTCTTGAATAACTATTATTTTCATTTTTGTGTCTCAAAAACATAGGTTATGACCCCTCATTGGAACGAGCTCGACGAGCTCGTTCCAATGAGGGGTCATAACCTATGTTTTAAAGACAGAAAATGAAAAAAATAATGAAAATTAATTGGCGAGTTTTGAGAATAGCGCTGGCCGTTTTTGGTCGTTACGTTAGGTAAAGGGTTAACTCAACTGATTCCCTATTGACAAACTGTTTACACCCTTGTATAAACAGTTTGTTTACGGGGAATCAGTTTCCCTGTTGATTTATTTATTTATTTATTTATTTATTGGTGTTTAAGGTCACATACTTATGCACAATGGCTAATCGTGACTGTGACAGTTTTACGGGTGGAGGAAGCCGGAGTACCCGGAGAGAACCACCGAGCAACGACGAGCAGCTGTCAGCTCTCCAACATCGTAACTCTGAACTCTGCACCGCAGCACATGCAGGGTTAGATTGGTTGAAGACATGCGCACCATCGACGTGCAGTACGCCTCAGTACACAACGTCATCGTGCCCCCATGTAGGCAATCGGGGTGAAGTGTCTTGCCCAAGGACACAACGTGGTTGCCGCAGGTGGGATTCGAACCGAGGACCTCTCGGCTTGCAGCCTGCACCTCTGCCAACTGAGCCACCGCGCCCCTTCCCTGTTGATAAACTCTCTATCAGTAAGATATAATGTCCAGACTAGTTGATCGTTCAGCCTTTTCTGACAGTATATCACAAACTGAAGGGAATTGGTTTGAAGGCTGCCCACTAAGCCCAAGGCTTAACAACCCTTACATTTTGCTCATACATGTATATGAATGAAATTCCTAATTACATAATGAGAATCCGTGAAAGTAGTCAGTTGCATTGAAAAATGACATTATGCCAGTATGATGTCTACTATTCATGGTGAGAAGTGTCCTTTTATTGTCAGATCTGGTTAGGTTACATTTATGTGAGATTACGTAAATCACAATTCGTTTCAATTGCTTTAACTTTTTTTTCAAAATCATGAACCACTGATGGTGTGATGGGGAACGGTGATCGTCTGTCCACATTCCCATGCTGCTAGGCCCTATCCTGTACTACTGATCACCCCCTGCTATCCCAGAGGAGATTGAGTGGCGTCAAAAAGTCTACACAAGCTTCCCTGATCAATATGCACCACTTGTTTGAAAGATAAGAGCTCAAAGGAGAAAGGCATGGAAAAGAAGTGTTTTCAGAGCCGCTGACCTACCCTCCCATCCCGCCTTGGACAAAAGTTGACGCCCCCCCCCCCCCTCCCCGACTGACATTTATAATTTTCTCACAGACAACGTCCCCTCCGCGACATTCCCACTAGCTTCTGACCTCGGTAGGGATTAGAAATATAAAATTATGACGAAGCATGTCTAGATTTGACTGTTTAGAAGGATGGTCTTGGTAGCAAGCCACGCAGCATCATAAGGGTTTTCTCTAGGGATGATTATTATTACATGACTGGCATATTGAACTAGATTCAGACAATACCGTGGTTGTTTGCATTCTGTGCGAAGGTGTGGTCACTATGGGTAAGTATGACTATTGCTCCAACACAGATCCCATGTTTGCTCGTCGGTCGAGAGCAATTCCGCAGTAAGAATACTCTCTTCCACCACGAGTTGTGCTGAAGTTATATTATAATGCTACCGCAGCGAATGAACACATCATGTGTACACAGGGACCTGGCGACAGGGTTTGGGGGGGGGGGTGGTTCCCCCCCCCCAATCCCGGCCGAAATTTCTATAGTTGGAAATTCGGTGGGCAAGTCATAAGTAGTAATTCCATCTGTCCTGGATTTTAGAGCTTCTTTGGTGATGCTGATGTCTTCTTTACTTCCCAAAATCCCAACTCGGTTTCAAATCGGCAAATTTACAACTACAGTGTACGCAATATCGAGCTTCATAAGTATGCATGACGTCAGTCGGTACGAGATTTCTATAGTACGTTTATTTATCGTAATAAAAAAAATCCTCCAAATGTACTTCAGGAAAATCGAATCATGTAAAATCGTTTTCCTGAGTTAATTCCATCATTCACAGTTACAAAATGATGAAACATCGAAAATTGATCATTCATGCATAAGATCTGATTTAATGTTAGGAGATTGCGAATTCCTAAAAATTCACAGCTTGAGCATTTTTTCGCACATATTCAATTCCCAGAATAATACCAAATAATAATAACAACCTGACAATTCTATCATAAATGTGTTGGCATTTCAGTTACTGGAATCAATTTTATGCCCCATTTCAGGGCTTCATTTTTATAAATTTTCTTGGTAGTGAATTTCCAACTAGGGGGAGGGACCGGGAGGGGGTTCCCCCTCCCGGTCCGCCCCAGTTGGAAATTTACTACTTTACACCCCCAATCGGAAATATCTATCCACGTCTCTGTGTGTGGCCGTGCGGGAGAGACACTTCCCATAGTACGACGATCAGTGTAGCAAGATGCCACGGGCTCGTGCCACTAGAACAGTAAAGCATCTTATTTAACTCACGGTATTAACGATTTTGTATTTTCCGCATAGCAACGTAATAAGATCAATGCATGGCTTACAATTTTCGTCATTGCAGGAGATTTGCTTAAAGGTTAGCTCTCCCCAATTTCCTAAAGTTACCGGTTAATTTAACATTAACGGTATGAGAATTTCATATAAAAAATGAAATTTGGAAATGTTAGCGAATTTGTATTATCGTAGCGCGCATCATTTCCCAAACTTAAGGTATTTTTCTGCAGAGTGGTATAAAAACACAGGAGCTTGTTTTTTACAATTTTTCCCCAATCACTTGGAACGTTTGGCTATTATTCTCTGCTGAAACCATTTAGAAATAAGAAAACAGCGTCCTCACCGTATTCTGATGCTCTATAACATTTTCTGTTAATCTTATCAACAGTGTGTGCATGGTGACATATAATACAGACACTGTCCTTGCCAGTAATATAAAAGTCTAGGAGGTGTGATTTGCTAATTTTCTTTTCCCGGGATCTGCTGGGAGAAACAAGCAAATTACTGTGAAAACACATTTGCTAAACAATGAGCTAAAGTGGACGCTTAATTAGTGTGTGGTAGGTGTAATACTGGTATTTATCCTTAATGGCAGATTATCTGTGAAATGGTTGCTTCTAATTAGCTTGCCATAAAAAGCCAAGTTTCCTTTTGTAACTTTTAATAAACGAAAACAACAGACAGCTTCCAGAGCTGTCTGTTGTTTTCGTATATTAAAAGTAATAGTCGGAAACTTGGGTTTATTTTCAACTGATGTCAAAGGTTTTTCTCAACAAATACTTGCTTCTTAATTGGACCTTCCCCGCTCGTCCAATAATTTCAAGGGAGATAACTTTGCCGAAAGTCAATTTCCATGACGATTTAAGCCAGGGATAGAAGCGTTGTAAATCACCTGTACACAAAAAACCTAAGTATAATAAACTTCAATTCAGTGTGTGTGTCTTCAACCCTAGTCATCATTCCACACCTCCACAAATATATTGAAATGGAACTCCACGCGATCTCGTGGGCACGGTGGCTCATTGGTTACGGCACTGGACTTCAAACCGAAAGGTCCACAATTCGATCCCCACCAGGGACAACTGCGTTGTGTCAATGAGCAAGGCTAGTAATCCCGATTGCTCGCGTGGGGTACGGTGATGCTATGTGCTAAGGCGTACTGCACGTCGATGGAATTAGTATGTTGGGAAGTCTTGACTGTTGTCCGCCGCTGCTCGGTGGTTCTCACCGTGCACGCCGTTTCCTCTGCCCGTAAAACTGTCGGACACGAGGTGACCCTGGCTGTCGAAAATGTTAAATCCCATTAAAAATCAAAACAAAAAACAAAAACTGCACACGATCAAATTAACCACACACATAATAATAATTCTTGGCTACATTGTATTTGTTCGTCCAAACTGGGACAAAACGTGCAACGTAAAGACGATTAAAACCACGACTTAAAAGTTACAAAGGGAAACTTGGCTTTATTTTCTATTGACGTCATAGATGTGGCTCGGTGGTTACTGTAATGGACTTCAAACCGAAAAGTCCATATTTCGATCCCCGTCAGGGGTAACTGCGTGGTGTCATTGGACAAGGCTCTTCATTCCGATTGCCCGCGAGGGGGGCACGGTGGCGCTGTGCACTTAGGCGTACTGTACGTCGATGGTGCACTTGTGTTTAACCAATGCTAACCCTGCTTCTGTGGAGTTAGTACGTTGGGGAGTCTGACTGTTACTCACCTCTGCTCTGTGGTTCTTTCCGTGTACTCCGTTTCCTCTACCCGTAAAATTGTAGGGACACGAGGTCACCCTGGCTGTCTAAAATGGCGTTAAATCGCATTAAAAATCAAAACAAAAAACAAAAATTGCACACGATCACATTAACCCGTTAACTAACATGTAAAGCAGACGACACTTGCAAACAAAATTCTTGAATAACTAATTTGTTTCGTTTTTTTTTTTGTCTCAAAAACATAGGTTATGACCCCTCTTTGGAACGAGCTCGTCGAGCTCGTTCCAACGAGGGGTCATAGCGTATGTTTTTGAAACAAAAAATGAAAAAATACTGAAAATTAATTGGCAATTTTTGAGAATAGTGCTGGCCGGTTTTTTCCGTTAAGTTGAGTAAAGGGTTAACCACACACAGAATAATAATTCTTGGCTACAATTTCTTTGTTCGTCTAAACAAAGAATAAAAGTGCAACGTAAAGACGATTAAAGCCACGACTTGGCGTAAATATTCGGCAAACCTCCGGAATATGTCGGACACGAGAAAGAAAAAACAGGCTGACACTTTAAAAAATATGTGATGGGCAGACTGATTGATAATACAATGATTAGACGACGAATGCATAGTCCGCAATGCCAATTACAACAGCTGTCTTTCTCAATCTAGTCGTAAACCTTACAAAACTTGACCAATGTTGCCCAGAAGAGACATAAAGATATTTGAGAATAGCCCTCTGGGCATTTAAACCATGAAATTACATTAGGTCACTATAAAGAAGCGTACCAGAGGCCCCATTGTCAGGATCAATGACAAGACCAATATTATATAAGCCTAATTGTGCCGGTAATTGTTACAAATACACAATAAAGTGAATAAAAAACGCGCAATTTACCAAGCTGAGACTGAAAGAGGTATGAAGATAACATCATTTGGGAACTGAACATACAAATAAATTATAAAGACGAGACCCACACCTGATCATTATACAGACATTGTTTCCTTGGCTAGACTGAGCCTGTCAAGCGTGGTGTGCATACATTTGGATTTTCCCGTGGGAACCCGGGAAGTGAAGCAGTGCGCTTGTTTACTGTGGTAAACAAGCTCTGTTTTACTGGTAAAATGGGACACAGTCACAAATGCTTGGAGTGGAAGGTCCCATTGTCAGGATCAATGAGAAGACCAAATAAGGAATGATCGTTTGTTTCTGTCTATTTCTTGAGTTATGAACCCCAAAAAACAAAGGTTAAACTGTGTAAATGGGCGTGGCCCATTTATACCGTGTTTGGCCTTCAGGGCGTAGCCCATTTACACCGTGTTTGGCCTTTGTTTTGGGGTTTCATAACTCAAGAAATAGACAAAAACAAACGATGATTCCTTATAATTAAACTTGAGAGGCAATACATTTAAACACTCTCTACTTTGCGGAATTAAAATAAAAACCAGTTCGCATCACGCTTCATAGTGATAACTGAATAAAAACGCATAATTTTCTAACATTCTGTTTGGAATAACGATACATTTCACTGAACATTGTTCTTGTGTCATTAAAAAAATTATTGACCAATGAATTGCGTAAGTTAAAAGGAACGTCATATGCCACACCCACACAAAACTTCAATCTCCTTTTCCACTTGACGGGAGGGTGCTGTCATTCATAGCAACACTGAATTAAATTTAATTCTGATTTTGCTCATTTCCTGAGAAAAAAAATGAAAACACTGTAAATATGGAGTTCGATATAAACCCAGATGACATGAAGTTGGTTGAACTTTGTCTCAGAAAGAGTTCATTCAGGCTATTTGGAAATTGGAAAGTTTTGTTGACGTGAGTTTCGTTTGTGGATTATCATGGCCGACCGTTATTTATGTTTGATTTGGGTAAAACGATGAACGCAGATGACCATCTATTGCATATACACAAATTGAACATGGAATAAAAAGCATAAGGATTTTATTGTTTATTAAATTTTATTTTGAAAGGCTTTTTAACATGGTGAGATAAATATTAATTACTTTTCATGTTGAAACAACATGAGCGTGCAGGGGTTCTTTTTCATTCACCCCGTGCAACGAAATCTTTAAGATAGATATTGGGGCGTGATTTAGGGCGGGCCTAAGTGCGTTTTTTTTCGGTTCATTGTGTTATGAAAAGAAAAAAAAGAAAGACTTTAGCCAATCATTTTGCCTGAAAATGCATAAACAGAAAAAAAGTTTAATTATTATTATATAAGCCTAATTGTGCGGGTATTTGTTAAAAAACACAATAAAGTGAAAACACGCGCAGTTTACCCAGCTGAGACAGAAAGATGCATGTGTAAAGATAACACCATTTGGGTGGAGAACGCACAAATAAATTATAAAGACGAGACACACACTTGATCATTATACAGACATTGTTTCCTTGACTGGATTGAGCCTGTCAAACGCTGTTTGCATACATTTGGATTTCCTCGTGAGAACCCGGCAAGTGAAGCGGTGCTTGTTTACTGTGGTAACCAAGCTCAGTTTTACTAGTAAATTGGGACCCAGTCACCAATGCTTGGGGTGGAAGTCCTCTAAAATGGGTGACATGGGTATAAACTATTGACTAAACTTGGCTTTATCTCCATGTTGTGGTCATGATTAGCAGAATATGCAGACATATGTGACCTTAAACACCAATAAATGAATAAAAAACATAACGTAATAAAGACATTTGGATTGACCGACTGGGTGAACAATTTGAAACAACAGCTGTCGACAGTATAGCAGTTCTCTACTTTACTCTGAATTGATGCTGCCACACTCCACTTATCTGAAAAACGGTCGTATTATGTAAATAGGTTATCCGTCAGTCGTCCGTCCGTCCTTCCGCCCATTTTGTTTTGTTCGGAGATATGCATGTTTTGTTGATATGCATGTTTACCACCATGGTAACCTGTGCATGTGCGATTATAGTTCTGGTGGGACCATTTGTGTAGAGTTATGCCCCTTTTCGACTTAAAATAATTTGCCTCATCAGTCTATGGTGTATGGACCAGTTTTTTCGAAACTGGGTATGCATGTTCACCACTACGTGAACCTGTGCACCTGCGATTATAGTTCCGATCGGAAGATTTTTGCCAGAGTTATGCCTCTTTTCGACTTTGAATAATTTACCACATTGGTCGAATTTTGTCCGGAGATCTTCTCGGAGGTTTATAGACTAGTTCTTTCGAAATTTGGTATGCATGATCACCGCCATGGGAATCCTTACACCTGCGATTATAGTTCTGGTTGGACTATTTTTTTAGCGTTATGCCCCTTTTCGACTTGGAATAATCTGCCGCATAAGTTTGAATTTTGTCCGGAGGGTTTCTCGGAGGTTTTTGGGCCGATTCTTTCGAAACATGGTATACGTGTTCCACCATTTGAACCTGAGCACCTGTGATTATAATTTCGGTTAGATTATTCTTTTCAGAGTTATGATTTCACATTTTTGTAAACATTTCGGATATTGGTAGATAACTTGAGTTTGGATTTCTTGTGGAGGTGGTTGTGGAATTTAAAGCTCCATCCGCCCATTTTCACCAGAGCTATGGCCCTTTGTTTGTACGAAATTGGATCGTTTGCTGCTTTCCGTGCACTAACTTTAGTACGATTTGACCTAGAGTTCGTAGCGCGGTGGCTCAATGGTTACGACATTGAATTTCAATCCGAAAGGTTTACGGTTCCACCCCCTCCAGGAATAAAAGCGTTGTGTCTTTGGGCAAGGCACCTCATCCTGATTGCTCATCTGGGGCGCGATGGCACTGTGCACTAAGGCGTACTGTAAGTCGATGGTGCACTTGTCTTCAACCATTGCTAACGCAGACGATATAAAAATTTATTATTTTAAATATAATTTTTTCAAATTTTTCAAAAAAATTCAACAAAACCATATCATGTGACCCCTCGTTGGAACGAGCTCGACGAAATTTTTTCAATTGCTGAATTTACACATTACGCGGGCAGATGCGGCCGATTCGTTGGGTAAAGGGTTAATCCTGATTGCTGATGTGGAGACACAGTGGTGCTGTGCACTAAGGGATGCCGCATGTGTTGATGGTATACATGTTTTCAACTAATGCTTGCGCGGAGTTAGTGCACTGAGGAGTCTGACAGTTGCTCGCCGTTGCTCGGTAGTTCTCTTCCGATACTCCGGCTTCTTCCACCCGTAAAACTGCCCGACACGAGGTGACTCTGGCTGTCGAAAGTGTCGTTAAACCCCATTAAATAAATAAATAAATAAATGACTAAGAGTTTTCGAATTTGTATCGAATTTGAATCATAAACGTATGGGCATGCACGTTGGTATTGAATTTCAGCTCCACCTGGTCATTTCCACCAGAGTTACGGCCCTATCGTCGCCTGAGTGCAAGAATGTTCCATGTCCCATAGGGGACATAGAACATTCTAGCACTCAGGCTACGCTATGCTAGAGTTTTCAAACTTGACTTATTGCTTCAACTTATGAGGAAACCGGGTGTATTATGAAACGTCTGACGGAGCTCTTGTGATATTTGCTTGCTACTTCACGGTGTGTGACTTGCACCTTTCATCGCAAAAAAATGGGCGCATTCCTTATCCAACGCTACCGTTTTCACGTGCCTGATACATTATTGGCGCGGTTTTTTTCAATATTTTAAAACGTGTTTACAGGATCTAAAATTTTTTTGCAGTTTCACGTTTACTGAAAATCATTTTTCAAAACATCAATTATTTGATGCTTTGCTCCCGAGTAAGGCGAGTGATACTCAAACATCACTCCAATCTTGCAGGAAAATCTAACATTGACGACGGTAATACCTGCATGGGAATTTATGCTTATAGTATACTATAGACGATTTACCAATTTTTCTCTTTTGTCGGAGTTTAAGAGTCCACAACTATTAATAGAATAAAATGGCTTCAGTAAAATTTAGAATCAGATTTGGGGTGTAGTTTTACATTAACAGGTCGTCTGCCAGACTGAATAAATACTTAAGAAGGCAAAAGTCTTCATGGCAAAGACTTCCAAACAACAATAGTGAAACGATTGAACTGATCAATAGACACTCCACTCTCATTTTATTTTGTTTGAACGAAATATAATTGCGAAATAACGAAATAATATTTTGTTTTAACGGTATGATATTCTTTTTTGGAAAATATTACTTCTTTTTAACTAAGTAACATTTCGAAATAACGAAATAATATTTTGAAATAAGGCGATAATATTTCGTTTTAACGAAACAATATTTCGTTTAAATGAAACAATATTTCGTAAAAGCAAAATTAACAAAAACATAATGTTTCGAAATAATTTTTCGACTTAACGAAATGTTATTTTGTGAAACGAAATATTATTTCGTTATTTTGAAATATTATTTCGTTAAAACGAAATATTATTTCGTTAAAACGAAATATTATTTCGTTTGAACGAAATAATGTTTCGAAATCTAGGAAGGTCAAAATGAAATAATATTTCATTATTTCGAAATAATATTTAATTTAAACGAAATAAAATAACATCTCATTATCTTCTAACCCTTTGAACACTGGTGGCATCTTCCATACCAGTTCAATGACAACAGCATGGACGAGTCCATATTCATTATTGAGGGGTAGACAAATTAATATTTTCAGCCTTGTGGATGCACGTTGAAAATATTAATTGGTTTACCACACACATGCACTTAATATCCATCATATTCAATGAAATTATGACGTACCATGTTCCTGGATGAAAAATCGGCCGCTCGAGTTCGAAGGGTTAAGACAGGCTATTCCCATGTGAGACGGAAACAAAGAGCTGTATGGGAATTTTCTGTTGCGATCTTGTATTCTGAGAGCGTAATTACGCAGTGATACCACAGAATTGGTCAGAAAGTCACATGATCATTTAGCTCCTTGAAAAATTAAAATGGATGCGTTCTTGAGAAAAACCGGGAATATTCCTGAGTCGAAGTGGCTATAACAACAAGGAGAAATGAGCAATATGACTCGGTGGCCGACCCCTTTATCCCAGCCTTTCAGAGAAGAATAAGGGGAGAAAATTTAATAAAATTCTCATTCTGGGAGGTGACCACACCGACATTTGTTGATATTTTGCTCATTAATCGTTGTTGTTCTGGTTTATTGGGGCGCGATGGCTTAGTAGGCAGAGGTGCAGGCTGCAAGCTGATAGGTTATCGGTTGGAACCCTACCTGCGGCAACCGCTTTGTGTCCATGGGCAAGACACTTCACCCCATTGCCCACGTGGGGCGCGATGGCGTTGTGTACTAAGGCGTACTGCACGTCGATGTTGCACCTATCTTCAACCAATGTTAACCCTGCTTGTGTGGAGTTAGTACGTTGGGGAGCTGACAGTTGCTCGCCGTTGCTCAGTGGTTCTCTCCGGCTACTCCGGCTTCCCCCGCCCTGTAAAACTGTCGTGGTCATGATTAGCCATTGTGCAGAAATATGTGACCTTAAACACAAATAAATAAATGTTCTGGTTTACCTTTAAGTTACATATTTTTGGTAATATCATACATTGTTACCAGGAATTAATATTAACAGAATGGGTTTGACAGAACGAACAGTTTAAATTCCTGTTTTGAGAAATGTCATCGTCCATGTGGAATGATGCTTTGTTTTGGAAGAACTCATTGTGATGGTAGACTTATTAGTCTGTGTCAAACACACAAACTATTTTTTTCTACGTATTCTTTTTGTTTTCTTTTTCTTTTTTCTTATTATACCCCCAGCGGAGGTTTATAGGATTTGCCTTGTCCGCCCGTCCGTCCGTCCCGAAATTCAATCATGAATAACTTGTAAAATACTTGGTTGAGTGACTTGATATTTGGTGTGCAAGTGTATCCTATTTCTATATACCCATAGTGAAATGCAGGTGCCAGAGTCATTGCCCTTTATGGACTTAGAATTTGTCCGCCTTGAAATTAATTCATCAATAACTTGTAGAGTACTCAATGGAATAACTTCATATTTGGTGTGCAAGTCTATCCTATTGATGTCTTCCCACAGTACAAGGCAGCTGTTAAGCAGTGTATTATTGTAGAAGTTATTGCATTTTATGGACTTTGATTTTGTCCGTCTCAAAATTCAGTCATGAATAACTGGTTTAATTAAGGGTACCCTCATCGTGTAATCAACTCCTCCCACAATTTCTAATGTAGGGAGATGAAACTTAAGGATATGGTTACACATGTCTTGCAGATGCGCAACATATATAAAGTTTGCAGAAAAATATTTTTTCACAGAATTAGAGACGGGGGGGGGGGGGGGTACCTTTTTGTGTCACCCTGTGGTGACAATTAATACTTCTTGTGATATATGTCCCAATGGTCTGTAATCTGTCACAGGTCTGCCATCTGTCATCCTTCAGCATCACCCAGTAATAAATGTTTCATTTCTGTAATGATATCCATGGTTTTGCAGGCGGAGGTATATGCCATCATCGGCTTTGCTCTAGTTCTCCTGGTCTACTTTCTTCAGCCCACTTCCTTGTTCGCACGATAACTCGAATACCCGTCTTCCTATCCTTGCTTTTTGGCATACTGATAAACAGTCACTAGTATTTAGCAAGCTATGTTTTTTCAAGTTCATGGACCAGTGAGGGTGTTCCCAGGAGTGTTTTGAAAGTGGGATATGTCCATATCTCCGGCATGGTTTGACCTATGGACCAGGGACCAGCGCCAAATGAGTCGACACTCAATGGAGGTTCTAAATACGGACCAAGGTCACTGAGGTCGCTCAGGGCTCGTTGAGTGCATTTTTCAGAATTGCTGGATATCGCATTAATTGACTCCCCAATGCATTCCCGGAGTTGATACATGTAGTTTCACCGTCCAAAAGTGGGCGGGGACAAAAATATTGAAAGTAGGTCACGCTCATATCTCAAGCATGGTCTGACATGTGAACCTGGAACCAACACCGAATGAGTCTAAACTTGCTGGAGGTTCAAAATATGTATCAAGGTCACGGAGGTCACCAAACAATCATTGAGCGCATTTTTCAGAATTGTTGGAAATCAGATTCTGTGGCCCCCCAACACATTGCCGAAGTTCATACATGTATTTTGACACTCAAATAGTGGGTGGGGCCCCAAATTTTGAAAGTAGGTCACGCTCATATCTCAAGTATGGTATGAACTAAGGACATGGGACCAACACCAAATGATTCGATACGCAATGGAGGTTCAAAAGATGGGTTATGGTCACTGCGAACTTCCATGGGTCAATGAGTTCTTTTTTCAGACTTGTTGGAAATTGCATTTTCTGCCTTTCTTATGCACTTCCGAAGTTCATACATTCATCGGTCACACAAGTGAGCAGAGTTAAACATTTTGAAAGTTGTTCAGGCTTATACCTCAGGCATCGTATGACCTATGGACCTGGGAGTAACACCAAATGAGTCTAAACACTCTGGAAGTTAAAATGTTGGTCCAGGTCACTAGTGTGGGGTAGAGCCACCAGATCTCATTAAGTGTAGTGTTCAGAATTGCTGGAAATTGCATTTTGTAACCTCAAATGCATTTCTGAAGTTCATATATCTATTTCTTTACTTAAAAAAGTGGGCAGAGTCAAAACTATTCCTTTCTTATTCCTTTGTAGAACGCGTTGAATGCTATGCACAGAGCTTACTGTCGGTTTCTTGAATTTTTTTACCTGTTTCCTGTATGAAAATCTTTAAATACTGTTTATGAAAACCTATTTCTGATTTCTTTACATATATTTTACTCCCGAAAATAAGTCTCCATAAATTCTTTTTCTAAATAGTTTAGTTCTGATGCTTTCACCATTTTCACACAACACTCGAATTTACTGACCACAGTCAATTTTGTCTTTCTCTACTTAATATATCTAATCTGCAGCTAAATGGATGCATGCCAAAGATATTAATTGTCCATTCTTCTTGAGTATTGAAGAGCTTTCTGGTATATTAGAGATTAACCAAATATAAGTATATTAATTTTGCTCTCTAACCAACTGCAAAAGGTCGGGATTTCTAAAAATAATAATTGTTATAACACTTTACTGGCGGCTGACTTGTCGCTGTTCTCCAATGAGAAGACCTTGATTAACTGTGTGCACCCAAATGCCCCCCTCTCACCACACCTCTCCCCCAACAGCCAGAAACGAACTGCTTGATGACAAACCAATCTTTCCAATCGTAGCATGCATGCATTCTCATACATCTATGTTTTCATTCAAATTATTCAAGACTGAGTGTTTACCATGAATGAACTCAGGAGAGCCACACATTACTTGCCCTATCTTAGTATCAGACTTATTTCTTAGGATTGACTGTGTCTTGAGTTCATTGTCAGATTGACTCATGGCTGCTTCACGGCAGCCATGACTGTAATTTGACAATGAACTGAAGGAATAAACAATAATCGTTGGGTCAGGAAATATCTTACTTAAACTGTTCTGTGAAAGAGAATAGCAGTATATTTATTAACGAACTTGTCGTCAGTTCAAAATGTGGTTTGCAATCACAGTCAACACGGTCTCCCCCCCCCCCCCCCCCCCCTCTTGAGGCATTATTGATCAGTCAGCGAGCGATTAGATATAGACAGTATATAAGTATACAATTCTGAGTTGTATGTTTTAGTTTCTATGCGAATATGTTATTGTACTGTTCACATATGTACATCGTGTGAGATATGAGCTGATCCAAATCTTTTATAATTAAGAAAACATTTTGGTATTCATCCAAAGTGTGGTACAATCTATTATGCTATTCAGAAAAGATAGGTACTCTTTTTATATTTTGTAATATTGAATTGAAATCAATTGTAAGCAGAGAATGAAACTCGCTCGTCGGTCGTCGGTTCCCCCCCCCCTCCCTCTCTCCCATCCTCCATCCCTCCACCCTTTAAGTTCTTCATTATTTATACCGCAAATATCATTTGTTGTTTAGCAGTCATGGCATGATTTGAGCAGAACCCATGTCATAGTGTTGGTTACTGACCCAGTTTTTAATGGTTTTGAATGTGATGCGGAGAACATAATTGTGCAATCGTAGCATGTATGTTTTCTCATACATCTATGTTTTCATACAAATTACTCAAGACTGAGTGAGTGTTTTACCATGAATGAACTCTGGAGAGCCACACACTACTAGCCATATCTTATTATTAGACTTATTTCGTAAGCTTGGCTATGTCTTGAGTTCATTGTCAAATTGACTCATGGCTGCATCACAGTAGCCACGACTGTAATTTGACAATGAACAAAAGGAATAAACATTATTATTATGCCTCACGTTTGTAACATCAGCCGTGATTGGTTAATTTGACACCTTCTAAAAGTCATAGTACTGGAGTTTTGGGGCAAAACGCGGGTACTATCGGAACGTTTTTCCCTGGAGACAAGAGAACGAAGAAAATGTAAGCTCCACTTCCATTGATCAGCGTCGATTGGAATTTCTCAACACCAAACGCTGGCTCCGTGTCCGTTTAACTTTTTTCGTCACCGGTAGACACAAACTTACCAACAAATAGATCATCTTCAGTGGGTGTGTTTTCAATTTTAACTGCAAACAATGAATTCAAAAGAAACAGAAATATTAAAACCTCACGCGTTGTTCACCACTTCAGTGAATCCTGAATATGAGTTATGACTTCAATCAATTATATTTCCACAAGTTTAGTACTCCTCGACCTCACTGAGCCTCCGCCTCAACTTCAATATAATTTTTTTTCACTCCGCTTGATTCTATCAACTGTCGTCGTCCGAGAAACATGAATTTATATTCCGTTAATTTATACCACTTATCACACAAGCATTAACAATGAATTATAACTTGAACAGGATGATGCAGTTGTAAACACTGGCATTTGGTTATATAGAAACTCCCAAAGCGACGGCACTTGTGACAAGTCATTTTCGAAGAGACGTCATTCGTTCGAAATGACGTGATGTTTCTGATTCGACTACATTGTTATTACAAGATTGATGGTGTTATTACAAGATTGATGGCATGTTGCTGTTAACGCTTAACAATGAAAAGTTATTTTTTATTCGGCATAATAAAATAATTAAAACGTTTGTTTTCATGTTCTATCGGTCGATAGTACCTGAGTTTGTGTGATTTCTGAAATAAAACCTTCAGCAGCGAAACTGCTGAAGGTTTTATTTCAGAAATCACACAAACTCAGGTGCTATCGACCGATAGAACATGAAAACAAACGTTCTAATATTATAATGGTTAGGTCAGGAAATATCTTATTTAAATTGTTCTGTGAAAGTGAATAGCTGTATATTTATTAACTTGACCAACTTGTCGTCAGTTCAGAAAAAGGTGGCTTGCAATCACAGTCTACACAGTCTCTCTTCCTCCCTCTCCCTCCCTCTTAAGGCATTTTCGATCAGTCAACGAACGATTAAATATATACTGTGTATAAGTATATAATTCTAGTTGCATGTTTTAGTTTCTACGCGAATATTTCATTGTATTGTCCACATAAGTACATATGGATGTATAAGATATGTGCTGAGCCACATCTTTTATAATTAAGAAAACATTTTGGTAGTCATCCAGAGTGTGGTACTATCTATTATGCTATTCAGAAAATATACATACTCCTTTTATATTTTGTAAAATTGAATTGAAATCAATTGTAAGCAGAGAATGAAACTCACTCAGTCGGTCGTCGGTTCCTCTCTTCCTCCCCCTACCCATCCAGTTTTTTTAGCTGATCTTGACAAAGTCAAGCTGAGCTAATCTCATCGCTCTCCGTCCGGCTTCCGGCGTCCGTCGTCCGTCGTCTGTCGTCCGTCAACATTATGTTTTGGTCTTCTCCTCCAAAGCCACTGGGCCAATTCAAGTGAAAGTTTGTGTGAGTGATGGTCCCAAAGGGGCATTTCATTTTTGTTCAACTCAACATGCCCAGCCCCATAGGGAGGGAGTGGGCGAAAATGCTCCAAAATATTTTTAAAATCTTCTTCTCAAGAACCAGTGTGTACAATGACTTGATATTTGCTATGGAGCTTCCATATGAGGTGTAGAATCGAGTTTGTTCAAACGAAGTTCGTGAAGTAATATTTGACTTTGTAATAGGAGGGGTAAGATTTTTGGCCCCGATGGTCCGGTATGAACCAAATTTGGTTTGTGGTAGTATTGGGTCATAAGTACTTGACCCATGCAAAAAAAAAAAAAATTCCCGCATCCCCATGGGAACCCTGGGAGCTAAAAATAGAAATATTTTCAAACGCCCATATTTCCCAAACCCTACGGAACAGAGAGCTTTTATATGGTATGAAGTATCCTTATGACCAGTAGAATTGAATGGTGAAAAAAATTGCCATCGGTTATGTTAGGGTGTTCTGTAATGGGCATCGAAAAAATGCTGAATCAGCATATTTGCAAAAATTTAAAAAAAATCTTTTCTCCAGAACCAATCATCAGAATCTTTTGATACTTGGTATACAGCATTCACAGGGGGGTCAGATAAAAGTTTGTTGAAATAAAGCTCATTGGTTAATATTTGGGCTCTCTACAGGAGCCCGAAGTTTTAACATAGGGTAATATGGGGAATATTCTTTAAAAATCTTCTTCTTCAGAACCACCAGTCAGAATCTTTTAATATTTGTTATACATCATTGTTATGAGTGTCAAATTCTAGATTGCTCAAACCAAGTCCCTAGGTTAGCCCAAATTCTATCTTTGTTCAATATGGAGGGTAATTTAAAAAAATCTTCTTCTTCAGATTCACCAGTCAGAATGCTTTGATATTTGGTATGCAACATCTCTATGGGGCTCAGATTCAAGTTTGTTCAAATCAGATCCCTAGGTATATATTTGGGCTCACTATGGTAGCCCAAATATTTACTTAGTGCAATATGAGGAAATTTCTTTAAAAATCTTCTTCAGATCCCTCAGTCGGAATGCTTTTATATTTGGTATACAACATCTCTAGGGGGGTCAGATTCCAGGTTGTTCAATTCGAGAGCCTAGGTTAATATTTGGGCTCCATGTGGGAACATGAAATTTAACTTAGTACAATATGAGGGAATTTCTTCAAAAATCTTGTTCTTCAAATTCACTTGTCAGAATGCTTTCACATTTGGTATACAACATCTCTTGGGGGTCAGATTCAAGTTTGTTCAAATCGGATCCATAGGTTAATATTTGGGCTCGCTATGGTAGCCCAAATTTGAACTTAGTGCAATTCGAAGAAATTTCTTTACAATTTCTCTTCTTCAGATCCAACAGTCAGAATGTTTTCATATTCGGTACATAACATCTCTAGGGAAGTCAGATTTAACTGTGTTCCAATCAAGAGCATGGGTTAATAATTGGGCTCTCTATGGGAGCCGGAATTGGCCATTTTGCTGTAGAATTAAAAAATTTGTATTCAGTACCCTCTAGAGGTACTAAGATTAATCCACATAGGTTGTATCAAGGGGCTTCATAGGGGAGCTCTACATTTTACTTTATGATCAACTGAAGAAAAGATATGATGCCCAGATTATTTTTGTCACTCCTGAGGGACTCAAAGATTGACAGTGTAGCCTATGGAGATGGCTTGCTTAATGTAGACTCATTCTTGGACTCTGTTTAAATTGTGTTCTGTACAAGATGAGCGCTTCAGGCCCTGTGGGGTCTCTTGTCATTATTTATACTGCGGATATCACAGTTTGTTAGAGATATTCCTGCTTCTGCTGTCTCTACTGGGTCTCTACACCCTCTCATACATTTAAGCATTCCACACATTCACAAGGTTATGGGGTACCTGTTTCTGTTTGCCCCTTTGTTATTGTTTTTGTTTACCAAAAAATGTGAAAATATTGGCATACTTCCATGGACATCTCATCTATTCAACTCGTGTTTTATGTACAGAGCAATCTGCCTTGCCGATTGGTCACAATAACTTGAATTCAAAGCACCCATCATGGATAATTTAAAGTTTGGAAGCCTAAATTGTCGGGGTGTGAAGCGCAGAGATATTTTCTCGAGATGTAGATATGGATACGATGTCACAGTCCTAATAGATACACACTCTTCCCGTGAGACAGAAAATGCAAGGAAGCACGAATGGTGCTTCGAGGCAGTTTTCTCCTCACACTCCAGTAACTGAAGGGGTTCAGCAATCTTGTTTAGAAACAATTTTTCCTACGAAATTAAAAATAAAGTCATTGATGCAGGTGGAAACTTCGCCGTTTTAGATGTGATGATTCAGACTGAAAATTTAACCATTGCGGTGCTATACGGACCCAATAATGACGAGCCAAATTTCTACAAGGAATTTTTCAATACTATTGAAGTTATGGCCAACACATCAGCGTTAATCGGAGGAGACTGGAATGTAGCCTTAGATCAAGATATGGATACTCTAAACTATAAAAAAAATAATGTTAAAAGTAACCAGTGTATTCACTCATTTATGGAAAAAACTTGATTTGCATGATGTGTGGCGTTTGGAAAACCCTGGTAAGAAAAGATATACGTGGAAAGGCCGACATAAAAAAAAATTATCGCGACTGGATTACTTCTTGATTACATCTAACCTACAAGCCGCAGTACAAAATGTAGATATAGGGCTAATGTACAGATCAGACCATGCACCGGTAACAATCTCATTAAAATTCATAAACCAAACTAGAGGCCGAGGCTATTGGAAATTTAATAATAGTCTATTAAGCGACCCCGAGTATATAACAATTGTAAAGGACACTACTGCAGATACAGTTACAATATTCACATGATAATGATTATGTAAATAATAATAATAATAATAATAATAATAATAATAATAATAATAATAATAATAATAATATAATAATAATAATAATAATAACATCAGTAGTAGTAGTAGTAACAAAAATGACAATAATAATATTGATAATAATAATAATAGACCCGTTTTAAAAATAAATGACCAATTATTCTGGGAAACCCTGAAACTGATGATCAGAGGTAAGACGATATCATACTCATCCTTCCTGAAACGAAAATCCCAAAGTAGAGAATCCGTAATTGAAAAAGAATTAAAAATTTTGAATGAGCAATTAGAGCAAGGAAAGGAAAACCTGTTAGAACATATTGATTTGTTAACTAATGAGCTTCAAGATATACGGAATAAGAAGGTACAGGGTATGATATTACGATCAAAAGCACGTTGGAAAGTCGAAGGTGAAAAGCCAACTAAATATTTCTGCAATTTGGAAAAAAGACAATACACAGAAAAAATGATACCCAAACTGATAAGAGAGGACGGGACAGATGTACAGACATCAAGGACATATTAACAGAACAACGTAAATTCTACGAAACACTTTATAAATCCAAGATAAATCAAAATTACAAAAAGAGGAATTGGAAAGTTTATTTTTTGATTCAGAAAACCCCTTTTTGGCAAAGCTTGATACAGATGATAACTTATTTCTAGAAGATACTCTAACTTTGACCGAATGTTATAGATCACTTCAGGACATGAATAATAATAAGTCACCTGGTTCAGGCGGCTTCACTTCGGAATTCTATAAAACCTTTTGGAACGATTTAGGTCAATACTTAGTAAATTCTCTAAATTACGGTTATTCCATTGAAAAGCTATCAATCACACAGAAACAGGGGGTTATAACATGTATAGCAAAGGAAGGGAAATCAAAAACATACATAAGAAATTGGCGACCAATATCTCTTCTAAACGTTGATCAGAAAATTGGCTCTTCGGCACTCGCAAATAGACTTAAAAAGGTTCTTCCAACATTAATCTCCGAAAGTCAGCTGGGATTCATTAACTGGTTGAGGGCTGGATTATTTTTGGTGGTCATAATTTGTTATCCAAAATTTGTTCTATTACAAATTATTGGAGAGTGCCCAAGGCACTTTCCAGTAATTTGTAACAGAACAAATTTATATAAATAAAATATTATATGCATTTGCCTAAATATGAAACATGAGCAAGGAAAATTTTGCATTTGATCTGGTACCCTCATTTTTCTGAAAGCCCTGATAGTGGCTTCTAGCACTCAACCAGTTAAAGGAAGATTCATAGGTGAATCGACTAGGCTAATATCAGACTTAATAGAAAGAACTAAAACTATGAATCTTCCTGGAATGCTAGTCCTGGTTGACTTTGAAAAAGCTTTTGACTCCCTAGAATGGCAATTTATTAGGAAAACACTGGAATTCTTTAATTTCGGTAGCTCCACAATCCAGTGGTTCATTTTACGGCGATGTTTCCAACTGCATCATAAATAACGGACATTGTTCACAATTCTTCAGCATTGAAAGGAGCATATGTCAAGGGGACCCGTTGTCACCTTATTTATTTATATTATGTGTGGAAATTCTCAGTGCGTCTCTAAAATTTAACCCAAATATTAATGGAATTAAGATCAACGACTCTGAATATGTCATCAACCAATATGCTGATGACAGTACCCTGTTTCGGAGAATAGAGAAGAACCATTAAACGCAGCTTCAGATACCCTTGTAAATTTCGCAATAATATCAGACCTCAGTGTAAATTTTGATAAAACCCAAATTGTGTGGATAGGATCTCGACGGGGTTGTGGACAAGAGTTAAAAACTGTCAAACCCATAACATGGAATCACAGTGGATCTTTTACTATTCTCGGTATAACGTTTGAACTGCTAAGTAATAACTGTTTCCAAAACATTTTTCGGAAAAAAATGAATAAAATAAAAAAAACTTCCAAATGACTGGTCATTTAGAAATTTTACACTGGTTGGGAAAGTTACAGTTATTAAAATTTTGGCTATTCCAATTATTATACAGTCGCTAACCGTCCTACCAGATCCGGCAGACGAATTAGTTGACGAAATTCAAAATATATTTTTCAGGTTTCTACGGTCGAATAAGAATGATAAAAGTAAGCGTGAAATATTAATAAATTTAGTGGAAAATTGAGGACTTAAACTCACCCATGTAAAAAACACTCTGTCATTCGTTAAAATTAATATGGATAAAAAACTAATAGACCCTGAAGTAATGGCCCAATGGAAAACGCTTGCTTCAGATCACTTCGAAAACTTTGGGGCAAACAACATTTGGTTCCTGACGAAAGACGGCTTATTAAAGGTTGCGGAGCATTTTAATCCTATTTGAAGATGTGTCATCAGTTCCTGGTCAATTTTAAAAGAACCTGAGCCCACAACCCCGATCGAGATACCTGCACAACAACTATTTTATAATAAATATATAAAAATAAATAATAGGACGTTTTTCTATGCCTGCTGGTGCAGCCAAGGAATATTTTTTATAAATGACATTGTGAATAAAAGAGGCTCTTTTTTTAAATTTTAATGATTTTAAACAAAAATACGATCTCGATATACCATTCACCACCTACTTTGGTGTGATTAATGCTACACCAGTATCATGGAAAAATAAATTAACAAATAATAAAAAATTGAGTATATCTCAGACACACTGATTGACGACCTAAAATACTGTAAAAAGGTAAACCCTAAGTTTTATCCTACCTTCCTCATGAAAATTTCAAAGGAGCCAAAACATAGCCAGGAAGAATGGAATGACCTACTAAATGACATGATTTGTAATGAAGATTGGAAATATATATATATAAACAAACATTTAGAGCGACAGATGATACCTATTTACACACATTGCAATTCAAAATTAATCATAGAATTTTATTTACAAACTCTAAACTTTTTAAATGCATACTGTCCGAAACTGAACTCTGCTCTTTTTGCGGAAATGTTAAAGAAACTATTACGCACTTATTCTACGAGTGTTCTTACTCAAAAACAATATTACTAAGACTGGTAGAAAAAATTAACATCAAATCATCCTTTACTTTAAATATTAGTACAATGAAAACAGAAATAATTTTATGTCCAACACCCTATGTAGATAGACCGATTCTGTGGAATACGCGTTTACTACTGTACACAAAATACATCTACACTAACAGGCAAAAGAAACAAATCCCATCCTTTTCAGGGCTAGTTGAAACTCTAAAATCGTACAGAAACATGGAATTATATTCCACATATCTGAATCCAATTGGAAAGGCAGAAAATATAAGAAAGAAATGGAGTTATGTAAAGTATTTATTCCAAGAAGCAACGATTGACCTGTAAATAGCCAACAATATCTTGTGTAAGATAAAATGTATAACTGTATGTAGACTCTTCACATGAATACATATTGTATATTATGCAGAAGTTTATTTTTGCCTATAAAAACATTATAAAAATAAAAAAATTCTTCCCAATCTCTCCGATAAGCATACTGACCATCTCCTTTGTGTCAGTCAATACCCATATTTATACCATGATTACCTATTCTACTATATATGAAAAGCCCATGACATAAATGTTAGCTTTACACACCAACCGTGATGAACACTACAGCAATGGGATTTCAATAGTAAAAATTTACACCTACGGTAGAACTATATCCCCTTTGACCTTTGGTGATGTCGACCTGAAAGCAAACGTGCCTAAATTAATCGCACGTCGCCTCGCGAAGAGTGAAATGGAAGTGGCAATTATTTATTACGTTTTTAAATGGGTTCACCTCATAAGATGCCAAAAATTAACAAACATGCATTGTCTCATGTTAATAAAGCATGCATAACTCGAAATAGTATGTTATTATGTTATTAAAACGAAAAAGGCTCAGTTTCTTTTTTTCATTTCGTTTCGGCGATAAAATTGACAGCGGAAGTACCGCCCACCGATGCTCGTGCAAACAAAAACAGATTCGCTCATTTGTTCGTCTGGTGCTCAGTAAAATCGAGAAAAAATAATAGCGACTCTTAATAATCTGATGATCATGGTATAAATAAAATATACCCAAAGTAGTTTGGTGTACCAAATGTTCACCACTCGTGGTGAAGTGGTGTTAACCGCGCGCCGAAGGCTATATACTATGGGTATATTCTATATATCCTGCATTCAACCCTCTCCACTTCCCCATTATACTCCCAGTAAATCTTATATCAGTTTGACTGATATTTTGGACATTCTAATAGTAAGTGTTCCAGGGACTCCACTGCTCCTAAATTACACACCTGGCATCCCTTTCCATGTCTTTCCCAAGTTTTCCCTAAGCTCCAGCGACCGCGACCTCATCAAGATACACTTCATCTCGCAGGTTACCCAAAGACCTCTTTGCTTTGACTCCCCCCCCCCCCCCCCCCCCACACACACACACACTCGCCAATTTCAGTAACAATCCTCCATGGCTCATTCTCTGACGGATGGTTTACCAGGGGTTGTACCCACTTCTAATGTCATAAATATTCTTATCCGCAGTGTATCTTCAGTCGTTTTATCCTAGTTTTATGGTAAGGGTTACAGTATACGTAAAACACAAGACTGAAGTGATGAATGTATGTATACATTGCCAAGCTTTCTTCCTATCGTTTCACACAAATCTGATTTTCACTCTTGCTAGAGGTATGTTGTAGACAGGCAGAGTTTACCCTTGGCGCCGTCTGGAAATCTGGTCTAACGATCAATTAATTCGCCGTCGAACATGCCGATTCTATTCTTTATTCCGTGCACTCCATACAGTAGTTTCCACAAGGTACATGGGGGGCATGTAAAATACGTTTGCTGAATTCTTAACTAAGGTTCTTAATAATAAATTAATCCTTTCAACACTGGCACATTTGATTGTATCGTTTCATACAATACTGGTTATGACATGATGGGTGAATCCCGCCTGCATTTGAAGAGGGGTCAACAAAAAAATTAACCCTTTGGGGGTTTTTTTGCGTTACATTATAAGTAATAGTAATAGTTCATTCAAGCAAAATAACACCTACAGTGAGGCAGATTGCATAAAGAGTTAACAAAGATATGATATGATTATAATAAACAAATAATAAACAATGCAGCTATTTTTGTGTAGTAAATAAGGCTAAGGTATCATACATATAAGTATATAAATTCAAACCCTAGGTCAGTTTAATGACCTAGTATTTTGCAATTATTGTTTCTCTTTTCCTGAAGAACAGCAGGATTATGTTGCAGATGGTGTGACATAATGAGGCCGTATTATTTTTCATAATAGATTCAAACCGATCTTGTTTGCTTGCATTTGAGAAGTCTGCATTATTCCTGTTAATTATTGCAAACAACTGTCTCCTGATGTCTGTATAGGCCGGGCAGTCCATGACAAAATGCATCTCGGATTCCACATCGCCGGTGTCCTTACAAACATCAGAAGCATTACATGATTAAATTTACAGAGATCCCCGCCCCCGATTTGATGTTTATTTTATCGATATTGCCCTATTCTACAGTACGCCGGTAATATGAGAAATGCACAGCACGTCACGACGTGTGAAGGCAGTAATCTATATGGCACGAGTGCCAGCGCGGTAGGATAGAACGCGACAGATCAAGTCAATCAAGTCTCTTCTCTTGAAATCTTATTCCTTCCCCTGGAGCCAATACTATACACTGCAAAAATATAGGTTCTCTTTAGAACCAAAACTGGTTCTAATCTTGTCCCTGAGATGGAACCAGTTCTGTTTAAACAGTATTTATTTCAAATCAAATAAATTTACCAAGATTAGCATTCAATTTTAACAGAATAATACATGAACTGAAGTAGATTCAGCAGTAAACTTGGAGCTTATTCAACGCAGTCGCCAAACATTTTGAAACAAAAGAGATATGAACAGTGAGCATATCGAACCAGTTTTGGTTCCGTATAGAACCAAAACTGGTTCGATATACCAACTGTTCATACTCTCCTTTGCTTCAGAATGATTTGAGACAATCTTCTATAAGCTCTAAACTTACGGCTGAAACCCCCTCCATTTATCTTTAATTCTGTTAATATTTAATGTTAATCTTTATAAATTTATTTGATTTGAAATAAATACTGTTTAAACAGAACTGGTTCCATCTCAGGGACAAGATTAGAACCAGTTTTGGTTCTAAAGAGGAAAATGGTATTGGATACGCGTGATTGGACACATCAACATGTTACCATGTTTAGTTTGGATCATGATTGTCACTGGCCCAAAAAAATTCGAGCAGATTTTCCGCTCGAGCGCCGCGTTAGTGTCTGTGGGGTAGGTTTTGAAATTTTCTTTTGTACTGGACGGGCTTTTTCGGAGGTCTCGTCGTTCTTTTCTTGGTATAAACTCGTTCAACAATAGTTTCTGGTCTAAACGTAACTTTTGAGGTATGCGAAGACTGAAACGTGACGACCGTTTACGTGTCGTGGGCATGTTGGAAGCTGGCAACAGACAGACTGCAGTGGCTCAAATTATCAACGTTACTCAATCGGTGATTAGCAAGTTGTGGTCACGCTACCGTCAGACAGGCAATGTTGATGACAGACGTCCGTCAGGTCGTCCAAGGGCGACAACTGCTAACCAGGATCGTTTCATAAGAACCACAGTATTACTTAACCGCCATCAAAATGCCTCAGAAAATGGACAGCAGCTGCACCGAGCGACAGATGTGCGAGTCAGTGCAGACTATCCGAAATCGCCAACACAGCTGGAATTTGTACGCTCGACGACCTCGACTAATTCCACGTTTGACTGAACGTCACGTCGCAGTAAGGCGTAATTGGTGTGGAGCACGACAGCGCTGGGACAATCGTCGGTGGATCAACGTCTTGTTTTCCGATGAATGGAGGTTCACTCTCGTCTTCCACGATAGGCGAAACAGAGTGTGGCGGCGGCGGTGGAACGAACGATACCATGACGTAACCGTTAGGCAGCACGATCGTTTTGTGGTGGATCGATTATGGTGTGGGGAGGCTTAACCATGACAAGCTGAGCAGCATTACATGTCATCTAAGGGCGTGTCACAGGGCAGTACTACCGTGATAACATGTTGGCAGCTTATGTGTTACCATTTGCGCGACGTCACGGCCGTCGATTCATTTTCCAAGATAACAATGCAAGAGCACACAGGGCCTCTGTCGCTACAGAGTTCCCCCAGGAGTAGAACATCACTACACTGTCTTGGCCATCACTAAGTTCAGACCTTTCACCAATCGAGCACTTCTGGATGTGCATGGCAGACGCGTACGACAACACCATAGCCCCTACCAGTGTCCAGGAACTCGCCGCTGCACTGCAGAAAGAATGGAATAACATCAGGCAAGCTGATATTGGACGTTTGGTGAGGAATATGCCACGTCGGATTCGCGCCTGTCTCCCGAGGAGGATTTATAAGGTATTGAGGTCTTAGACTGAATGTGGTAAATTCTCTTACTGACCGTCCAAGTCTTCTGCAGCTCAGTGCGTGGAATGTGTGCTTGTCAGACATCCAACTATCGCTGAAATCGTTCACCAGATGTCACAGTGCAATGCCTCAACTGTCTTTCTGATGACAATATAAATATATTTCTTCATATATCTCACTTTTATCAAATATCCCCTCCTTTTTTAATAGTATATAAAACCTTTACAATTGTATTTTCTAGAATTATATTTTCTACCTATTAATATAACTGATTAAAATGAATCATCAGCATTTTGAAAGATGCTGGCAAATTGCCAGATCTTTGAAAATGCTAATGGTTCATTTCAACCCATTTAAAGTCATAACCAGACAATACAATTCTAGAAAATACAATTGTAAAAGTTCTATAGTATTGGCCCCAGGTCTCCTGTATGGGAGTCCAGTTTAAAAAAGAGTTCAGGGAGGATCTTCTGGTATATTCCCCTTTTCTTGCTTGTCTTGAAGAAATAGACGAGTCGCCCTTGTTTAGAATATGGCGTATACATCGACAATATTTACGATTGCAATGAAACGCAGTATCTACAGTTTGAAGGACGGTGAGATCCGACGCAAGATTCGATTCGAAATCCTGCGCCTCATCAGATCCAGGCCCCGATTTCATCCAGAATGTAAGATTCGGGAGCACGGTGGCTCAGCGGCTAGAGAATTGGACTTTAAACAGAAAGCTGACCGTTCGATTCTGACCAGTGGTAAATATATATATTTGGTATTCAAAATGATATTCGATTCGACAGCACTATTAGATTCGAATTCGATTCGGTCATCGGAGCCGAATATCGTTGATTATCCTTGCTATCTTTCTCTCTGTCGAAATGCACCGGATATCGACGGGAGAAAGTCGTGTTTTAAAAATAGGCACATCTCAGCTTAAAAAAAGGATTCCGTCTCGCGCAACTTCACATTCAGTGCCGTCGACGGATTAATGTGTCGCTCGTACTTTCTCTTTCATGTGGCGACAACGCATATATCCGTCGCTGGTACGTGCCAACATGGTTATGTTCCGGACTAAAACACGATGTTTTTCCCGGTAGCGCTACCGATAACTATTTTAATATATTCGATTCGCGAAGAGTGGGCGGTATTCGATTTGGTATTCGATTTGATCGCATTCGAATATTCACAGGGCCCTTTTGGACATGGCACTTAACCCTTTACCTAACCTAACGGCCAAAACCGGCCAGCGCTATTCTCAAAAATCGCCAATTAATTTTTATTATTTTTTTCATTTTTTGTCTCAAAAACATAGGTTATGACCCCTCGTAGGAACGAGCTCGTCGAGCTCGTTCCAACGAGGGGTCATAACCTATGTTTTTGAGACAAAAAATGAAAAAAATTAGTTATTCAAGAATTATTTTTGCAAGTGTCGTCTGTATTTTCAGGTTAGGTAAAGGGTTAACACCGAGTGCCCTCGTGTGAGCATGGTGGCGACGTGTACCGAGGCGTGTTGTGCGTCGATGGTCCACTTGCCTTCAACTGCTGCTGATTCTTCCTTTGCAGAGTACTGAAGCTGGAGTGTCTGACAGTTGCTCGTCGCTGCTTGCTCGTTCTCTCCGGGTGCTCCAGCTACCTTCACCCGTAAAACTATCCAACACGATGTGATCATGGCTGTTGAAAGTGACTTTAAACCTCAATAAATATAAAAGATTTGTCAAATTTCTTGCGGGACAAAGCGAACATTATTAGCTTTCGCCCAGGTTTGTAGAGTCACAGTGTACATTGTATTATCTCGTGAGCGTCAAGGCAGAACCAATACCTCTCACTGACGAAGGATGATTTGAGCAGAAATTCATGCGTCAACGGTGAAGCACTGTAGTGGGAGGGCAGGGGGGGGGGGGTATAACTGCCTTCAACAGTAGCTCTTATTTAAAATAGTGTGGTTTTATTCTTTACGACACACATTTTAAGCCCGAAATAACAATAAGGTATCTCCATTGCTAACTAGTTTTCGTCTTTCAGATAATGTGCAAGATCAACCAGAGATGACTATAGTCAGAAACAGGTGCATTCAGCATTTATCTGTTGATTTTGATGAAGATTGCCCTCATCCGTTGAAGGTAATTTAATAGACATTGTATTTTCCCAATGAAGAAATACATTATGTACTGAGGGATCATTGTACTTCTTGTAAATACAAGTTGTTGCACAGTGAATGAGTGATTACACCCAGTCTCTTATGTCTTTCCGGGGTTAGTAATTAACTTGAAATACATGACAGAACAATGGACGGAGTGTTGAAGTGACGTCTCTTGAATACCTCTCGTGTACTGAGTATACCCGGGTCTGCGTTTTGTATTGATTGAACTAAAGACAGGGTGCAAGTCAGTTACCAATCTTGCTCTCGTAATCATGAATTTGAACAATGCGGCTCGGCGTCACTCATCGTACACTGTCAGTTGTTCAAATCCATGAATAACTCCAGCCAGTTTGGTGCCTATTACTGAATGGGTATATTGCCAAGCCAGAAATAAGATTCCCAGGGGTGAATTTGGTGATGCAACCCTGCGCAGCAGGGTAGCATCACTAAATTTACCCTCTCTGAACCTCAATCTGAATCAAGGTCTCAAACTGAAACAGAAAGAGTTACCCAGAGAATAAATTGGCTCACTGTATGGGAAAGCAACAGAAAATTCACCCTCTGGGGACCTCATTCGGCAAATGACAGATTGCTCATTTTCAGACGTGTATGTTGATGACATTGGAGGCCAGTATCTGTAGTAATGATCTTAATCCTTTGCACACCGGTGTCGAAATAGCAAAATTTCAAGCAGCAAATATTTCCCATGATGCAACTAGGAATTTGACCAATTCAATCTTTGACTGAGCTCTGTCAAACAAGATCGAATTGGTTAAATTTCGAATAACAAATTCAGGCCACCAAAAATTATCTAGCCCTCAACAAATTAAAATATTTGATTGTTGGACTTTCAAAAACATAATTTTTGAAAATTTGTTATTGTTTCCCCAGGAATTAATCCCCCCCCCCCCCCAGTCCAAAACTGTATAAGTGGAATTATCCCCCCCCCCCCCCAGTCGAATTACAGACTCGGAACTATTCCCCCCAGTCAGTTTTGGACTGGGGGGGGGGGGGATTAGTCCCTGAGGGGGATTAATTTCTACATTCTTTGGGGTGGGTGAGGTAGTATTGAGTGGGGGTGCGATGCAGGCTAAGCGGAGTGAGTTTTAAGGTTGGCGTGACTATATTTTTGATTCGTAGCCAAAACAGTATAGTCGGTTATGATTACAGATTACAGATTATTTATTTAGCAAATACACCAAAAACAAGTTAGATTGCAAAAATACAAAATCATAGTATTATATATATGGTGAATAATGTAATCCAAATATTCACATTCAAAAACATTCTATCGGGACATTTTCACTATATTATTTATTGATTGATATTGATATTGATTTATTCACCACTATACTATACATTACAATAAGATATAGATCAACATATATTTACAGTATTCATATAACAATAACAAACTATTATGTATAGGATACACATGTATACTGGCAGGGGAAAGCATAGTCAGATTGGCTGTCTTCCTGCATTCCCATATTAAAGAGAAAGAAAGATAAGGAAAAGTTAAAAAGGAAAAGTTATAGAAGAGAAAGAAAGAATATGCGCGTGCAACATTGAAGCTTCTTGTAATTGGCTCTAGTAAGTTTCCACTATAGGGAGTAAATGTTTGATGCATCCACTAAGACATATGCACATCGGTCAGATGATGGCTGGTGCTTCCAACGGCCTGGCTCTCATGAAGAGGTCTCAGCCATTCAGATATATTACTATGGGGAATTGATATATCCTTGGGTATTTATTTACTGGTGTTTAACGTCACATGTTTAATCGTGACCACACAGTGGAGATAAACTCTGGCTCGAAGACCTATTTCTACCCAAGCTCCCCATTTTAGAGGACTTCCACTCCAAAGCATTGATGATTGAGTCCCACTTTACGAGTTAGACAGATCTTGTTTACCCCAGTGAACAAGCACTGCTTCCCTTTCCCGGGGGATATCATTAGGCCATTGCGTTCCTTCAAGTAACGGCAGAGACCAAATCAAGAGGCCAACAGGACGAGAATACCAGACCTTTAGATGGCACAGTCAGGACAACACGGATTAGATGGCACAGTCAGGACAATACGGATTAGAACATGAAATGTTGTCTAAATAAGATGAAATAAGCTTGGTAGTTAATCTTTTCTTAAAGTCTATCCTGTTAGGTGATCCTCGAATATCATTTCCTAGTTCATTCCACAGTTTTGGAAATGCAAATGCCGGAAAGTTATCTAGTCTTTGTCGGAGAAGGAGACCAGTCTGACGCGTATTCATAATAGATTCATTGTTCACCGTAGAAAAGAAATTAGCAAAAGGTGATGGAAGATTTCCATTGTACCAGTCGAACATGAACAAAGAGGCGTGCAATTTGTGGAAATCTGTGATCTTCAGTATTTTATCTTTGATAAATAAGGGATCGCTGTGAGAATTATACTTCTTATTATTTATTATTCGTAATGACCGTTTCTGTAATTTATATAGACGACTACACGCTTTTGATGCTCCCCATATGGGAATTCCATAAATGAAGTGACTTTGTACGAGCGAAAAATATAAGGTTTTCATAACTTTGTGTGGGAGAACTTTCTTTACTTTACTGAGAGCGAAGTTCGCGAGGGCTACTTTCGAACAGAGTTGAGATATGTGTGCGTTATACGATAGGTTTTCGTCAATATGTATACCAAGAAATTTAATTGATTTTTCACTTTCCCTACTACTGACTTTGTTTATAACTTCATTATTTATACATATGTGTTGATGTGTAAGATTCTTGTCTTTGCGGGATGGGTTCAGTACGATGTATTTTGTTTTTTTGGCGTTCAGGACTAAGTTGTTCGCAGCGCACCAATCAAATATGTTTTGGAGTTCCTCGTTGAACTCCGAGACTAATCGATTTATCTCTGAGCCCGATTTGTATACCGAGGTGTCGTCTGCAAATGATTGAAGGTTCAGCTTTGTTGATTTATTTATATCATTTATATATATGAGAAAGAGGATGGGACCAAGGATAGATCCTTGCGGTACTCCGCATGTTAGGTCTAGCAGATGGGATTTACTGTCTCCGAAGGAGACGTATTGAGTCCCATTCTGGAGGTAGCTTTTAAACCAGTTATTAGCATTACCTCTTATCCCATAATACTCTAGTTTTCGAAGTAATATATCATGCCTTATTGTATCAAAAGCTTTCGAGAGATCTAAGAATAGAGCTAGAGTACTATCTTTACTCTCTTTGTTGTTCTCTACGGCCATATATTTTAAAAGGTGCATTGTCGGATGAAGTGTACTATGATGTTTTCTGAAACCGTATTGGTGTTGTATAGGATATCGAATGTGCCATGACACTCTCCAATGAATTGCATCAAAACAATTGCACAATATATCAACAGCTGTGACATGCATTCTTTACATAAAGGCATTATTTAGAGTATTGTTTAATTACAATCCATTAGAGAGTTGCACCAAGCACAACATGTATCCATAAATTGCAACAATAACATCAGTTCCGTATGGAATTGTTTTCTTTATATATTGTCAAGTTGCAATATATATTTGGGGAGGGGTGCCATAAGACATCTTCCACTAAATTGGAGCCAAACAATTTGCACACCAAATCAGCAATGCAATAGGCAGCGCACAAAACAATTGCACGTCATGTAAGCTGCAGTCACACAGATTCTTCACATAAGAACGTTTTCCCCCATATACACCCAGGCTACAATAACACAGATTCTTCACATAAGGACATTTCCCCATATACACGCAGGTCTGTTTAATTCATATGGATGTTTGGCTGCAATGTATTGGGAAGTGCCACCAGACACTCTCCACTAGATTGCAGCAAAACTATTTCACATCATATTTGTACTATTGACATGAATTCTTCGAATACTATTATTATTTAGAGGATTGTTTAGTTACAATCCATTAGAGAGTTGCACCAAGCACTTCATGTATCCATACATTTCAACAATTGCATCAGTTCTGTATGGAATTGTTTTCTTCACATATTGTCAAGTTGCAATATATATTGGGGGAGGGTGCCATCAGACACCTTCCACTAAATTGGAGCCAAACAATTTTCACACCAAATCAGCAATGCAATAGGCAGTGCTACCAGACACTCTCCATCAAATTGCAGTAAAACAATCTGGCTGCAATGTATTGGGGAGTGCCACCAGACACTCTCCACTAGATTGCAGGAAAACTATTGCACATCATATTTGTAGCAGTGATATGAATTCTTCTTTGGGTGCAATGTATTGGGGAGAGCCAGCAGACACTTTCCACTAAATTGCAGCAAAACAATTGCACAACATATCAGTAGCATTGACATTCTCCACATAAATTTATTATTTAGAGGATTGTTTGGTTACAATCCATTAGAAAATTCCACCAAGCACTACTTTGTTTATATGATTGCTTGGCTGCAATGTATTAGTGAGAGACCGCAGACACTCTCCACTAAATTGCAGCAAAACAGTTGCACAACATATCAGTAGCGTTGACATACTTCACATAAATTTATTATATAGAGGATTGTTTGGTTATAATCCATTAGAGAGTTCCACCAAGCACTACTTTGTTTATATGATTGCTTGGCTGCAATGTATTGGGGAGTGCCAGCACACACTCTCCACTAAATTGCAGCAGAACAATTTCGCAACATATCAGTAGCATTGACATTCTTCACATAAATTTATTATTTAGAGGATTGTTTGTTTATAATCCATTAGAACGTTCCACCAAGCACTACAAATACATGTATCCACCGAGTTGTTCTTTATATAGAATTCATTTGTTTATAAAAGTGTCAGGTTGCAATATATTGGGGGAGGGGGATGGGGGCGGGGGGTTACAATCCATTAGAAAGTTCCACCAAACACTACTTTGTTTATATGATTGCTTGGCTGCAATGTATTGGGGAGTATTTACTGTACAATAATTCCCGTTGTTTTTAGAACTGCCGGATCATATCACAGATAACATTGCATAATGATGGTATTTCGTTTTTCATAAGAAACACGAACCGATCCGATCTAGACGTATCAGAAAATTGAGGACATTCGCTTTCAATTTTCTGAAACGCAATAGACCTGATCGCTTCGTACTCCCTGCAATCCATTACAAAATGTAACTCATCTTCTACGGCACCAGCATTGCATATGGGACATACCCTTTCGTGTACAGGTACGGGTGGCTGCATATGCCTACCTGTTTCTATACGAAGTTTATGGTTGCTTACACGTAACCGAGTAAATAGAATTCTCGCTTCTAATGACGTGGTGTGTAACAGATAAGGTTCCAGATTGAATGTTTGCTTGAACCCCCTATATGCCCTCAATTTGTTTTTACCACATCTTCTATTGTCATCATGTTTGTCATTAAAAAACCTCTCAATGTGAGCCTGTTCTAGGAATTTACAGCAGCTTTTAAAGTCCAGCGTTCTACCGGAATCGTTTTCAGTTTTTCGATTTCCAACAATAAGTTGATATTTGAGTAATATTGAATCGCTATTTGTGTAATTTTCGTACTCTTTTCTCGCTTCACTTAGTAAAGTTGTCTGATATAATTTCTCAACATTTTTCAGCATTTGGAGAGAGGCTGCGATGTGTAGAGGGTTACGTCCAAGTTCGGCTCTTGCGGCATGGTTCGACGATTTATTATTCACCCCCAGTAAGGTTTTACAAAACTGAAGGTGAACATTTTCACATGGGTGGTAACGTCTTTCAGAATTTAGGCCAAATTATGAAAACCTTGTATGTGATTTCGCAAATGACATTATTTGAATATTCAAGAAATGTTTAAAGAAAGAGCTTGTGATATAAATAATAACGGCCATGTCATTTGGAAGTGAAATCATTTCGTCATTCCTGTACACGTCTCTGGTTACTGAAATGAAAAAATTAACTTACCCACTAAAAATGACAGATTCTGACAACAGATACAAAACCAATTGGCCAAAACAACTCCATGGGGGCAACCCTTTGATGAAAAAATGAGTATGCGCGGAATTAATTTATCAAACTCATCAATTCTTTTATAATCAAAACAGTCTTCACATCGACTGTGGCGATCAATCAATTAATTTCTCAATGCAAAGGATAAAAGAAGATGTCGATGTAACGCATTTCTATCGGAACGTATATTAAAACCTCAAGAAAAATAGTGAAGGATAGATCGGCCTGGGAATGTGAATATTCCCTGGTGGCCCACTTGCTTGTATGAAGAACGAAATCAGAACACCTATTCGGGTTACAATCAGAGACACATCTCCGTGGTCTCAATCACTGGTAGACCTTCAAATAATCCCGTTTTCCGCGTGTCCAGAGACTTTTGAATGACTCCGTTTCATCGCAACGTAAGTGGAGGGGGCGGTTTATGCAGAAGCGGAATGGCCGTATGAGCCACCCGGAAATTTCCTTTGGGCCCTCCCCCGTTGGAAGCCCCCCGCCCCCACCCCTCTCAATTTACGCCCCCCCCCCCGCCCCTCTCAATTTACGCTCCCCAACACTTGTTGGCGCATGAAACTTCGTGAAAATGACCAAAAGGCGAAATGGATCTGATTGCATAGACTGCCGGTTTATTGAAACGCCCTCTATGTGGACTGCCATTGGCAGTCCACATAGAGGGCGTTTCGATACACCGGCAGTTCAGTCTGCCATTTATCGGCCAGGTGCAAGGAAACCACGTTCTTTCGGTTCGAAAAATCAAAATTGTCTCCCAATGGGCCGAACTATGATCGGCCTGATGAGTCTGGGCTCCGTTTTTGTGCAGCGATTTGCGCCAGATGAGTGACAAAGATGCGATCGGAATTTGTTTTGGCCCAGTTCGCCCCTGGGCTTATATAACACAAACTGTCGATTTAGTCTCTACACCCCACGGAACCTGGGTTGGTGGAACACTGCGTGTTTTCTGTTGTTGTCCATGTAGAGAAGTTCCGTTTGATGGATCCAGTAGGATCAGTGGCTACTGCTTGAGGAGGGGTATCTCTACAGTGCACGCAGTGTAATATATAATCAATTGACTAAACTTCGCTTCACACTTGTGCTGTGGAGATTATGGTCCTGCGCGTATTCGGTATTCGAAATGATATTCGATTCGTCGGCGCTATTCGATTCGACTTCAATGAGGAATATCTATGGCACATCTCCGATTATTCTTGCAATCTTCCTCTCTGTCGGAATGCATCGGATATCGGTGGAAGGAAAGCATGTTTTAAAAACAGGCACGCGTCAACTTAAAAAAACGGATTCCATCTCACGCAGCTCCACATTCATTACCGACGTTCTTCCTATATCATGTGTATTATATATATATTTATTTATTGGTGTTTAAGGTCACATATTTATGCACAATGGCTAATCATATCCGTGACAGTTTTACGGGTGGAGGAAGCCGGAGTACCCGGAGAGAACCACCGAACAACGGCGAGCAACTGTCAGCTCCCCAACATACTAACTCACCACATGCAGGGTTAGCATTGGTTGAAGACAGGTGCACCATCGACGTGCAGTACGCTTTAGTACACAACGCCACCGTGCCCCCACGCGGGCAATGGAGATGAAGTGTCTTGCCCAAGGACACAACGCGGTTGCCGCAGGTGGGATTTGAACCGAGGACCTCTCGGCTTGCAGCCTGCACCTCTACCTACTGAGCCACCGTGCACCCCCCTATATCATGTGCCGGCAACGGATATATCCAGGGATAATTCCATCACAGAAGGAGAAGAACCTAAAAAAGAGTTTCAGATTTGACGGCCAAAGGTTGGGACCACTGTTGCTAAAAATAGCACATTTTGGTTTCCGAACGAACATATTAATTTTGTTTTTCACGACTCGACTAAGGTTTAATACCGGGAATGGGAATTTCACAGCTCTGCAGCTCAAGTTTCTGAAATTAAATTAGGATACTCGAGAAATTCATAGACCATGGTATCAATGATAAGCAATTTTTGAGATTACGGCGAATATGAGTTTCCTCCTACACTGCAAAAAATATAGGTTCTCTTTAGAACCCAAACTGGTTCTAATCTTGTCCCTGAGATGGAACCAGTTCTGTTTAAACAGTATTTATTTCAAATCAAATAAATTTATAAATATTAACATTAAATATTAACAGAATTAAACATAAATTTAGGGGGTTTCAGACGTAAGTTTAGAGCTTATACGAGGTTGTCTCAAATCAGTATTAAGCAAAGGAGATATGAACAGTTGGCATATCGAACCAGTTTTGGTTCTATACAGAACCAAAACTGGTTCGATATGCCAACTGTTCATATCTCCTTTGTTTCAAAATGTTTGGCGACTGCGTTGAATAAGCTCCAAGTTTACTGCTGAATCTACTTCAGTTCATGTAATATTCTGTTAAAATTGAATGCTAATCTTGGTAAATTTATTTGATTTGAAATAAATACTGTTTAAACAGAACTGGTTCCATCTCAGGGACAAAATTAGAACCAATTTTGGTTCGAAAGAGAACCTATATTTTTTGCAGTGTAGAACAGCATCGCCGTTGGAGCTATGGTTTAATATCGCGAATGGGAATTTCCCGGTTACTGGTTCTGAAAATAATTGCTAATGCCTGGAAATTCGATCAAAGGTTGCGGTATCGGTTCTGTCCTATGAATTTACCGGGTATCGGGGCTGATATTCAGGAAAGACAACCGCAAAATTTCCGGTATCGTGACCGACTTTCAAAAAACCAGAACCAGAAAATTCTCGTTCCCGGGATTAAACCCTAGACTCGACCAAACTTGCATAAACAAAACGGCAACAGAAAGAGAACCGTATTGATTTTGAAGTCGATAGCCAAAGGCTCAAAGGCCACTGGACTGTTACTAAAAATTGGGCTCTGGCCAATAACTTTTGTTTTATATGTGACACGTTGACCAGACTGATTTACACATTAAGAACCCCCGTGAAAGGGGAAGAATTCTATTTATTTTGTAGCCTTCAACCATAAGTAATGTCACGAGACTGTTGCTATAAATAGAACTTGATGAGAAATTGTTTTCCGAGAAATAACTTTTGAACAACGTAACGCAGTTCCACCAAACTAACAGGCTTAGTACTTGTCGGGGCAAAGCCAGTCTAAAGGGGAGGAGGACCCGTCCCCCATTTCAAGTTCAAATATATGTATATATATTTCTTCTCTCTGTGTTGTACGCACACATGTTGTAATTAGATAATTAGCATAAGGCGATTCACAGTGGGATACTTCTCTGGCATATCACACTAGACAGCATAAGATGTTTCCATTCCATCTAAAGTCAATTAATACTGAAGTGACCTACACTTTCATCGCGGCTATCAAGTATATTATTTCTCGGGATACGCTTGATGGCGTATAGTTGATTTTTATGTCCAAAAATGTCGCTTGCCATAGGCATCTTGTCATATTGCTATCTGACCATCACAAGACGAGATATAAAGTGTGGGGAACAAGCTATTTCGGAGAGACTTGGGTTCCGACCGTTTAGGAGTGAGACGCCAAGTACTCCCATGGACGGAGGGGATACCTACTGATTTTCAGTTTTTTTTCGCAAAAGGTTATGATCACTTACTGAAAAGGTCGCTTCTTAGTTTCTGGAGGCTAACATTGGTCCTGTGTATAACAATCCAATCAAACCTTTAAATGCTAATCTCAGATGGAAAAAGAAAAACCCAACCAATCAATCAATCGATCGATCGATCTGTAGATCGATCAGTCAGTCAATCAATATGTGGTACACCGTTGGGAGGCTTGGCCGTCTTCCTAGTACCCCCTTTGCAGACGTTGTTATTATGGGAACAGTACAGTGCAATTTATAAGTTCTTAGGTAATTTGTTTTAGGGTTGCATGGCAGTTTTAAGTGAACAATATTATGGAAGCAAACAACGCAAGTACTAAATTGTCTTACGCTGGGGATTATACATTTTTCCTATTAAACCTATTCGTAAAATATAATATAATAATCGCTTGTATGACTTGTTGAGGAAAAAAATTACATTATTCTTCTTCTAATCAACTAAGTGTTACTTACTTTTTATCCATTAACCCTTTGAACTCTAGCGGCCGTTTTTCCGGCCAGGAACATGATACGTCATAATTTCATTAAATAGGATGGATGCTAAGTGCATGTGTGTGGTAGACCAATCAATATTTTCAACGTGCAGCCCCAAGGCTGCACGTTGAAAATATTAATTGGTCTACCCTAAATAATGAACATGGACTCTTCCAGTTGCTGTCATTGAACTAATATGGAACATACAACCAGGATTTAAAGGGTTAATAAAAGGCAAAAAAGTAAGTCTGGGCAACAACTTGGAGAAAGGAAAAAGGCGACTAGGTTTTGTAATCTGTAAGTTCGAACCATTTAAATACCCAAATGGATCCATTAAGAGATAAGCAACAGTACACTAATGATCATACTCGGATCTACCAGCTGATTCTGGGTTTAACCATTTACCTAACATGAAAAGCAGACGACACATGCAAAACTAATATTTTTCTTTTTTTTTTGTCTCAAAAACATAGGTTATAATCCCTCGTAACGTATGTTTTTGAGACAAAAATGAAAAAATAATGAAATTACTTAGCGATATTTGAGAATAGCGCTGGCCGGTTTTGCCGTTGTAAAGGGTCAAATTATACATAGGTTATAATCCCTCGTAACGTATGTTTTTGAGACAAAAAATGAAAAAAATAATGAAAATTACTTAGCGATTTTTGAGAATAGCGCTGGCCGGTTTTGCCGTTGTAAAGGGTTAATTATACAAACAGTCATGACAGGTTGAATCGTTGCTACTAATAACAGCCGAATATGAGTTAATTAAAGTTCGGAAAAGCGGGGTTTTAGTTTAGATATCGAAACAATGCATTGTAAGTTATTGTCAAATTCGTTCCATTCAGTTGGAAATATGTATTTAGGTAACAGCCCCGTAAAGTGAGTCCGGGTAGTACTGCTACAGTACGTGGAGAGTGGGTTGTAACTAAATCACCCTCGGAGTGGAGTGTCACTTTCAAATTCTGTACATATGGACATAAAACGCAAGCAGTGTTTGAGCCAATGGCCTTCCGGGTTTAACCCGAAGGTCCACTGGCTGGAACTTTGCTTGTGATGGGTATGCTTTGCAATAAATTTCCAATTATATTATTGTTGGGGTGGAATCTCCACTCTGTGGATTTAATGATAATACACTTTCCACGTATTGTATATGCTTGCCCGATTTGTCTGGAAGTCATGCCACGGGGATTATTGATGATTTCATAAGAATTTTGAAACGAGTTTCATAGAATGTTATTTTTTCAACCAAACATAAATAGACAGAACGCGATGTGTGTTTGAATCGGTGAGTGTTTTACATTACGAGTTGGAATTCGCCATTCCAACGAGTTGTGCGTAGTCATATTTCGCGAGAGCCGTAGCCTACGGCTCTCGCGAAATATGACTACTCCATTCGAACGAGTTATGTAAAACACCCACCGATTCTGTGTTTATTACATCCCATGCATTAAAATTAACTTAAATAAACAAATTCTAATTCCTTTGTCTAAATCCAAAGTTGAAGAGTCCGTTATTTTTGTTTGAAGCCGTACTGATCAAATGGATCGGAAAAATCAAAACAACCTTTGGAGAACCAGTCTAAATTACATTCGTTATCTTTTCTGTTTGGACGTGTTGGTTGAAATTCGTATCGTTGTTTCTCTTTGGCTGGTGTCCATTCACGTCTAACCATTCGGTGGTTATAACTGGTAGTAAAAATATAAGTACAAATTTTGGCGGATTTGCAAAACAACTGGGAGAAACACAGACGATGGATAATTGTATAACGAAATTTGGAAACTTTTCTGAGCATGACTAATGACTCGACTAATGCTCACCGTTGCTCGGTGGTTCTCTCTTGGTACTCCGGCTTCCTCCACGGGTAAAACTGTCGCGGTCATGATTAGCCATTGTGCAGAAATATGTGACCTTAAACATCAATAAATAAATAATGACTCGATGAGAAAGGAACTAGTCTAAACGGTGTGGGGAAAAAAGTTCCGACTTGTACATACCAATTAAAACATTTATGTCATAGCGGCAATTCCGTTAAATACAAGGGTTTAACCCTTTACCTAACACGAAAAGCAGACGACACTTGCAAAAAAAATTATTGAATAACTAATTTTTTTCATTTTTTGTCTCAAAAACATAGGTTATGACCCCTCGTTGGAACGAGCTCGACGAGCTCGTTCCAACGAGGGGTCATAACCTATGTTTTTGAGACAAAAAATGAAAATATTTTGAAAATTAATTGGCGATTTTTGAGAATAGCGCTGGCCGGTTTTGGCCGTTACGTTGGGTAAAGGGTTAAAGTTTATTGGGCGTGTAATAAAATGAGATACTTATAGTTTATTAATATCTTTAAGCTTGAGTATATTGATACTTTTGAATAGGGGATCTGTATGGGAGTTATACGTTTTATTACTAATTGTTCACATTACTCGTTTTTTTTATAGAGAAATCACTTACTGTCTGCATTAGTATTACTCAGTTATTTATTTATTGGGTTTAACGACACTTTCGATAGCCATGGTCATCTCGTTCGGACAGTTTTGCGGGTGGAGGGAGCCGGAGTACCCGGAGAGAACCACCGAGCAACTGTCAGGCTCCCCAACATACTAACGCCACACAGGCAGGGTTAGCATTGGTTGAAGACAAGTGCACCATCGACGTGCATTACGCCTTAGTACACAACGCCACCGTGCCCCCACGTGGGCAATTGGGGTGAGTGATGTGTCTTGCCCAAGGACACAACGCGGTTGCCGCAGGTGGGATTCGAACCGAGGACCTCTCGGCTTGCAACCTGCACCTCTACCAACTGAGCCACGCCCTCCCCCCTTTTGCCTTCTTAATTTCATCAATGGAGTTGGATACTTTCTAGTACCCATGCCTGGAAATAACACACGAACAATCGTTTGGGTTGCGCAGGGGTTGCGCCAGTTGTCAAATTCACGAACGATCTAAAATAATACAACTACAAAATAATTCAATGTAAATTAAATTCCTAATCCGGCGTGTCTGGCCCGTCAGACCTGACGGCATCCCTCAACAAGCTCAACTCAATGGGTGCGCATTGCATCCACTTGTTTAACTGAACGGCAGGTCATTTATGTCTTAACAGAATTTTCTCCACAATAAATATCAAAAACCAACGCGCGATCTCGCCAAAGCGTTAGTTGTTGCTATTTCAGAGGCGGTGGAGCCAGGGGAGGGGGGGGGGGGGCACATGAGGCTCGTGCCCCTCCACTTTTTTCCAGAGATGTGTTTCGCAGTTACACAATGAGTTAAAATGAGTTCATGCAAACGTGTCAATATAAAGTCATTCCTGTAACGTTATTTGCAAACAAATACAATATTTAGTCAAAGAATCCCAATTTTGGTCGCTTCGGCCCGTTTCTTCTACTTCAACTATCTTCCAACCCGAGGGCTGGGCTTCGGGCTGGAAGATGATTGAAGTAGAAGAAACGGACGGGACAGTGACCACACAACGGTATATTCATCTAAACGAGAGACTATAGCGAGTCATGATACATTTACCGATGTACGATTGTAACCATTCTCAGATTGGGTCGAACCATGAGAGCATTTTAAATTTGTGCCCCTCCACTTTTATTGAGCTTCCGCCGCCCCTGTGCTATTTATTGTGGCGAAAATTCTGTTTAGACGTAAACAGCGTGGCAAGCGAGATAAAAGAGTAAGTGGACAAGCATGGCGGCACATCAGTTCTAATATACAGGTTACTACCATGTTATTTCCTCCGCGGGAACCCCGGAAAGTTAGGCAGTGCTTGTTTACTGTGGTAAACAAGCACAGGTTTACTGGTAAAATAGGACCGAGTCACTAATACTTGGGGTGCAAGTCCTCTAAAATAGGCAGCATGGGGTATAAACGATTGACTGACCTTGACTTTATCTCTATGTTGTGGTCACGATTAGCCATTGTGCAGAAGTATGTGACTTTAAACACCAATAAATAAATAAATAAATAAATAAATAAATAAATAAATAAATAATACCATGTTATTTGGCGTGATTAGATTTTATCTACTGATTCTTGGGTTAATGATTATGTTTTTGGTCTGGATAGCATTTAAAGCTATCTTAATAATATCATATACTGAACCCTTTACCCAACGTAACGGCCAAAACCGGCCATCCCTATTCACAAAAATCGCCAATTAATTTTCATTATTTTTTTTCCTTTTTTGTCTCAAAAACATAGGTGAAGACCCCTCTTTGGAACGAGCTCGTCGAGCTCGTTCCAAAGAGGGGTCATAGCCTATATTATTGTGACAAAAAATGAAACAAAATTAGTTATTGAAGAATTTTGTTTGCAAGTGTCGTCTTCTTTTCATGTTAGGTAATGGGTATCAAGATTATGGTGTGGACTGTGAACTATTGTTGTTTTTTTTCATTTTTTTATTCAGATATAGTTGTGAAAAATATATACAATACAACTGGACATTCGTAAAGATAGGTTTCTTATGCACAATTATACACGTATCATTTCATACAATCGTGGTTCTGTAGCAAATCAACTGTGTGTAAAATGTTAACAGAGCAAGAGTTAAGTATATCAGAAAATCAGATGAATGAGTGCTGCATAGGCTAGGGACGTGGCTAGAGGTTTCCGATTGGGGGGGGGGGGAGGGGTGTAGGGTAGTGAATTTCCAACTCTGGGAATGGACCGTGATGGGGAACCCCCTCCCAGTCCCTCCCAATAATTGGAAATTCACTGCGGAGAAACATTTTGAAAATGAAGCCATGAAAGGGGGCATAACATTGATTCTAGCAACTGAAATGCCAACACATTTATGATAGAAAATTATCAGGTTATTATTATTTGGTATTCTTCTGGGAATTGAATATGTGCTAAACAAATGCTCAAGCTGAGAACTTTGAGCAATTCACACTGTCGTAAAATTAAATCAGATATTATTGCAGGAATGCTAAATTTTCGATGTTTCATCATTTTGTTATTGTGAATGATGGAATTAACTCAGGATAACGATTTTACATAATGTGATTTTCTAGAGTGCATTTCGAGGATTTTTTTTTATTACGATAAGTAACGTACTATAGAAATTTCGTGCCGATTGACATCATGCATACTGATGAAGCTCGATATTACGTACCCTGTAGTTGTAAATAGTAACAGTTGGAATTTTTGCCGATTTGAAACCGAGTTGGAGTTTTTGGAAGTAAGGGAGACATCAACATCACCAAAGAAGCTCTAAACTCCAGATAGATGGAATTTCCAACAGCTCGTGACTTGCCCTCAGAATTTCCAACCATAGGAAAATTTTGCCAGGATTGGGGGGGGGGGGGACACATCCCCACTCCACCCCTGTCGCCACGACCCTGGCAGAAGCAGATATGAACGCTCAAGTGGCAGTGATAGTGTATAAACTGTACAGCCTCATTGGGTTTCGGTCTCACCGTTGACGCAGGTGGCCTTTCCACCACTTCGTCTACATTACCGCTCCCAGCTTGTGTAAAATAAGTGAAAAAACGCATGAAAAACTGTCAACAGTCATATGATTCCTAACAATCTGGCCAACGTCGCCTTCGCCGTCCAGGCATGTCAACCGGGACCGGTACCGCCGGTTCCCTCATGCTCCAGCCGGTACTGAAGCTTTTGTCCCGCCGGTACCGGGACAAAATTATTTTTTATGGGGAAATTCTTAATTGAACGAGGGTAAACAGGCTGATAATCGTGTATGGCACACTTGCATGACGTACTTTAAACTTATTTGTGAATGAACATATCAAAACACTCTCCACGTGCATATTCTGTCTGCACCACAATCTCGAGAAGGCCAACCATTTTGACTTTTCATACGTCACATCAAAGACACTGGAAGCGTCATCATTGGCCACTTCAAAATAAATTATTCTGTGGTGACGTCAAAGTAATCATAAAGCACGATCCTCGTGCTTTATGATTACTTTGATGTCACCGCAGAATAATTGGACGATGCCATGTTTGTCTTGCGAACTTGGCGACTGGCGCGGTTTAAATGCGAATCTCTGTCATCTGATTGCGATATGTCACCCAAATGTTGATTTGTCCCGGTTTCGGTGGGACAGGCACTGTCCCGTTCCGGTACCGGTTATGTTGGTACCGACGGTACTTTGACATGCCTGGCTCCGCCCCCTTTAAAGGTGAGTATATACTAATGGACATTTGTTCCATATTTTGTACTCTTCCAGTACTTCAATCAATCTTGTGAAAGCTGGGTGTGGGGTGGGGCACTTTCTCACTTTGCAAGAATAAATTAATTTTTTTTAGATAAGAGTACATATATTTGTTATATGGTCCCGTTTTCTCGTTGTTGTTCTAACCTAAAATGACATATTGTTTTACGAGCGGTAGTGAGTTTCCACATCCACCTTTTATTAATATTGTTTTCGAGAAGGAGCATTCGAAAAAGTTGCGAGATTGTCTTTTTAGCATCGTTATAAACGGTACATAAATTCTGTTTCAGATAGATTACATTGATGAAGTTTCGAGTTTGTGTAAAGAATCCTACATAGTATTTTGTATTGTAGACTCTTTAAATAAGAATTATCAGTAACAAAAAATGAATTTTTGTATACCTGCTCCCAGTGATCAGACTGCAAGATGGTATTCAAAATTTCATTCCTTTTTCTCTGTGTCTGTAAAGGAGATGTGGAAACCTGTTGCAAGAATATTGGAATAAAAGCTTGACAGACCTCTTGGGTGTGTTTTAATTATTCAATATTTTCGTTTTTTATGTTGTCAGTTTTTCCATGCTGTTTCATTGTTTCCTTCCACAATTTTGGGATGGCATGAATCACTCCATGGTTGAATGTGAATGGTATTTTGAGATTGTATTTTTCGGAAAAATCAGTAAAAAGTAAGATTTATATTTCTGTTAAGACATCATTGATAAAAAAAAATACTTCAGCCTTGAGCCACCTTTTATCAAAAAATGTATATTGTTGATTTGTATTCTGTTATTATAGTAAATTGGTTCTGAAAAAAATTCCTTCTGGAATCAGTGTGTTACTATTGCCTAGGAGTGACCAAGCAGTTTAAACATTTTTCCAGAATGGGGTTAGAAGTTCTCATATTTTTTCTTTATGTTGGTGCCAGATTTTGTTGCTTCCTTGATCTTTAAAACAAAAGTCTTCCAAGAAGCAAAATATTTAGGTATAACTGTGTATAACAGTTTTTTGTTTGGGATAGTTTTAGTGAGTAACTGTAACCTTTTAAGTTGGGGAACTTAATTCCTTCATTTTCGATAGAGAGTAATCGCTTGACTGGACTGGTTACGTGAAATAATTCATGAGAGGTGAGGGACGTTGTACAAACAGTGCACGAATGTGTACAAGTGTTTTACAATATAGTCCCTTGCCTCGAATGAATTATTTCACGTAAACAGTCCAGTCAAGCGATTACTCTGTTTATTACTTTCCATTATTAACGATAATTATATTATTTAATCCTTTACCTAACGTAACGGCCAAAACCGGCCAGCGCTATTCTAAAAAAATCGCCAATTCATTTTCCTTATTTTTTCATTTTTTGTCTCTAAAACATAGGTTATGACCCGTCATTGGAACGAGCTCGTCGAGCTCGTTCCAATGAGGGGGTCATAACCTATGTTTTTGAGACAAAAAATGAAAATAATAGTTATTCAAGAATTGTTTTTGCAAGTGTCGTCTGCTTTTCATGTTAGGTAAAGGGTTCAAAAAACAAAAAAACGATGAAGTCCCCATTACACCCACGGCAAAGCGTCTTCGTTTGCGCGCACGGATACATGACCCAATTGTTGATTGCATAATTCACTTGTGAAGTTATCGTTTATAATCAAACCCGGAAATCCTAGTAAATCACACTTTGGCTTTCGAAAGTAATTAATAGTATTAATTTTTGTAAATCTTTTTATCTTATCTTTTTTCCTTTCCTTAGAAAACTAAAGAATTTAGTTTGTATTTTGCAAAAAATATCCTCAGGGCAATTGAGTAAAACCGACAAGCAGTGTATCACCATTCGTAATACAAGCGTTGATACTACATCGGTCTTTCCAATTATAGTTAAATTTCTGAACGACCAATCAATTTTTACAATTTTTTTAGGCAATTATTTAATATATAGTTTTCCCTGAACAGATGGTATTCTATTCCCAGTATTGTTAAAGTATTTCCATGATTCCAGTGAACTTGTTCGCCAGTTTGTATTTCCAACCTTTCTTCGATCCAATCCAAATCATTGCGTTTTCTCAGTTTACCGTTTCAAGAGCGGTATTTAATGAATGGCCATCTATTTATGTATTTATTGGTGTTTTAAGGTCACATATTTCTGCACAATGGCTAACATGGCCACGACAGTTTTATGGGTGGAGGAAGCCGGAGTACCCGGAGAGAACCACCGAGCAACGGCGAGCAACTGTCAGCTCCCCAACATACTAACCCCACACAAGCAGGGTTAGCATTGGTTGAAGACAGGAGCACCATCGACGTGCAGTGCGCCTTAGTGCACAGCGTCACCGTGCCCCCCCCCCCCCATGGGCAATGGGTAGTGAAGTGTCTCGCCCAAGGACACAACGCGGTTGCCGCAGGTAGGATTCGAACCGAGAACCTCTCGGCTTGCAGCCTGCACCTCTACCCACTGAGCCACCAATGAATGAATGGCCATCGTCACTTAGAAAAAGATTGACTTATTAACCCCTTTCACTCTAATGTCAAAATACCAATATTTCAGGAAGCTGTTTTTCCCATAATGCATGTAGAAATTTAACCAATTCAATCTCGTTTGACAGAGCTCAATGAGCTCTGTCAAACGAGATTGAATTGGTTAAATTTCTAGTTGCATTATGGGAATTCTTTTCTGCCTGAAATTTAGATATTTTGACATCAGTGTGCAGGGGGTTAAGTATTCTGAGTCATTTATCTTCATCCCATTCATATTTAGATTGTTTTTCAGAGTTGCACTAATGATCTCTGCACAGAGGATGAAGAGATACTGGGATAGAGTGTCACTCTGCCTAACACCCCTCTGTAAGTGGAAACTTTCTGTGCAGTAACCATTGCTCAAGACAAAACTATATATGTTGTTATAAAAGGTGTGAAACCATTGTGTTATTGATGGGGCAAAGTTTAGAAAACGTAGTGTTCTTTCGATGAAGGTCCATTCTAACGAGTGAAATATCTTTTCAAAATCTAGCAATACAAGCAATCCAGAAATGTTATGCTCTCCGCATTTTCTGATTAGATCAAATGTCAAACGGGTCGATTCTCCAATATATCTTCCTTTTATGAAATCCAGTTCAGTTTTAGAAATAAGTTTAAACTAGAGAAACAGAATTTACTGCATCCAGTAAATTCAAGTCTGTGTGAAAAGGGTTAAAGTATCAGGAAAATACTGTACAGAAAGAGAATTTATGGAGGCTTATTTTTTGGAATAAAATACTTATAAACAAATCAGAAATGGATTTTCGTTAACAGTATTTACTGATATTCATACAGGAATCAGAACAATTGTTCCAAGAAACCAGAAAGGCATATATGTGCGCAGCATTCAAAGGGTTCGATCAAAGAATCAGAAAATGACATTACTGAATCTGCCACTTATTTGAATGATGAGATACATGTATAATCTTCAGAACCGCATTAGTTGTTATAACATGAAATTCCTAATAGTTCTCAAAATATGCACCTAATGACCTCTGTTGACCGCATTGAGGTGGACCACATTTGGAACCACCAGCAAGTTTCAACTCATTCGGTGTAGGTTCCATGTCATACCAAGTCTGAAGTTTGAGCATAAGCCACTTTAAAAATATTGTCTCCACCAACTCTGGACCTGCCATATTTGTAGATGATAGCAAATATTCACATTAGCTTGAAAATGTTAAGGTACAAGGGAACTCTGGAAAATATATTGCGAGAGAAAGAATTCAGTAATGTTGGAATATAGACGTAGAAAGGTCTTAACCCTTTACCCAACGAAGACGATTTCAAAATTTATTATTTTAAATATCATTTTTTAAATTTTTTCAAAAAGAAATAAAAAAAACGATATCATGTGACCCCTCTTTGGAACGAGCTCAACGAGCTCGTTCCAAAGAGGGGTTACATGATATGGTTTTGTTGAAATTTTTCGAAAAATAATATTTTTTCAGCCGCTGAATTTGCATATTACGCGGGCGGATGCGGGCGATTCGTTGGGTAAAGGGTTAAAGGCCCACAAGAGCCCATCTGAAGGCTAAGTGACATTGGTAAAATACCGAGGTCCCATCGTTGCCCATGTGTGTTTAGAGCAACATTGTGAGAACGAAAAGGGTTATCATTATTCTCGATGGCATAAAATATTTTTCGAACCCATATTAAGATCTTGAGTGGGTTAAAATACTCCCTTTAAATACTCCATTTTAACCCTCCAGAAAACGAGGTCGTTCCAATGAGGGGTCATAAGCTATATTTTCAAGCAAAAATGAAAAAAATAAGAAAATTGAATGGAAATTTCTGTGAATAACGCTGGCTGGTTTTCTCCGTTACGTAGGGTAAAAGGTTAAGAATACCTTACTTTGAAAGGTACACTGAAAAGGTGTCCCATTCCACATAGAACTTAATGTTATAGAAAAGAAATGTGTAAACCATTCTGTAGCCACGAATTATATGAAAGGTGTTTGTACTAACATTGAAGTATTAAGAGGGGTGAAAACAGACCATTCAAATATTCCATTTCATAACTTTAATACAATTGTGAAAGGTGTTTCGAGAAAGCCGCACACCACTCCATACCGAGGCCTGTCGATCCTGAGTTATGATTGAGAATAAATAAATTGTAAAAATGATTTGAAAAGTGAAGGGTTCTTTGTTCAAAATGGTTTGAGAATAATTTTGTAACATGAGATTACACAAATATAAAATGCTATTCTACGTAACAGTTATAGCTTTCTCTTTGGCCTCTTTGTTTATGAGAGAGATTCTGTCGTGTTTTAAATAATGGCGATTGCTTCAGTACACGCGTTTGAGAGTACAAGTTGAAGCTGAGAACATCGTTTAGCCTCTAGAGCGACACCCAAGGTCCCACATACCTCAAAATCACGGATCACCGAGTACTAGTGACAGTCTATCATCAAGCCAGAAAATAAGCAGACTGACATCTGCAAAATGAGGTCCCCAGAGGGTGAATTTAGTGATGCTACCCTGAAAAGCAGGATACCATCACTAAATTTACCCTCTGTGAACCTCAGTCTGAATCAGGTTCTCAAAACTAAACAAAAAGAGGTACCCAGAGGATAAATTGACCCACTGTATGGGATAGCATCATCAAATTCATCCTCTGGGGACCTCATTCTGCAAATGTCAGACTGCTTATCTATCAGTATAACAAAAAACATTGAGATAGACTATCAATGTTATTTATTTATTGGGGTTTAACGACACTTTCGACAGCCAGGATCACCTCGTGTCGGACAGTTTTATGGGTGAAGGAAGCCGGAGAGAACCACCGAGAAACGGTCAGGCTTCCCTACATACTAACCCCACACAAGCATGGTCAGCATTGGTTGAAGACAAGTGCGCCATCGACGTGCAGTGCGACTTGGTACACAATGCCACCATGCCCCCACGTGGGCAATGGGGGTGACGCGTCTTGCCCAAGGACACAACGCGGTTGCCGCAGGTGGGATTGGAACCGAGGACCTCACGGATTGCAGCCTGCACCTCTACCTACTGAGCCACCACGCCCCCTTTATGAATGTAATTGGAATACTTTGGAGGCTTATTTTCAGGGATAAAGTAGTTTTAAGGAAATCAGAAATAGGCGTTAACGGTATTTAAAGTTACTCATTGAGGAATCAGATAAATGTTTCCAAGAAGCCAGAAAAGGCATATATTTGCACAGCATTCGAAGGTTTCGACCAAGTAAATGCATTAGGGGGTCCACAATGTGATTTCCAGCAGTTCTAAAAAAATGTACTTAATGACCCTAGTGACCTCAATGATCTTGGCCCATATTTTGAACCTTCATTGAGTTTCGACTGATTTGGTGTTGGTCCCGGGTCCACGCGTCATACCACTTGAGGTAAGGATTGGTCCGTGGCATGGACGCCTATTTCGGATGCCGTGTTCAGCGAGTCTGTTGCGGACAGTTTATGCACTGATTCTATTATTAGCTCTACCAGGAGTAATTGCTGCTGTCCTCGTCGTCGGAAGGAAGCGATCCCGCAAGTGAGACACCCTGATGTGTTGGTCTTATGCAGAGGTCGTAACTCATGGTCAACCTGAACGCGGTCGGTCGCTTGTGGATTCAGTGGTTCTATACCTTCCAATGAGACGGCAAATAGTGGCCACAGTGACTCCGAACTCAGCAGCGAGCTCATCTGGAGATATCCCAGCCTCATGCATAAAAATGGCACGCAACCTCTGATTTTTGTTTAACCTTGGCATTTTTTAAAATGTCGGAAGACAAAAACTACCGTGTTTTCTCAATATTCCAGGCTCTCTAGCATAACATAACAAAGAAAATCGTCGGTCACCCATTCAATTTGACATTCTCGGGTAGCACGTGCTATTTTGAAATCCGTAGCAAAATTGTATACGGTTGGGTAGACAACAACCACATGTCATTAAACTCTTTGCACGATTTCTTGTCCTTAAACATTCAACATTAGAACTATTATATTTTATCCTTTATGCTATTTTTTCACATTTGTTTCTGTTATACTTTCTTTTTTGGCTCAGTGTAGTTTTTCCTCTTATAAGTTTCAATGTTTCCTCCAAAAGTTGATCATTTACAGTAAAGTTATTATTATTATTATTGATATTATTATTATTATTATTATTATTATTATTATGTTTGGGATATTGTTCTTGCTTATGGCATTTCCATATTCTAGGTCACTCAGAAGTCTGTTATTAAATTTCCAAAGTCCCTTTCCCCGAGGTTGACTTATAAAAGATAAATTAAGAGTAATCGGGTTGTGGTCTGGCTTACATCTAAAAAGAATATCTGGGTTTTTTAAAAACATTTGTGGATCGGAAGACATTAGAAATAATCTAATCTTGCCATTTTATTTTCTGGTCCCCGCCATGTATATCGTTTTAAACAAGTATTTTCCATTCTCGAAACATAATAGAGGTCTTGTTTGTCCATAAATTCTAAAATTGTTTTACTTGATCTTTTATTGTTTTTACGTCTATAATTGACAGTGTCTTTTTCGCAGCTCTGGTTCATTCAAGTCCCCGCCCAATACAATTGAAGTATTACGGATCTCTTCGATTTTAACCCTTTCAACACTGGTGGTATCTTCCATGTCAGTTAAATGGCAGAAATTGGAAGAGTCCATATCCATTATTTGGGGGTAGAGCAATTAATATTTTCAACGTGCAGCCTCGAGGCTGCCCGTCGAAAATATTAATTGTTCTACCACACACGATCACTTAGTAGCCATCCGACTTAATGGAATTATGACGTATCGTGTTCCTGAACCGGAAAAAACGGCCTCTTGTGTCGAAAGAGTTAAGAAATAAATTATTGTAAAATTGAGGTTTGTCATTGTTTGAGCCGTAGACAACTGCCATTCTTATCCTTTGATCTTGGATGCTTATGTCTAAAAACAGTTTGCCTCCTGAGTGTTGTATAATTTTATGTAGGAGTAATTGAATGTATTTTTTAAATAGGATGCTTGTTTCCCAGCTCGAACTCCAATGAGAACAGAAGATAGATTCAAAACCTCACTCACTTCGAGGAGTATTTTCAACCTCCTCACACGAGTGGGTATCAACCAGGAAAGTAATACAGAATTTATCTCTGAAACGTGAGAAAACGTCTTGGCGTTTATTGCCGTCTGACGAGAGACCGCGGCAGTTTATACCTCTTATCCTAATTGTCACCATGCTTGCAGTTTTCTAAGCGGTAAATTTCTGTTTGAAATTTTCGTTTTGTGAAGTTTCGTTAATGTATTAATTGCTGGATTTTTTTTTGATCTGAGAGACGGTATTATTTGAAAAAATTGTTTTTGTTGTTTTATTATACGTTTGTTCTATGAAATCCCCATCTACAGCAACACTAAACCACGCGGAAAAGGAAAATCCGTTCCGCACATATGTATGGAACAGGAATCGCTCACGGATTATTTTTTATAAAGAACCGAAATTTCACTGGAATTTTCTACAAATTGTGCACCGCAATTACAATTTGAATCGCTAGCGATAGCTAAAAATCATCCCCTGATTTCCAATGTGTTAGTGTGCCTACTGGCGCATAGAACACATTGAAAATCAGGGAACGAAATAGTAACACGGGTTCCTCTCGCAAATTTGGTTGGCGATAAAATATGTTCTTTCTGTTGATAGTTGTCAAATGAATTGCTGAGTGTCCTTCTAATAGTTGTTTTTATAGACGCAGAGGCGTGTAATAAACACAGAACGACGCGTGTGTGAACGAGTTAATCTGTATGGCACATGTGCCATCGCGGAAGGATAAAACTCGAGGGCTGTGGTGTCTCATTCTATCTTTCCGCGCTGGCAGTCGTGCCATATCGATTAACCCATTTACACACTTATGTCGTTATGTGTATTTATTATTAACAATAACAATAGCAAATAACTTAACAAAAACATTGTCGTGACGGAAATCTAAATTCGCAAAAAGCCGGTTCTCTATAGGACGCAAAAGTGTTTGAGTGCCTTCTGTCCTCATAAGTCAGCAGTGTTACCAACATGAAAAATAAGTTGCATTACGATAACAATACAAATAAAATTTACTTTCGCAGTGAGCAGCAGGGGAGGCACCCAGCAGCATTCTTTGAAAGACAATGGATATATAAAAGCACAGCCAACCAAAAGCACATTGGAATCATTGACTGCTGGAATCCACTATGGGGACTTTGAAGTGAACTGAAGGCGCAATTACAAATTAATGACACTAATGGGCACCAATGGGAACAAACGAAATATGAACCTTTGAAAAGCTAAACGAAAAAATTATTTACATTATGATTCCAACACAAATAAAACTTGCTTTTCTAAGGATGATGTTCGGATATGTGCTGGCTACAGCAGCCATGAGGCACCCAACATCATTCTTTGAAAGGCAATATGTGTATCGAAGGACAACCAACCTAAAGCACAATGTAATCATTAACTGGTAGAGTGCTGGACGCCACTATCAGGGCTTGCCTTCAGATGATTTGTCATTGTTGTTGGTGTCATATGGAGTAACTGCAATACTGGGTAAGTAGTTGACTGGCCTAAATCAATATTGATGCCCATCTAGAATATTAAAACTATTTAAAAATTTCTAAGTCTTTTGTGAGCTGCTTTTCAAGCAACTTTGAAAGTACAGGCAGTATACGGATTGGTCTATAATTATTGATATTCTTGGGGTGGCCGGATTTTGAATATTTGGTGAACTTTCGCGCCTTTCATTTTGTTAGGCGCAATGTCAGTCACATTTAATATACCGGCGATCGGGCTGGTGACTTCATAGATACCAAACTTCATAAGTTTGCTTGAAACGTCATTACAATCTTTACTTATGTTTGACTTCATACTGCCTGCTACAGATATTTCCTGTGGTGCCGAAGGTCTCATGACGAATGTACTAGTTATTGCTTTGTTCATAAATTTTGTGTAGTTCATTCCTATGGAAGGAATCTCATCACTTCCTTTTTTGTTCCACACTAGTGTAAAAGATAGACAGAGAGAAGTGCGGGAGTCGAGGCTCGACCCGTCGACCTCTAGCACACAAAGCGATCGATTTACCACGAGACTAAAAGATCCGAACCAATCAGGCTGGTTGGTAAATGGCCTTTATACCCCAACCGCTACACTAGAAAAGAATTTATTAAATTCCTTTGTATTTTCTGTGGGTTGGAAATGTTTATATCTTAGACGACAAAAAACAAAAATCAAGGTATGGAAGAAACGGATTTGCTTATATGGATAACCTTCCTTAATATTTCCCATGTTATCTTCATATTATGTTTGTTTTCTTGCAGAATCCGTTCGAAGTATAGAACCTTGCTTCTGTCCACAAGTTTTTTGAAGGTTTGACAAAATTGTCCATAATTGTATTTATTTCAGTAAGGAAATTTAACTTTCTACGGTCTAAACGGGTGCCGTAAAAGTTACCACTTAGTTACCGCTAAAGCAGTAACTATTTCGAAGTTGCTCATCAAGGGTAACTTCACTCTAAGGAGTAATATATATATGTCATTCACTTGCACTCTAAAATTCGTTGGATTGTGAATTAATCCAAATCAACTGGGTTAAGTGAATATGAACCCAATTGGGTTCATATTCACTCAACCCCGTCGCTTTGAGTTAATCTTTAACCCAACTGGTTTTAGAGTGTAGTCGAGTTCAAGAAACCCATATTTGGGCTCCATTCTGAAGTACTATAATAATAACACTTCGGCCGCCCGCTGATTTGTCGCGGTTCTCGTACGAGAAGGCCTTGGTTACCCATGTTCTACCAACTGCCTCCCCCTATTTCCGCGCTTCTTCTCTCCTCCCAATACTCGGAGACGAACTGCTTGATGACATCCCTTGCACCATTCTTCCCAACCTCTCCGATTAGTATCTTAACCCTCTCCTTTGAGTCGCCCCCTAACCACATGTCCTTCATTCTCCCATCCCACTTCCCCATTATACTCCCCGTGAATCTTGTTCTTTTAGACTGGTATTTTGGGCATTCTATAAGAAAGTGTTCCAGGGTCTCCACCACGCCCACGTTACACATCTGACACTCCTTTTCACTGTGTTTCCCAATTTTTCCCCTCAGCTCCAGGGACCTCGACCTCAGCTTGAACAACAGTGACCCCCAAAGGTGCCATCAAGGTACTCTTCAAAGCCAGGCTTCTCTTTATCACGCAGACCACCCAAAGATCTCTTTGATTTGACCCCCTCTCGCCAATTACGGTTACAATCCTCCATGACCCGTTTTACCTGCTGGTAACGCAACATAACTTGTTGGGATTCAGTGGATGTGCTCCATGTTATCTTTAGAGTGAAATTATTCCGTCTACTTGGTTTTACCTTGCGTGTTGTTTCGTCTGTATGGATTTGTCTTGCTATAATTTATGGGAGAGTGCCTGCAGGCCACATATGTCATTCAACTGGTTGAGTTCAGGAAGCTCATATTTGGACTCTATTCTGAAGTGCAAGTAATGCAACCTAAAAAATTCATATTCTGTGGATGTTCTTCCTGTTATTAGTCTGTGTGAAACACACAGACTATTGTTTTTGCACGGTTTCTTTTTCTTTTTTTTTTTTTTCTTCTTCTTCTTCTTCTTCTTCTTCTTCTTCTTCTTCTTCTTCTTCTTCTTCTCCTGTCTTCTGTCTTCTCATCACTTTTTTGTCCGCAAGATAACTCGAAAACGAATTGCCCTATCTCGTTGATTTTTGGCATGCTGACAGACAGCCACAAGTTCTCGGTCACCTATGTTTTTCAGATTCCTGGGGTATCAGGGTTGCCTGTAGGGGTGTTTTGAAAGTGGGTCACGCCCATATCTCAGGCGTGGTATGACCTACAGACCTGGGACCAACACCAAATGAGTCGACACTCGATGGAGGTTCAAAATATGGGTCAAGGTCACGGAGGTCATCTAGGGGTCATTGAGTGCATTTTTCAGAATTGCTGGAAATCACATTTTTTGACCTCCTAAAGCATTCCTGACGGTCACACATGCATTTTACGTGAAAAAAGTAGGCGTGGCAAAATTTTTTAAAAGTGGGTCACGCCCATATCTCAGGCATGGCATGACGTATGAACCTGGGACCAACACGAAATGAGTCGACACTTGATGGAGATTCAAAATATGGGTCAAGGTCACAGAGGTCACCTAGGGGTCATTGAGTGCATTTTTCAGAATTGCTGGAAACCATATTTTTTTACCCCCTAAAGCATTCCTGACGTACACACATGCTTTTTGATGTAAAAAAAAGTGGGCGTGGCCAAATTTTTTGAAAGTGGGTCACGCCCATATCTCAAGCGTGGTATGACCTACGGACCTGGGACCAACACCAAATGAGTCGACACTCGATGTAGGTTCAAAATATGGGTCAAGGTCACGGAGGTCAACTAGGGGTCATTGAGTGCATTTTTCAGAATTGCTGGAAATCACATTTTTTTCAGTATGGCCCAGTAGGCCACAGGGTTTTCACAGCCTCCAATTTCCTGATACAGTAAATTCTCCCCAAGCAATACGATGTTATGTTCACACTGGAGACTATGTAAACACCAGTGGAGTAAGCTGTCAAAATGAAATCTGACCTTGTCATCATTATGAGATGTTAGTTCCTGAAACTAAATTGAGAGAAACCCTTTGCCTTGCAAGGAAATAAATTGTAAATTATTCAGTTCACTGCTTTTAACCCTCTCCAGACTTCTATGTGGATTGCACATATTTTATTTCAGGCAGAATAAAGTTAACCCTTTCCATAAAACTGTACTGAATAATTGTTGAAACCTATCTTATTCAGTTCAATGCTTTTAACCCCTCTCAAGACTTCAATGTGGATTGCACATATTTTATTTCAGGCAGAATAAAGTTAACCCTTTTAATAAAACTGCACTGAATAATTGTTGAAACCTATCACAAAACTGTCAGGGTGCCGGTAACAATGCAATACTGGCATGGTCGACTGTACTGTTAACTTTGTTAGTGCTATGACTGTTTAAAACTAATTTGTTAGAGGAGTTCTATAGTCTTTCACTGCGCTCATCTCGGCCTCACCGAGAGTGCAGAAACCTTTGGTGTCAAAGTGCCATTAAAAGAATGTCTCTGATTTGTGCCGTTCCATCCCTCCGGAGTGCAAAAGCAGGTACTGTCAGCTGAGAAACTTAATGTTTTTCGCTTTATTTTCTTAACATTTAATTCTATGTGGAATTGGACACCTTTTCAGTGTGCCTTCCAAAGTAAGGGATTCTTAACCCTTTAGCGAACATAACAGCGAAAACCGGTCAACATTATTCACAGAAACGTCTATTCAGTTTTAATTACCTTTTCATTTTTGCTTGAAAAAACATAGCTTATGACCCTTTATTGGATTGAGCTCATTTTTTAAAGGATTATTTATTTATTGGCGTTTAGTGTCACATATTTCTGCACAGTGGCTAATCATGACCACGACAGTTTTTTAGGTGGAGGAAGTCGGAGTACCCGGGAAGAACCACCGGGCAACAACGAGCAACTGTCAGATCCCCCACATACTTACTCCACACAAGCAGGGTTAGCATTGGTTGAAGACGGGTGCACAATCGATGTGCAGTACGTTTTAGAACACATCGCCACCGTGCACCCACGTGGGCAATGGGGTGAAGTGGCTTGCCCAAGGACAGAGTGAGGACCTCACGCCTTGCAGCCTGCACCTCTGCCAACTGAGCCAATGCGCCCCCATTTAAAGGATTAAAATGGAGTATTTAAAGGGAATATTTTAACCCTCTGAAGATCTTAGTTTGGGGGCATTATTCAGAAAGACTGGGAAGTGCATTTTATTACACCTTAATGCATTTCTAAAGTTTATGAGTGTATTTCATCACTAAAATTAGTGGGCAGTGACAAAAATATCCATTTCTGATTCGTGTATCAAACCCTTTGAATGCTGGTCACATATATGCCATTTCTGGTTTCTTATAAGAATGTTCTGATTCCTGTATGAATATTTTCTATCCCCTTCATTTTGTCTTGACGATAACTCAAAAACAAATCATCTGTCCTGGGGGCGCGGTGGCTGAGTTGGTAGAGGTGCAGGCTGCAAGCCGAGAGGTCCTCGGTTCGAATCCCACCTGCGGCAACCACGTTGTGTCCTTGGGCAAGACAATTCACCCCCATTGCCCACGTGGGGGCACGATGACGCTGTGTATTAAGGCGTACTGCACGTCGATGGTGCACCTGTCTTCAACCAATGCTAATCCTGCTTGTGTGGAATTAGTATGTTGGGGAACTGACAGTTGCTCGCCGTTGCTTGGTGGTTCTCTCCGGGTACTACAGCTTCCCCCACCCGTAAAACTGTCGTGGTCCTGATTAGCCATTATGCAGAAATATGTGACCTTACACACCAATAAATAAATAAATAATCTGTCCTGGGGCTGTTTGGCATACTGGTAGCCTGTCACAAGTACTGGCCCAGCTATGTTATCAGGGAACCTTTGGGAGTGGTCCATTGGGCCACAGAGTTTTTTATACCCCCCCCCCCCTAATTTCTTTGTAACAGAAAAGCATCATAAAGAAATAGCTGTTTATATTTATATACACAAGAGAATAATGTAAACAATCAAATTAGAGAGAAATTGCTATAGATGACAGCCTGACACATATTTACTCTTATCAGCTGTCAGATCAGAATTAAATTCCATCCCCAAACCAAGTTGAAAAAAACCCTTTGAGTGGCAAGAAAATTTGTTTATTATACAGATCTATCTTACAACACTTGATTAATTGTAGTTGAATAAATAACCCTTCACCTTTCATTGCATTTTTTCTTTTTTTTTTCTTTCTCAATCATAACTCAAGATCAGCAAGTTTCGGGCCGAGTGGTAAGCGGCTCTCTCGAAACACTTATCACAATTATGAATTAATGAAATGGAATATTTAAATGGTCTGTCTTTAACCCTTTTCATACTTCACCACGATGATCAAACAACATCATTTAACTTATGACGGTAGAACCTTTTGCACGCTTCCTGCCATATTGCCACTCTTTACGCAAATGCCATGATTCAAGATTCCACCATCTTATTTTATGTATGCCTTGTTTAGGGCACTAGATGCTCTTAAGGGTAGGCCTTTAAACGAGCTCTTGGGGCTTTTAAGTTAAGTTTTTTTATGGCACTATCCCCAATATAGAGTCTATGCACCCTTTGTCGGCTCGATAACTCAAATACGAATCGTCCGATCTCTATTCGTTTTGGCATGCTGGTTACCAACAACCAGTTTGCACTCATCTTTGTTTTTTTCAGCTAGTTTGAGGCCTTGTGTGTGATACAGTAGGCTGACTGCCTTAGAGGCTTCTAAATCATAATAAATATTTGCTACCATCGTCCAAAAATGACAGATCTGAAGTTGGTGGAGCCATTTCTTTAAAGTAGGCATATACATGGGACTATACCGACAGATTTAAAAAATTGCTGGAGGTTCAATATATGGTCCGCCTTAAAGAGGTCACCAAGGTCGTCCAGTGCATATTATTCAGAAAGACTGGGGAATGCATTTCATTACACCTTAATGCATTTCAAAAGTTCATGAACGTAGTTCATCAATCAGCTTGGTGGGCAGAGCCAAAAATGTCCACTTCTGATTCGTGTATCGAACCCTTTGAATGCTGGTCACACATATGCCTTTTCTGGTTTCTTATAAAAAAATGTTCTGATTGCTGTATGAATATCTGTAAATACTATTAACGAAAATCCATTTCTGATTTGTTTGAAAATAATTTACTCCTGAAAATAAGCCTCCATAAATTCTCCTTCTGTATAGTTTATTCCTGATACTTTAACCCTTTTCACACAGACTTGAATTTACTGGGTGCAGTAAATTCTGTTTCTCTAGTCTTTGGAATGAAATTGTTCCGACGTATGGATTTACCTTGCTGCAATTTAAGGGAGAGTGCCCGCAGCACTCTCCCATAAATTGTAGCAAAGACATCTTGCTTATCAAAAATAATTTATTACTCTACCAATTAATTACACTTTGCTAGGTAATGGATTACAGGGTTGGAAAAACTTTATGACAGGTTAGCACAATGCTCCATAAAAACAATCGGTAAACCCGGTAAAAATATAGGGCACATCGGTCATATCTTACTTAGATTTATTACTTCTTCTATACATTTGACAAGCACCATAAATGAAGAAACCTTTTACCGTGTCTAAATGGACATGAAAACTCTATCGGGACCAAACGCCTTGTTCATCTGTAAATGGGTTTTATGACAGGTGTAATATAATGTGATTTAATTAAAACATTCGTAGTTCCAATGCGGTGCCAGTTTCTTTCGACTAACAACTGGGAAGTGGGTATTCTTCGCTAAGCAATATGTTTTAGAAAGAGCTTCCAAACCCTTCCAACAGTGTTAAATTATTTATAGTGTTTATGATATGTCATTTACTTGATAAAAGAGGGAATGCGGTGACTCACAGGTTACGGAATCGGACTTCAAACCGAAAGACCCGTGTTTCGATCCCCGCCAGGGAGTACTTGGGCAAGGCACTTCATCCCTATTGCCCATAAGGGGGCACGGTGGTGCTGTCTACTAAGGCGTACTGCACGTCAATGGTACACTTGTCTTCAACCAATGCTAACCCAGGTAGTGTAGAGTTAATACGTTGAGAAGTCTGGCAGTTGCTTGCCGTTGCTAAGTGGTTCTTTCCGCTATTCTCTGGGCAGTCCGGCTTCCTCCACCCATTAAAATTTCAAACACCAGGTGACCCTGGCCGTCGAAAGTGTCGTTAAACCCCAATAAATAAATGAATAAATAAATAAATTCTAGATAAAGAAATCCAAAGACGAGCTTTAAACACCCTTGTACTTGGATGAAATGTAGCAGTGTTACTCACTCTTGTCCGATTAATGGATATTATGACAACTCTTGGGGATATAGTTTTGTTTAGTAAAAAGCGGGAAAAAACTTTTTCCTTTATTCTGAATAAACAATAAAACAGTGGCATAAAACGTCGTTTTGGTAGAGGATTTGAGAACATTAAAATTTCCAACAGAAACTACAGATTGTAGACAACTTTTATGGTATCATCCCATACATTTTAGCAGGGCTTTTATCGTTCCATTTAAAAATAATCGATATAGTGTAGTCTTGCTTTTCCTTTTAACTCCAATTATCAAAGCTTTTAGGGTAAACATTGCCTTGCGAAAAAAAAAATGCTAATCGACATAAATTTAAATAGCTGATAAACGTCTTGACTGGGAGGAGAGTCCTGCCTTCTTACAACTTGTCTCCACACAACTGGATTACGAGAACAATAGCGAAAAACGTCGCTACTTCAAGATGGCGTTCATTCGATTCACGCTTGTAAGTGGTGTTGACGTTTGATGACGTGAAGGCAGCTACGCTGTGACTGCAGTCACAGCGTAGCAGCGTTCACATCACCAAAAGCGAAGGTTTATAACGAAAAACGTAGCGCGAAAACTAGTAACACGATAGCAGCACTTCTTTTTGTTGTTAATTACTGAAATATGCTATGAGTATTCGATTTGTCTTGTATTGAAAAATGTGTGCATTCCAAACATTCAGCATTCATACTTCTTAAACATCAAGCTATATTTTCCAAAACGCAGTCAGAGATCTTCGAAATAAACGTTTTCAGTTGGGCATTTGTCTGTTTATCCCTTCACCCAACGACTAGGGTATCAAAATTAATTGGTAACCGCTTTTCGTCAGATCACCGCAGTTAAGCAACGTCGAGCCCGGTTAATTCTTGGATGGGTAACCGTTTGTGCCATCGATTCGGACTCCTGCGTTGTCTCCTTGTGCAAGGAACTTCGCCCCGATTGTCCACATGGTGGCACGATGACGCCGTGTACTAAGGCGTACTGCACGTCGATGGTGCGCATGTCTTCAACCAATCTAACCCTGTCTGTGCGGCAATGTGGAGTTACGATGTTGGAGAGCTGGCTGTTGCTCGTCGTTGCTCGGTGGTTCTCTCCGGGTACTCCGGTTTCCTCCACCCGTAAAACTGTCACCGACACGATATGACTTTGGCTGTTAATGTGTCGTTAAACCGCAATAAATAAATAAAAAAAACTAGAAAGCACACAATGGTGTGTCCTCGCTGAAACACATTAGCATAGTTTAAATGTTTCGAATTAAATACCCTAGGAGCCTTTCGATGAAAACTGAATTTCTAACGATAAAAGTGGTTCCGCTGGAACCATCTGGGGACAAATCAAAATTCCGAAACCTTCATGCACATCTAGAGATGTTACCTGAACACATTAGCATAGTTTAAACGTTTCGAATTAAATACCCTAGGAGCCTTTCGATGAAAACTGATTTTCTAACGATAAAAGTGGTTTTACCGCTTGGGGGACAAATAAAAATTTCGAAACCTTGATGCACATTTAAATATGCTACCTGAACACCTTAGCATAGTTTAAACGTTTCGAATTAAATACCCTAGGAGCCTTTCGATGAAAACTGATTTTCTGACGATAATAGTGGTTCCACTGGAACCACTTGGGGCCAAATCAAAATTCCGAAACCTTCATGTACATCTAGAGATGTTACCTGAACACCTTAGCATAGTTTAAATGTTTTGAAGTAAATACCCTAGGAACCTTTCAAAGAAAACTGATTTTCTAACGATAAAAGTGGTTCCACTGGAATCACTTGGGGCCAAATCAAAATTCCGAAACCTTCGTGCACATCTAGAAATGTCACCTGAACACATTAGCATAGTTTGAACGTTTCAAATTAAATACCATAGGAGCCTTTCAATGAAAACTGATTTTCTAATGATAAAAGTGGTTCTACTGGAACCACCTGGGGCCAAATCAAAATTCCAAAACCTTTATGCACATCTAGAGATGTTACCTGAACACATAAGCAGAGTTTAAACGTTTCGAATTAAATACCCTAGGGGCCTTTCGATGAAAACTGATTTTCTAACGATAAAAGTGGTTCCACTGGAACCACCTGGGGGCCAAATCAAAATACCGAAACCTTCATGCACATCTAGAGTTGCTAGATGAATACCTTAGCATAGTTTAAACGTTTCGAATTGAATACCCTAGGAGCCTTTCGTGTTGTGACGTACGGACGTAAGGGCGTACGGACGCACGTACGGACGGAGACAATGACTATATCCCCGCATTTTTGAAAATGCGGTGATAATAAATCAAAATTAATTTTATCAACATCATATCGTGTGGCCCCTCATTAGTCGAACTCCAATGAGGGGGTCACGTGGTGTGTTGAAACATTTTGTACCATGTTCTTTTCTTTCAAATGCTCAGTTTTGTAAATTACGCGTGTGGATGCGGCCGATTGGTTACGTAAAGGGTTAACCCTTTCAACCCGATCGACCGTTTTTCCGGTCCAGGAATATGACACGTCGTAATTCCATAAACTTGGATGGCTGCTAAGTGAGTGTAATTGGTAGACCAATTAATATTTTCAACGTGCAGCCCTGGGGCTGCACGTTGGTAATATTAATTGGCCTACCCCCGAACACTGGATATTGACTCTTCCAACTACTTCCTTTGAACAGACAAGTAAGATACCGCCAGCGTTGAAAGGGTTAAAAGAACAAGTCCCATCCCTCTAGAAATGGTGGAATCTTGGATACATATCTATTTGTGGCTAACGGGTTTCCAGCAATACAGTTGTATGGGGATCAGTAGCCTAAACAGACCTTGTTATTGCTGTTGACGCCCGGCATCGCATTATATCAAGCAGTTTCTGTCTGAAAATCTCGTTCATAAAAGCGTAAATTATTGGATTGGCAACATTATATGCGAAATATGTATAGAAAACAACCATTTTGTAAGGAATGATGCGACACGCCATCAACCAAGATGGCAGAAAAGCTACAATAAAAATCAGCGCCACCACACTAAGAATCGCTGCCGTCTTTACGTTTGCCAAATATAGTATTTCTTTGATATAGTTGGAGGTGGAGTTCCGATTTGTACTTTTGTTCCGATTCTGACATGGACTTCCAGTATCTCCTGTTTCGAAAGACGTATCAGTGTGAACTAGTCTAAGAGTAATCCTTGAGTTTCTCCATCTTCCAATCTGCTTCTTTCGTTTTTTCAGCACGGCATAATAGACAAACGAATACGAAATTAGAACTGGTGTTATTGCAACAATAAAAAGCGAAGCGTAAAATTTTTGATAAACAAGTCTCATTTCTTCAGAGAATATGATTTCATTAGCTGCACAGTACCCCGTGTATTCTAATTGCTCGAGATAGGTAGTGGTGTTGTCTCTATCCGATATCCATGCATTGCTTTGCTGATAAACTCCGTAGAACTGACTGGTTATCACACCTAGAACTATCGAGAATAGTGACAAACAAATCACTATCACTTTTGATCTTTTCTCGTTAAAAACACTCATAAAGGGATGACAAATGCAGAAGTAGCGATCACACGCAATGGCGGTCATGATAAATGCAGAAAATGGAATATTAAATGCAATAAAGAAAAAATACAACTTACAAAGAATGTCATATGTCACTTTAAAAAATAAATACTCCATTGTCATTGTATATGGAATTGTGATCGTACAAACCACGAAATCACACGAAGCTAGAGCTATAATGAAAACTGTTGATGGCGTCTTGATTTTCTTCTTGGCATACACGAACAGAACCAGTGAATTTCCACATGTTCCCATTAAACTGAATATCGAGAGCATCGCCATAACAGTGGTAACTGGTCTTTCTGGGATAACCGACGTGTTGAAGTTCTCCAGAAAATATTTTTCGGGAAAAGTGAGATTTTCTGATGAAGATAATGGCATGTTGATGTTTGGTTATCTGAAAATAGAGTATAAACTATCTACAGTACGTGGAGAGTGGATTGTAACTAAATCACCCGTGGTGTGAGTTATCATCCAAGCTATAACTTTCCAATTTTGAACACATCGACAAAAAACACAAGCAATGATTCAGCCAATGGACCCCCGGGTTTAACCCGGAGGTCCACTGGCTGAAACTTTGCTTGTGCTAGTTATGCGTTGCAACAAATTTGCAATTATTGCTTGGGTGGAATCTCCACTCTGCGGGTGATTTAGTGATATTACACTCTCCACGTACTGTATCAGACAAAATAGACGATATAGTGTAGGTGTTAAATAGGGCACCTCCAACCCGTCCCCAGTGTTCACGCTGGACAGACACTATTTGGGCCACACAAAATACATCAATTGATTCTCCGGCAATTTCTTTTTCAAATCAGCGAGGGGAGGGAGGGTTTAATTTTTAATTTTTCTTTTTCTTTTGTAAAATGTAAGCAAACATGGAGAGGCTGTCGTCTTACACACAGAAACATAGAAAGAAAGTGCATATTTATACAAGTAAATTCATTTTTAATTTGAAAAATAAAACATTCCTCTAAAAACAAACTGTAGGTTCTGCAATTCAAAGGCTTCATATTCCTTAGATGCTCTTCATATTATCTTTGAAGTAAAAGTATTTAATCTATGGACACTTGCATCGTTACAATTTATGGGAGCACTCTCCTATGGGATAGTGCCTATAGGCACTCTCCCAAACATATTTGAGACGCAAATAAATAAATATGCATCAATCAAATAATGTAAAAAGTTTCGGGTCTCCCTGAGTTTGTACTAATTTTGGAAGGCACCGAAAGGCAATATACGTGTCCAGTGAGGGGGTTCAAATTCAGTGAGGGATTGCATGAGAATCCAAACACTTTTTTAAGCCTTGGTGTAAGTAAAGTTTTAGCCAATCTGATCTTTTGGTGCTAAAACAAAGTTTTTGGGTGCCAAACCACCGGGGAAGTGAGGGTAGGGCCCGCGAAGCTGCAAAATTAGAACCAATTTAGAATCTTAAGTTGGTTATCGGTTCCACCCATGCTAATTCCAATCTCGCTTGTCACTCCTTCCGTGGAAAGCAAATTTAAAGTTTCCAAGCAATGTTGACGCTGAACTATAATCCTTAACCCTTTACCCAACGCAGACGATATCAAAATTTTTTATTTTAAATATCATTTTTTCAAATTTTTCAAAAAATTTCAACAAAACCATATGTGACCCCTCGTTGAAACGAGCTCGACGAGCTCGTTCCAACGAGGGGCCACTTGATGTGGTTTTGTTGAAATTTTTTTAAAAATAATATTTTTTCATCTGCTGAATTTGCATATTACGCGGATGGATGCTCCCGATTCGTTGGGTAAAGGGTTAATGGATAATTTTTCAAATACGTCATCAGAGCATGCTTCCGGTCCGACTATAGGTTTAGTAAATTGTATTTGTCACACATACAGTCGATTTTATAAATGGAGATCTTTAGTATCCGATTCGCGCTGTTAGGATCCTAACGTGATCAGTTTTAAGTTCCGTTACGGTAGTGTAGGGCCCTGCGAATATTCGGTATTCGAAATGATATTCGACGGCAGTATTCAATTCGAATTCGATTCGTCAGTCGGTGCCGAATATCTATGGAATATCTTCGATTATGCTTGCAATCTTTCTCTTTGTCGGAATGCACCGGATATCGGGGGGGGGGGGGGGGGGGAGGAAAATGTGTTTTAAGAATAGGCACTCATCAGCCTGAAAGGGGATTCCTTCTCACGCAACTCCACATTCAGTGCCGGCGACGGATTTATCCGTGCCTCGTATTTCCTGTTTCATGTGCCGGCGACGGATATATGCATCTTCGGCACATGGAGCAAGGGGTATGTGCCAACATGGTTATGTTCCGGACTAAAACACGATGTTGTTTTCCACGGTAGCGCTACTGGTAACTATTCTAATAAAAATTGAAAAAAAATGAAATCAGTAGAAAATAAAGCGACGTTTTCGTTTTGTTACTTTTAATAAACGAAAACAACACATAGCTCTCGTTTATTAAAAGTTACAAAAGCCTGGGTCTCTTATATCGGACAGTTTTATTGGTGGAGGAAGCCGGAGTACCCGGAGAGAACCACGGAGCAACGGCGAGCAACTGCCAGACTCCACAACGTGCTAACCTCACACAAGCAGAGCATTGGTTGAAGATAACTTCACCATCTACGTGCAGTACGCCACCATGCCCGCACGTGGGCAATCGGAATTACCCCTGGTCTATTTCCGTAACCACTGAGCCACCGCGCTCCCAAAATTTGGCTTTTATAGCAAGCTATTTGGAAGCAACTTAAGTAAAACGTCCAATTTGGCTCTTTGTTTAGGGAATGTGATTTTACAGTAATTTGCAAGTTTTATTCTTCCCAGAAAAAAATTGGCAAATCTTACCTCCTAGACGATTATTTTGATGATAAGGATAATGTCTGTATTATATGTCACAATACGCACACTTTTGATACAACGGACAGATCAAGTGTTACAAAACATCAAAAGATGGTGGAAACGCCGTTTTTATATTTTACATGGGTTTCAACAGAAAATAACAGCGACACGTTCAAAGAGAGAGGGAAAAAAATTTCTCCTGTATTTTTATTCAACTCTATGGAGAGCGCGGTGGCTCAGTAGGTAGAGGTGCAGGCAGCAAGCCGAGAGGTCCTCGGTTCGAATCCCACCGGCGGCAACCGCATTGTGTCCTTGGGGAAGACACTTCATCTCCATTGTCCGCGCACGGTGGCGGTGTGTACTAAGGCGTACTGCACGTCGATGGTGCACTTGTCTTCAACCAATGCTAAGCCTGCTTATGTGGAGTTGGTATGCTGGGGAGCTGACAGTTGCTCGTCGTTGCTCGGTGGTTCTCTCCGGGTACTCCGGCTTCCTCCACCCGTAAAACTGTCACGGTCATGAACAGCCATTGTGCATAAATATGTGACCTTAAACACCAATAAATAAATAAGTATATTCTACTTTACAGGAAAATGCCTAAAGTTTGTAAACTGATGCGCACATCCATGATACAAATTCGCTAATAATTTCGAAATGTCAATTTTTGTGTGAAATTCCAATACCATTAATTTACTGACAGCTTTGGGAAATTAAAGGCAGCTAACCTTCCCGTAACTCCTTTCCAATGACGACAATTGTCATCCATTACTGACATACATGTTTGACCAGGGGCCAATGCTATAAAACTTTTACAATTGTATTTTCTAAAATTGTATTTTCTAGTTATGACTTTAAATGGGTTGAAATGAACCGTTAGCATTTTCAAAGATGTGGCAATTTGCCACTTGGCAAATTTCCATATATTCTAAAATGCTAATGATTTATTTTAATCAGTCATGTTAAAAGGTAGAAAATACAATTCTAGAAATACAATTGTAAAAGTTCTATATTATTGGGCGCAGGTTAAATTGCAATGGCGCATTACAACATAGTCCAATAGCATGCACTTTGTAATACCGGGCTTCAAATCTCACTTCAATTAACCAACAGTTTTTTAGACTGTACAGTACGTGGAGAGTGTATTATCACTAAATCACCCGCAGAGTAGAGATTCCACCCAAGCAATAATTGCAAATTTGCTGCAAAGCATAACCAGCACAAGCAAAGTTTCAGCCAATGGACCTCCGGGTTAAACCCGGAGGTCCATTGGCTGAAACATTGCTTGTGTTTTTTGTCGATGTGTACACAATTTGAAAGTAATGGCTTGGATGACAACCCCACTCCGCGGGTGATTTAGTCACAATCCACTCTCCACATACTGTAGGTGGTTTTTATAGTCAATATTTGTAAGTCTTCCATGAACTACTATCTCTTTTAATTGTCAGAAAACTTTACGAGGCGTTTGTATACATTTCGTGTTAGCTCCACGGGGTACTTTTGGGGAATGGAACGAATAATTCCCTCCTGTTGGTTTAAATTACTTTATACAGATTGAACTGTCAGAACATAAAAGTCCGTCTGTTTTTTCCAGCGGGAAGTATATGTTTTCTTGAGTTATAAAAAAGCTTCCGGGATAAACAAATTAACGAATGATATTTTTGTCCCTCTTGAAATTTAATTATTGCTGTGATTTGTTCGCATTTGTTTTATCCTTAAGGCCATTGTCGTCAAAATGAAAACAGCCACACTGCTTAACATTTTATATTTGCCAAACAAAACACTTACGCCACTATGCATTGACTAACAGAGATGTAGGATTCATTTTCAACTTGTGGGTGGGGGATACGATCCTAGAAAATTCACCCACACACTGATGATATAGACCATGTGCCTTGGTCACATGATAAGAATACAAACCACAAAGCTATGTTCCAATAAGACTAAAATCCTCGCGCATTGATTGGACGAGAGTTTGCTGAGTTTTTTTTCTATGTTTACAGCTCCAGTCGCATATGTTACCGTCTCCCGTCTCACGTTACCAAGTGAAATATTTGAAACGATGATGATATTGGGAGGAGATTGCCTATAAAATCGCATTTTTCGAGGCCAGTGAGCATTCTATAAATGTATTCTCGCAACCCACTTATAAAAAGTCGAGGTTACTCCATCCTATGACTTTCCAAAGTGTGATTTACTGGGATTTCCGGGAGCGCGGTGGCTCAGTGGGTAGAGGTGCAGGCTGCAAGCCGAGAGGTCCTCGGTTCAAATCCCACCTGCGGCAACCGCGTTGTGTCCTTGGGCAAGACACTTCATCTCCATTGCCCGCGTGGGGGCACGATGACGCCGTGTACTAAGGCGTGCTGCACGTCGATGGTACGCATGTCTTCAACCAATCTAACCCTGTCTAACCCTGCCTGTGCTGCAGTGCGGAGTTACGAGCTGGCAGCTGTTAAACGATAACTTGACAAGTGAATTATGCAATCAACAATTGGGTCATGTATCCGTGCGCGCAAACGAAGGTGTAAATGGGGACTTCATTGTTTTATTATTTTTTTTGTTTTTGTTTTTTTTTTAACCCTTTACCTAACATGAAAAGCAGCAAAAACAATTCTTGAATAACTATTATTTTCATTTTTGTCTCAAAAACATAGGTTATGACCCCTCATTGGAACGAGCTCGACGAGCTCGTTCCAATGAGGGGTCATAACCTATGTTTTAGAGACAAAAAATTAAAAAAATAATGAAAATTAATTGGCAAGTTTTGAGAATATCGCTGGCCGTTACGTTAGGTAAAGGGTTAAATAATATAATTATCGTTAATAATGAAAAGTAATAAACAGAGTAATCGCTTGACTGGACTGGTTACGTGAAATAATTCATTCGAGGCGAGGGACTATATTGTATTCGCACACTCGTGTTTGTACAACGTTCCTCACCTCTCATGAATTATTTCACGTAACCAGTCCAGTCAAGCGATTACTCTCTATTTAGTTGTTCATGGTTTGAACTAAGGTGGAGTAACATCGACCCTTATAAAAGTTATTGGTTTTTTCTTGTCCAGTGACGTCGTGGGATACACAAGAGGTTTTTTTTACTAAAGTTGTTATCGTTTAGAGTTGCCTTGTTTATTCAAGCTGCCTTGTTCATTTCAGGATGTGGGTTTTGGGTTGGGTCTTATTGGAACATATACGTTATTGTGATGAATTGACTGTAACATGGCGTCTCGGTGGAATGTATGATCCGAACCGCACACCTCAGACCATGTTACCGTCAATTCATCACAGTAACTGATAATGTTCCAGTAAGAGTAAAATCCTCGCCCTCTGATTGGATGAGAGCTGGCGTAGTCTCTTTGATGTTTACGGTTCCAGTAGCAAATGTTACCGTCTGACGTCACCACGCGAATTATTTGAAACGACGTCGCCCGTTTCGTAATTGCTTCATCAACGGAGTGACTAGCAAGTCGCTTCATTTTTCTGGATTTTTCACACGTGCAACAGACGGTGTTCCGGATGAAGTGTTGTTTAAATTATAAACCGATTTACGATTTGAACTAAGATGGACTGAGTTTATCTGGTTTACTGATTATTTATCCAGTGCCGTCGTTGGTTCACGAGAGGTTTATTTACTAAACCTGTGATCATGAAAAGTTGCCTTTAGGCACTCTCCCAAAAATTATAACGAGGCAAATTCCCATAGATTAAATACTTTTACTTCAAAGATAATATGAAGAGCATCGAAAGAATATGAAGCCTTTGAATTGCAGTACCTACAGTTTGTTTTTTGAGGAATGTTTTATTTTTCTAATTAAAAATGAATTTATTTGTTTAAATATGCCCTTTCTATATATTTCTGTGTGTGAAACGACAGCCGACAGTCTCTCTTTGTTTGCTCAATTTTTGCAAAAGAAAAATTCAAATTAAAAATAAAACTCTCGCTCCCTCACTGATTTGAAAAAAATTGCCTTAGAATCAATTAATTTATTTTGTGTGGTCTTGATAATATTGGGTGACTTTTGTCCCTCTGAAGGGAAGGAATATAAGAAAGAGCTTCATCCGCCAGAATGGACATTTGACTATGTGATAACGTGAACAATAGTTACTGGATTTCAGTTAGTTTGGATGTGTTACTCTGTATTAACAGGGGGCGCGGTGGCTCAGTGGTAGACTGTTGGACTTCTATGGTAGAGGCCCCGACTTCGATCCCCGTCCAAGACGACCCGCGTTGTGTCCTTGGGCAAGGCACTTTATCCCGGTTGCCTCAGTGGGGGCACGATGACGCCGTGTACTAAAGCTTACTGCACGTCGATGGTGCACACGTCTTCAACTGCTGTAACCCTGCTTGGGTGGAACTTTAACAGAGTTAGAATGTTGAGGAGCTGACAGTTACTCCTCGATGCTCGGTGGTCCTCTTCAGCTACCCCGGCTTCCTCCACCCGTAAAACTGTCACGGTCACGATTAGTCATTGTGTGCATAAGTATGTGACCTTAAACACCAATAAATACATGAATAAATAAATAAATAAATAAATAAATAAATAAATAAATAAATATGTATTAACAAAGTCTTGGACAAGTTCGAAAACACGATTATTTTTCGAAATTTAAGAGATTATTGATTTCACTTTATTAGGTTAATTTTGCTGGAAATTTCATCGTTTATGCAATAACTCGAACACTAAATATCGGATTTCAGTAAATTTCACATTCTGCTTCCTATTAACCTAGTCTTGGGCAAGTCCCCAAACCACGATGATATCTTGAAATAAATTTCATTTCCTGCTTTCCATCAACATGGACTTGAGCAAGTCCCCAAACCATGACGATGTTCTGAAATCAATTTCATATACTACATTTTATCAACGTTGTCTTGTGCAAATCCCAAAATTGCGATGATGTCCTGAAATCAATTTCATATGCTACATTTTAACAACATTGTCTCGGAAAAGTCCCAAAACCACGATGATGTCAAGAAATCAGTTTCATATGCTACATTTTAACAACATTGTCTTGGGCAAGTCCCAAAACCACGGTGATGTCTGGAAATCAGTTTCATATGCTACATTTTAACAACATTGTCTTGGGCAAGTCCCAAAACCACGATGATGTCTGGAAATCAGTTTCATATGCTACATTTTAACAACATTGTCTTGGGAAAGTCCCAAAACCACGATGATGTCTGGAAATCAGTTTCGTATGCTACATTTTAACAACATTGTGTTGGTTTATCTTAAATAAATTTCATATGCTGCTTTCTATCAACATTGTCTTGGACAAGTCCCAGAACCATGACCATGTCTTGAAATAAATTTCGCATGCGGCATTCTTTTAACATTGGCGTTGATAAGCCCCAAAACCATGAGGATGTCTTGACATACAATGCATGTACAGCTTTAAGTCAACATTGTCTTGGTAATTCCCCACACCACGATGATGTCTTTTATTGTTTTCCGTTTTATTTGACTTTCCATTGTTTATATGGTGACTTGAAACGAAAATATCCGTATTCCATACATTTTGTCTTGTATTAATATTGCTGTGGACACTTTCTAAAATCATAATGATTTTGTTATTCGAATAGAATGCCGAAAGTTACCTCGTCTGTTGCTTAACAGACACGCAGTGCAAACTAGCATGTGACCAACTAAACACAAGACATCCTTTGTCAATTTATAATGATCGAGAGCAATACAAACAAAATGTCTTCATTTTTATGGTTCGTTAACCGTTTGAAACAGAGAGGCCCCTTTCTGTTCCAGGAACCTGATACGTCACATTTTCATTAACTAGGATGGCTGCTAAGTTAACCCTTTACCCAACGCAGACGATTTCAAAATTTAGTATTTTAATTACCATTTTTTCAAAAAAATTCAACAAAACCATATCATGTGACCCCCTTTTTGGAACGAGCTCGTTCCAAAGAGGGGTCACATGATATGGTTTTGTTGAAATTTTTCGAAAATAATATTTTTTCAGCTGCTGAATTTGCATATTACGCGGGCGGATGCGGGCGATTCGTTGGGTAAATGGTTAATGTGCGGTAGATCAGTCAATATTTTCAACTTGCAGCCCCAAGGCTGCACGTTGAAAATATCAATTGGTCTACCCCCAAATAATAAACACGGACTCTTCCAATTGCTTCTACTGAACTGACATGGAAGATACCACCAGTGTTCAAAGGGTTAATTCACAGCAATGCCGTCTACCGGACAATCCGGCAAGAAGATTATAGTACCATGAAACTGTACAGGAACCTTGCTAATCTCAAATTGCGGGTCGAATCGAATTTCAGATTAACAGGATTTTGAAAACTTCTCAACTATTCGAAAATTTCCGAATCAGCTTCACTCGAATCGAATCATCCGAACGATTCAAATCGAATAGAATTTCGAAGCTTCCTAGAGTCCTGAACTGTAAATTACACTGAGAGATCAAAAATGAACGTGATCTGTTGAGACAATTTGTTCGTTTTTAGCTTCAATCGGAAAACTATCGTGATGCGTTTGATAATCCATTTTATCTAACAATTCTGTCACATAAACAGATTAAATTTTAACCCTCTACCTAATGTAACGGCCAAAACCGACCAGCGCTATTCTCAAAAATCGCCAATTAATATTCATTATTTTTTCATGTTATGTTTTTGAGACAAAAAATGAAAATAATAGTTATTCAAGAATTTTTTTTGCAAGTGTCGTCTGCTTTTCGTGTTAGGTAAAGGGTTAAATTATTAATACAGTCTTGGGACATAATGTTGGGGGAGAAAAAGTTTTTAAAAAACCCATATTTTATGGAACAATATTGTGCACTTTAATAAACAATGAGTAACGCGGTCACCGCAAATTTTCCAAGTTGCGTTCGTTGTAAAATTATTCACTCTCAATGTCACTTCCTTTTATGATACGCTTGAATTTACAAGTGTGTAATATTTAACCCTTAAGTCCTCAGATTAATTTTAAAGTATTTATGGCCTTTTTCTGCTTACATAGTTATTGATGACTTGGCAGTGGTTCTACATCACTGCTGGCTGCCTATACAGGCAGCCAGCAGTGATGTAGAACCACTGCCAGGGAAAATTCAGTCTACACACAAGAGAAATAAAAAAGATTACACAAGGGAACACCTGCTTCATTGCAATATAAAAGTGGCGGTTTGGGGCTATATGGGGGCTTAAGGGTTAATTGTGCAGTTTCTATTTATTGTGTGTGAGGGGAGGGGGGGGGGGGGTCATTGACTATTAATAGTTCTCTCGCGAATTGTAACAAATTTTGTTTTGTTTTGTAAGCGAAACGTACATATAATGTATTCATACGCCTGTTATGATACGCCGTTGCGTTCCCGGAATCGCGTCGTCTATTTGATACGGAATCAGAATGAGTCGTCTATATGACTCGGAATCCGAACACATTATGTGATACATGTACATACCGTTTCTCGCGGTTTTCAAGCCAAAATGTATATGATTGTTAGATAAATGAATCATCATGATAATGTGCATGCACTGTGATTTGTATCAGATTCTCGGTGGTGCCCAGAATGGTATCACAACTCGCAGGAAAAACCGTCTCGTTGAGATCCCATTCTGGACACCACCTCGAATCCGATACAAATCACAGGACATGCACATTATCACGATAATCTGTGTTCATCACTCGAGTGGACATCAACTATTTCTCCCCCCACTGCATGTGTAACATACGTCTGTCCAGGGTGAGATAGCAGGGAGAGACAGATGTATCCCACACCACCCACGTGACGTTATACATTTATAACGTTATTATGACGTTATACATATCTTATCAGTTTTTTGCTACCAACTAATTCATATTGGCGTCATCAGAATGCCGTGTGATCAAAGTTTGATGCTCTCAAACTCTTTAAACCCCAAGATGCCACCGTTCCTAATTGATTTCGTGGTATATACCTTTGGTATATACATAACGTTTGCATGCTCTTTCCGATGGTGTCATTAGTTTTTCAAACCAACGAATACCAAATGAGTTGTTGATTATATCAGCACGTGACCGCCGATTACCTCTGGCTAACGTTACCGCTGTATGGTGGGGGGAGAAAAATAATCCCTGATGGGTACGGGTGTGGGATGGGAAAATTCTGTTTGAAATAACGATACATTTCACTGAAACATGTTCTTGTGTCATTAAAAATTTTATTTTATTGACAGTGAATTGCGTAAGTTAAAAGGATCGACGTAGGCCACACCCACGCAAAACTTCAATCTCCTTTTCCACTTGACGTGAGGGTGCTGTCATTCAAAGCAACACTGAATTAAATTTAATTCTGATTTTGATCATTTCCCGAGAAACTGAAAACACAATTTGTAAATGTGGAGTTCGATATAAACCCAGATGACATGAAGTTGGTTGAACTTTGTCTCAGAAAGAATTCATTAAGGCTAATTGGAAATTGGAACGTTTTGTGGGCGTGAGTTTCGTTTGTGGATTATTATGACCGACCATTGTTTACGTTTGATTTCGGTAAAAAGTTGAACGCAGACGACCATCTCTTGCATATAAACAAATTGAAAATGGAATAAAAAGCACGATAAGGATTTCATTGTTTATTAAATTTTATTTTGAAAGTCTTTTTAATATGATGACATAAATATTAATTACTTTTCATGTTGAAACAATATCAGCGTGCAGGGGTTCTTTTTCATTCAACGTAATCTTTAGGGCAGACATTGGGAGCGTGGTTTAGGGCGGGCCTAAATGCGTTTTTTCGGTTCATTGTGTTTTGAAAAGAAAAAAAAGAGAAAAACTTTAACCGGTCATTTTGCCTGAAAGCGCATGAACAGAAAAAAGGTTTAACTACACCGAAATATTATTCTCATACTGGAACACGGGATTTGTACAGAGCAATTACAATGGTAATGAGGTGAGGCAAGTTTGGTATTGATTGTAGAACAATCGTCGTCTTTGACTCAAATGAAAATGCGTGAACGGTTCCAACTTATTCGATTATTCAGCAGTCAGTCCTATTAACAATAAAATGGTTAGAAGGACCCTAGCTTAGTCATTGTGGTGTTATGGGGAACAAAGCCACCACAAAATTTCAGGAAGTAGTTTGTGCAAAGGAACACAGTAAGACATATCTGTCACTGTGATGCCATCTAGGATATTACTTTGCTCTACCTATAATGAACGAATCAGCAACTAATTTTTCAATATGTACGGATGGAGACGGCTGGAGTAGCCGGCGAGAACCACCAAGCATCGATGAGCAACTGTCAATTACTCCAACTTACTAGCTCTGCACAAGTTAGCATCGGGTAAAGATAAGAGTACTATCGACGTGCAATACGCCTTGGTACACAGTGCCACCGTGCATCAACGTGGGAAGTCGGTATTAAATGTCTTGCTCATGCACACAGCACAGTTTCCACTGATCGGAATCGAAGCATCGACCATTCCGTTTGAAAATTCAATGCTCTAGCCACTGCGCTCCAAGTCAACACAATAAGGACATAACTGTGTTTAACCCTTTACCTAATATGAAAGGCAGACGACACTTGCGACAAAAACCTTGAATAACTATTTTTTTTATTTTTGTCTCAAAAACATAGGTTATGACCCCTCATTGGAACGAGCTCGACGAGCTCGTTCCAAAGAGGGGTCATAACCTATGTTTTTGAGACAAACATTGAAAATATAATGAAAGTTAATTGGCGATTTTTGAGAATAGTGCTAGCTGTTTTGGGGCGTTACTTGTGTAAAGGGTTAACAGTAATAATTTAATCCTACAGTCCCAATTATTACTCACCCTCTCCACAACTGCCAAATAGACTCGCCCATTTCGCTGTATTTACAGTAGTATAATACCATCTAATAGGGGTGTCAACCTTCAATGCAGGAAATATTGACGTACTGGTGCTTCATACTAACTAAGTCTTTATTCGTACTGTTCAAAGAAATCACTTTATACCATGATTACCTTTTCTACTACATATAAAAGGCCTATGACGTAAATGTTCGCTTTACACACCAACCGTGGTGAACACGTCATCAATGGGATTTCATTAGTTAAATTTTACACCTACAGTAGAACTACATCCAAGTTGACCTTTGGTGACGTCGACCTGAATGCGAACTTGTCTAAATTGATCGCACGTCGCCTCGCGAAGAGTGAAATGAAGGTGGCAATTATTTATTACGCTTTTAAATGAGTTTACCCCATAAAACATCCAAAAATTAACAAACATGCATTGTCTCATGTTAATAAAGCATCCATAACTCGATAGAGTATGTTATTATGTTATTAAAACGAAAAAGGCTCGCTGTAATGGATGTGTAATAATTAATTGTTTCTCATTTTCAAATTAGAAAACCATACATAATTTAGGTAAAAACTTAATCTGGATAATAAGAAATATATGTTCTATCCAGGCAAGACTCAATCAGTGATATTAAACCTGATTTTTTTTTTTGTTCTGAAGCATTTTCATTATCTCGATCACGTATTGAATGTTATTGATTCTCAAACGGACTACGTTTTGCCGATTTTAATATTATTCCGAAATATCAATAGATCGCTGTGATTCAATGGTTACAGCATTGGCATTTATATCGTAAACACACAAAACGTCACGACGTGTGGATGCGGGCATCTATGGTTGCACGGTATATTGATAAACCGGGAAATACCGGTATTCAAACCAATATCGATTGAATACCGGTGTAATTACAATAATATCGGTTTATCGTCATTATTTATTTACCCACAATTTAATTTTCAAGATGTCTTGAGTTTTAAATGTAGCCCCGAATGAATAATATTATCCCTTTACCCAGGGAATCGTGTTCCTAAATACAAAACAACTATACGAAAAAATGATAAACCCTGGTTCGATGGCAACCTCAGGAAGACAATACGTCAGAGAGATCGAGCCAGAAGTAAAGCCCCAAAATCCAATAGCATACTGTCATGGCAAAATTATAGGTCTTTAAGAAATAGAGTAAACAATATGAAACGAGTTGCTAAACGAAATTATATCGACAAACTAGATGCATCTCTCACTATACACTCATGTCCTGGACAGTTCTGGCATATTGTTAAAACATTTTTGAACAATTTCACAAATGACTCCGCAATACCTCCCTTCCAGCTGCAGTCTAGTCACAGATTTAAACAATACCTCCCCTCCAGCTGCAGTCTAGTCACGGATTTAAAGTAATTGATGATGATAATGAAAAAGCTAACATTCTAAATAAATATTTTTAGAAAATAGCAATTTGGATTCTTCAAATAGAAATCTTCCTCCTTTTGAGGCGAAATGTTCCATCCTTTTATCTGACATTAACTTTACGGAACAGGAAATATCCGATATTATAAAATCTTTACCGGCCAAAAAGTCAAGCGGACATGATGGCATTGGTCGCAGATTACTGAAGGAAACTAGGCATAGTATATGCAAACCTTTGTTCCTTTTGTTTAGAAAGTCCTTATCGTGTAGCGCATTTCCTAGCGACTGGTAGAAAACAAACGTAATTCCTTTATTCAAAAAGGGTGATCGTTCTAATTTGAACAATTATCGGCCTATATCGCTGTTGCCGTGTATTGGGAAGGTGATGGAAAGAGTTGTCTTCAAGCATGTGCATAACCACTTTCAAGTCCACTCGCTTTTTTACAAATATCAGTCTGGTTTTCTTCCACAGAATAGTACAGTTTACCAGCTCATAGAAATTTACCATAGCCTGTGCAGTGCAGTAGATCAACAATTATTTACATGTGGTGTATTCTGCGATATTTCGAAGGCTTTCGACAGAGGTATTTTTAAGCTGAAACAGTCTGGAATAACAGGGACACTTCTACAATGGTTTGAAAATTATCTGAGTAACCGACAACAGCGTGTTGTGGTAAACAATTGTTATTCGGAGTACAATACTGTCTCTGCTGGTGTGCCTCAGGGCTCTGTGCTTGGTCCGTTTCTCTTCTTAATATATATCAACGATATTGCAGATGGCTTGGAATCACTCACAAGATTGTTTGCCGATGGCACGTGTCTCAGCAACAGTGCTCTCTCCACACTGGACATATCCAGAGTCGTAAACGACGATCTTTCTATAATAAATGATTGGGCGCATAAATGGCTCGTCAAATTTAATGCTGTGAAAACGAAATCTGTATTGTTTACTTTAGCTAGAGATTTTAACTACCCTAATATAGTCTTCGCGGGAACGTCACTCCAATTTGATGCTGACCACAAACACCTTGGCCTTACCATACAATCTAATTTATCTTGGGATAATCACATAGATGAAATTTGTAGGAGAGCGCCCGCCAGACTTTCCCAGATAAGAAAACTTAAATACTTAATGGACCGAAATACGCTTGAACGGATGTATATTTCGTTTGTTTTAACCATTCTTGAATATGCTAGCCCGATCTGGGACTGTACCGGTGCCTTTAATCTGAAACGCTTGGATGATATACATTGCGATGCCGCGCGAATTATTTCAGGGTTGACAAGATCAGTTGCACGAGAACAGTTACTGTTAGAAATGGGTTGGCACCCACTCTAAGACCGCAGGTACATTAAGAAAATGTGTATTTTTTATCGTATCATCTATGGTATAGCTCCCGAATATTTAAGAGACCTTCCCTCTCGAGTTGGTGAACGTTCACAATATATCTTTAGAAATGCGTCGGATTTCTGCCCATATAACGTTCGGACAGAAGTTACGAAACGCTCATTTATTCCCACATGTGTGACGTTATGGAATGCCTTGCCAACCTCAGTAAGAAATAGTAATACATTAATGGAATTTAAAACGAAAATAACTCCAACTGTTCCAAAACCACCGCGGTACTTTAACATTGGGAAGAGAAAGCTTAATATTATCCACAGTATGATCAGAAATGATTGTAGTGACCTGAACGCGCACAAGTTTATCAACTACATATCAGATACTCCCTTTTGTGATTGCGGACCTCATATAGAAGATGCACATCACTTTTTTTATGGTGGGCACTTTCTGTAGTTCTATCAGAGTAGAGTTTTTTTTAACTCATTGGAGCGGTTCCCCATAAGCACGATAGATGACATTTTATATGGTATACCGTCGATAAAATATTCTGAAAACGTGGTCATCTTTAGAACGACTCAAAAATTTATCCAAGATTTGGGTCGCTTTAATTAATATTCGTATGGTTCTAACCACTTTGTGTCATTGAATGTGGGACGTAGTTTATCTTTGTCGTTCGAGTTCCATAATGTGTGAAGTACGTTTTCTGGTTGCTTCTTTTCTTTTTGCTTCCTTCTGACTCTTATCTTTTCTCATACTTGCTTTTGTCTCTTCCTTCCAGGTTTCTTTTCCAAAATGCACACTTCCTTAGCACTCTTTACCCTGTAAATTTGTTTAAATAGTAACCTTGTTTCATCATTGTTTGTGCCGCTATTGTAATTGAACTTTACTGTTATTGTTTCTGGATGAGGGGGGCTACTAAGTGTAAAGCACTTGTCCTCTAATCCACTTTGCTATTTTTGCAAATAAAATATGTTTAAACTAGGGAATCGTCCGCATGCGCAAGGGTAATATACAAATTCTGCAGTTGAAAAAATAATTTTCAACAAATCTATATCATGTGAATCCTCATTGGAACGAGCTCACTGAGCTCGTTCCAATGAGGGATCACATGATATTGTTTAGAAGAAATGTTTGGAAAAATCTGATAAACTCTTATTTAAAATAATAAATTTTGATATGTCGTCTACGTTGGGTGAAGATGTTTCGAACCGCATCATCAGGGCATGCTGATTCGTTCCGACTGTAATGCCTCAAGTCTTGATTGTGGTACTTATGTTCAGATATCTGAACAGTTTTCGATATACCGGTATACCGCGGTATTTTTTTTTTTTTTTGAATACCGATACCGGTATTCAGTTTTGAATATCGTGCAACCCAACGTGCGTCAATACGGCGCGAGTGCCTGCGCGGAAGGATACAACGAGAGGCGCGGTCTCGAGTTCTATCATCCCACGACGGCATGAGTATCGTATTGGCGAACGCATTCACACATCGTGGCGTTCTGTGTTTATTACACGCTTCTATGATGAAATCCATTAATTTAAAAATTTGGTCTTATTTCTAGAATTTTACAGTTTTGGCGTCTGCTTGAAATAGAAACAAAAACGAAATTCAGGTGTGGTTGGCAAACACGTGTGACAGATCGATACGTAAACAGAAAAATACAAAGAAAAATTGTGCCGAAGTAGGTTATCTGTTTGTATTTTTAAGAAATTAGCAGCCGTTATTTAAGGGATATTCGCTTCAACGTAAAAATTTTAGTGGTTTTCAACAAAAACAATTTCCAACTGACATTCGATTTATCGGCTGTCTCCGCAGCTTCCGATGTTCTGTGTTAAAATGCGACGTTTCGATTGGCCGATTACTAAAATGGGCGGAGTTTTATACTTATGAAGGATCCATGACGTCAGGTGGAAAAATAGTCCTGTCAGCAGAAATCCATATGGAACACGTGTTTCATTAGGAACTATAATTCTTACTGCGTGATTTTCCAACTGCATCATCACGGCATGCCTTCGACGAAGGCCTGCCTTGATGATGTAGTTGGAATATGTAATCACTCGGGATATGACCCATCACAGTCGGAACAAATCAGGTTTACTTCTCCCACTCTCTCCTTCGGTCATCTTGAAGACGCCCCTGATTCTCTTCAAGGTTCGATTCGAATTCGAATAATAGACCTGATTCAATTCGATTACCGATTCGAATCGAAAATGTGACTGGCCAAGTCCTGTTTGATAATCGTACGCCGACAAATGTATGACTATCCGATTGCTACACCTTTTTAGCGTACACGCGGTGGTCTGGTCATGGTTCCATCAGTTTCTTCCACTGGAATTACTTTCCATCCCAAAAGCTAGCTTTCGGGTTGGAAGACGAATGAAACAGATGGAAAGAGACCGAACTGACCGAAGGTGATATTCTTTGGCTATACGCAACTAATTTTGTTTACCTTCACATATAACTATGTGAACGATATCCGGCGTTATAAGCCCACCTGACTGAAAGTCAGTGTGAGCTATTGCCATCACTTTGCGTCCGTCATCCGTCGTACGTTAGCTTTTACAAAACAATCTTCTCCTCACAAACCAATGGCCCAAATTGACACATATATGGGCCACATCATCTTGGAGGTATTTTGTTTTAGTTTTGTTTAAACGGGGTCCCCGCCCTTTTTTTGGTGTGGTCATATGCCCAAATATGATGAAATTCTTTAAAAATATTCTTCTCATGAACCACAAGTGGGAATGCTTTGATATTTGGTATGAAACTTCCTCTGGTGTTCAAGATTAAAAGTTGTTCAAAGAAAGTTGATAGGTCCATATTTGGGCTCTCCAGGGGATGGGCTCTCTTTTGAGCTCCCCTGGAAATTTCTATTTCAAGAACCAATGGAGCGATTTGAACCAAATTTTATAAGTGGCATTAGTTGACCCTAAGTACTTTATTCATGCTCCCAAATTTTTTCGCGGTTCCCCATGGGAACACCTGGCGCTAAAAATAGAAAAAAATGAAATGTCCAATATTTCCCAAACCGCACGGACAAGAGATTTTGTATTTGATATGGAGCTTTCTTCAAAGCAGTTGAAACAATTGGGCAAAACAAAAAAATTGCTGGCGAATTTGTCATATGGTTCATTCAGATTACATTTTCGCCATACCCATAACCCGTACAGTTTCGGACAACTTGATCCAGGTGAGCGTTTTAGGCTCTCTTGAGCCTCTAATATATATACATATATCGGACACGATTGCGACCCATCCCATGCATCTTTCCCGGTCAGCTTACTTTTTACAATTTTGTCTCGATCGGTCGAGGCATGGCAAAGTGTATAGCGTGCAAACAGATAGTGGGTGGGTGGGTGGGTGGGGGGGGGGGGTGCAAGCATTCGCCTTTATATATTAAGATAGATATAGTACACAACTACATATATATTGACGTAGTTGCATACTCTAAAAATGTGAAACTGATTGTGTTATAATGAAGGATGTGGGGAATTCATGCAAAGATTGAAATTTCGAAATGTTAGCGAATTTGTATCATCGACGTGTGCTTCTTTTCACAAACTTTAAGCGTTTTCTCGTAGAGTAGTGTAAAAGTATAGAATCTGACTTTTTATATTTTTTCCCCAATCTATTTGAACGTTTGACTGTTATTTTCTGTTGTTATCATTTTTTTTTTAAATAACAAAATGGCACTTTTACCATCTTTTGATGCTTTGTAACTTCTGTTCTGTTCATTATTTGGGAAACATGGAAAGAAGAAATACGCATATCTTTGATTGATTCGGGCTACACCGCCCTTTTTATTATTATTTAGTAAGTGATAGAATGCAGTGTCGTCGAGGCTAACAATTAACAAAGCATTAATATAACAGTACATGTAATCTAAAATCTACCAGCTAGAGAAACTAGCTATTACTGGATGTCTATATGAGTTGTCTCTTTTAACACGTAGACCATCGAGCGGAAGAAAGCGCCATCTTTTGATGCTTTGTAACTTCTGTTCTGTTCATTATATTAAGTGTGCGCATTGTGACATATAATACAGACACTAACCTTTTCCAATACCCCTTTGAACCCTAGCGGTATCTTCCATATCAGTTCAATGGCAGCAATGGGAAGAGTCCATATTCTTTCATTTGGAGGTAGACGAATTAATATTTTCAACGTGCAGCCTTGGGGCTGCACATTGAAAATATTGATTGGTCTGCACCACACCTTCACTCAAAAGGCAACCTACTTAATGAAATTATGAAGTATCATGTTACTGGTCCGGAAAAGCGGCCTCTGGGGTTCAAAGGGTTATTATAAAAGTCTAGAAGGTGAGATTTGCTATTTCTATCCAGTCGAAGAATAAAAACTTTCAAATTACTGCAAGAACACAATCGCTGAACAATGAGTGAAAGTGGACAGTTGGTTTTGGGAGTTGTGATAGTGTTAAATATTTCTTTAATGACGCATTATCTGTGAACAAGTTGCTTCTAATTAGCTTGCCATAAAAAGCCAAACATTGTTTACTTTTCTTACTTTTAATAAACGAAAACAACTGACAACACCGGTAGTACTGAAATGGTTAACCGGATAACCGGTTTGAAACCGGTTACCTACCTAACCGATTTGAAAAAAACCGTCAACCGGTTATCCGAAATATCGATAGTGATCGTCATTCTACGGCTAAAACGTAGTAAATCTGCAGCTTCTCCTTTGTGATAGACCACACATCGAAGTCGCGCTGTATATATTGAGAAATAATCGACTTTGGCTTCAAAACTTGGTTAATGATCGGCAATTTCCGTGAGTACTGAATAACCACAGAAACTATTCCGTAGTATGTATACAAACGAACGTTGTCGAGTACTCGACAACGTTCGTTTGTGTACACACTACGGAATAGTTTCTGAGAATACTGCTTTCCAATTCCTATAGTTTTGATCCCAGATTCTGTGAAATAATAGCTACGGATAACCGGATATTAACCGGTTATAGCTCTCGGTTAGTCGGTTGTGAAAATGAGCCAACCGTTTTAGCCGCCCTAAACTCCGGGAGCTGTCTGTTGTTTTCATTTATTAAAGGTAACCAAAGGAAACTTGGATTTATTTTCTACTGGTGTCACAGGTGTTTTCTCAGCGATTTCCTTACTGGATCTTCCTCGCGAGTCTCGAAGATCTAATAATTTCAAGGGAGATAACTTGGTCGAAAGTCGATTTTCATGACGATAAACAGGCTTGCCTCCGTTTGTACTGCCCATGTAAACCTTGTTTATGTCTTTACACATCATTAGTTAATTACCACGTGTCTTGTATTTGACATTTGATTGTTCTAAACGTAACTACATTTCTCAGTATTAGAAATATGGTGAAAGACTACTGTCTTCCACTCTTCAAAGAAAATGAGATAATTGACTGTTATTCGTGGAAAATACAACGCATATTAAATTACAACTTGTCATTTGATGTACAAACCTATTACGCATTTCTGTTTCTACGCGTTTTTTTTTTCTAACATCGTTTAGTATGAATAAATGTTCATTCCTTTTAAATAACCTTCACAGTTGATTTGAGAATATTACTGCTTCTTTCCACAAATATTAAAATAGACAATACATATTATAATTTCATAGTTCTTTTCTAATGCATAAAAAATAATATTGAATAGGTTGGCATAACGTAAAAATTATATTTTACACCAGAACGAGGTACACGGACACAGTTGTTTTAGGTCTGATACGTTCAATGTGTTCAGCTTTCTTTTGAGTAAGTTTACGTTTTAATGGAGGATAAATATTTGTAATGGAGCGTAATAAATAGGGGGTATCTGCACAGTCCTTTGAGATATCGAATTTATGTCACGAGTGAGGAGGAACAGAACATATTTTAAGTATCAACCCTAAATCCCCGTTGAAATGTCAAGAGAAGTAGCACAGTGTGTGGTTGTTGTGCAAGGGAAACAAGTTCTGCATTCCTGATTATTTATTTAATGGGGTTTAACGACACTTTCGACAGCCAGGGTCACCTCGTGCTGGACAGTTTTACGGGTGGAGGAAGCCGGAGTACCAGGAGAGAATCACCGAGCTACGGCGAGCAACTGCAAGGCGTCCCCAACATACTAACTCCACACAATCAGGGTTAACATTGGTTGAAGACAGGTGCACCATCGACGTCAGTACGCCTTAGTTCACAACGCCACCGCGCCCTACCTGGGCAATGTGGATGAGGTATCTTGCCCAAGGACACAACGGGGATGTCGCAGGTGGCATTCGAACCGAGGACCTCTCGACTTACAGGCTGCACCTCTACTGAGCCAACGCGCCCCCGCATTACTGATATGACAAGACCATGTCGCCAATGTCTGGACATTGGAACCCCTTAAGATGGGGACCATAGTTATAAGCCGATTGGCTAAATTGACTTTATAATTGAGCTGTGCTTGTGATATAGTCACAGCTACTGAAAGTGATTTTAAACCCTTATAAACAAACTACAAATAAAAAGTAAATAAACTCAAAAGTGTATATTTTCTTTTTATTTTGTGCGTTTATTCCTTAACCCGCTGAGTATTTTAAAAATATTTTTTTCATGAAATCTATTCATGGCTGCTGTACAGCAGCCATGACGAGATTTGATGGGAAAATTCATGAAAATGTTACTCAATAATCACTGGACAAAAAGTTGCTTCAATTTACAGGGAATGATGGGGTTAAAAATGACCAAATTATGCTTTAGAGAGAGATTTTCTATCCAGCGCAGGAGTATCGCCAACAGCATGCAATGAGTTAATGTTGATTCTCCAGAGGCCATTTTGATCATGAATTTTTCTTTGCAGTGTGAAAAAGTATTCATCGACTGTGCATTATTATCTGAAAGTACCTAGAAATTTGTCCTGGCTGGAATTTTGAGTAGGATCATCCACAAGTTCTCCAAAAAAAGTAGGAACATCTTTATTTATAACTTTCTTATCGAGCTGACTTTATTTCATTTGATTGTTTTATCACTTCCAATTTTAATTAATGCGGAAAGATACCGCCACAGTTGGTTACGTCATAACATTACAATAAACAACGTGTTTATCCACCATAAGAATACATCACTAATTTTCATATGACGAAAATGAAGACATGACTTGCATCATTGCTTGTTGGGAGCGTGATGACTTAGTGGTAGACTGTTGGACTTCTATGCTACAGGTCCCGAGTTCGATCTCCGCCCGGGACGACCCGCGTTGTGTCCTTGGGCAAGGCACTTTATCCCGGTTGCCTACATGGGGGCACGATGATGCCGTGTACTAAGGCGTACTGCACGTCTATGGTACACATGTCTTCAACCGCTGTAGCCCTGATTGGGCGGAGCCTGAACAGAGTTATAGAATGTTAAGGAGTTGACAGTTGCTCGTCGATGCTCGGTGGTTCTTTCCGGGTACGCCGGCTTCCTCCACCCGTAAAACTGTCACGGTCACGATTAGCCATTGTGCATAAGTATGTGACCTTAAACACTAACGAATAAATAAATAAATAAATAAATAAATAAATAAATAAATAAATAAATCATTGCTCGTCACTTTATGGCATCATATTGGAAACAAAATAAATACGACTCTTGACCGGTCTGGTTTGTTTGATTGCTTTTCTCTCGCAGCGAACAAATTATATTTAACTTCAGTTCGCGCCCCTCCCGCATCTCTATCAAGAATAACAACCGGGCACAACTAGAACCACTTAACCCCTTCACTCTGATGTCAAAATACCAAAATTTCAGTAAGCTGTTTTTTCCCATAATGCATCTAGAAATTTAACCAATTCAACCTCGTTTGACAGAGCTCAATGAGCTCTGTCAAACGAGATTTAATTGGTTAAATTTCTAGTTGCATTATGGGAAATTTTTCTGCCTGAAATTTAGATATTTTAACATCAGTATGCAGGGGGTTAATAATTGCCTGCATAATAACTATAATTAGCTTGGAAATAATCCTTCTGTCTCTCTCGCGAGTATTTATAGCGGGAGATTATCTTCTCATAATAATACCATCCAGAATGAGTTTGAGACTTGTCTCGCCAGTTTTTTATATCCCCTACTTGGGGACACCCGGAAGTGAAGCAGTGCTTGTTTACTGTGGTAAACAATCTCTGCTTTTCTGGTAAAATAGGACCCGGTCACCAATGCCCGGGGAGGAACTCCTGTAAATTGGCCAACATGGGTATAAACGATTGGCTGGACTTTACTTTATAATCATGTTGCGGTCACGATAAGCCATTGTGCAGAAATATGTGGGCTTAATTAATAATCAATTAATAATTTCGATTTCCAGCGTAACGCCTCAGTTTATATATGTGTACGAAAGCTGAGCTTACAGCATTGGTTTTCGTGTAATGTATTATGATGCTGTGGTGTCGCATAAAGTGCCATTAGAATTTTGCAACTGCGGAAAAGAAGAACGACAACCAGATACCATGTCTTCCAAATATTATCCACACACCTAAGATGAACAGAGGATGGCTGATGCTTCCACTTTTTACCCCACAACAGGGAAGAACTCTGTCGGATCGTCCTTCCGCCCGTCCATCATTTCGCCCGTCTGCCAGGAAGTGTTTTTATTCGATAACTTGAAAAGTAGTTATCGGATTTTGATTAATTTAGGTGTGTTGCTTTTTTAAACATTGTCTCAGACAAATTCAATGACAACCATCAATCGTCGAAAATTAAAGGAGTTATCTCCCTTCTTAAAATTTTGCTCGAATGTCATTGTTTTTGTAATAATTACATTGTTAATGTAGTTATAAGTTTTGGGTCCAAATACTCAATTCCCTTTGGTCAGCTGGATGAAAACGTCATGACCAAATGTAATTCATTTTCCAATGAATACATTTGGTCGAACTTTGACCCGCATTTACGTTCAAGTTAATAATTTGTGATATCTCAAACAACTTTCAAGAAATGTCTATCGACAGTGTGAAATTATATCAGTGATTGTATTCTTGAACTTTTTGTCGTTTCATAGGTGATTTTAGTTTACTGATATGTTAAATAAATTGTTTTGAACATTCCAAGTTTCGTTGCGAAAGACGGCAGTTTGGCAAATTTGGGTCAATGCCGAAAACCAACACTCAACTCAGAGTTGTGCGCTTTGTCTTTTGTGTGAGGGTGGTTTTTCGCCTCGTTCGTTCGTACATGTTTTATTTCGTACTTCTGCTTTGTTGTTTGGTAAAAAGTAGTTTAAGCAGTTACGGAATGTAATTATAAGAATTGAATGCAATTTTTATAATCTTTATGGGAGTATGAACGTGTGGGAATGGGTACAAATTGTATGAATCCCTTCGGGATTCATACATAATTTGTACCCATTCATACACGTTCATACTCCAATAAAGATTATAAAAATTGCATTCAGTTCTTAAACAACTTGAGCAGTATACTACCCAGATTTGCATACAAAATGAATGACAGGTTGCTTTATACTGACATTGTCTTGGACAAGTTCGAAAACCATGGAGATTTCTCAAAGATCGAGAGAGTTATTTCCCGTTGTTTGTTAAATTTTCCTCGAAATTTCATTGTTTATGCAATAATTGGAACAGTAAACATTCGATTTCAATAAAGTTTGATATGGTGCTTTGTACGATGACTTCTTAAAAACTGGGGGAGTTATTGCTGTTTGTTGATTCCGTTATTTTTTATGTGCTCACTTGAAAAGAATACATCAGAGTTCAGTAATATGTCATATGCTGCTTTATATCAACATTGTATCGGGGGTTGAGGGATCGAAGATCATGACGATTTGTTGAGAACTGAAAGAATTATTGCCATTTGTGTATTTCGTTTCACTTCGATTTTAGATCTTTATGTGATGACTTAAAGAGTCCCCCCCCCCCAATAGGAATCCCGAGAAGTGAAGCAATACTTGTTTACTGTTGTAAACAAACTGTTTTTCTGGGTAAAATATGACCCAATCACCAATACTTGAGGTATAAATTCTTTGAAATATGCAACATGGAACTACAAGATTGACTAAACGTGACCATCTCCATGTTGTGGCAGGCCTGCAATCAGGGGAGGGGGGGGCATGTAGTGGGGGGGGCATCTCCCCAACCTGGACATAATCCCATCATTTTCCATCAGCAATCATTTTATCTCCCTCACCTCCCCCCCCCCCCCAAGTGACTAAAGTTCCCTAATTTGGATGCATCTTGCCAAGCACATGTGCGCCGGGCCGACCATGGTTCGGGCCGGCATGGCTAAATTTTAAAATTTGGCATTAAAAGGAGCAATTTCCAGTCTTCTGAAGGATCAATTCCTACTTCAACATACCCCAAAAAGTTTTTTTTTTTCTGCTCAAATAACAAGATTCATTATTTTAATTTTTTTATTTCTGTCCACTAACTTTTGAATTGAGCATCCTGAATCACTCCCCCCCCCCCTCATGGTGACTAAATTCCACTAATTTGGACACACCGTGCCAAGCACATGTTCGTCGTATCGACCATGGTTCGTTCTGGCATGGGAAAATTTTTTAATTTGGCATTAAAAGGAGCAATTTCCTGTCTTCTGAAGGATCAATTCCTACTTCAACATACCCCAAAGAGTTTTATTTTTTCTGAACAAATAACAAGATTTATTATTTGATTTTTTTTTTATTTCTGTCCACTAACTTTTGAACGACCATCCAGAATCATTTTACCCCCCCCCCCCCCCAAAAAAAAAATGGTGAAAATTGAGAAACAGTGTCTGAAGGGGGGGGGGGGGGGGGGGGGCAAATGTGTTGTGGTCCGATTAGTCATTGTGCGGAAATATGTGATGTTAAACACAAATAAATAAATAAATTAATAAATAAATAAATAAATAAATAAATAAATAAATAAATAAATAACATGAGTTTGGAGGGCGTTACTGTTTATTAGTGGTCCTAGAGGAATGAATAACAGCCCGAGAGTTTATTATCGGCCCTCTACTTCGTCTCGGGCCATTAATAAGCCAGGGTCAGTGGCGTGGTCACGGGGGGTGGGGCGCCCCCCCCCCCCCCCCCACACTTTCCCGCAAAGTTGGTCCTCGAAATTTGTACAAAAAGTGGCATAAAAATTGTATGGGGGTTAGGTGAATGGGGGTTAGGTTATAGATTTGTAGATTGCTTGTCCTAATATCTGTGTCGGTGAAAAGGTAGACAGTCATCAGCACATGAACAACCTCAAAATATCCGCTCAGATGCAAGGAGATGGGGGTTTTTGAACCCTGGAATTCAAATTTTCCCCCGATGACCCTTCGCCGCCCCATATCGGACACATTTATTTCCCTCTGGTGGAAACCCTGATTATTGTTACGTTGGTTACCTAGCTCAAACTTTAGGGACGCAAAAATCGGAACTGTGAAGGCTTGGAAATCTTTTCCCACACAAACCACCCTCACCCCCCCCCCACCCCACCCACACACACACACACCTATTTAAACGACTCTAAGGCAGGCTCTGCGAGTTTGTCCCCCCACTTGCTTTGGGCTGGCAACGCCACTACCAGGGGGATGTTATTCAATCCTCGAGGACCATTAACCCTTTATCGAACGTAACGGCCAAAACCGGCCTGCGCTATTCTCAAAAATCGCCAATTAATTTTTATTTTTTTTTTCATTTTTTGTCTCTAAAACATAGGTTATGACCCCTCATTGGAACGAGCTCGTCGAGCTTGTTTCAAGGAGGGGTCATAACCTATGTTTTTGAGAGACAAAAAATGAAAATAATAGTTATTCAAGAATTTTTTTTGCAAGTGTCGTCTGCTTTTCATGTTAGGTAAGGGGTTAATAAACCGGGACGCCCGACAAAATCATGTTATTACTATTATTACCATGACTGGAAGCGAGCAGCGGGCCGTTAATGAATTTTGTTTTCATTAACAGCTATCGCCCGTTTCCGGGTGCATGACTTCATTAATTACTGAGATTTGCCGCACTGCTAAACTCCGTTAATATACAAGTGAACGTTCGCTTAAGTGGTAATAATAACCTTTGGGGGCTGCTTTATATTGGCATTGTGATTTGTCGAAACTTAATAATGTTATTGCATTCTTTTCGTTTTATTGGAAATATTAATGTGATGATGTGAACAGTAATGATGAGATTTCAATAGTGTTTTAGTTTATTGCATTTTTGCTTATTATCACTGTTCATCGGAGTCGGGGAGATATTTATGTTGTACTTATACAGTACGTGGAGAGTGTATTATCCCCAAATCACCTGCAGAGTTATTTATTCCACCCAAGCAATAATTGCAAATTTGTTGCAACGCATAACTAGCACAAGCAATGTTTCAGCCAGTGGACCTCCGGGTTAAACCCGGAGGTCCATTGGCTGAAACATTGCTTGTGTTTTTTGTCGATATGTACAAAATTGGAAAGTTATAGCTTGGGTGATAACTCCACTCCGCGGGTGATTTAGTTACAATCCACTCTCCACGTACTGTATATGAGAATAGGGTCGCATTTCGTGAAGAGAATAACAACTGTATCAATGTATACAACATATTGGGTTGCAAATCGCGATGTGATACCCCTAAAATCACACCATATGATAGCTTTGTATATTTTAAAGTTTGAGTCTGATATAAATATGACGAACTCGGGCCGAAAAAACGAATGGGCCGCTGCCTGAGAATCAAAAGATTAATTTTGTTTAGCCTTAGGGCATGTTTTTTCGCAAATTAAATTCTTCATGGAAGTCCCAGCCTTGGACCCTGCCGTGGGGACTTTTGAAAAATATACCCCCAGCCCCTCCAACGGAAAATACCCCCCCCCCCCCCACCTCAAGAAAAAAAAGCTCAATGGGCGCCTCTCTCCACCCACTCCGTTTGCGTTGTGGCCTTGGCAAGAAGCTTATTCCCGATTACTCATGTGGTGCGCTGTGTACTGCAGTTTACAGAACATCGACGTCCGATATTCACTCGCTGATGCACGGCCGTTCTCCGCGCTCTCCCACTCAAAGCAAAACCTTACGACAGAATATAACACTGGCTATTGAAAGTTTCGTTAAACCACACTTTACGAATAAACATTTTAGGAGTTTCTCTTCTCATAGTCATTATATTATAGATGACGCAACAAGCTTCAAACAAGTTTAGAACTTGTGTGACAAAGCCTTGCCATGCAGTTCAACACCATGTGGAATCACACCCTTTTCACTTTTCGAGTACAAGCGTACCTTGATACGATCGAACGTCCGATTGTCGATTAGGTCCTTCATTCGAAAATCATTCAACATACTTAACATGTTGAAACAAACCTTGGCACACATCCACGATTCCGTTCAGCCTCATTATATCAATGGCGGATCCAGTATTTTGGGCTTGGGACCAATGATGCTCCCTTCGGGGAACGGCATTCCCCAACTCTTTCTGAGGGGGGACGCCGTACCCCACAATTCCAAGGCCTGGAATGGCTTGATCTTGACGAATATCCAACATACTGGCAGCTAGCAAGACGAAAGAGTGCTCGCTTGCAAAAAAAATTCTTGAATACCTATTATTTTCATTTTTTGTCTCAAAAACATAGGTTATGACCCCTCATTGGAACGAGCTCGACGTGGCTCGTTCCAATGAGGGGTCATAACCTATGTTTTTGAGTCAAAAAATTAAAAAAATAATGAAAATTAATCGTCGATTTTTGAGAATAGCGCTGACCGTTACGTTAGGTAAAGGGTTTAAATAATATAATTATCGTTAATAATGAAAAGTAATAAACAGAGAAATCGCCTAACTGGACTGATTACGTGAAATAATTCATTCGAGGCGAGGACTATATTGTAAAAACACTCGTGCGCATTCGCTCACTCGTGTTTGTACAACGTCCCCTCACCTCTCATGAATTATTTCACGAAACCAGTCCAGTCAAGCGATTACTCTCTTTCTATATGGGAAATAGACCATTATAACAGTAATCTGTTCCAGATGCATTGGATGCTAAGCCAAACGATCCACGGGTAAATCTCACAGTAAAAATACAGGCTACTTGTAGACAATTACGAATCATCACAGAAAACAATTCCAACAATTCAGTAATTGTCAATTCTCGAATATCGGTCTCGGGGCGAGTTGTAAATGTAAACTAACATACTGACTGAGTGAATTGTAACCTTGTGGGGGTGGGAGGCGGGGGTTGTCGTTGGCACAGCATTTATGGCCAGGAGATTGGGTGTCGTAGACCCGTGATCGACTGCCGTGGAGGCCACCTTCCAAAATATTACAAGTTTTCAATCCAGTGGCGCGGTGTTAGGACGATGCCTGGTGGAATTCCTGCTTGACATAGGCGGTATAAATTAAATTCAATCAGTTGCATCTTCACAGGTCCTCTATTAACTGGTAGAGTGCTGGAAGCCCATATTTGGGCTTTATTCTGAAGTGCAGGTACCACAGCTTGAAGGCTCATATTCAATGCATCTGCTTTGTATTATGTTTGAAGTGATATTATTTAATCTGTAAGGGTTTGCCTTGTTACAATTTATGGGAGAGTGCCCATAGACACGCCCACAGACACGCCCATAGGCACTCTCCCATAAATTGTAACAAGGCAAAGACATGTGTACAAGATTTGATGGTCAAAAATAATTTAGCACTCTACCAGTTAATTGAGATTCCTGTGTTTAAAAGCTGGGATATAGACCATATATATAAAACTCCCACTACTACTGCTATAATATCCATTACTTCATTACTGCAAATTATTCTGACAGTGCACTGTCATCTCTTCTGGTACGGTCAAAACACAGTGAGCTCTTTCCGGAAATAACTACAGATGATGGTATCAGGTACAGACCAAATACTCTTTGAACGCAATTCACCATCAGTGTACTACGGTTGAGTCACCGACCGATCAGTGTGTATCCTTTCCAAAGTTAATGCGTCGTACGCATCGATATGTGTGTAAGTTCTGAATGGACATTTTATAGTTGCTGCTTCTTGAATACTTATATACACTTCACTGCATATATTGTAATTTACTAGATCATTGTTTTTTTTTTATAAATAACTTCCATAAAATGACGTCGTTACAAACATTATTTTCAGTTGATTTGAATCATTCGGAACCTGAAATTACCCATGCTTTAATTGAAGACAAGAAGTATTTTCTCTTGTAATATAGGTTATCCGAGCTGAGAAAATATTTGGCACGCATCAATCACTTCTCGTTAGGAAATATCTAGATTACAGCTCTATTATATATTAACTTGACCCCCTGGTATATTTGATTTTAAAATGTCGGTCTGATGAGACTTTAAGTGTCGAAAGTACTTACCGAATTTTTTGGACATGTGTAAAAATGACTAAAAGTGTTTGTATTCTATGTAAATGTGGATAATAATGAATAATACAGACAAAAAAGAGAATTGTTTGAAACTGGTATCTTTTAGAATCTTTTTCATATATATATCGCCCATTTCAAGCAGGAATGTAAATGAGATTCCCTGTGTTTAAAAGCTGGGACATAAACCATCATATATTGGTAAGTTGCACGCGCGTTTGTATTGTTTTCTAACTCAATGTCTCTCGTAATCATTTCCACTTTGGTCTCAATAAAACAGAGGGGTGAGGGCATCTTAATTATCTGATTAATTATTTATTTATTTATTGGTGTTTAACCCATTACCTAACATGAAAAGCAGACGACACTTGCAAAAAAAATTCTTGAATAACTATTTTTTTTCATTTTTTGTCTCAAAAACATAGGTTATGACCCCTCATTGGAACGAGCTCGTCGAGCTCGTTCTAATGCGGGGTCATAACCTATGTTTTTGAGACAAAAAATGAAAAAATAATTAAAATTAATAGGCGATTTTTGAGAATAGCGCTGGCCGGTTTTGGACCTTACGTTGGGTAAAGGGTTAAGGTCACATATTTTTGCACAACGGCTAATCATGACCACAACATGAGTATCAACTCAAGACCACAGGTGAGAGTTAATAAGCCATGTTGCCCATTTTAGAGAGGGTTTGCACCTCCCAAGCATTGGTGACTGGGTCCTATTTTACCAGTAAAACAGAACCTGTTTACCGCAGTGAACAGGCACTGCTTCACTTCCCGGGGTTCCCACGGGGATATCAGATTAATGAAATTCACTGTAGAAAATCAACGACAATGCGGGTTTTCAGGAATAAGTTTAAAAAGGTCCCGCCTTCTAAATCCAGAGGGGAATATCCCTCTCGGGCTCTCCCAGCAACTCATCTCGTGGACCATTACTGCAATGATAAGCCCCCGGTTCCCCCAACTTTTAAATTTAGGAAAACGTCACTGCTTGGGGCGCGATATTTTAATCATGGGTATTGGCGATTTGCGGGCGAGTATACCCCATCTCGTGGCCGAAAGTCAATTAATAATGACACACAATAGAAGACCCGGGTAGGAGCTGCAGTAGTGTGCATGAGGTACGGTTGTCTCCACGATAACACTTGGACATACACCGAGGTGGTGGATGTTCATGTGTTTTCACGGATAAACCTGTGTACTTTCGTCCTGGTGCCGAGGGGGCACGATGGCTACGTGTACTAAGCTTGTGTGGAGTTAGTGTGTTCGGAAGTTGCATGTCGCTGCTCGGTAGTTCTCTCCGGGTGCTCCGGCTTCCTCCACCCGTAAAACTGTCACGGTCACGATTAGCCATTGTGTATAAGTATGTGACCTTAAACACCAATAAATCAATAAATAATACTCCATTTAGACAGCCTTTAAATTCGCAATTTTTTACTTCATTTTTAACAAATTTCACCCCCCCCCCCACCACTCCCTATGTAAACTGGAACGCCCACCCTTACTGCTTATATATGTTTCAGTGCTACCACCACCGTGGTGATGAAGCATTATTCCAGCGTGTTTCCATCTGCCTTTCCTTTCCTTACTGTGAATCCCAATCCATCATCCAAACTAATTATGTACTCATCAACTGGGGAATTCATATTCACCATAGAAAATTGTAAAATGCCTTGTCATCGGGGACGTGACAACCGTTACTTATTCCCAGTTCCTTATTCTGCATTCGTTATCAACCGATAAAATCGGTTGATCATGAATGCCGAATATGGAACCTATTTCCAGCTCCGGGTACTCCGGCTTCCTCCACCCGTAAAACTGTCCGACACGAGGGGGCCCTGGATGTCGAAAGTGTCGTTAAACCCCGATAAATAATAAATAAATAAGATGAGTTACAATAGTAGTGTGCCATGCTCCCCCCCCCCCCCAGGATCCGCCCAAAAGCATCGTTCAGCATTTGGTGATGCACGATGCAACTTGAGGAACTCAGCATGGTTGAAACAGGTTAAATTCATCTAATGTCCTTGTGTGTCAATTGCATCAGTTACTGGAATGAATTATCTTTAAACTCCAGTCAGTCCATCAGCAAGATGAATTGCCCGGTACCACTGGCTAAAGTAATAATTCGCAACTAAGCGAATGTGAAGTTATCAATAAAAGTATAATAGATTTGATGTTTCCCATAAATACCATCAATTACTGATTTCATGTTCGTATGAACTCCTAGTGCAATAGTTGGGTGTCAGTAAAGATGAAGGGTTTTTTCATTTCCATAATATCCTTCACAATCAGTTAAATTGTATACACGGTGTTTGGCTTAACGATAACAGTGTTTGAATAATCGCTGTTGAAATGAAATCTTTTAACACTTCATCTAAAGAGTCTGCAGCATCCACTCACGTTATTTCCAAATTTAGCAATTGAAATATTTTTTTTTCACAAAACTACCTTATGTAACCCGTCATTGGAACGAGCTCGTCAAGCTCGTTCCAATGAAGGGTCACATGGTATGGTATTGTGCACATGTTTTTAAAAATTAATTAAATAATAAAAAATAATTAATAATAATTAAAAGAATAAATATTGATATCTTGTTCATTGTTAAAGGTTTAGGGCAAAATTGATGTGAGATATTTCACCCAGAGACACGGTCCCATGCACATAAAATACGTCTGTTCTTTTTATTTATTTATTTATTTATTTATTTATTTATTTATTTATTTATTTACAGGGACCGACCTGGGCATGCGCCAGTGCGTATTTGGTTCTGAAACATCAGGACCTGGCTCTTAAATCTCAGAAATAGGCTTCTCAGTTGGCGCGTAAACTTCTCAGATCATATTTTGATATTCTTTCGATGGATAATCGAGAGAGACACTCTTACATGTATTATATGTATGATTTTTATTTATCACTGTTGTAGAGTGCTTAAGTTAATACTTCAAGTCTTAATTACCAAGCATTAATCTTCACTGTGGTTTCTGATCAAGTCTTGGCTGCCTAAATAGGCAGCCAAGACTTGATCAGAAACCACAGTGAAGATTAATGTTTGCTATAGTGTACTAAATGAAAATGATGAGAGCTATTACATACTTGCAGTGTGTGTTACAAACAGCAGTGTGACTCCGTAAATTGAAATCTGGCGCATGAATTGAAAAAATAGGCTCCGAGGCTAGAGCGTATTTTAAATAGTCCTGATCGGTCCCTGTATTTATTTATTGGTGCTTAGCGCCACACCAGCGACTAAGGCTATATATCGTAGCGACAAAAAAGTGATGTAATGTAAAACGATTATTTCATAAAAATACATGCGGAATTATGAATTATTCTGTAGTTATCTAGTAAAAAACTAGAGCCGTAGGTTTTTAAATTTCTTGTTCGGTTTCGGTTTTGGTTTTTCAGGTGGAGTAAAACCTCGGTTCTGTTCGGTTTTCGGTTTGTTCATGAGGCTAAATAAAAATTCAATAAAACTCATTCTTTTGTCCGGAGTCATAAATGAATGGCAGTGAAATTGAGTGAAACTCAATGAATGCCCGAAATAAGCTATAATACATGAAGAATCAGGAAGGCCAATATAATAATTACCTAAATATACAGAACTTTTATTGTGCTTGGCCAGTTTTCGAGGTCTGACACCTACACGCAACTTGAGGAAAGCTGCAAACACAACTAAACTGAAATGTTGGAAATTCACAGAATGTAGCCTTCCCAGAGTAGTGAGAGTACCCAGACACTGCCATTGGTGTGCGCATCATTTCACAAACTACAGTTCTTTTCCTGTGGCGTAGTATAAGCAAATAAAAGCTATCTTGTTACACTTTTTTCCCAATCAATTTGAACATTGGACTATTGTTCCCAGTAGAAACACATTTAAAAAAATAGAAAACTGCCTTTTCAGACCCTTTTGGTGATCTATAACCTTTTTTATATTCATTGTATCAACAGTGTGCGCATCGTTGCATAAAATACAGACACTGTTCTTTTTAATAATCTAACAGTCAGTCAGATGTGGTTTTCCATTTTTTTTCCTCTGATGAATTAAAACTTCCAAATTGCTACGAGAAAACACATTCTCGGACTGTACAATAACGCAGAGATGGATGAGAAATTACATAGTAATTGTTTTAATTGGTGTCGCTATTTCACACCTCATTGTCATTCATCCACGCACATCAAGTCTCAGAAATTTCACACCTCACCAGTCACCACCCACATTCACTGCCTTCTAAATTGGATTTCGTCAAGCATGTTCAGTAATCTCAAGGGAGATAATTTTCGCGTAAGATATTATTTTAATCAATATTGTTGGGTTTGTATATAACAAAACAGTTATGGGCTTTTGTGGTGGTAAATATCATGTGATATGAACCTAAAAAACTTATATTGACCGAGGCATACGCCTCGGTCAATATAAGTTTTTTAGGTTCATATCACATCAAATTCACTACCACAAAAGTCCATAATTGTATAATGTCTTCTTATCATTGAAAGCCAAATATTCCTTTTCGAAAAAAATATGCATATAATTTTGAAAGGGTTAAAATGCAACGCTAATTAGCATTGTATTGATTACATAAAAACAATGGAGCCATTACATGCATGCTGTATCTATTTCGTTCACTGTATCATTTTATGGCCTTGTGAAATTAATATTGCTTCATTGTGGATCACTGAAAGATATATTGACCCAAAGAATATGCGTTTTGAAACCCCATGCTCGACATAAAGTTTATCGAGTAATACAAGTGATAAATCTGAAAGGTGACTGTTTTATAGATTATAACCCAAAAGTCCCCAGTGGCGAAGATAACGAGGGGATGCGTGGCCAAGAAAATGTTTTCCTTGATGCGATTCTCTATAACATTACCTCCCATTAATTTCGTAAAGCTGTTCAGGCATTTAACACTGAGAGAGATGGGAACTTCATATACAAAACTTAATTTTTTTTAATATTCGTGTATTTTTATCATCGATGTGCGCGTCATTTCACAAACTACAGTTCTTTTCCTGTGGCGTAGTATAAGCAAATAAAAGCTATCTTGTTACATTTTTTCCCCAATCAATTTGAACATTGGACTATTGTTCCCAGTAGAAACCCATTTAAAAAAATAGAAAACTGCCTTTTCAGACCCTTTTGGTGATCTATAACTTTTTTTTATATTCATTGTATCAACAGTGTGCGCATCGTTGCATAAAATACAGACATTGTTCTTTTTAATAATCTAAAAGTCAGTCAGATGTGGTTTTCCAATGTTTTTCTCTGATGAATTAAAACTTCCAAATTACTAGGAAAACACATTCTCGGACTGTACAATAACGCAGAGAAGGATGAGAAATTACACAGTAATTGCTTTAATTGGTGTCGCTAGTTCACACATCATCATTCATCCACGCACATCAAGTCTAAAAAATTTCACACCTCACCACCCACATTCACTGCCTTCTTAACTGGATTTCGACTCGCAAGTTCAGTAATCTCAAGGGAGATAATTTTCGCGTAGGATATTATTTTAATCAATATTGTTGGGTATGCATATAACAAAACAGTTATGGACTTTTGTGGTGATAAATATCATGTGATATGAACCTAAAAAACTTATATTGACCGTGGCATACCCCTCGGTCAATATAAGTTTTTTAGGTTCATATCACATCATATTCACAACCACAAAAGTCCATAATTGTATAATGTCTTCTTATCATTGTAAGTCAAATATTCCTTTTCGGAAAAAATATGCATACCGTTTTGAAAGGGTTAAAATGCAACGCTAATTAGCATTGTATTGATTACATTAAAACAACGGAGCCATTACATGCATGCTGTTTCTATTTCGTTCACTGTATCATTTTGGAAAATGAGTTATTTATTTATTTTTTATTTATTGGAGTTTAGCGATACTTTCGACAGCCAGTTTCACCTCATGTTGTCATTTTTACGGGTGGGGGAAACCTGAGTACTCGGAGAGAACCACAGAATAACGGCAAGCAACTGTCAGTCTCACCAACATACCAACTCCACTCAAGCAGGGTTAATATTGGTTGAAGACAGGCGGACCACCGACGTGCAGTACACCTTAGTACACAGCGTCAACGTGCCCCCCCCCCCCCCCCACGTGGGCAATCGGGATTAAGTGCCTTGGTCAAGGACCCAACGCAGTTACCCCTGTCGGGGATCGAACCATGAACTTCTCGCTTTGACGTTCAATGCCGTTACCACTGAGCTAGCGGGCTTCCTTGGAGAATGAGTACTGTAATTGGAAAACACTTGGGAAGGATTCTCAGAGCCCTTTCCAAAATTGTATTAAATCACAACACCCCACTGTCTCAACAAAACAATTTCATCAAATAATTAGTATTCTGTGTCGTCCAACTTTGCCTTTGCACTGACACTGATATTCGTAGATGGGTCTCCTCCGTCCGAGCATCTGTCCGTCCGCACGTTTGTAAACATGATATGTTGAACAAATGTAATGGGATTTTCACGAAACTCGACATAGGCATACATTGTGAGAAGACCTCGTTCAAGTTCGATATTTACCAAATGCCCTCGGCTTTTGTGAGTGTTATGATAATTTTTGTTAGAAATTCGGTGTTTGATAATGACTGTGAATGCGACAACTTGAACAAATATAATCTGATTTTCATGAAATTTACTCTATGCATAGGATTTGATAAGAGGTCTTGGTTTAGTTTGATATTCGCCCAATTTCCTTGGATTTTGTAGGAATTATCCCCCTTTTTGTTAAAAAATCGGTGTTTGCCTCAAAATGACTTTATGAACGCGATAACTTGGAAGAAATGGAATTGGATTTTCACGAAACTTGCTGTAGGTATACATTTTGAGGAGATCTTGGTTAGCTTTGATATAGCACGGCCGCCGTCGACTGGTCACTTTCCACGGGTAGGCAATATTTCCACAGACCCAATAAAATTAAATTCCAAACACTAATTACAGGAATAATCAGCAAAAAATTAATTAATGAAGCACCGGGTAAAACCCGGTGGTTCATTAATTAAAATTTTTCCAGATGATGATTTTTATTATCTGGTAAACGTATGCGTAAACATCGTGTGGATTGAGACCAGTCCACTGCGGCTGTATTGTATACACCAAATGTTGTCAAATTTTATAGGAGTTATAACCCCTTTTATTGGAACTCGGTGTGCGTCTGGTAATGAATTTGTAAATGCGAAAACTGTGATCGGTTTTTTTTACGAAACTTGCTACAGGCATACACTGTGTGAAAATCTTGGTTAAGTTTAATATTCCCAAAATTTTATCAGCTATCGTAGGATTTGTGCCTCTTTTTGTCAAAAATTAGACGTTTATTCTGATATTGATTTTGTGAACGCGACAACCTGAAAAAATTAAACCAGATTTTCATTGAACTTGCTTTTAGCACACATTTTGAGGCGATCTTGTTTTTCTTACAAATGTTATTGAAGACAGGTGGACCAGCGACGTGCAGTACGCCTTAGTACACAGCGCCAACGCTTCTCTCTGTGTGGGTGTGAGATTTTGCCATCACGTGGCAGATGCTTGTTTCTAATTTGTACATAAAAATAAAAACACTTTCCCCACGCTTCTTCTCTCCTCCAAACACTCAGAGACCAACTGTTTGATGACATGCCTAAAAACACTTTCCCCACGCTTTTTCTCTCCTCCAAACACTCAGAGACCAACTGTTTGATGACATGCCTCGCCCATTCTTCCCAATCTCTCCGATTAGCATATTAACCCTCTACTTTGATTCACTCACTATCCACATGTTCTTCATTCTCCCATCCCACTTCCCCATTATACTCTCAGTGAATCTTATACTTTTAGACTGGTATTTTGGGCATTCTAGAAGAAAGTGTTCCATGGTCTCTACCACACCTAAATTACACATCTGACACTCCTTTTCACTGTTTTTCCCAATTTATCCACCAGCTTCAGGGACCGCGACCTCAGCTCGAACAACAGTGACCTGGTTCAGTTAACTAGATCTGGTACGAAAATTTGGCGAGGTACCGAACTGGATTCTTTGGACGAATTTTCGCAACTGCCACTATTGAATGCGGTTATTACGAGGTTTCCGTTTGTCACTTGAACCAAAATCAGATGCCGAAATAGATTACGCCACCGCCACAAATAGCGCTTTCTATAGAGTCTCGAATGACAATTTTGGGGAGAGCTCCCGCTCCAAACACTAGTCCCCAATTATATAGATGTTTTTGAAGAATTTCGTAACAGAACTTTTATGTAAACAGCGGTTCACAACTCATTAAATTATGTCACTGGAATTGTTTTATTTCATTCCCAATCCTCAGAGTCACTGTCAACGATTTTCCGGCGACTAAAAGACTACAACTGCGTGTACTTGAGACTAGGTTTAATATCTTCCCGGTTTTCTATAGTAACGGGAACGGGAATGAAATTGCATTCGGAACCTTGACTTGTCCCGGATAATATCACGTAAAACTGGGAGAGCAACAAGACGCATTTATTTTCGTGAAAATGTATATTTTATTGGCAATCTGCCACCTCTTTACTGCCGTCACCAGTCTCGAGACTAGTGACAGCAGTGGAGAAGGAGTTGATGTTGAAGGAGGTTATGAATAGTGAGTGATACCAGTGATTCTGAAAATGAAGACGAGTTTGAGCTTTGAAGCAAGTAAAGATCTTGCTGCTGAAGAGAGTTTGAGATTTGAAGCAAGTAAAGATCTTGCTGCTGAAGATAGGAGTCCTCTGGAACTGATTGAGAACTACAGTAATTTGAAGAAAAGGGTTCTTCTGGAAAGAGGATTGTAAAAGGTTTAGACTTGGAAGGGCTGACGAAATCGTACAAAGTTACGATGTGACAGTTTTTCAATTTAGAAAATTGCATTTCAACACACAGACAGTGTCATGTGTGATTCCCGGTTCCGTGCTATACATTTCTCGGATATCGTGACCGGCTTTCGGAACCGGGAACTCGGGAATTCCCGTTCCCTATATTAATCCCTACTTGAGACTACTTCCGGAAAGTTGTTGAATGGTCGTGTCTTATTGATTTAAAGCACGGGTTTAATGGTCAGTAAAAAGTTTTATGTTGTGATAAATTCCATAATCGGCTTACCTTATTTCAGCACCCTCTTTCCTTGTATGTGAACCGTGAAGTTTTCACAATCACATCACAATCCGATTGTTTCAGCGTGTTCGTGATGGAATAATAAACTACAAAACAAACAGTACGTCCCTTATTATAGCAGCGTAAAAGAATGAAGCGACGTAATTACTTTAGAGAAATAATAAATCACTTTTGAACGAGAGATTGGGGGCGTCGATTCAGCTTTTCCACTGTGTATGGAATTGATGTTTTCTCCACTCCAGTCCACATAAAAGTTCGTACCGCTTACCGACAGCGTTTATAAACATCGATCGGTAACAGTCTTTCACGACATTGGATGGTAAAAGATAGGACAGCTGACCAATCACGGAACAAAATAACAATGTCTAGTTCCTCAGGAAAATCGTAATCAAAGTCTTGTTAACACTATTATTTCAACAGCCGTAGTGTTGTCTTTCACTTAGAGAACTGAGTAGGCATATGATGAACTAGTGCAATGTGTGGAGTGAATTATCGCAGTAATACCTGCGTATTATTAGTTACCCCGTGTCTGATCACATGGTACGGGTTTTTACCTACCCGAAGCCAGCCGTATGAGATACGGCTGGCTTCGGGTAGGTAAAAACCCGTACCACGTGATCAGACACGGGGTAACGAATTTATCTACTAGTATTGACTTTCCGTTTTAGAAATACAATCTATTTCATGTGTGAACACACACAGCATGAGATCTTTTATCTTCCATTGTTGAGCCATACAGGTTTCTGTGGAATTTTTGTGCAAAAGAGTTTTTGTGAAAATATGCCGATATGACTAGTATAAAAAAATTATTGAATTTCTTTTTTGTCTCAAAAACATAGCTTATGAACACCACATTGGAGGGTACTCGACAAGCTCATTCCAATAAGGGGTCATGAGCTATATTTTGGAGATAAAAAATTAAAATATAATACATGTACACTGTAAAACTGGAATGACGCGTCTTCTACGGGGTATGGACAATTTGTAGATTTCGGAACGAGGCTTCCACTGGGTATGGGAAATTTGTCAGTGGCTTGGCGGACGTATCGTGGGTTTCAATGAATATGGTCTCATACCACGTATCTATCAACCAATCAAATCAAAAAATTCACTTTAGTCAACAGATAAAGAGTATTCAAGGTAATATCTTTCAAAATTCTGTGAACACACATCATAATAATAATAATAATAACACTTTGGCCGGCCGCTGATTTGTCGGGGTTCTCAGGTGAGAAGAGAAGGCCTTGATTCGCCTTGTTCTCTCTAATGCCTCCTTAACCCCACGCCTCTTGTCTCCTCTCAACACTTTGCGATGGACCGCATGAGAGCATCCCGTAACCTCATTCTTCCCAATCTTTCCGATAAGCATACTAACCATCTCCTTTGTGTCAGAAGTCACAAGTAGGCCTTTCAGTGAGGGTAATAGTACAAACGTCAACATTTTCTTTGCCCTTGTTTCGTCAAACGTAAATAACCTTGGAACCTCAGTTTGCGGACGGCGGCCTGCTTATTTCCGAGCTTGGTCATGCAAGTGGCGATTGTCTAGTCTGCATATCTGGTTCCTCGTATGGTCTTGGTATCCCTATAACAGGCAGGTCTTGTAACTACCTATTGTATTTTGGTAGCTTCTATTATGTCAGGGCAAAATCAGTCTAAAAGGGAGGAAGTACCCTCCCCCTACCTTCAAGTTCAGATATATGTATATATATTTCTTCTCTCTGTCTGTGTTGTAAGCACACATGTTTTGATTAGATAATTAGCCTTATGCGATTCACAGTGGGATACTTCTCTGCCTTATTAAGCCTATCGCCACATACGAGTGTGAGGTCTGGGGTGTACAGTCTCTAAACCTACACAAGCTAGCACAGAACGGTGAATTGTTCTCTGCTTCCGGCAGGCTTAGGTTTAATAAGGTACAAACACGATTTTGCAAACAGGTGTTAGGGGTAAATAAATATACAAGTAAATTGGCCGTCCGTGGAGAACTTGGTGTATTCCTCTTGGATGTTTTTATCATCACGCATATAGTGAAAGTTTGGCTCCACCTCTTAGAATTACCCAGCTCCAGCATAGCCAGTTCATGCATGCATGATTTGTTGCTTCAGGCCGATTCTACTTGTGCTCGAGGTGCATAACGTGTTGAAATACACACATTTCGAACACTTGTGGACAAATAGGACAACGTTTGGTCAACTTCGACTAATCAGTGCTTTGAAGAAGAAAGTTCAACAGCTCTAAATCAGCTGATTGCAAGAAAAAATAAATTCTTCATCAAAGCTTCAGTTCTGCTGCAGCATAAAACACAGCTTTCAGTTGGAAAACTATCTCTTGCTTCAAGCAGATACAAAAGCAAAGCGGACCTTTACACGGCTACGGATTAGCGCCTTCAAGCTTAATATTGAAACAGGCCGACACCTCCAGTCCCAGACCCCAAGTAATATACGGTTCTGCGTAAATTGTCCAACAGAGGTGGAAACTGAGGTTCACTTCCTAACTAAATGCACATTGTATAGTGCCGAACGTAATGATTTGATGTTGATATTAAATAATTTTCTGCCACGTACGGACCAGTTAGACGAAGGGTCGATAACTTTACTGATGAGTCGTTTGGACTATGAAATAACGTGTCTTCTAATGGATTATGTATATAAGGCTTCTGAAATTAGAAAGTCTCAAACTCGATAAGGAATGGACCATGTGACGTAATACGGTATAGCCACTGATTACGATCAGTGTCGTTAGTCACCCAAATGGGGCCATTATGGTCCGCAACTATCTCTGGTCTTCTTGCGAAACCATGCGGGCTCGATTGTAGTTGGTACCGATTCAATGCACTGATCCGATAACATCCGCACTGATATAATTCTATCGATTGGAAACTTCAGTCAGTTCGACAAGATTTACAGCCCCCCTTCAAAGAACACGTGTGATGTGTGTGTGTCCGGATCCTATTTACTGTTAGCGGGGGAGGAATTCGTCACATACAGGTGAATTGTGCACTTGGTGATACCTTCTTGAAATTTGGCACACTGTTAGTGTAGGCTATGAGGTTCTCAAAAACGATCGGCTACAAGTTGACACCGACCGGTGGCGACCAGTAGCGGCACAATCCAAAATGGCCGCCAGCGGCTGAAGGGAACCTCCTTTTCGACGGTCTACCGACTATACATCCGATTGTAAGGGCGCGAAAGTGAACTCTGATCCACGCACGTGTTGGAAACAGACGTGGGAGATGATGTAGAATAAAACGAGATTCTCTATACGGACGCATCAATTTCTTGGAACTTGAAAAGAGCGTTGTTTCTCCGGGATCAGCGTCATTCAGGCAAACCTGAATGACGCTGATCCCGGAGAAACAACGCTCTTTATGAAGCAGTCTCTTTGCCATACAATCTCTTGTTTGGCGTAATTCCGCAAGCAATTCTGATTTGTCTGTCGAAATTAATTCGAGAACGCGATTGTTCACAAAAATCATTCACAGAATGAGTGAGAATCCTCTTCGTGTACGGACTAGTACTGACTGGGAACGTTGTTGCTTTTGCCAGCAAGACAGTTCCAAGAAATTGATGCGTCCGTATAGAGAATCTCGTTTTCATGACGCCTATAAAGCTATTGAGGAAGACATAACGCGCTTCCTAGATAATGGCGTTGAGCTTCCATATAATTTGACCATTGATTGTTTGATGAGAGAGAGTGATGAGTGTATGTCGATGTCACTGTTGACGAATAAGGCAATATATCATAAGACATGCCGTGACAGTATTCGGACTCACATCGTACAGCGCGTGCTACACAAGCGAGAGCGAAATGAGGCAGTGGCATCCTGCTCCACGCTGAGTCCTAAAAGAACACGGACAAGTTTTGAATCTGGCTGTGACAGGAAACTGCCCCAGTGTGTTTATTGTCACAAACGCGAAGGTGACAGCAGTGAGCCTATTTGCAGATCAATGTCTGATAACAATAAACTCAAAATTATGGCAAAGGAAGCCGAGAACTGGGTTGTTTTTTCTCGGGTCAATGCAGCATTTGATTCCGCTGCTAGTGATCTTTACTATCACAAAACCTGTTATTGTAAGCTTGCCAATGAAGCACGAGCGGCTAAATCTAAAAAGTCGAAGAACGCCGAACATTCCGCGTCAGGCCTGCCCTATGACCCTCTCGTTATGGCAGAGCTCATAACATTTGTTGAACACAACGATTCCGCGATGAAGCTTGTCGATCTCAAGAATCTGTACAGTCGGAGGTTGAAGCAAGTCGGTTCTGATTGGCTTAGTGAAGAAATACATTCCACTCGATTCAAAGAACATTTGTTGCAGAAATTGGGCGATGGCTGGGACGCCTTCACACAGGGTAGAGATGTGTTTATTTCAAGTAGGTTTCGAGTTGGCTCCTTGTTGTCCGAATCTTTAACTCGTATAGTGTCTGAGGAAGAGGCAAAAAAGATAGTTGATGTGGGTCTTCTTCTGCGTAAACACATACTCATATCTCAAGCTCCTTTCACGGGATCATTTTCATCTTATTGCTTGAGCGAGCCTGTACCCAACTCACTCCTGACTCTTCTTAGAGTTCTACTTGAGGGCACATGTAGTATACAGAACTTAGGCGATGATGAGACTGTTAATGCCAAGACTCGAGTGGCTTGTACTATTTCACAGATGTTGATCAGCAATTCAGCGAAACGCTCCGAACATGCACAAAATGTTCACCAGAGACGTGACAGAGAAACTCCAATGCCTCTTTATGTGGGTTTGAAGTTGCATGCCCATGATCGTATGAAAAATCTTATCAGAGATTTTCATCAAATGGGACTCTCTGTCTCTTATGATCGCGTAATGGATGTTCGCAGGAGTTTCGCGAGAGCTGTTTCACTGCGGTTCAAGAACGAAGGTGTTGTAGTCCCAGCTAACTGCAAACGTAATGTTTTCTCGATAGGAACCACTGATAACATTGATGTATCTGGTAGATCTGATATGCATGGTACGTCCATCACACTCATTGGTCAACTGAGCAGGGACAATGTGGGTACTGATCCCCCACCACTGAGTTTAGATGTTCCAGAAGACACACAAATTGAACTCCCAGACGACTATGCATTTGTTCCTTTCGTTGAAGACTTTGGTGGGGACATCAGGCTTGAATCTCCAGATGAATGTAATGTACGGCCCAATGAATATGCAGATTTGAACGTGGGAGAGAATGACTGGTTGTCTCATGTGTCACAGATCAGCAATAAAGGGAAGGTTGATGGCAGCTGGCAGCTTGATGAAGTCCCTGTGACCTTTTCAGGCTTCTTTTCAAAACATGAAGATCAAGACAATGTCAAACCTCGTGCAGTTATTGGGGTATTCCCTGTTTTCAGTGAGCAGAAAGCGGACTCACTCAGTATGCAGAAGCATGCTATGTATGTGGTCAGGGAAGCTACTGCTTTCGTAAACCCCGGCCAGATACCTGTCATTGAAGGTGACTGTCCGTTGTATGCCAGGCAGAAAAAATGTCAATGGCTGTTCCCAGAGGAGATAGGTGAGGATCGAATGGTGTGTATGATTGGATTCCTGCATCTTGAAATGTGCACCCAAGAAGCTGGTGGTAAGCTTATGGGTGGTTCTGGTTGGGAGCGAATGTTTCACCTCGCAAAGATATTCACACCCGGTGTAGCATCATCCCTACTTGGTGGGAAACATGTCAAGAGGACGCGACAGGCATATCTTCTCACTCTAGCTTGGCTTGAGATCCTCAGAAAGAATGCTTATGAGATTTACTGTCAGCAGACTGGGCCCCATGAGTCATTTGAAATGTGGGAACAGAGGATTCTTTCACAATCTCCAACTGCGCGCTATTGGGGTGAAATCGTTCGGAACTTTCTCTTGACAAGCTGTCAATTCGTTCGGAACCAACGAATCGGTAACTGGCCTGGTACACTGTGTTCTATCGATGAGTTGTGCAGTTACTTTTTTGCCCTAGGACATACAAATTATTGTCGGTGGGTCCCCGTATTTCTGAGAGACATGTCTCAGCTACCCAGGCGGCATCCTTCAATCCACAACAAATTCATGGAAGGCCATTTTGTGGTCCAGCGTAGTGAGAGGAAGTTCAGTATGATGGGTTTAGATCAGAGCCAAGAACATAGTATCCAACTACTCAAAGAAGACAGTGGTCCAAAAGGTCTCTATGGCCAGGCTGAAGAGAAAGTCGTTATTGAGCTTTCAAGGTCAGAAGTTCTGCGTGTTATAGATGAGTATGAATATGCAAGTTTCCACACAACATCATCAGATAACACGGAACACCCGGAAAGTTCGGTATCAGAGCAGAAAAAATTTCTGAATCAATTGAAATCTCTCCTCGATCTGGTGAATCAGGGACTCATTATCAACCCTTATGATGAAACTAGTGGTCAGCTGGTGACATTAGATACTGGTGAATATATGGACCCCGAAGTTAGTAAGAGTTTACGGTCATTACCCGAAAGGGGCAAGCATTTATATTCCACTTTCTTGAAGGAAAGGCTTGTGGAATGCACCGTACCCCTGAATGATGTTATTCCCAAGGCAAATATATATACCTTCCTTAACCCACCCCCAGCCAACCTGGACAAAGGCCGAGACAAACTCATGTCAAGTAAAGCAACTGCCGCAATAGTTACCCAGATGTTCGTTTCACTGCAAGCCCGGCCTGATTCAAACATGGATGAGTTTTTCATGCACGAGAATGCACGTGATCCGCCAGCATTATCCGATAGAGGTAAGCTACGGAGTGGGACAAAATCTCAAATTCTCAATTGTTTACCAGCTATTCCTGCACAAGGGAAGAATTCAGCAGCTAGACAAGCTTCAGTTGTCATCTTGGATATGCCTGCTGTAGTCCATGTAATCAAACCACAGAAAGCGGATCTGTTTGGAGAATATGCTCGATTGCAATTATTGCCATACATCGAATCTCTGATTAACACGAACACCACAAGGGTTGATGCGATCTATGACTGTTACCCCGAAGGCAGTTTGAAGAATCAGACGCGAGCAAAACGCCTCGGTGAGACAGCAGTTAGGTTGATACGGGTGTCCGAGAACGTCCCTTTACCTAAAGGGAAGAATTGGCAGGCATTCTTGAAAGTTAGTGAGAATAAAGACGAATTTTTCAAGTTCCTGTCTGCTGAACTGCTGAAATTAACATCAACATCCGAGTACCAGTTGTTAACGACATCAGGAGAATATGTACTATGCAATAAGGATGTTAGCTTATGTGACATATCTCCATCGAACCACGAGGAAGCAGACACGCGCATGATGCTTCATCTCAACCATGCAGTCTCACAAGGTCACAAAATAGCTTTTCTTCGCACGGTTGATTCTGATGTCGTCATTCTGTCTTTGCACCATTTCGCAACATTCCGTGACCTTGGACTCAGTGAGCTGTGGATTGGGTTTGGAATTGGAAAGGCATATAAAGATATGCCAATTCATGAGATAGCTTCACAACTTGGACCTGATTACTGTAAGGCCCTGACTTTCTTCCACGCCTTCACAGGTTGTGATGTAACATCCAGCATGCTCGGCATTGGGAAGAAGACAGGATGGAATGCATGGATGAATTTTCCCGCATCAACTGAAATGATGATAGAATTGACTGAGAATCCGCAAGTCTTTTCAGAGGATTCCCCTCATATGCAGCATATCGAAAAACTCACCATACAGATGTACAGTAACAGTTGTGTCAGTACACGTGTCAATGATGCGAGACGGCATATGTTCACACATGGCCTTAAGTCTATGGAAAACATCCCGCCCACCAAAGCAGCTCTGTATCAACATGTAAAAAGGGTAATTCTTGTGTCATCTTTCATTTGGCATCGTGCTCTGCAGAAACACTTATGTGTGCCAGACCCATCACAGTACGGATGGGAGTGGAATCCACGTCTCAATATTCTGGTCCCATTTTGGACTCACCTAGGAGACGCAAGTGCTGCATGTGCACTGATGCTCCACTGTAGTTGTGCCAAGGCCTGCAAGGGCAATTGCAAATGCTTGAAAGCTGGATTAAGGTGCACACCTTTGTGTAAGTGTGAAGGTGGCTGTTGTAACAATATTGAGTAGTATACTGTCATGTTAGGACCAGTCATCTCCTATTCTGGTATTTTTTTTTCCATTTTCGGCCAGTTAACACATGTCATGTTTCTAGTTGAGTTGATTTTGCTAACAAATGTTCATCCCATGTGGCTTGCTACATTGTCCGGGGTATAGGAATACAGTTTTAGATTTCGGAAAATAGTCTGTTATTTACTGCACAAGACGGTGTTAATTCATGCATAGCATGATACAATATCCCCAACTATTTTGCCTCTGTACAACAGTTGATACCTTCGTTCACCCGTGTGTTCATCTATGGTATCCTTGTCTTTCTCTGGCCATAGGCCACATGTGACTAGTCAGTTCCTACTCCATAGCAAATCAACTTGGAAATCCTTCATCTTGTAGCGCACTCATGTCTCAATGAATCCATACCTGAGTTGATCTAATAAATCTAACGTAAGGTATCAAATTGCCATACCGGATCATATTTCGATAAGTTATTCGCTAAAACATTTCGACCACTCATCGACATCAAAGGTCATGTTTTGGCTCCCAGTGGTGGCTATATCTCTATATCCCTGGTAAAGTAGCATACCATGAGGGATGGGCATTAAGTGTCGGCAACATTAATCCTGACTTGGAACACACCACATCTTAACTGGCCGAAAATGAAGAATACTACTTGTAGTCAAAAAATATTCCTGTACCTCGAATGACTGCAAACATACACTCACCCCTTCTAGTCCCATTTTGCCAATGTTCTATACTGGCAAGATAACATTGTATAATTAACAACGGGAACTAATGCATCCCGAGTTCATTCCAGCACTGCCCTTGCTGGCAGACGTGTCGCTATGGTGTTGAGATTGAACCAGAACTCCTCTAGAAATTTGATAGTTTTATTTTCTTAGAAAATAAATCTATCGAAAATGCCGGAAGTTGAGAATAGACTGTCACTTTAATTGGATTATCAAATGTCCAAGTATCCCCACTGCTGCATACTATCGAGTACCCTTGTTCATGTGTTGACAGGAATCTCTCATACCATGTTCATTTGACCATTGCATTCCCGAGAAACATTCAACACTAATTTATCTACGGACGGACGATCATACTGACAGTCAGACACACAGACGCACACATCGACGGAAATTCTGATCCCATTATCCATTAATCTTCCCCCCAACTTGTTCCAAGGGCTTCACTCCATCATTCACATCAATTACAGCACATGTATGGTGTTAGGTTTGGAGCTTCAGTTGTGCGATCGGCGAAAATAGCTTTTTTTCGATCCGCTTGGCGGCCATTTTGGATTTCGCTGCTAGTGGTGGCTAGAGGATGGTGCCAACTTGTAGCCGATCGATTTTGAAATCTCTGATGCCTACCCTTACATCATGCCAAATTTCAGGAAGGTATCACCAAGTGCACAATTCTAGCGAATTCCTCCCCCGCTATGTAGCAAAATTGTTCGTATGGTGCTTGTATTCTTTGTTTTTTATGTTTATATGCTATGTACCCATGTGTGGAACAAATAACAATAAAGTATTATTATTATTATTATTATTATTATTATTATTATTATTATTATTATTATTATTATTATTATTATAACATAAAATGTTTCCATGCTATCTAAAGTCAGTTAATATCGAAGTGACCGACACTTTCAATCATCACGGCTAGCAAGTATATTATTTCTCGGGCTACACTTGATGGCATATGCATTGGCGCGAGGTGATTTTATGTTCAGAAATGTCGCTTGCCATGTTTAGGCATCTTGACATATTGTTATCTGACCATCACAAGACGAGATATAAAGTGTGGGGAACAAGCTATTTCAGATAGACTTGGGTTCCGACCGTTTAGGAGTGAGACGCCACATAGGGTCTCGTGCGAGTGGAATTGCCGGGCAATCCACGGAGCCTCGTTGTACGCCGCTATGAGCAGATTAGGTGGGCGTAGGAGGCTACAAGCCCGAATTTAGAGAGTAGATTACGAACCCAAGTAACGGCTAAATTTAGATGTCATTAGCGAGGATCGACTCGCACCTGTCTCAAAGTGTAGGCTGTTGTATTGTGGTATTAACCCTTAAGAACGCAGATGTTGATCGCGTAGTAGCCTGTTTAGTATCAGAGTGCTGTGAATATCGACTCAGGGTCGACAGTGACAATTCGCGCAAGCTCGAAGCGTATATTGAAGTTGTGAGTCATGCATGAACTGTGTGCATTTCAAAGGACAGGAAACATTCAAGAAGAGTTCTATCAAAGGACACATGTATAAGATATGTGACGTAGACTTGCTAAACTAGCCGACGGAGTGGATAAACTGAATCCAAATCAGAACTGTGTTGCCACAAGGTAACTAACATTGTTAGTCGGGATCCCCGGCAGTCAAAGCTGCAAACGCGCACAGGCACAAAAGATTAAGACTCGGTGTTTTAAGCTCCTGTTGCGAGCCCGCGACAGTGACATTTTGAGAGTGTACTATAGCGCCAGACAGGGCTATAGATAAACTGAATTTGATGAAAAACTATTAACCCCTGTGATAAATCTTCTACCATGTTAATCAAATTGTTAAATGTGTGGAATATGGAAATAAGTTTATTTTTAATGTAAATAAAAGAATCGTTGTTGCTTTAATTATTGTTTCTTCTGCAGCCTGAAGTGATTCGGAATCGAAACCTAACGAAGAACAAACCTATATTTCGAGTTCACTCGGCAGGAAAGAAAATTATAGTGCGGTCTCAATTCAGCTCTGTGAGTCGAGTTTGGCCCGTGCCCGGATTCCGACCCTCCTTGTTGGCTCGTTCCCCAATTTTTTTAATGGCGAGGCTAAACAACCCCTCCCACGTGGATAGAGGTGTTCTGACATATTAATCATTGATGTATTCACGATATAGCCTTACACGTTGTCAGTGCTTTGAACATTAACAAATCGCTCACTGAGTTCCAATGTGTTCTATGTGCCTACTGGCAGCCTACTGGCACATAGAGCTCATTGGAACTCAGGGGACGAAATATTTGATTATAACCACAACCGATATGCGGACGTTCATATCTCACATATTCTATCTTCCTTCTCTTTCAAATGTACTCTTGCCTAACACTTTCGTTCCTTTCCTATTTTCCTATTTTCCATTGTACAATAGATTTTTTTCTATCAATTTTTTAGCATATTTATTATTTATTATTAATTACAGACGTTTTACATATATTTCTAAGAACATGAATGGCTGGAACACACACTGGACCAAAATTTATTCCAAAACATCAAATTTATTATTTTTTTCAATACCTGCCTCTTCCGTTCGTATATGTTCACTGCATGTTGTATGTGGAAACGACATCAAATAAGCTTAAAGCTTACAGTCGGATCCACAAATGGCACTTACGTATTAATGTCTTTGTATTACAACTGGAAATAAATATTGTTTAAACTAAACGTAAATAATAGTTTGTTTGTACAAATTTGTTCTATTATGTTTTCAGTCAAAATATAAATAGTACTTTGTTTATACAATTTTTTTCTATTACAAATTATTGGAGAGTGCCTACTGACATTTTACTTGAAAATTGTATGTTCTCAATTACAAGTGTAAAGTGTTATCTCACGAAACAGGTGTGACAGGAATGATAGTCCGTAGGAAAATTAGTCCCTCTGGACTATAATTCCGCGGAATTATAGTCCTAGGTCTACCATTTCTAGGAATAGTAGTCCGGCGGACTACTATTCCTAGAAATGGTAGACCTAGGACTATAATTCCGCGGAATAATAGTCCAGAGGGACTAACGTTCCTACGGACTATCATTCCTGTCACACCGGCAACGGATGACATTGGCACTGCGAAGTTTCAAACAATACCTAACTCAACAACAACTACCTAACTTGGAAGGCACTTCATTATTTAATTAGATATTATAGTTTCCAGCATTCTGCGATGATATATTCTACATAATCTCTTTTGATAAGCCACAGACAATTAAATGTCTGTTATAATGATTCCGGATTATTTATCTGCAGGAGAGCCACGCCGCCAGATGGCACTCCAAACTCTGTTGCATGGTATATAGAAAAATTAAAAAATCATGGATAAGTACCTGTATTACCTATGTGCGAACACACAATTTTTGATGAACAACTTCAGACCACCAAAAATAATCTTGTCCTCAACCAGTTAAATAAATATTTTTTTTTTGTTACTACTTATCAGAATCGTGTCGCATTTCGTGAAGAGAATAACAATACTGTATCAATGTATTCAACATATTGCATCGCAAATCGCAGTGCGATACCGCTAAAATCATACCCTATGATAGTTTTATACATTTTGAATTTTGCCTCCGAAATAAATATAACGAACGCGGGCCAAAAAAGCGAATGCGCCGCTGCCCGAGAATCAAAAGATTAATTTTGATTAGCCTTAAAAAGCGGAAAATACCAATTAGATTTCATTTCAGAAGCCACCTTACTCACATTATTACGAACATACGCAATACGAGAAGTTAGACAAAATAGTCCCACGTTTGACTGATCGCCCTTTCACTTTGGGTCCTGTACACGTGGGAAGTGAATAGAACACGAAATCGGGGAACTCTCTGCAGAGAGTTCCCCGATTTCGTGTTCTATTCACTTTCCATATACTGTTTTTCACCGAAAAAACAAAGCTGAATATCGAAATGTCATTCTTCGGTCAGCTGATGTCAGTTGATTCCACAAATGAACGTAGGTCTCTACTCGTAATCTGATACGTGGCTCATAGTTCGTAGTCGTTTTAAAAGAGCCTGGTGTTGTTCATGAACCCTGAATGCTTTCAGTTATTAGGGGAAATCAACATTTTAACTAAATCTGACTCTGTACTCGTGTGTGTTTATTATATATGTTGCGGACGATATGATGGGACTATTTGATTGTGATTGTGCGATAAGTATACAACACGATTTTCGAGGGCGTTGCGCTCAACAATTATCGGACCTAAAATAGTGATGTCGCCCGTCCCCTAAGGCGCAAATGACTGTAGGGCTGCTATTCACTATTTTATGTCCGATAATGGGGCGAAACGCTCGAGAAAATATTATTATTATTATTATTATTATTATTATTATTATTATTATTATTATTATTATTATTATTATTATCAATTTCGCAATGACGTAATATTGGGCACCCCTTAATCACCAACTTGTTATATTATATGGCAATTGTTAATTTGGAAAAGAATGTAAATATTTATGGAACATTAAACATTTTATTAACGGAGAATACGTGCGTTTCTCAAAAGTTCTGTTGTCACTTCTTGTCCATGTGATAATGTATCAGGCAATTATTGAGTGTTGCTCCTGCCATGATATTGTAATACTTGCCCCTATCTGGTGGATTAGAAGAAGTTGGGATATCAATGTTGTAGGTATCGGTTTGAGGTATAGTACAGTCGCCGTGGACTGGTCACTTTCCACGCATGGGCAATATTTCCACGGACGCAATAATATTAGATTCCAAACACTAATTACAGGAATAATCATAAAGAATTTGATTAATGAAGCACCGGGTACAACTCGGTGCTTCATTAATTAAAATTTTGCTAATGATGATTTTTACTACCTGGTAAACAGATGCGTGGACATAACTGCCCACGTGTGGATTACGACCAATCCACAGTGACTGCATTGTACTGCAGACATAGGAATAGTCACAACACCCTGAGAATTTGATGCATATACCGCAATTCCAGTAAAAGAATTACCACCAATCGACTCGGCTATCATACTATCTCTAGTATCTAAATCAAAACGTCCAGTTTCACACTCATTGTCATTGAAGGCAAATTTTTCGCAGGGATCGTTTTAGGTGTCTACAGGGTCCGAATATGGGACCCTTTGCCCAATATCATTTTGGCATGATTTTTCCCAATATGAACCCAAATTTTCCAATTCTCAGTCCTTATTCGAACAAAAATTTAATTCTTTTAACTCTTGAAGGCCTTATTTTGTCTTTAAGCGTTCTTTTCTGCAACAAAACAAGTGCCTCGACAGGCAGTTTTTACATACATTTGCATGTTACATCCCCAGAACCTTGTCAATTGTTTCTAGGCAAATCTTGGCTGCCTACATTGGCATCCAAGTCTTGTCTCAACACAACTGCTAAGCCGCAGAATGTAGACTATACAAGTGTAGCGAATACAATTTAAATAGAGATATTACAAAGACTGATCATTATTTTATGTGACTTGTTTGTTATAAAACTTACTACATGTACTATACATATAGTAGCTTGTGTATTAATGTTCTCCGCTCAATATGAAGGTAACATTTCTTATTCTTTGTGTTTCTTCCAAACAAATTTCCAATTGGAGCCTTCAGGGCAGGAATCTTCCCAATTGCATGGACCCCGGACCCTTTCCCAAAGAGGGTAGACGAATTCCTGTTTCATCACATGTAACCACACTAGTATTGGGATCTGTTTTGTTTTTTTTAAACATAATTTTATTTCTCAAAATAGAAATAGGGTTTGACGAACAGGCATAGCCTATATCAACGTCTCACCCAATACATTTAGTAAATTACAAAAAATAATAAATTGGTGCAAGTGCGTGTGCAGTGGAGGGAACACATAATTCTGATTTCATTAATCACATTTTACGAAGCACTTAATTACGTTCTATGCGTGTTGCCTCCAAAAAAGGGAAATCCATTCTTCAGCAAATCTTGGGTGATTTTTCGCATGACAAACAGACATTTTCGAACATTGACATACGTACCACTGGACTATTAGATTGATGACAGCTACAGTGCAGTTGTGGCCACTGAAATAGGCTGATACTCCCTCTCCCCAGCCCCCTCTCCCTCTCTCTCTCTCAAGAGAGAGAGACAGAGACAGAACAGAGAGACAAGACAGCGAGAGTTTGGGACTTATTAAAGTTTACCCATTCCGTTGAAAACTTCCCGTATCTAAAATATAGTTTTGGAAAGCTTGTAAAATCTGAAGATTATCCGAATTAGACAAAGATAAGTCACCGACAAGAATACTATCTAAAGTGATGTTAACCCTGCTTATTTTATTCTGCAATTCCTGTCTCTGGAGTGACCACAGAGGACACTCAAACACAAAGTGTTGCTCGTTTTCCTCAAAATGCCCACATGAACATCTCTGATCATCAGATATAAATCTTGCGAATTTGTGAGCATTTAAATCACTAGAACGCAGGCGAAGGTTGGAATGGTATATTTTCTCCTTCCTACAGCCAGTGCGGTAAAACTGTGGAACAGTCTGGTTTCCACGCCTTAGTTTATTTTTTAAACTTTCAGCGCCTTTACTATTACGTATTTCAGCGTCGAGATCATTCCACAGCCCCACCAACGACGGCAGGAAAGATTAAAAACAGTCTTGAGTCCGACAAAAGGGGACCCTCAGTTGATCGGAATTTCTAAGGTCATACGAAGACAGCCGCATCACGGGCATGGGCACAAAATTTGATAAATTGGGATCTGTTGAAACATCTAATTGACACACATTGTCTTTTTTGCGGGGTCGGGGCATTTGTATTCGGAATTCAGTCATATTCAATACATTTTTTCAAGTATTCGGATGTATTCAGTATTCATCAATTTTAAAGTATTCGTATTCGAATACAGTCAAATTTAAGGTATATTCATGAATACTTTTTGAATATTTTTCTTATTTTTAATATATAGAGTATTTAAAAAAAGAATTTGTGATTATCAATATCAGAGAATAGTCAAGAATTAAACTAGTACATCTGAAGTGCCTGGTTTTTCAATATATTAAAATAAAATTAGAAAATATTAAACTAAAATATTTAATAACAGTATATATTTATTTTTCATACCTGTTATAATAATTTTAACTGCAGTAGGCTAATTCACTGTACAGGCTGATTGAAAATAGCTTGTTTGTTTTGACCTTTAACCCTTTGAACTCTAGTGGTATCTTCCACGCCAGTTCAATTGGCAGCAATTAGAAGAGTCCATATTCATTACTTGGGTTAGACCAATCAATGTTTTTAACGTGCAGCCTCGGGGCTGCAAGTTGAAAATAGTGATTTGGTCTACCCCACCCATTCACTGAACAGCCATCCTATATAATGACGTTATGACGTATCATGTTCCAGGCCGGAAAAACGGCCGCTAGGGTGCAAAGGGTTAAAGAAATGTTTTCTAGCAGATGATCAGGTGTGATATAGATTCATGATGAAGACAATGGTTGATCAACTGGTAGAGTGCTAGAAGCCACTTTCAGGGCTTTAATATGAAGAGCAGTTACCCCAGCCTAAAGGTGTTATATTCTGTGGATGTGCTTCACATTATCTTAGAAGCGAAATTACTCTGTCTATATGGGTTTGCCTTGTTACAATTTATGGGAGAGTGCCTCTTGGCACTCTCCCATAAATTGTAACAAGGCAAAGACACAGAAACAAATTTTGATGACCAAAAATAACTTAGCACTCTACCAGTTAAAAGACCAGTTGATTATAGATTGTTTGTTTTGGATTGTGTTGTTTTACCATACAGTTTAGCTGGGCACTTATATATAAGTTTACTCAAATTCAATTTCTCACTAATTCCAAAAACACATATTGGTGGATTTTTTTCTTTTTTTGTAACCGCTATGGGTAATATGCTGGGGCTGCTTCCAAACCAGCGACTGTTTGGGTTTCTTTTTCTGAAACAACCATCAAATTGCGGTTTCAGTATTACCATAAATACGCCCACGTCTCTAAGTAAACACAGAGCAGAATTCTTGGAGATCTACGCAATTCCTAGTCATCTCCCAATTCGAGTTTCTTGGGATCTGAACCCACTACCCTACTGCCAGTGCGCACACTCAAACGAAATAAGATTATTGGCTCTCCTTTCCTACGACTCTCGCGGATTCATAAGTAAATAAAGTTATAAAGCAAGAAAGTTATTCGGGTCGTAGGGGATTTCAACCCTACATCGTCCATGTCCACTGAAACTTTTCATTCATCATTTCTCACTAACTCATCTTCCCCTTATTCCCTTTGAACCCTAATGGCTGGCTCTATTTTCAGCTTTCAGCTGGGCACCAGTCTTTCGGACGTATGCAAGGAGATCGGTAAAACAGCTTCTAAGCTATTTAAAACTCAAGTTTCTCACACGCTAATAGAAGGCTTTATTAGAAACAGCCGTTAACAAATTATAATTAGGTAACAATATTACAAATTGGAAATAAAATTAGTAAAGTTATTCATAAACCATTCATGGATAAATTAAAATTAGTCAAGTGGAACGCTCGAAGCGTTAATGAGAGAAACTCGTAAATGTCCAACTATTTAAAAAAAATGGACATAATTGCAATTAGCGAAACATGGCTAATGCCAAACAAAAAAATTCTCGTTAAATGGGTTCAACATTGTTAGAGGAGATCGCCCTGCCCAAAAAGGAGGCGGGGTCGCTCTGCTAATAAGGCACAAGATTAGATACAAAACAACACCAAACGACCACCTCAATGCTGAAGTGATTGCAGATGAACTTGAACAGGACCACAAAATGTGGCCGTCATCTCATATTAACAAACTGCAAGCAGCAGTATACAGTAAAGTAATTGAATTTTTTTACAAGAAAATACAAGCATATGCATATTCTTGGGAGACTTCACTTCCAAACACCAGGTATTCGGTTGTAAAAAACTGAGCCTAATGGTGACGCCCTTTTCAACACCAATGAAAAACTTGATCTATTCGTGGTAAATAACGACCACGACTAACATATGTAAGCAACCACCCACTCCACCAAAACAGATATCCAATACCTTATTATCGCGAGCAAATCACTAACCAGCCAAATGAAAGACATATTTGTAGGGGGCGGTGATCTGGGTAGTGATCACCTGCCAGTTCACGCCACTCTGAAATGTAATACAGGTTCCACAAGGTATCCTTCCATGAACAGGAAGAACCTATCAAAAACTGACTGGAACTTCTTCAGAAACATTATCGAACTAAAAATAAATGCAAATGACCACTCAGATGCTCATGAACTAGAAAAAGTCTGCATTCACATCAGTAGTACAATAGATGAAATCTGTCCAAAGCAAACGATAAAACCGCTGATAAACAGAATAACCAAGACAACACTTCAAATAATTAACCCTTTGAACCCTAGCGGCCGCTTTTTCAGACAGGAACATGATACATCATTATATAGGATGGATGTTCAGTAAATGTGTTGGGTAGACCAATCAATATTTTTAGACCAATCAATATTTTTAACGTGCAGCCCTGAAGCTGCACGTTGAAAATATTAATTAGTCTACGTCAGATGATAAATATGGACTCTTCTAATTGCTGCCCTTGGACGGCATGGACGATACCACTAGAGTTCAAAGAGTTAAACAAAAAAGTAAAGCTTTCCGTGCTTACAAATTGGAGAATGAGCAAATCAAAAAAGCAGAACTTAAAACCGCGTATAATCGCCTACACCGAGAAGTAAAAAGGGCTATAGTTAACGACAATCGCGTGAGATGGGAAAAAACAACTGAAAACCCAAATAGGCCGAGAGAACCTAAGAGGTTCTAAGATACATTTAAAAAACTTACTGGCCAAACGAGCAAAAGTTCCAATAATAATGCACTGAAGATTAGTGACGGAACTATGGCCCTGGACGAGAACGAACTTCTAAAGAAAGCCCATCGTCCACAAGAAGGGGACATATTTGACAACGACTTCAGGGTTAAAGTAAATAGAGTTGTCCAAGATCAACTCAATTTTCAATGAACCCAACTTCGACCAAAGGCCTGAAAAAGGAGACGTCCACGAATTAACCGAACCAATAAGCTTAAAAGAGGTCATGGGTATATTCAGAAAATGCAAGTCATCTTCAGTCCCCGGAAAAAACGAAGTCTCTTACAAAATTCTGAGACAGAGTCCTAACATTTTCTGTTGTAGACTTATTCAACTCATAAACTGTTATCTCTCCTGTGGGTACTTCCCAAAATGCTGAAAAGTGGCCACAGGAGTCATGATACCTAAACCCGACAAAGACCTTACCAACCCTTCTAACTACCGCCCAATTAACTTGCTTAGCTGTGTTAGAAAAATATTGGAGCGGATTCTCACTATGAGACTGCGCAGCTATCTCGAATCAATCAACTTTTTTCTACAAATGGCAAAGAGCATATGGGAGTCAGAAAGAGGGAATCGAACACAAATATTGACTGTTCGATTATATGAAAACAGCCTTTAGTCAAAACGAAATATCAACAACGCTTTTATTGGATGTACAAAAAACGTTCGACTCGGTATGGCACAATAACATGGGATATAAACTAGCGAAAATGGAATTACCCACTACAGTTCTGAGGATCAAATCCTCATTTCTAACTGACCGAAAAATCAAGGTGAGGGTTAACCGCGAGGTGTGAGGGGAAGCAATTTTCGTAGTGGGCGCACCGCAAAGATCGGTTCTAAGCTCACTTCTTTTCATAATATAATTATGTGAATGACTTACAAGAAGTAGGGAAGAATTATGTTGAACTATCGCAGTTCTCTGACGACAAAGGCATGTGGACGACCAGTAAGTCCCGAAACATAATTAAAAATCACCTGCAGGATATCATTCGCGATCTTGAGAACTGGTGCGCCCCATGGCGTATCAAGCTGAATGCCGCCAAAATTTAAAGAGTCACGTTCATTAAGAAGCAAAGAAAAAAAACTGTCCCCAGGATTGATCTCCAGTTATACGATCACAAATTAGAAGCAAGCAACGAGGCCATATTTTGGGAATTTATGCTGAATAGCACCCTCATTTAAAAACAGTCACGTAAATTCTATTCCGGCTAGAGCTACTAAACGTATCAATTTTCTGAAGATGAACAGAGGTACAAATTGGGGAGAAACAAAGACGTGCTTCTCAAGCTTTACTAATCATTTTTACGCTCGGTACTAGAATATGATGCCATAATAGCAAAGGACCTGAGCTAATATAACATTGAGAAGCTACAGAGGGTCAAAATCATGCCCTGCGCATACGTGGCATTATGCAAGCCTATGTAAAGGAACTTCATGAGCTAGCAAAAATAGAAACCCTCAACAGACTCCAAGATAGTGAATTAATGAGTTTTTAAAAGTTTTCTGATCATGTGATAGGTCGCTGATTTTATGATCCAAACTGGTTACTTTTTTTGAGACCGGTTATGTTTTTTGTGCTTTGTCGCGAAACTCCCGCCTGATTTAAAATCGTAGTAGTCGATACGCGCACACTGTGACACGAATATCTTTCAGGAAGTCCGGCTTTGGTAGAAATATTCTGGATCATCTGAACGAGTTTGCTTTTACCAATTGGTTCTTTTTTGTACCAATGATTTCTGGAGTAAGTACTCAGTGTTTTCTGGAACAGTCTGTCTAGTTCCGGATTTAATTTACTGGTATAAAATTTCAGAATATCAACTCGCACGCCGCAGTTCCGCATATACTTTACTGATATAAAATTTCAGAATATCAACTCCCGCGCCGCCCATATGTTGTGTGCTGTAGTCCACATTTTTCTGTTTATATCCACACTGATGGTTTTTTGTTACTTCTATTCTGGATAGACAGGCATACACATGTCCCTCAGAAACAAGATTTATTTCGAATGAGTCTTTAGTTATATCAGCCCACCCTTCGCGACCTCTTCGTGTAACACAGCTAGGGAACTGTTTCATGTGCGAAAGTAATTCCCCAGACTATACATATCTCCTTCCCCAGTGGACGGCTTGTGCTGAGGTTTCCTGTTGCCAGCTTTGAAGTATAACTAGCATCTAGCTACAAAGATGTTACTTGCAGTGGTGAACTCTCGAGCAGAAATTATATTCATACTTCTGTTGTAGGCTGTGTTTTTTTTGCATTTTACCACCTCTACTTGTCTGCGGAATCTTCAATGAAAAGAATATACAGTCATCAATATTTATTGCATTCAGTGGTCAAACTACATATGGTAACTTTAAATAATAAATACAAAAATGCAACTCTTACAATACGCCCCTAAGGGATCTGTTTGTTGTACCCTTAGGGTGGAAGCAACATAATCACATGTTATTCCAGTCCCGTCACTCATCCCGCAGTTGCAACCATCTTGACACAGGATAAAGAAGGGACAGCCATCTTCCCAGGCCAGGGGATAAACAGCACACTTGCTCACCCAATCGGCGAAAGTCACGTGAGCAAATGCTGCAATATCCTTAACTCACCGAGTACAAACTTATTGTGCATAGCAATAAATATTGTTGCATATTGTAATACGCAGGTCAACTTGCCTTAGAACCTACCCTACATTTGAGAGGGGGGGGGGGGGGGGGGGAGGGCATAAACGAATAAGTTGGAACAGTGTCAAATCTACGAAGTAAAACATAGGCAAGTTTGTTTCCAAACAAATGAGGGGAAGAGAGTGTCAAAGGGCTACCCTCGCTTTATTTGCTTTTACAGTTTCCTAGAGTAGCAAGCTCTTAGAGCTAAAGTTATGAGTTTATTTCCAAGAAATAACTTGGTCTACAGTAACATATTTGTTTCCAAGCAAATGAAGGAAATAGAGCCAAAGGCTCCACTTACCTCGTTTGCTTGTTAAACAAGACATAAATAATTATTACTAAGACAGGCTCTGGGAGCTATATTTAGTGGCTAGCTCCTAGTATTATAAATACATATTTATTCGGTTGTACCTTGACCGACAGAGCTCACAGAGCTCTTTCGATCAAGATATAACAGCAGAAATGCAGGCTTTAAAATGGAACAAGAGGAAGCTATATTGCATGTTCCAGTTAATTTTTAAAGTGGACATACAAGTATCGTTGTTCTGCTGTAGAAGGATTTATTTAGAGTTATTATTTTGTGATTTGACCATACCCTTTTTAACAAACGTAAATGGACACTAGACGTCATGAAACAGACCCTTCATTGTTTAACCAAACAAGAATACACTTACTACTGTACGTATTAGGATAAATATTTTAAATGTTATAAGCACACAAACACACTAGATCTGGCTTACAAGCAAATCTAGGGAAAGATGCGCTGGGCGCTGTTCACTCGATCAGCTTGTATGGCAAGACAGAAAAGTTCATACACAACTAAAATAGTTCCACTCACACCGGACTATTTTTGGAGACTGTTTGCTTCCAAGCACATAAAGGGAGCAGGCTCGCTTGGTGTGCTTGTGAAACAACCCAGAATTAGTACATGTAAAACTAAAAGATACTCTATACACATTTACCAATATACGTATACGTTTTTGTGCAAATCCTGCTTCCATGCAAACCAAGGAAATGGAGCCCTAGGTCCATTTACATAGTTTGCTTCTGAAGCAAGATTAATTACAGTCTATACATCATAGACAAGCTCTTTGAGTTATATGAGAGCAATTTCACTCTAACATTAAATTGCACTTAAGTGCTTTTGCTCCAATCACTAATCACATTCTAGAAAATTACCGTTTACACACAAAAATGGCAACAAGCTCTTTAAGCTCTTAAAGTGTAGATCCTAGCTACTAACATTCACATCTACCGTGAATAACAGCTATTAGGTTTTGTTCTACACACAATTCACATGAATCGATCACCCAGATCACCTTCCTGTAAATTGTAAAACTCTTAAATACTGACCCTTGGAGTACTGACTCCAAGCTTTTCTAAAAAAAGGAATTTTCCCATAAGTCCGTGACACTTTTTGCATCCCAAGTTAACGAACTTGTGGACGACACAGTAACGAGAATACTACTATATTTTACACCTTACTCCACTTGACCATTCGGTCACAACTAATTTACATATACTTCAACTGTATATCAAAATACTACACTTCATTCCACTTGACCATTCGGTCACAGTTAATTTACATATAGTTCGACTGTATAAAACAAAATGTTTACTGACATTTCTAAAGTCAGACTCATACTGTTATTTACTTTTTAGAATATCAACTGAATTATATCAAAATATACTTGGCTCTTCAACTATACTGCTTGCCTAGCAAAATTACGGCATATTTCTATAAAAATGCAATACCCCTTACTGTACTCTCAGATGCCTTTGGGGCGGGGGGGGGGGGGGGGGGGGGGACTGCTGAATAAATTACTTCACAATGTGAGAAACCCCTATGGCATTTTGTATAAAATATCCATTGAAACTTGGTAAGCATTTGAATAAATGCTCAACAAGTTTCAATGAGATACCACTATTTTTTTGCTACAATTTTGAGCAGTCAAACTGTCTAAAAATTAAATAACAACTTTACTGTACTTACCTTCAATGAAAAGAATATACAGTCATCAATATTTATTGCATACAGTGGTCAAACTACAAATGGTAACTTGATGATGATGATGAATGAAAGGTTTTAGCGCGCCGAAGGCGCGAAGGGACGATGTGGGATTTACAAATCCCTTGCGATCCGGTTAACCTTATTTTATTTCACTTGGATCACACAGGCCTAGCTTTCCTATTGCCTCAAATGGGGTCTGAGGGGGTATGCACGCGGTTAGAATTCCCGTTAGTTTACGTTGGAGTGATAGATTGTCAATACTCAATCCCTCAACGCCATCAAGACCATTCGAGAGTGGGCTCTATTCGGTTTTAGCTTGGCGATGGTAGAGGTTTGGGTCCCACCATGGTGGCGAGCCAGAATATAATGTTGTGCGATGGCAAATTTAAGGGAAGAAGAGAAAAGAAAACCAAACAGCAACGCCGGTTTGGTAGCGGCCCCGGTATATGACCATAGCGGTTACAAAAAAGGAGTGGAGAAAGCTCCAAAAGTTTAGTTTTGAAAAACCGGGAGTCATCCATCAAGCCTTCTGGGAGATAGGATGCCGTATGTGATTATGAGGTATCTGGTTATCCTTAGGTAATTCCAAATGACCTCCTCCACCCCACCCCCACCCCCCCAAAAACCCAGCCCCCCCCCAAAAAAAACTCTCTCACAGACACACACCCTCAAGCCCTTAAAAGGGCTGTTAAATCTTTATTCAAATGTTTATTTATATAAAATGTACACTCGTCCCCAGCCAGACAAGCTTGTTTCAATCCTTGCCTGGTGTTTGGTGGTTTCTTGTGTATGTTGCAGAAAGGTAGGTTGCACCAATTCCTCCTACGCTTTGTCTACCATTTCCATGCGTCTTCTTTATAAGAGTGTTGAAAGAAAATTTGAGAATGTTCAATTAGAAAAGTTATAGGTAGAGAGAAAGATAGGTATCCGCTATTGTATATTGTGCCTGTTGTGTGATTGTTGCTATGGATGGGGTAAGGGGTGTGTTTCTTCGGAGTCCACTCCCCACACGCAGAGTTGCGAGGCAATCCTCACAGACTCAGTCCTAAAGATCTCAATGAGTAGCGAGGCAATCATCACTGACTCCACGCAGTTTAATTCTATTTAGTAATTATCCCCGCATTTTAAAAAATGCGGGGATATTGTCATGATCTCCGTCCGTACGTCCGTACATCCGTACGTCCGTAGTTCCGTACGTCCGGTTTTGTAATTCGAAACGCTGTAACTTTCTACAGTTGTTCGATAGGGTCTGTGCAACCCAAAAATACAACTTTTAAATTTTTTGTGCCACCAGGTGGCTTCTGTGGAGCCACTTAAAAAATGCGTTATTTTTTCACTTTTTTGCTGAATAGTCCCAACCTATGTAATTCGGAGTTCTAAAATTACAATAGGGTGTTGCTAAATGATCTGTAGATATGTAGGAAGGTTTCGGATTTTTCGGGTGCCACGTGGCTGTGCCACCGTAGCCACTTTTGTGTTTTCTTAGACCGTTTCCGGCAAAAGGCTCGTAGGATATGTAATTCGAAATGCTAAATCCATGCTCAGATGTTGCAGTAGGGTTTATAGATGCGCACGAAGGTTTCGGATTTTTCGGGTGCCACGTGGCTGTGCCACCGTAGCCACTTTTGTGTTTTCTTAAACCGTTTCCGCCAAAAGGCTCGTGGGATATGTAATTCGAAACGCTAAATCCATGCTCAGAAGTTGCAGTAGGGGCTATAGATGCGCAGGAAGGTTTCGGATTTTTTGGGTGCCACGTGGCTGTGCCACCGTAGCCACTTTTGTGTTTTCTTGAACCGTTTCCGGCGAAAGGCTCGTAGGGTATGTAATTCGAAATGCTAAAACAATGCTCATATGTTGCAGTAGGGTCTATAGATGCACACGAAGGTTTCAGATTTTCCGGGTGCCACGTGGCTGTGCCACCGTAGCCACTTTCGTGTTTTCTTAGATCGTTTCCGGCGAAAGGCTCGTAGGGAATGTAATTCGAAATGCTAAAACCATGCTCATACCTTGCAGTAGGGACTATAGATGCGCACAAAGGTTTCGGATTTTTCGGGTGCCACATGGCTGTGCCACCGTAGCCACTTTTGTGTTTTCTTAGACCGTTTCCGGCAAAAGACTCGTAGGATATGTAATTCGAAACGCTAAATCCATGCTCAGATGTTGCAGTAGGGACTATAGATGTGCAGGATGGTTTTGGATTTTTCGGGTGCCACGTGGCTGTGCCACCGTAGCCACTTTTGTGCTTTCTTGAACCGTTTCCGGCGAAAGGCTCGTAGGGTATGTAATTCGAAATGCTAAAACCATGCTCATATGTTGCAGTAGGGACTATAGATGTGCACAAAGGTTTCGGATTTTTCGGGTGCCACGTGGCTGTGCCACTTCAGCCACTTTTATGTTTTCTTAGACCGTTTCCGCCGAAAGTCTCGTAGGGTATGTAATTCGAAATGCTAAAACTATTCTCAGATGTTGCAGTATGGTCTATAGATGCGCACGAAGGTTTCAGATTTTTTGGGTGCCACGTGGCTGTGCTACTGTTGCCACTTTCGTGTTTTCTTAAACCGTTTCCAGCAAAAGGCTCCTAGGGTATGTAATTCGAAACGCTAAAACCATGCTCAAATGTTGCAGTGGGGTCTGTAGATGTGCACGAAGGTTTCAGATTTTTCAGCTGCCATGTGGCTGTGCCACCGTTGCCACTTTCGTGTTTTCTTAGACCCTTTCCGGTGAAAGGCTCCTAGGGTATGTAATTCGAAATGCTAAAACCATGCTCAAATGTTGCAGTGGGGTCTGTCGATGTGCACGAAGGTTTTGGATTTTTCAGCTGCCAAGTGGCTGTGCCGTTGCCACTTTCGCGTTTTCTTAGACCGTTTCCGGCAAAAGGCTCCTAGGGTTTGTAATTCGAAACGCTAAAACCATGCTTAAATGTTGCAATGGGGTCTGTAGATGCACTGGAAGGTTTCGGATTTTTCAGGTGCCACGTGGCTGTGCCACCATTGCCACTTTCGTGTTTTCTTAGACCGTTTCCGGCGAAAGGCTCCTAGAGTATGTAATTCGAAATGCTAAAACCATGCTGAGATGTAGTAGAGTCTGTAAATGCGCAGGAAGGTTTCGGATTTTTTGGGTGCTACGTGGCTGTGTTACCGTTGCCAATTTTGTGTTTTCTTAGACCGTTTCCGGCGAAAGGCTCCAAGGGTATGTAATTCGAAATGCTAAACGCATGCTCAAATGTTGCAGTAGGTTCTGTAGATGCGTACAAAGGTTTCAGATTTTTCAGGTGCCACGTGGCGGTGCCACCGTTTTGCTTTCATGTTTTCTTAGACCGTTTCCGGCAAAAAGCTCCTAGAGTATGTAATTTGAAATGCTAAAACTGTGCTCAAATATTGCAGTAGGGTCTGTAGATGTGCACGAAGGTTTTCGGATTTTTGTGGTGCCACGTGGCTGTGCCACCGTTGCCACTTTCATGTTTTCTTCGACCATTTCCGACGAAAGGCTCCCAGGATACATATATGTAATTCGAAACGCTAAAGCCATGCTCAAGTGTTGCAGTGGTGTCAGGTGCACACGAAGCTGTGTCACCTGTGTCACTCAATATGATTTTAGTGTGTTATATAATACATTTCATCTTTGTATCAAGCATTCATACAGAGTCAAGGATGCAAATGCGGGGATACACTATAGTGTGCTTTGCACACAAGTGACACCATCTAGTTTTTATTTACTGTGGCTTATTTTGTTTTTCTGTTAAGGGTTCGGTGTTCGTTCAGCTTCACCATTGATTCACTATCCTGGAGTATGTGGAGGGTTTTGTTATATAGATCTTATTAAACGCATTTCAATCGCGCTTCAGCAGAGTTGCGAGGCAGCCCTCACAGACTCTATCCTAAAGTTCTCAGTGAGTAGCGAGGCAATCCTCACTGACTCAACGCGATTTAGTTATACTGTATAATTTTTTTTTCCGGAAACTTATTTTGTTTTTCTGTTAAGGGATCGGTGTTCGTTCAGCTCAACCATTAATTCACTATCTTGGAGTCTGTTGAGGGTTTTGTTTTGTAGGTCATTTAATCGCGTATCAATAGTTTCTATTTTTGCTAGCTCGTGAAGTTCCTTTATCGGTGTCCATTTCGGTTTGCATAGTGCCACACGCAGGGCATAATTTTGAACCCTCTGTAGCTTCTGAATGTTGGTTTTGCTCAGGTCACTTGTTATTATGGCACCGTATTCTAGTACCGGACGTATAAATGTTTTGTAGAGCTTGAGAAGCACATCTTTGTTTGCTCCCCAATTTCTACCTCTGATCATCTTCAGAAAATTGATACATTTAGTAGCTCTAACCGTAATGGAGTTTAAGTGACTGTTTAGACTGAGGTTGATATCTAGGATAAATCCCAAAAATGTGTCCTCTTTGTTTGCTTCTAATTTGTGATCGTATAACTGGAGATCGATACTGGGGACTGGTTTTTTCCTTTGCTTCTTGACGAACGTAACTTTTTGAGTTTTCGCGGCATTGAGTTTGATGCGCCACAGGGCGCACCAGCTCTCAAGATCGCGAATGGTATCCTGTAGACGATTTTTAATTATGTTTTTGGACTTGCTGGCCGTCCAAATGCCTTTGTCGTCTGAGAACTGCGATAGTTCAACACAGTTTTTTCCAACTTTTTCTATGTCATTCACATATATTATGAAAAGAAGCGGACTTAGAACCGATCACCCTTGTGGTGTTCCCGCTTCGAGTATTACTTCCTCTGACAGCTCGCGATTAACCCTCACCTTGATTTTTCGGTCAGTTAGAAATGATGATATGATCCTCAGAATTTTAGTGGGTAATCCCATTTTCGTTAGATTATATCTCACGCCATTGTGCCATACCGAGTCAAACGCTTTTTCTACATCCAAGAAAAGCGCTGTTCCGATTTCGTTTTGACTGAATGCTGTTTTCATATAATCGACCAGTCTATATACGTGTTCGATTCCCTCTTTCTGACTCCTATACGCTCTTTGCCATTTGTTGAAAAAGTTGATTGATTCGAGATAGCTGCGAAGTCTCGTAGCCTGAATCCGCTCAAATAATTTTCCAGTAAAGTCCCCCCACTTGCCTCTTTGACCAATCCATCACTCAGTCTCAGATCAAGTCAAAACCATCGTGTTCCCTTCTGTCGGACCGAATTGTACAAGTCTTCCTTCATTCCCAGCGTTACCGACCAATGGAATAACCTGTCCCTGCCTGTTCGTGAGAACTCGTCATTGATTAATTTCAAAACTTTCCTAAACGATGGTAATCGACGACCTCCAAGGTTCTATAGTAAGGCGAAATCTCGCACAGCCCAAATATATCATTGTAGGCTACGACTGGGGTGCAGTAACCTCAATTCACACCTGTATGACAATCATTTATTACCAAAACCTATATGCCAGTGTGGCGAGCAAGAGACTACTGATCACTTTCTTTTGCATTGTCCTATTTTCACAGACGTTCGTAATTATACAATAAACCTGCTCCCTTTTGGAGCAGATGTATCTACACTACTGTTTGGTTTGGAACTCTTGAGCAATGAAGACAACCGTCTTATTTTTGAGGTGGTACATGATTTTATATTATCAAGTAAGCGATTCCAATGATTAATGTGTATCACAGATTAAACCAGTCTAAATATCATTTAATATTATTATGAATGGTTGCCAAACTAGCCCAATGGAACAAATATAGCCCTCCATTCAACTCTCATTGCAGCTCAGAGCTACCCAATCGGTATTCACGGTTTGTATTCATAATCTTCTGCTTAACGATTTGAATGAAATTACTTATGTCATTCTCGCGTGTAGTAAATGCAACATGTCTCCAAGCTGTTCCAGATTTGTTTCTTTTCTTATTATTTAGTATCGTTCTCATATTGTTTAACTTGTAGTCTAAATATTCTTACACATTGTCTTCCGGTGGTCCCTGCTTCTGGCTCATGTGACGGCCAGGATTGGGTGGTCCTATTAACAAAAACTCCCATTCAAATTTTATTTCCTTAACAATTGTGGACTCGGAAACATGGCTCGCGGCCCTCCAATGGAATGACCTTGTTGAGCCCGCTCCGGTGGGGGATCATGAGCTGAGTTTTTGAAACAGAAGATACAGTGTCGAGTGGTTTTGTGAAACTGTCATACTCTATCCGTGTTGGGTAAGGAGTTGATCTGGAGTTCGGGGCGGGGGCCCCCGGACGACGAGGTGTGAGATTGACTACTGACACTTGTGTAATTTATACAAATACTGTTTCAATTAAAGAAATAAAGTCACTCACACCTGCTATTGACATTCGTAACTATTTGTAATCTTGTTTTGGGTGGAACCGACCTTGTTTTAGCTTTTAGCTTCCTGCCGAATCCACATCAATGTATGTAACAACTTTTATTATATATTCTTGAAATAAATATTGTTTAAACTAAATATTTTCCCAACACAGCTAAGCAAGCTGATTGGGCGGTAGTTAGAAGGGTTGGTAAGGTATTTGTCGGGTTTAGGTATCATAACTCATGTGGCCACTTTCCAGCATTTTGGGAAGTACCCACAGGAGAGACAGCAATTTAGGAGTTTGGTAAGTCTGCAGTTGAAGCTGTTGGGGCACTGTTTCGTTATTTTGTAGGAGACCTCGTCTTCTCCTGGGGACTAAGATGACTTGCATTTTCTAATTATACCCATGACCTCTTCTACGCTTATTAGTTCGGTTAATTCATGGTCGTCCCCGTCTTCATGCCTTTGGTCGAAGTTCGGTTCATTGGAAATTGAGTTGTTATCGTGGACAAATTAATTACTTTTACCTTAAAATCGTTGTCATATCTGTTCCCTTCTTGTGGACGACGCTCTTTCTTTAGAAGTTCGGCAAAAGCTCTAGCCTTTGCCTTGTCGTCCATGGCCATAGTTCCGTCGCTAGTCTTCAGCGCATTATTATTGGCACGTTTGCTCTTTTGGCCAGTGAGCGTTTTAAATGTATCCCAGAACCTCTTAGGTTCTCACAGCCCATTTAGGTTTTCTGTTGCTTTTTCAAATCTCACGCGATTGTCGTTAGCTATGGCCTTTTTTACTTCTCCATGTAGGCGATTATACGCGGTTTTAAGTTTCTGCTCTTTTCATTTGATCCTTCTCTGATTGGTAAGCCCGGAAGGCTTTTCTTTTTTTGTTTGATTATTTGAAGAGTTGTTTGTGTTATTCTGTTTATCCGCGTCTTTATTGTTTGCTTGGGACAAATTTCGTCTAGTGTACTGTTGATAACCTCGTTAAGATGGGTGCAGGCTTTTTCTAGTTCATGAGCATTTAAGGGGTCATTTGCCGTATTTTTACTTCGATAATGTTTCTGAAGAGGTTCCAGTCAATTTTTGAAAGGTTCCTCCTATTAACGGGAGGATACCTTGCGGGACCAGTATTACATTTCAAAGTGGCGTGAACCGACAAGTGATCACTGCCTAGCTCATCATCCCCTACAAATATGTCTTGCATTTGGCTGGTTAGTGATTTGCTGGTGATAATCAAGTCTAGGATATCTGATTGATGGAGTGGGTTGTTGCTTATGTATGTTACGCCTTGATCGTTATTTACCACGAATAGATCGAGTTCTTCAATGATGTGGAAAAGGGCGTCACCATTAGGCTCAGTCTTATGACAACCGAATACCTGGTGTTTGGAATTGAAAGAATATGCAGTGCTTGTACTTTTTGGTAAAGAATTCAAATACTTTACTGTCTACTGTTGCTTGCGACTTGTTATAATATGATATGATGACCACGTGTTTGTGGTCAAGTTCAATTTCAGCTGCAATCACTTCAGCATTGAGGTGGTCGCATGGTATTGTTTTGTATTTAATCTCCTGCCTTATTAGCAGAGCGACACCGCCACCTTTTTTGGACGGGACGATCTCTTTTAATAATATCAAAACCACATGAGAATTTTTTGTTTGGTTTAAACCATGTTTCGCTAATTCCAATTACGTCCATATTTTTGAAATAATGTGACATTTGCAAGTTTTTCTGATTAACGCTTCGAGCGTTCCACTGGACTATCTTTAGTGTATCCATGAATGGTTTAGGAATAACTGTACTAAGTTTATTTAAGTTTAATTACTATTTGTACTATTGTTACATAATTATATTTTGTTGACGGCCGCTTCTAATAGCGTGTGAGATATTTGAGTATTATATAACTTAGAGGCTGTTTTACTAATCTCTCTGCAAACGTCCGAAAGACTGGTGTCCAAGTGTTTCTTCATTATGCTGAAAATAGAGCCAGCCATTAGAGTACACGTGGAATAAGGGGAAGATGAGTTCTCGACATTACTTACATTTAGAGCTTTAAGCTGGATGTTTGTTTTAACTTTTTTGAAGTGGCTACACCCCCGGTAGTTGCTGGGGTGTTGGCCTCCGCAATTAGGGCATTTCAGAGTTGTAGCACTACATGCCATCGCGACGTGTTTGTCACCGCATTGCATACATCGTTGCTCCCCGTTGCATTTGTGTGACAAGTGCCCAAATTTCTGACACTTGTGACTCTGAACGGGTTGCGGAAGAAAACGATAGTCCTCGGTTTCGTATGTTTTAGTTTAAACATTATTTATTTCAAGTGTACATATAAAAAAGTTGTTACATACATTAATGTGGATTCGGCAGTAAGCTATAAGCTTATACAAGGCCGTATTTTTTGCCGTTGATAATTACCCCTTTGCTTATCAGATTTAATTTCGTTGCTCTATTGGGGTATTTTACTTTTATTTTCCAAGTATGGTTGCCCGTGGCTTTGGAGATTAGTCCCTCCCACGAGCATCCTAGAAGGGCTTTATCAATCGAGTTTTTTTACGTTCTGGGGTGGACGTGTGTGATTACGACACAGGGGTTTGGTTGCGGATGGCTCAGTGTCTTGTTGGTTTTATTGGTCACCTTAGGGGGCGTTTGGGGGAGCGCGGTGGCACAGTAGGTAGAGGTGCAGGCTGCAAGCCGAGAGGTCCTCGGTTCGAATCCCACCTGCGGCAACCGCGTTGTGTCCTTGGGCAAGACACTTCATCTCCATTGCCCGCGTGGGGGCACGATGCCGCCTTGTACTAAGGCGTACTGCACGTCGATGGTACGCCTGTCTTCGACCAATCTAACCCTGCCTGTGCTGCAGTGCGGTGTTACGATGTTGGGGGGGCTGGCAGCTGCTCGTCGTTGCTCAGTGGTTCTCTCCGGGTACTCCGGCTTCCTCCACCCGTAAAACTGTCACGGTCATGATTAGCCATTGTGCATAAATATGTGACCTTAAACATCAATAAATAAATAAATAATAGTGGGCGTTTGGGCTTTTACTTTATCGGCGTACGGTGACTTCTTCTACTATTGAACGCAGCCAGTTATCCTGGCTGGGGGTAATTAGATCTGAATCTATTTCAGATATCCCCGCCAGTGAGCCGGCGGACGCAGGTAACTTGACCGAATTGAATGGTTTCGCGCAGGGACGGTTTGGGGAACAAGCCCCTTTCGACCCTCTTTAGCTGTAGGATAGGTTTTTGATGGTTTGTCTAGGCACGTCAAAGGAGGAACGTGTTCGGGTTTAGTGGCGTTTGCTACGTTTGTGCTTTTCTTCTTGGAAGAGGGTGGCTGAGATGGTGAAGGCTTGGCAGTTGCTGTTTCTGAGTTTTTGCGTTTTAGCCATCTGTGGAAGAACGGGTCGCGGATCCTTGGCCCATTCCATCTGGGTTGATTTAAGGTATTCCAAATAAACATCCCCAGTTCCGTCAAACTCCAGCTGGAGTTCGCCGAAGCGCTCAATGGCACGTCCATCCAACATTTCAATGTAAGCCGTCAGGCTAGTATCGCCTTCATCAGAGGGCTCATGCTCGGACTCCGAGGTTGATATGGATTTGAGGCCCGATTGGTTGAGGTTGATAGGAGAGTCAGGTACGGATTGGGCGACCTCCATCTCCTCTGTCTCATTTTCCTGCTTCGCCTCTCCCTCCGACCTCTTTGGTGAAGAGGTATGGCTTGGGATTGGTGATACAGGTTTTGGAGGTGAGTTGACAGTGATCACCTTTTCCATCTCCTGATTCCCAGTCTCAGTCCTCTTCCTTTCGATCCACGCCTCCATTCGCCTGGTATTCCTGCGTTTAGTGGCTGGTGACTTCTTCGTCTTTATCTTCTTCTTGTTTTCCACGGGTGTCTCGGTGGAAGGCTGTTTTCCCTTTCTCTGGGGTGGACCAGTGCGGGTGGGCCCGCGAAAGGTACTACCACTCCCAGGGGTGGGTTTTGTCTTGTATTTAACGGTAAGCTTGACGCAGTCACTCTCAACCTGGACATTCCAGTTGAGAAGTGAGCTGGCATCCAGCACCAGTAAAGTGTTCTTTATTTTTTAGGCAGGTAGTCCATGTCTAATTGCTCTTCGCACTCTGAAGTCAGAGGTGTGAATGTGAATGACTAATGTCTGATTGTAACTTGACCGAATGAATGAATGGTTTCGCGCGCCGAACGCGCGCAAGGACGGTATGGGGAACAAGCCCCTTTCGACCCTCGTTAGCTGTATGTTTTTGTATCATTTCAAGACGTGGTAGAGGAGGAAAAGGAGGAGGGAGGAGGCTTATCCCCGCTTGGGCTTTTTACGGCTCTTCTTCTTAGGAGGTGGTTGCCATGCAGATGTGGATGGCGATGACAATGATGGTTGATTAATGTTTTGGAGTGCTGCAGATGCTGCGTTGGATGTTGTCTGAGATTCTTTCCTGTATTCTTTGCACTCTGCTATCAATCTTTTGGCTTCCGTTACGTTTCTGTTTACAGATTCCCAGTCGATGTAGGTGGTGGCTGAGGATTGAGGTGGCTGTTCGGTTGCGATGTCCACTCCCGGGCTATCCGGTTGTGAAGGAAGAGGGGAGTGAGGGTGGGAGGCGGTGAAAATGTAACTTCCAGTTCCTCTTCAGTCTCCACTGGACGTTCCTCATCCAGCTGTACCGGCCCAGGAGCCGGCAGTTGATTGGGTGCACCAGTGGGGCCAGGAGGGAAACTGGCGGCTGCCTCCAGGACCTCCATCCCCTCACTCAACTCTTTCTTCCTATTCCGGAAGGCCTCCAAGCACCGGGCGTCCCTGCGCTTGGTTGGTGGATTCTTCTTCTTTTTCTTCTTCAGTTCTCCGTTTTCAGGGCCTCCGTGCCCCTTCGGGTGAGGACCAGTGGGAGAGGAGATCCTCTCTCCAAAGGTACTACCTCTCCCCGAAGAGGATGGTGTATCGGATTTCTCTACTTCGAATTCCAGTTTCAGATAGACACTCAGGCCTATTTCCTGGACAGTCCAGGAGATAGGGCATGAGATGCCCAGAGCTGAAATGGTCTTCTCAAGTCTAGCAGGTAGCTCCAGTCTAGGTGTTCACACATTGAAGTCAGAAGTGATATGTAACTTGAATGAATGAATGAATGAATGAATGAATGAATGAAAGGTTTTAGCGCGCCGAAGTGGGATTTACAAATCCCTTGCGACCCAGTTAACCTTATTTTATTTCACTTGGATCACACAGGCCTAGCTTTCCTATTGCCTCAAATGGGGTCTGCGGGGATATGGACGCGGTTAGAATTCCCGGCAGTTTACGTTGGCGTGATAGATTGTCAATAAGCAATCCCCCACCGCCATTAAGACTGTTAGAGAGTGAGCTCTATTCGGTTTTAGCTTGGCGATGGTAGAGGTTTGAGTCCCACCATGGTGGCGAGCCAGAATATAATGTTGTGCGATGGCAAATTTAAGGGGAGAAGAGAAAAGAAAACCAAACAGCAACGCCGGTTTGGTAGCGGCCCCGGTATATGACCATAGCGGTTAAAAAAGGAATGGAGAAAGCTCCAACAGTTTAGTTTGAAAAACCGAGAGTCATCCATCAAGCCTTCTGGGAGATAGGATGCCGAATGTGATTATGAGGTATCTGGTTATCCTTCGGGAATTCCAAATGATCCCCCCCCCAAAAAAAAACACCCTCTCACAGACACACACCCTCAAGTCCTTAAAAGGGCTGTTAAATCTTTATTCAAATGCTCATTTATATAAAATTTACACTCATCCCCAGCCAGACAAGCTTGTTTCAATCCTTGCCTGGTGTTTGGTGGTTTCTTGTGTATGTTAACAGAAAGGTAGGTTGCACCAATTCCTCCTACGCTTTGTCTACCATTTCCATGCGTCTTCTTGATAGAGTGTTGCAAGAAAATTTGAGAATGTTATTAGAAAAATTATAGATAGAGAGAAAGATAGGTATCCACTATTGTGTATTGTGACTATTGTGTGATTGTTGCTATGGATGGGGTAAGGGGTGTGTTTCTTCGGAGCCCACTCCCCACACGCAGGGTTGCGAGGCAATCCTCACAGACTCAATCCTGAAGATCTCAATGAGTAGCGAGGCAATCCTCACTGACTCCACGCAGTTTAATTCTATTGAGTAATTTTAATTTACTGTGGATTATTTTGTTTTTCTGTGAAGGGTTCGGTGTTCGTTCAGCTTCACCATTGATTCACTATCCTGGAGTATGTGGAAGGTTTTGTTAGAAAAATCTTATTAAACGCATTACAGTCGCGAATCAGCAGAGTTGCGAGGCAGTCCTCACAGACTCTATCCTAAAGTTCTAAAGATCTCAATGAGTAGCGAGGCAATCATCACTGAGTCCACGCGATTTTTTTTTTATTTTTTTTTTTATTTTCTGGAAACTTATTTTGTTTTTCTGTTAAGGGATCGGTATTCGTTCAGCTCAACCATTAATTCACTATCTTGGAGTCTGTTGAGGGTTTTGATTTGTAGGTCTTTTAATCGCGTATCAATAGTTTCTATTTTTGCTAGCTCGTGAAGTTCCTTTATCGGTGTCCATTTGGGTTTGCATAGTGCCACACGCAGGGCATAATTTTGAACCCGTTGTAGTTTTTCAATGTTGGTTTTATTCAGGTCACTCGTTATTATGGCCCCATACTCTAGTACAGGGCGTATGTATGATTTGTAAAGCTTGAGAACTCCTTTATTGGCTCCCCAATTTTTACCTCTAATCATTTTCAGGACATTGATGCTTTCTTGGCTTTGACAGTGACTGAGTTTACGTGATTGTTTAGATTGGGACTGCTATCCAGGGTGAATCCCAGAAACTTTGCCTCATTACTAGCTTCAAGTTTGTGGTCGTAAAGCTTAAGCTCAATATTAAGGACAGCTTTTTTCCTTTGCTTTTTATAGAATGTGATTCTTTGTGTTTTCGTGGCATTTAGCTTGATGCGCCACAGAGCGCACCAGTCTTGCAGGTCGCGGATGGTATCCTGCAGGCGGTTTTGTATTATGTTTCGAGACTTACTGGCCGTCCACATTCCTTTGTCGTCTGAGAATTGAGATAGTTCAACATGGTCCTTCCCTACTTTGTCAATGTCATTCAGATATATTATAAATAGAAGCGGGCTGAGGACCGAACCTTGTGGAGTGCCCGCTTCGAGTTTTACCTCGTCTGACACTTCGCGGTTGACCCTCACTTTGATTTTTCGATCAGATAAAAATGATGATATGATCCTTAGAATTTTGGTAGGTAGCCCCATTTTAGCTAGTTTGTATCCCATGACATTGTGCCAGACGGAGTCGAACACTTTTTCTACGTCGAGTAACAGCGCGGTTCCTATTTCATTTTGACTGAACGCCGTTTTCATATAATCTACCAGTCTATAAACATGCTCGATTCCCCCTCTTTGGCTTCTGCATGCCCTTTGCCACTTATTGAAAAAGCTGATTGATTCGAGGTGGCTGCGGAGTCTAGTCGTGAGAATCCGTTCGAAAATTTTTCCAATACAGCTGAGTAGGCTGATTGGGCAGTAATTAGCTGGGTTGCTCCAGTCCTTGTCGGGTTTGGGTATCATGACTCCTGTAGCTACTTTCCAACATTTTGGGAAGTATCCACTAGAGAGACAGCAGTTTAGGAGGTTAGTGAGTCTACCGAAAAAAGTATTGGGACATTGTTTCAGGATTTTGTATGAGACCTCCCCCCCCCCTGGGGAAGAAGAAGACTTACATTTTGTAATTGTGTTAGCCACTTCTTCTTGGCTTATCGGTTCCGTGAGCTCATGGCCATATCCGTCCTCGGGCGTTTGGCTGAAGTTGGCATCGTTAAACGTTGTCTTGTTGTCTTGAACAAATGTCTTTACTTTTTCTTTAAACTCGTCATCAAACCTATCGCCCTCATGTGGACGATGATATTTCTTAAGGAGCACAGCGAAGGCGCTAGCCTTCGCCTTGTCATCCAGGGCCATAGTTCCATCGCTGATCTTAAGAGCCTTACTGTTGGCGTCTTTATGTTTTTGACCAGTAAGGGTTTTAAAAGTATCCCAAAACTTTTTAGTCTCCCTGAGTCCATTTAGATTTTCCGTTGCTTTTTCCCATCTCACGCGATTGTCGTTTGCTATTGCTTTTTTAACTTCGCCGTGGAGGCGATTAAACACGGCTTTAAGTTCGACCTTTGGAAGTTTTTCTGATTTGTATGCACGGAAGGCCTTTCTTTTTTGTTTTATTATTTGGAGTGTGGTTTCAGTTATTCTGTTGGCCCGCGGTTTAACCGTCTGTTTGGGACAAATCTCGTCAAGAGTGTTGTTAATGACTTCACTGAGATTGATACATGCTTGCTCGAGCTCGCAGGTATTCATTGGGTCGTTTTTGTTTATTTCAACCTGAATTATTTTTCTGAAGAGGTCCCAGTCAATTTTGGATAGATTCCTCCTCCTCATTGTGGGGTATCTTGCGGGTCCGCTGCAACCGTGTAATGTAGCATGAACGGGCAGGTGGTCGCTACCTAAATCACCGTCCCCCACAAATATGTCTTGCATTTGATTAGTTAGTGATTTACTGGTTATAATTAGGTCAAGGATGTCGGATTGGTGGAGTGTGTTGTTACTGACGTGGGTAATGTCGTGGTCGTTATTTAATACAAAAAGATCAAATTGTTCGATGATATTGAAGAGGGCGCCGCCATTGGGCTCCGTTTTATTGCATCCGAAAACCTGATGTTTGGCATTGAAATCACTTAAGAAAATACAATGTTTGTGATTTTTCACAAAGAATTCAAAGACTTTGCTGTCAACCGTTTTTTTTCGGTTCATTATAATATGAGATTACGGCAACTTTTTTATGATCTAGTTCAATCTCAGCGGCAATCACCTCTGCGTTGAGATGATCGCTTGATATCGTTTTATATTTTAAGTCCTGCCTTATGAGGAGAGCGACTCCGCCACCACGTTGTGTGGGACTGTCTCGTCTAATATATTATGTTGAATCCACTTAGCAAAAATGTCTTACTTGGCTTTAACCATGTTTCGCTGATACCAATTCCATCTACGTTTGTGAAGTAATCGGACATCTGTGAGCTTTTGCAGTTAACGCTTCGAGCGTTCCACTGAATTATTTTCAACTTATCCATAATTGTTCAGTACCTGACGTAATTGTACTAGTTAACTTGTTATGGGTGTGATTTATATTTTATTTATGGCGGCTTCTATTAGCGAGGAAGAGATTTGAGTTCGATATAGCTTGAATGCTGTTTTCCCAACTTCTTTACATATGTCGGAAAGACTGACGTCGAAGTGTTTGTTCATTATATTAAAATTGGACCAGCCATTAGTCTGCACATCGAATGTGGAGAGGTTGAGTTTTCTACGCTGTTGACATTAATAGCTTTGAGTTCTATGTCGGTTTCAACTTTTTTGTAGTGGGGACACCCCCGATAATTGCTTGGGTGTTGCCCGTTACAATTTGGGCATTTCAGTGTTGAAACCTTGCATGACTTTGTTATATGTTTTTCGCCGCATTTCATGCAACGCAACTCTCCTTTGCATCTGTTCGACATATGGCCATATTTCTGGCATTTATGACACTGTGTGGGCTGAGGCAAAACACGATACTCCTCAGTCTCATATTTTTGTCCGTTTATACAAAAAACCTTTGTTAATGAAGTTACGTTTTTTGGTCCTATTGGGGCATTTTACTTTAATTTTCCACGTAGGGTTGCCTGTAGTCTTAGATATTAGTCTGCCCCACGAGTATCCCGACAGGGCTTCATCAATACCCCCCTCATTGATCTTTGTGGGAACCCTTGTGACGACTACGCAAGGGTTTTGCAGCGGTTAATGCTGTGTAACTTGAATGAATGAAAGGTTTTAGCGCGCCGAAGGCGCGCAGGGACGATGTGGGATTTACAAATCCTTTGCGACCCGGTTAACCTTATTTTGTTTTCCTTGGATCACACAGGCCTAGCTTTCCTATTGCCCAAAATGGAGTCTGCGGGGGTTATGCACGCGGTTAGAATACCCGGCAGTTTACGTTTGGGTCTTAGATTGTCAATACTCAATCCCTCAACGCCTTTAAAACTATTAGATAGCGAGCTCTATTCGGTTCCAGTTCGGCGATGGTAGAGGTTTGAGTCCCACCATGGTGGCGAGCCAGAATGTAATGTTGTGCGATGGCAATTTTAAGGGAAGAAGAGAAAAGAAAACCAAACAGCAACGCCGGTTTGGTAGCGGCCCCGGTATATGACCATAGCGGTTACAAGTGGAGAAAGCTCCAATAGTTTAGTTTGAAAAACCGGGAGTCATCCATCAAGCCTTCTGGGAGATAGGATGCCGTATGTGATTTTGAGGTATCTGGTTATCCTTCGGGAATTCCAAATGACCTCCTCCACCCCCCCCCCCCCCAAGAAAAAAAAAAAAACTCTCTCACTGACACACACCCTCAAGCCCTTAAAAGGGCTGTTAAATCTTTATTCAAATGTTTATTTATATCAAATGTACACTCGTTCCCAGCCAGACAAGCTTGTTTCAATCCTTGCCTAGCGTTTGGTGGTTTCTTGTATATGTTGCAGAAAGGTAGGTTGCACCAATTCCTCCTACGCTTTGTCTACCATTTCCATGCGTCTTCTTGATAAGAGTGATGCAAGAAAATTTGAGAATGTTCAGTTAGAAAAGTTATAGGTAGAGAAAAAGATAGGTATCCGCTATTGTATATTGTGCTTGCTGTGTGATTGTTGATATGGATGGGGTAAGGGGTGTGTTTCTTCGGAGTCCACTCCCCACACGCAGAGTTGCGAGGCAATCCTCACAGACTCAATCCTGTGTAACTTGACCACTGAAAGCAGCCTCATATATATTCTTTTCTTGAGGTAAGCAATGTTGTCAAGTATACACTGGCTCTATAACGACAAGTGTTGTCCACACTTACTGGCAATCAACCATTATTTCTTAGAACAGACATTATTCACTATGGGCTAATTGGGGAAGTGACAACAATACAGCGCCATGTACTCAGTTAATTTGATGTTTGAAGTGGGTATGTGTGATAAAACAAGCTGTTAATCCCTTATTGTGCTATAATAAGTAGCAAAAATAGAAACTTAGCAAAAATAAAAACTATTGATACGCGATTAAAAGACCTACAAAACAAAACCCTCTACAGACTCCAAGATAGTGAATTAATGGTTGAGCTGAACGAACACCATCCCTAAACAGAAAAACAAAATAAGTTTCCAGAAAAAAAAAATAATAAAATAAAAATTATACAATATAACTAAATCGCGTGGAGTCAGTGAGGATTGCCTCGCTACTCCTTGGGAACTTTAGGATAGAGTCTGTGAGGACTGCCTCGCAACTCTGCTGAAGCGCGATTGAAATGCGTTTAATAAGATCGAAATAACAAAACCATCCACATACTTCAGGATAGTGAATCAATGGTGAAACTGAACGAACACCGAACCCTAAACATAAAAACAAAATAATCCACAGTAAATTAAAGTTACTGAATAGAATTAAACTGCGTGGAGTCAGTGGGGATTGCCTCGCCACTCATTGAGATCTTTAGGATTGAGTCTGTGAGGATTGCCTCGCAAATCTGCGTGTGGGGAGTGGGCTCCGAAGAAACACACCCCTTACCCCATCCATAGCAACAATCACACAGCAAGCACAATATACAATACCTTTTACCTATCTTTTTCTCTACCTATAACTTTTCTAATTGAACATTCCCAAATTTTCTTGCAACACTCTTATCAAGAAGACGCATGGAAATGGTAGACAAAGCGTAGGAGGAATTGGTGCAACCTACCTTTCTGCAACATATACAAGAAACCACCAAACACTAGGCAAGGATTGAAACAAGCTTGTCTGGCTGGGGACGAGTGTACATTTTATATAAATAAACATTTGAATAAAGATTTAACAGCCCTTTTAAAGGGTTTGGGGGTGTGTGCCAGTGAGAGGGCGTTTTTCTCCCGGTTTTTCAAAACTAAACTGTTGGAGCTTTCTCCACTTCTTTTTGTAACCGCTATGGTCATATACCGGGGCCGCTACCAAACCGGCGTTGCTGTTTGGTTTTCTTCTCTCTTCTTCCCTAAACTTGCCATCGCACAACATTACATTCTGGCTCGCCACCATGGTGGGACTCAAACCTCTACCATCGCCGAACTGGAACCGAATAGAGCCCACTCTCTAATAGTTTTAAAGGCAGTCTAACAGTCTTAATGGCGGTGAGGGATTGAGTATTGACCATCTAACACTCCAACGTAAACTGCCGGGTATTCTAACCGCGTGCATACCCCCCTCAGACTCCATTTTGGGCAATGGGAAAGCTAGGCCTGTGTGATCCAAGTGAAATAAAATAAGATTAACTGGGTCGCAAGGGATTTGTAAATCCCACATCGTCCCTGCGCGCCTTCGGCGCGCTAAAACCTTTCATTCATTCATTATTGTGCTATACCTGCCTTACAGATAGAGCACAATACGGTATTAATCTCAAACACACCCAATACTTCACTGACAAGGTGATAATTAGTTACCAAAGCTATTCTCCCTCAAAATATTAATATACTTTTATTTCAACTATGACCTTAAAATACTAATAAAAATACCCTATGGCACTTCTACTGTTCAGCGCAGATGTCAGATGCCGGTGTATTGCCGCTCTGTGACAAGTGAGAGTACTGGGCGACAGCTTATTTCCTGCTTTGTCACTCTTCACCTCGGCGTAGAATTTACGAAGAAGCTCGCTTAGTTCAGCTGCCGTAACAGTCGAAAGGTCACAAACTTTTCCCCGTTTGTCAAGCCATTTTGTGAATTTCTGTATGCCGAACGCCGGGGATCTCCTTGTATTTATAGACCGCGCATGATTTTCCATCCGCTGTAAAGAGTCTCCATCTATTTCGGATGATTGGGATATTTTAATTGACTTATAATTATAAACTTTCAGATCCGGCTTTTTGACAGTAGTCTGCAAATTGCAACCAAAACAAACAAACCGGAAGTTTCTAAATGACGCCACAGGGCCCGTCACGCTGGCTATTTTTAGCCATAATCGCCCCGGCGGTTATACTTCCTTATCGTCCGCGCGCAAAAAAAAATTATTAATGTGCAGGTAATACACAGTAAATTGATAATAATACGAGTTATCCCCCTTTTTCCGAAAACTGAATGTGGGTCACAACTAAAATTGCAACGGGAATTTGGAACCGAATTAAACTGGAACGTAATATACAGAAACCCGTTTATCTGTGACCCGTTGAACCCCAAATTAAAATATTTTCAGAAAAAATTAATTAGCCGAATTTTAGGATTTAATAAATTTGTCTCCAGATTCGTCACAAACCAATCCCCAACACGTAGTTTTTTGTGAATAGGACCAGGAAATCATATGCCATTTATTTATTACTTGCGATGCAACAAGAATGTTTTGGAAAGAATTCAAGATTTTATGCATGAGCTGGGTTTTAATATCAAGATGTGAAAACGGGAGATCATTTTTGGAACTGAAGACAAGTATAAATAGCATATTGAAAGTAGTGAATACAAAAACGAGTATCCCAATTTAAGCACGTTCAAAATGAGTCTTAAAAAATTCTATTATGTAGAGAAGCACATCTACAGTACGTGGAGAGTGTATTATCACTAAATCATCCGCAGAGTGGAGATTCCACCCGATCAATAATTGCAAATTTGGCACAAAGCATAACCAGCACCAGCAAAGTTTCAGCCAATGGACCTCCGGGTTAAACTCGGAGGTCCATTGGCTGAAACATTGCTTCTGTTTTTTGTCGATATATACACAATTTGAAAGTTATAGCTTGGGTGATAACTCCACTCCGCGGGTGATTTAGTTACAATCAACTCTCCACGCACTATACCTAAAAACAACATAAAAACAGATGGAGATCTAGTTGAGATCGTGTAAGTTGAGTTTCAAAATTAGAACAGACATAGAATATTACGTGCACTGTTATTCAGCCCTGATTGCGATAGACGACACAGTTAGGGTTTAATATATTCCCGGTTTTCTATAGTAACGGGGACGGGAATGAAAATACACTCAGAACCGGGAACTGGGACTTGTCCTGGATAATACCAAGTGCAACTTGGAGAGTAACAAGACGCATTTATTTTCGTGAAAATGAACATTTTAATGGCAATCTGCCATCTCCATACGGAAATGTTCTTGTTTGAAAACCCAAACCCGCTTCCAACTCGACTTTATTTTCAGAATCGCTCGTTTTATCGCCACTTCCTCCTGGCGTCAACCCCCTCTTCATTGCTGTCACCAGACTAGTGACGGCAGTGAAAAAGAAGTTGATGTTGAAGGAGGTGATGAATCGTGAGTGATACTAGTGATTCTGAAAATGAAGACGAGTTTGATTTTTGAAGCAAGTAAAGATATTCTGTTGAAGAGAGGAGTCCCCCGGAATTGATTGAGAATTACAGTAATTTGGTGAAAAGGGTTCTTCAGGAAAAAGGTTTAAACGTGGAAGGGTTGACGAAATCTTACAAAGTTACGATGGGGAAGTTTTTCAGTTTAGAAAATTTCATTTCAAAACACAGACAGCGTCATGTGTGATTCCCGGTTCCGTGCTGTAGATTTCCCGGAAGCGGGAACCCGGGAATTCCCGTTTCCCGTATTAAACCCTACTTTCTGGATGTGAAAAAGGCATATGATAGGGTGTGGAGAGAGGATATGTGGCGAAAGCTTGAGGCCTTGGACCTTGGAGGTGATTTGTAGGAATTCTGAAAGCATTATATAAAGATGGACAAAGTGAACTTACCCTGGGTAACACAACAACAAAACGTGTGCCTATAGAGATAGGCCTAACGCGGTTCCATTGTACATCACGCAGTTCCATTGTACATCAAAGAATTCCCGTTCCCCGTATTAAACCCTAGACACATTGCAAAAAGATCCGCGATGAGAGGAAAACCGCCACTGCCCCGTGAACAGATGGTCAACAGGCGCTGCTGACCTCGCAGGGCATCATGAATTCCATACACACTTCTGCAGCTCTGAATAGGCTTGATGCTTAATTCCACTAGCGCTCCGTATGGTGACGGGCTTGACACACTAGCTTAGATTAGGGGCATTACCCCTAGAGATGTGGCAGGTATGTCGGTTTTGCTGTCACACGGGGTGCGGTTAGGAGTATCTAATTTGTTCTCTTGTTATTGCCTCATATCATTGCAATCTCAAATTTCACAAATTAATTCGCCCACACCACGGCTGAGTCAGCATGTTTAGTATTTCCTCAGCATAACCTGATTGAATTAGTCGGTCTGTGCTTTATTTAAACAGGATAACAAATTACACCAGGGCAGCCATAACCGGGTCTCACGAGAACTAATTTCTACAACCTCACCAATAACAACGCAAACTCTTTTAAAACTCAAAGAACCCATTACTTCCTGTGTTCATCTTGCCATAGCCTGCTCGAACTGAATAGCGCATTTCGGATACCTCTTAATATTATACATATACTTTATCTTACAATCAACATGTATTTTGTCTGTATTAATCCCGCAACTGTTGTGTATCCGACTCCCTGATACAGATGTTTGTATCAGGGGGTCGGATACAAGCACGTTCCTTTCGCGTGAGTTCCATCCTTTTTTAGCTCACCGAAGGGAGCTTGACTTATCACTTGCCGTCCGTCGTCGTCCGTCGTCGTCCATGTTTCCCATCATATGTCAATTCAAACTTGTACAAATAAACTTGCCGCACCCACAGGGGGCACCACAAGGGGCATAACTCTGATAGCACCTATGAATTTCTTTCCAAAATTCAAAAAAAATCTTCTTCTTCAGATCCACTAGGCAGAATTCTTTCCTATTTGGTATACATCATCTCTGGAGGGGGGGGGGGGGGGGGGGGGGGGGGGGGCGGGGGCGGGGGCAGATTCAAGTTTGTTCAAATCAGCCCCTTGGGTTCATATTCGGGCTCACTATAGAAGCCCGAATTTGAACTTGGTGCATTTCAGGCAAATTTCCTAAAAAATCTTCTTCTCCAGATCCAGCAGGCAGAATCTTTTGATGTTTGGTATGGAACATTGTGGGGTGGATCTGATTCAAGTTTGTACAAATCGGCCCCTGGGTTTATATTTGGGCTCAGTATGGAAGCCCAAATTTGAACTTAGTGCATTTCAGGCAAATTTCTTAAAAAAATCTTCTTCTCAAGATGTAGCAGGCAGAATTTTTTGATATTTGGTATGCAACATTGTGGGATGGATCTGATTCAAGTTTGTTCAAATCGGCCCCCTGGATTCACATTTGGGCTCGGTATAGAAGCCTGATTTTGAACTTAGTGCATTTCAGGCAAATTTCTTAAAAAATCTTCTACAGATCCAGCAGGGAGAATCTTTTGATATTTGGTATGCAACATTGTGGGGTGGATCTGATTCAAGTTTGTTCAAATTGGCCCCCTAGATTCATATTTGCGCTCACTATAAAAGCTCAAGTTCGAGCTTAGGGCATTTCAGTCAAATTTCTTTAAAAATCTTCTTCTTCAGATCCAGCAGTTGGAATGTTTTGATATTTGGTATGCAGTATCCTTAGGGGGGGGGGGGGGGGGGGGGGGGGGGGGGTGAGATTCAAATTTGTTCAAGCCATGTCCCTAGGTCCATATTTGGGCTCACTATGGGAGCCCGAATGATAACTTAGTTCAAAATGAGGAATTTTCTTTAAAAATCTTCTTCTTCAGATCTAGCAGTCAGAATGTTTTGATATTTGGTATGCAGCATCCTTAGTGGAGTGAGATTCAAGTTTGTTCAAGCCATGTCCCTAGGTCCATATTTGGGCTCACTGTGGGAGCTTGAATTGTAACTTAGTTCGAAATGAGGAATTTTCTTAAAAATCTTCTTCTTCAGATCCAGCAGTCGGAATGTTTTGATATGTGGTGTGTAGCATCCTTAGGGTGGTGGGATTCAAATTTGTTAAAGCCAAGTCCCTGAGTCCATATTTGGGCTCCCTGTGGGAGCCCGAATTATAACTAAGACAATATGAGGAATTTTTCTTTAAAAATCTTCTTCAGATTTAGCAGTCGAAATGTTTTGATATTTGGCATGCAGCATCCTTAGGGGGTGAGATTCAAGTTTGTTCAAGCCAAGTCCCTGGGACCATATTTGGGCTCACTGTGGAAACCCGAATGATAACTTAGACAATATGAGGAATTTGTCTTTAAAAATCTTCTTCAGATTTAGCAGTCGAAATGTTTTGATATTTGGCATGCAGCATCCCTAGGGGGTGAGATTCAAGTTTGTTCAAGCCAAGTCCCTGGGTTCATATTTGGGCTCGCTGTGGAAGCCCGAATGATAACTTAGTTCAAAATGAGGAATTTTCTTTAAAAATCTTCTTCTTCAGATCCAACAGATGAATGTTTTTGATATTTGGTATGCAGCATCCTCGGAGGGGGGGGGGGGGGGGTAAGATTCAAGTTTGTTCAAATCAGCTCCTTGGGTTCATATTCGGGCTCACTATAGAAGCCCGAATTTGAACTTAGTGCATTTCAGGCAAATTTCCTAAAAAATCTTCTTCTCCAGATCCAGCAGGCAGAATCTTTTGATGTTTGGTATGCAACATTGTGGGGTGGATCTGATTCAAGTTTGTACAAATCGGCCCCTGGGTTTATATTTGGGCTCAGTATAGAAGCCCAAATTTGAACTTAGTGCATTTCAGGCAAATTTCTTAAAAAATCTTCTTCTCAAGATGTAGCAGGCAGAATCTTTTGATATTTGGTATGCAACATTGTGGGATGGATCTGATTCAAGTTTGTTCAAATCGGCCCCCTGGATTCACATTTGGGCTCGGTATAGAAGCCTGAATTTGACATGACCAAATGCATGTCCTGCAATTTGTATCAGATTCTCGGTCGTAATACATTTATCTAACAATCTCGTTACATAAAGCCTGCCCCCCACCCCCATCCCCCAAGTTTAAAGTTTAAATTGGGTTGGAATCGGTACAAATTTTGAATTTCATATTTTAATGCGTAATAACAATGCATACAATGATATATGTGATAGTGCGGTGTTTTCCGGAAATTGAATCTGTCTGATACGAATTCAGAATGAGTCTTCTATATGATACGGAATCGGAACACTTTATTTGATACGTTCCGTTTCTCGTGGTTTTCAGGCCAAAATCTATATAATAATAATAATAATAATAATAATAATAATAATAATAATAATAATAATAACACTTCGGTCGGCCGCTGATTTGTCGCGGTTCTCGTATGAGAAGGCCTTGGTTACCCATGTTCTACCAACTGCCTCCCTATTTCCGCGCTTCTTCTCTCCTCCCAACACTCGGAGACGAACTGCTTGATGACATCCCTTGCCCCATTCTTCCCAATCTCTTCGATTAGTAGATTAACCCTCTCCTTTGAGTCGCCCCCTAACCACATGCCCTTCATTCTCCCATCCCACTTCCCCATTATACTCCCCGTGAATCTTGTTCTTTTAGACTGGTATTTTGGGCATTCTATAAGAAAGTGTTCCAGGGTCTCCACCACGCCGAAGTTACACATCTGGCACTCCTTTTCACTGTTTTTCCCAATTTTTCCCCTCAGCTCCAGGGACCGCGACCTCAACTCGAACAACAGTGACCCCCCAAAGGTGCCATCAAGGTACTCTTCAAAACCAGGCTTCTCTTTATCACGCAGGCCACCCAAAGATCTCTTTGATTTGACCCCCTCTCGCCAATCACGGTTACAATCCTGCATGACCCTTTCTCTGACGATCTTTTTGCCCTGGTTTGCCCCAACGTCAAGGTCCGAGATCTCCAATGAGTAGTTTTCTACTAGCTCCCTCACTTGGACCATCCACCCCGTCTTGATATTTGAGTTGAAAGTTCTCAGGAACATTACTTTACACCATCGACTATCGGGGAGATTTACCAAATAATTAAGATAACCGAGTTTCAATAGGTCTATCCTGTCCTTGATCCTCATCCACCCAAGCTCACCCCGATCGCTTCTAGCGCTGCGGCATTACTCGAGCCTGTTATCCATCGGCCTGCATCGTTCTGCAGAATTTCCAAGCTCTTAACAACTGTGTGGTTTAGAGGTACAACTTCCGTACCGTATGTTATACTTGGCAGACCCACCATTTCCCAAATGGTTTTCCCCACGAAAACCTTATTGAAACTGTTCCTCGCTATAAGTTTCATTTGGTTAAGGATTCGCTTCCCCTTCAGAATCAATTTATTTGTGTGGTTTCGGTAGATGCGTCTTCCTGTGATGTTTATATTTACCCCCCAGGTACTCATAGTCACTAGTCTCTCCTACACTAAGAAGTCTACTGCTACTTTCCGGAATGCAGAACTCCCCCACTCTCCACCTTCGAGTGGGGTCCACTTTGCGGCCCACGGGTATAACGTTGCTTTTGCTTTCATTAAGTTCGAGTCTCCATTTGCTCCCATATTTCCCAACAATTCCCAGCATCTTCGCTAGCCCCTCTTCGCTTTCTGACACTAGCACCATATCGTCTGCAAAAAATAGCCCTGGGATCTTCAAGTACAAACTGCAACCCCTCGTCGCTATGCAGGAGTTCATCTCCTAAACCTTTGATGTACAATGCAAAAAGAATTGGCGAAAGGATACACCCCTGTTTAAGGCCTATCTCCTTAGGCACAGGTTGTGTTGTAATGTTTCCCAGACTAAGTTCACTCTGTACATCTTTATATATTGCTTTCATAATCCCAACAAACTCGCCCCCCCCCCCCCCTCAAGCCCAGAGCCTCCAGCTTGCGCCACATACCCTTCCTTCCATTCCTGTTGACTTTCTTGTCCCCACCCTCTATGCCTTCTTCCTTATCACCTATGTGTCCATTAAAGTCGCCCATCAGAATTATACCGAGCCCCCTGTTTTCTAGTTCGGTGATATTGGACCTTAGTGTTGAGTATATCGAGTCATTCCACTCGGGTTTACTACCCTCCACCGCACAGTACACAATCCCAAGGGAAATACTTTTGTTTCTCAGACTGATCTTTACCCATCCAATTTCTTTTGACACCTCAGCCGAAGTGATGATATCTTCCAGATCTGTGATCAGCGACGGTTTTAAATCCTATTTTTAATGTACATGCCTACCCCTCCCCCTTTTTCTGGCCTTCCGTTCGCCCTACACCTATCCACACACACCCGCTTACTTGGTCTACCCGTTCCTCGTGTCTTACCCACGTCTCTCCTAAGCCCATGACATCAAACTCCTCTGCCTCGATCAATGTAGCAATTTCACTTACTTTCCGGTGGAGACCCTGGATGTTGCTATAACCCACTTTCAGGGTACCGAGGTTCATTGGCTTCCGCCTACTGGGCCCATTGTTTTCTGGCGCTAGTCTTGGTAAACTTGTTCTGTCCCCCTCACTCTAGATTACCCCACCTATGTCTACTCTAGTTATACTTGCCTCTGACCTCCCACACCGCTCCTCTCCAAAAAAGGCTCTGCTACCCGTAGAATTTTATCCTCCAATACCCGTTTCCCCACCCTGCTAAGATGCAGCCCATCACGCCCGTACATGCTCCCATTGCCCCAAAACGTGCCCCAATGGTCGATAAAGGGTATTCCCAGATCAACACAGTAGTCCTCCAACTCTTCATTTAGCGCCAAAATCCTTGAGTTCCGTTCGTCCCCACCTCCAAGGACAGGAAGGACCCCGGATACGACTACCCTTGCATTCCTACTTAGCAGTTTGCCGACTAAGCCTCTATACGACTCCACCAAACTTACTGACCTTCTCTCCCTGATATTGTTGGTCCCCACATGGACCACCACTACCGGTTCCGGTCCTGACCCTGCCACAATGCCATCTACCCGGTCCCTGAGATCCTCCACCTTCGCCCCCGGAAAGCACAAGACTGTTCGATTGGAACTATCAGGACCACAAACTACATTGTCAATCCCACGTACAATGCTGCTCCCCGCTACAACTAATTTTCTTCTTCTGGCCCCAGTTCCTATATCATCTGCACCTCCTCTCGTTTTGCAAGCTCCTGGCCCCCTCTTTCTCTTGACCGCCCTCCTTACCCCGTCTGGCCTATCATCATCAACAACCATCTCACCCCCCCCCCCCACACTTTCCCCCTCACTCTCGTCCCCAGGGGTATCTGAATCTAAAACACTAAACCTGTTTTCTAAACACCGCCTAGCAACCTTGGTAGCCTTACGCCGACTCTGGCTTCCGGACTCGACGCAGTCCTGACCTGACGCCACCTTCCAAATTTTCCTACTAGAACCCCCCTCCTCAGTTACACCCCCACATCAAGCATTATTCCTACAACGTTTCCTGCTTCCCAGTTTCCTCCATGAGTCCGCAACGACCCTCCACCCACCTTCCACCTCACCATTGTAGGTAACCTTCGACGGGGTAACTCCAGATACACCGGCCCTCCCCAACCTCCCTCTCCGCTCTGCAATCTCCCGCTCGAATCCAACACACTTCTCTAACAACTGTAAAATATCCCTGCAACATACCCTACTGCTCTCCATTGGCCGACCACCGCCATACCTCATATTACACTGTCTGCCCGCCTCTGTATCCTCACTCTCCCCCACCTGCATCCCTCGACTCACCTCCCCCAGACCTCCCTTAACACCCGTACTTACCTCCGTCTGAACACCCGTCGTGCACTTACCATTCATGATTACAAGTAATATACAGAATCCAATGACCGAAAACGACAAAAACACCAGGGCAATAAACACACACGAAAACAGGTAACTAAGGTAAACAAACAGCAAAATTGGAAAAATCTATCAACTAAACCTCCTTATTACACCCCACGGTCCTCCCCAAACACACTGCAAAACTAAATATATAAAAACTTCCCTGAAATAAAACTAATATTAAACAAAATACTTATAAACAGTTCCGAGTAGAAAATTTTTCTTCTTCTCTTCGTGAGTAGTATTCATCCAAAAACGCAAAAAATATGATTGTTAGATAAAACCCAAAGGTAATTGAAGAATTCTTTAGTCTTTTTTCCTCTCGGGGGTTTTCCTTTTTCTTGACATATGCTCACTCACTCATCCCACGCCAACCCTATCCCCACGCTAACATGTTTGAAATTTAAAATCCTTGAAAATGCCGTTATATATATATAATAAATTATACCGTGTAATGCAGATGAAATCAGTGAGAATCAATCTCTTTTTAAAATTTCCCGCTTAAGGTACGGAATACAGAATTCGGCACTTCTGTTATGCATTTTTCAGGATGAAAGACTCTGACGCCGAAGGGGATCGAACCACTGCCTTGATGAGAGTACATTTCTGCGGCACCAATCGCCTAGCGAAACTGGACCAGCGTCATAGACCACTCGACTACCGACAAGCCCCCAAAAGGCATGCTAGCAGGTCGAGCGTCCATGGATCTGGCACAGTCCACACGAAATTACTCGGTATCCCCCAGAATTAGTTGTTTACAATGAATTATGCCATGTGATGCAGATGAAATCAGTGAGAATCAATCTCTTTTTCAAATTTCCCTCTCAAGGTACAGAATACAGAATTCGGCACTTCTGTTATACATTTTTTTTAGGATGAAAGACTCTGCGCCGAAGGGGATCGAACCACTGCCTTGATGAGAGTACATTTCTGCGGCACCAATCGCCTAGCGAAACCGGACCAGCGCCATAGACTACTCGACTACCGACAAGCCCCCAAAAAGGAACTCTCCGTGATGGAGACATCGCTGTTGGAGGTGTAGTTGGTGTCGGTGGACTAGGGGACTGGCTTGGAATGAATGACCTGGTCTTTGCAGCTGATAGCGGTGTAGTGGCTACCTTTGGTGGATTTGTTTGTAGATAGCAGTTGCTGAGTAACCGTGTATTAGCCCGTAGTTGTTCGAGACTGTTCTTGTAGATGCCCATGGTGCTTATGTATGGTACTTGTCCCATCAGGAAGTCTCAGTGTCCGTCGTCCCTGAACTTCATTCCCAGGAGATCCTCCAGGGATTCCGCGGTGCTCACCTCCCAATTGGAGTTCTGGTTGGAAGAGGCTGGAGAAGCAAGAGCGGGTTCGGCGACAGATGCAATGTCCGACTCAACCTCCTGCTCCACAAACAGTCCATCCTTCTCCATCTCCTCTCCCGAAGAAGAGTGTGATTGGCTGGAGTTTGGACTGTCGCCTGGCGAAACAGCGTCCTCCAGACCATCCACCGGAGTGGAAGGTACTGAACTGCACTTGGAACGGTCAGGGGTAGCAGACATCGAGTTTTCATCGCCCTGGTTAGCCTCCCTCACTTCCTTTTCCCTCTTCTTCTTTTCCATGAACTCCGTCAGTCGGTGGGCTTCGCGTCGTCTGGAGGAGGGTCCCTTCTTTCTCTTTCTTTTCTTCTTGATCTAAGTGGTTTCTATCTGCTTGCCATCATCCAGCAAGTTCGTGTCACTTGGAGGGTGACCAGTGCGGAAGGACCCCCCGTGTCACTTGGTCAGGGTGACCAGTGCGGAAGGACCCGCAATACCATGATACGATCGTGGTATTGCGTATCATCGACCGAAAATGTACTGGTAAAATTGGACCCGGTAACCAGTAAATATTGGGGAAACAAGCACTTCAATGTGGTGGTTCAAACAGAGTACCGTGATCAAGAGCTTGGAGGAACGCGAATGACGTTCATATTATTTGTTTTGATAGCAGTAGAATTCAGGGGAAGAATTCTTGCCTATAATTTTCTGGGCACAAAGGTTCTTCCCGCCAACATCTTCTGACAACAATTGAAATAGGTACGCATCCCGGACATATATATATCGTCATGAAAATTGACTTTTAACAAAATTATCTCCCTTGAATTATTAGATGAGCGAGGAAGGTGCAATTCTGAAGCACGTTATTGTTGAGGAAACACCTATGGCATCAATAGAAAATAAAGTAAAGTTTCCTTTTGTTATTTTTGATAAACGAAAACACAGATAGCTCTCGGAGCTGTCTGTTTTCGCTTTTTAAAAATAACAAAAGCAAACTTGGTTTTATGGCAAGCCAGAGAAGCAACTACTTCATAGATAATTCGTCATTAAAAATATCTATGAGTATCACGCCTACGAACACTGTGTTAAATGTACTGACACATTTAGGAAATCAAGGTGAGATAACATCCCCGTAAATCTCTTTCACTGACGAAAATTGTGAGGCATACTTTAAATGGCGATCTCTATGAATACGGTTGTCGGATGTAATCGTTATGTCAGGTGAAAGGTTAATCCTAAGGGATGCTACAACAGTAACATAAAGAAGCACATGTCACTTTCCTAGCTTTTTCTTTCTATTAGTTTCTCACTTCTCGTGGATCCAATAACTGTGTTTGATTTTAGTCTTGTTCCTGTCTTCTCGCTGATTGCCTCTCGAGTTCTCTTTATCTTCGTTATCGTTACATTAATCAATCCTTCACTGCGCACCCTTCCATTATCGTCTACAGATGCTTTCTGATTGCATCCGGTCTCAATTGTGGAGTGTTCGAATTTCTTCTTTGTTGGCAGTATTAGAAACCACTCCCATTAAAAATGCAGGTTTTTTCTTTGTGTATGTGCACCAGAGAAAATTCCGTTCCGATTCCACAAAATGTGACGGAAGTTGGACTTGAGGTTTTAATCCTTTAAAAACGTAACGGCCAAAACTGGCCAGCGTTATTCATAAAAATCACCATTCAATTTTCATTATTTTTTCATTTTTTATCTCAAAACAAAGCTTGGAACGATTATGACCCCTCATTGGAACGAGCCCGTTGAGTTCGTTCCAATGAGGGGTCATAAGCTATGTTTTTGACGCAAAAAATGAAAAGATTTAGTTATTCGAGAATTTTATTTGTAAGTGTCGTCTGCCTTTCGTATTAGGTAAAGGGTTAACATACGGTACCAAGACTTGCAACCAATTACCTGTACTGTTATTATACGTTAACAAAAATATTTTTGTAATGACAAACCTTTTTGTTTCTTGTAAAAAACTTTCTGCACAACTACTGTAAAATTATACGTTAACAAAAGTAGTTTTGGCAATGACAAACCTTTTTCTTCATTTAGGAGCAAAACCTAGGAAAATATTTGGTTTAGCGTCATCACGTTAACCCTTTGATACGTTTGTACGTCTTCTGATGTTCGAAATCAAACAGCGCGTTGATACTTTGTGGTCATTTGTTTTGTTATTATTTTTCGATTCTTTTAAAGTTTTTACCTCAATTCCTATTTTCTCCCGAATGGTGCTCAGTGACAACTGTTGAGCCAAATGTTATCGCAGCTTAAAATACCAATATAATCCTGCTGTCGATGCGTGTCAACTGGTTGAGTGCTAGAAGCCACTATCAGGGCATTCAAAAAATGAGGATACCAGAGCAAAAGCCAACACTTTCCTTGCTTATATTTCAAATTCAGTCAAACACCAATAATATTTTGTTTATATAAATTTGTTTTATTATAAATTATTGGAGAGTGCATGTGGGGGGCTCTCCAATAATTTGTAATAAAACAAGTTTTGAATAACAAATTCAGGCCACCAAAAATAATTTAGCCCTCAACCAGATAATCACTAATGTGAAAAATATCTTATTTGTACTTTCCGACGTTTGACGTCGCATTTTGAAAAACGTTGAAAAAGAACTGAATTCCCAGTGACGTTTGAACGTCAGGATAATTAAAGTCTCAAAGGGTTAAAAGACAAATCAGAAAGCGGCCCAATAACCAAAGAAGTAGACATTAGCCTGGTGTATTTAACCCCTTACCTAACACGACAAAAAGCCAGAAGTGACGAAAAAATTTTAGAAATGCTGACAATCTTTTTCGCCTCCAAAACAATGACTTTGGCCCTTTCATTGGAACAAGCTCGTTGCATTGAGGGGCCACATGTTATGTTTTAGGAGCAAAACTTGAAAAATTATCAAATGGCAATGTCCGTTCGTCTGTCTGTCACATTCACTACCTTTTATGGTAGAATGTGTGGCCCAAGACAAATGAATTCCATTGCCAAAGTATCCTTAAGAGGTAATCCCTTTGTCCTTATGTGGTAGGAGGTTGGGTTTGCAACAAAAGAAAACCCATATAAGTGCCAAATTTAAGACGTCCGTCCGTACGTACGTCCGTCCGTCCATCCGTCCGTCCCCATCTGTGGACACAAGTTTGTCCGGAGCGTTTCTCTGTCATTTATGAGTCCAAAGGTTTTAAAGTTGGCACATAAATTTCCCACCATCAGATGATGGGAACCTGTGAACCTGCGATTTTGAGATTATTAGGACATGTTGTAGAGTTATTGCTTGCCCTGCTGAACCTGTTGAATTTGTCGGCCATGAACATACGTTTGTCGAAGCATTTTTTTTAAACTTGGCACTTAAGTTAACCATCATGGGTTAACCAATAGTCTTTCTATGTCTATATTTAAGAAGGGACTTATTAACCCTTTACCCAACGTAACGACCAAAACCGGCCAGCGCTATTCTCAAAAATCGGCAATTAATTTTCATTATTTTTTTCATTTTTTGTCTCAAAAACATAGGTTATGACCCCTCATTGGAACGAGCTCGTCGAGCTCGTTCCAAAGAGGGGCCATAACCTATGTTTTTGAGACAAAAAATAAAAAAAATTAGTTATTCAAGAATATTTTTTGCAAGTGTCGTCTGCTTTTCATGTTAGGTAAAGGGTTAACCCCATGAACACTGGTGGTATCTCCCATGTTAGTTTAATGAAAGCAGTTGGAAGAGGAGTCCATATTCATTATTTGAGGGTAGACTAATTAATAATTTCAACGGGCGGCCTTGGGGCTGTATGTCGAAAATATTGATTGGTCTATCCCACACATTCACTGAGCAGCCATCATACTTAATGAAATTATGATGTATCGTGTTCCTGTGTCGGAAAAGGGACTCTCGGTTTCAAAGACATGTTTTCTTCCCAAGCCTTCATAAAAGAGTTAAATACGCTTTGTTCTAAAAAACTGAAGTTGTTCCATCGAAAATGAGCACCCCAGGACTTAAAATGTTCCAATAGGACTAAAATCCCCCTCCTCTGATTGGACGAGAGCTCGCTTAGTATATTCTATGTTTACCGCTCAAGTGGTAAATGTTACAGTCTGACGTCACAACGCGAAATATTTGAAATGACGTCGCCCCTTTCGTAACTGCTTCATCAACGGAGTGACTAGCAAGCCGCTTCATTTTTATACGCCCGTTTTGAAAAAAACGGGTCGTATTATGGTATACCGCTGTCCGTCTGTCTGTCCGGTCATATGTCGTACGATAACTCAAGAACGCTTTGAGAGATTTTCGTGATTTTTGGGTAGGTGGTGTATATCGATGGAGGGAAGCTCCCTTTCGTTTAGTGTCGCCGTTCGATTAGTCATTCCAGAGTTATGGGACTTTATTACTTAGAAAATTGTTGATTTTTTACACGTCGTACGATAACTCGAGAACGCTTTGAGAGATTTTCGTGATTTTTGGGTAGGTGGTTTATGTTGATGGAAGGAAGCTCCCTTGCGGTTGGTGTCACCGCTCGATTAGTCATTCCAGAGTTATGGGACTTTATTTTTCACATGTCGAACAATAACTTGAAAATGCTTAGAGCAATTTTCATGATTTTTTGGTTGCAAGTATATGTTGATAGAAGGAATCTCCCTTTCGATTTGTGTCGCTGTCCGATTTGTCATTCCAGAGTTATGGGACTTTATTCATCAAAATATAGGCAATTTTCCACATGTTGGACTTTGAGCAATTTTCATGATTTTTTGGTGGCAAGTATATGTAACCTGACAAGTACACATATATACTCATATTGTGTGGTTCCCTCTTGTAATTAATAACGGGAGTATCATGCACTCATGGCGCAGCTGTTTGTTCTGGATGTTTCACGTGTGCAGCAGACGGTGTTCCGGATGACGTATTGTGTAAATTACAAACTGATTTATGATTTGAACTAAGATGGAATGAGTTTATCTGGTTTATTGATTATTTATCCAGTGCCGTCGTTGTTACACTAGAGGTTTATATACTAAACCCGTGATCGTTAAAAGTTGCCTTGAACAAGGCAACTTTTAACGATCACAAGTTTACTAAATAAGCCTCTCGTGTTTCACAATGTAGGTTTTGGGCTATGGGTTGTGTCTCTTGGAACATATACGTTATTGTGATGAATTGACGGTAACATGGTCTGAGGTTTGCGGTTCGGGGCGTATGTTCAACCGAGACGCTTCGCGTCTCGTTTAAACATAAGCCCCAAGCCGCAAACCTCAGACCACGTTAAAGTCAACTCATCACAATAACTTATAGTTTTGATAAGAGTTGGATCCCGGATGATGGATATAATCATTGGAGATGAATCAGGTACAGGATAGAGTATTGGGGGACTAATATTTTACTTTCTTTACCGGATATTAATCTTTACCGGATATTAATCTTTACCGGATATTAATTTAGCCCAAACGTTTAATCATTGCATTTTAATTTTAATTCTGATGGGGATTAATCCAAGTTCTCCATAAAGAAAATTATCCGTTCGTCCGTCTGGCCGTAGACATAATTTTGTCCGGAGATTTTCTCAGACGTTTATGGACCAATCTTCTCGAAATTTGGTATGAATGTTCATGAACCCATGCACCTGCGATTATAGTTCTTGTCGGATTATTTTTGCCAGAATTATGCCCCTTTTCGATTTGAAAAAGCAGGCCTAGAATTTTGTCCGGAGATTTTCTCTGATGTTTATGGATCGATTCCTTTGAAACTTGGTATGGATGTTTACTACCATGGGAATCTGTGCATCCGTGATTGTAGTTTCGATCGGACTTTTTTGCCAGATTTATGCCCCTTTCGTCTCAGAATATCTTAATTTTGTCTGGAAATTTTCTCAGATGTTTATGGGTCTTTTCCTTTGAAACTTGGTATGGATGTGCACTACCATTGCATCCTGTGCACCTGCTATTATAGTTGCAATTATAGTTGTGATTATAGTTTCGATCGGACTTTTTTGTCAGAGTATGCCCCTTTTCGTCTTAGAATGCCCGAATTGCCTAGAATTTTGTCCGGAGATTTTCTCAGATGTTTATGGGTCGATTTCTTTGAAACTTTGTATAGATGTTCACTACCATCGGAACATGTGCACCTGCGATTATAGTTTTGATCGGTCTTTTTCCCCAGAGTTATGCCCCTTTTCATCTTAGAATCCCTGAATTTTGTCCGGAGATTTTCTCAGATGTTTAGGGGTCGTTTCCATTGAAACTTGGTATGGGTGTTCATTACCATGGGAACCAGTGCCCCTGCGATTATAGGTTCAGTTAGACTTGTTTGCCCAGAGTTGTACCCCTTTTCGTCTTAGAAGAATCATAGCGGCAGGGGCAGCAGGGGGTGTGGACAGGCCCATCTGGGACAGTTACACCTCTTGTGAAGTTTTAAAATGAATTTTAAAAACCATAATTCGAGTTTTTCGATATTTTTATACCCCCGCTTCGAAGAAGTGGGGGCTATATAGGAATCGCCCTGTACGTCCGTACGTCCGTCCGTCCGTCCGTCCGTACGTCCGTCCGTACGTCTTTCCGGACATGAAATTCTTGTGTGCGCAACTCCTCCTACATTTATCAATCAATTTGGACAAAACTTTTCAGACATCATCACTACTAAGTGAACATGCGCATATTCCAAGATTTTTGATCTGCGACAATTTTAACCAGGTTTTCTCCCTTTGACTTAGATTTATTGTGTCTTTCCATCCGAACAAATTCTTGTGTGCGCAACTCCTCCTACATTAATGAACCGATTTTGATGAAACCTTTCAAACATCATCTCTACTAAGTGAACATGTGCATATTCCAAACTTTTTAATCTGCGACAATTTTAACCAGGTTATCTCTCTTGAACTTTGATTTAATATGGGTTTCTGCATGAAATTCTTGTGTGCGCAACTCCTCCTACATTTATCAATCAATTTGGACGAAAGTTTACAGACATCATCACTACTAAGTGAACATGCGCATATTCCAAAATTTTTGAGCTGTGGCAATTTTAACTAGGTTATCTCCCTTTAACTTAGATTTATTATGGGTTTCTACATGAAATTCTTGTGCGTGCAACTCCTCCTACATTTATCAATCAATTTGGACAAAACTTTTCAGACATCATCACTACTAAGTGAACATGCGCATATTCCAAGATTTTTGATCTGCGACAATTTTAACCAGGTTATCTCCCTTTGACTTAGATTTAATATGTCTTCCCGTTCGAACAAATTCTTGTATGCGCAACTCCTCCTACATTAATGAACCGATTTTGATGAAACCTTTCAAACATCATCTCTACTAAGCGAACATGTGCATATTCCAAACTTTTTGATCTGCGACAATTTTAACCAGGTTATCTCTCTTGAACTTTGATTTAATATGGGTTTCTGCATGAAATTCTTGTGTGCGCAACTCCTCCTACATTTATCAATCAATTTGGACAAAAGTTTACAGACATCATCACTACTAAGTAAACATGCGCATATTCCAAATTTTTTGAGCTGTGGCAATTTTAACTAGGTTATCTCCCTTTAACTTAGATTTATTATGGGTTTCTACATGAAATTCTTGTGCGTGCAACTCCTCGTACATTTATCAATCAATTTTGACGAAACCTTTCAAACATTATCACAACTAAGTGAACATACGCATATTCCCAAATTTTTGATCTGCGACAATTTTAACCAGGTTATCTCCCTTTAACTTGGATTTATTATGGGTTTTCAAATGGGATTCTTGTGTGTGCAACTCCTCCTACATTAATGAACCGATTTTGAATACATGTTGCACATTTTAAATGTGTTTTTCCAAATGTAAACCATATATGTGTGGGCTCTTTAAGTATTCAGTGCTGTTCTGTGGAAGGCCACATGCAAATACAAATTTCAACAACAAAAAATGATCTTTATGTATACATTTCCTTATGGCCTTCGCCTACATGATCAGAAGTGCATTCCTCTAAAAACCCAAAGCGGGGGTATTAATCACCTTCAGTGATAGTTCTAGTTCCCGTTTTCATGGCCCAAACTTCACATCCGTTAGTTAGAATTGGGATTACTGACTTTTCATATATTTTTAAAACAATATCGGTTGTGAATTGAATTCTGCGCGCCTTATTTATAATTGAGTACATGGCTTTTTATGCTTCTGCACAACAGTAATTTTTTTCTTCGGTTGTAAATCTTCTTCGGAAAAATCAATAATTGCACAATAAAGGGTTTTTGTCTTCCGTTTTAATATTTCCCTGATTTCCTGCAGAGAGAATATATGATCAATTGTAGAGTAATTCCTGCGAAACCCTGCTTGTACTTCACTTAACATGCTATTGTCATTGAGAAAATTATATATTAGTTCACTTAAAATGCTGGTGAATAATTTAGAGATGTTACTTAAAACCCTTTACCCAACGAATCGCCCGCATCCGCCCGCGTAATATGCAAATTCAGCAGTTGAAAAAATAGTATTTTTCAAAAATTTTTAACAAAACCATATCATGTGACCCCTCGTCGGAACGAGCTCGTCGAGCTCGTTCCAACGAGGGGTCTCATGATATGGTTTTGTTGAAATTTTTTGAAAAAATTGAAAAAATGATATTTAAAATAATAAATTTTGATATCGTCTGCGTTGGGTAAAGGGTTAAAAGTGCTATTTGTGGTTGCCAGTCACGTTACCCTCTGTAATAACGGCGATTCTCTGTCAGAGGCGGACTGGCCGTATGGTCCACCGGGAAAATTCTTGATGGGCCCCTCTATTGTGTTCCCCTTGGGCACCCAAAATGGATGCAGCCCAACACCTGTTGGTTCGTGAAATTTCGTGAAAATGATCAAAAGGCGAAATGGATCGGATTGCATAGACTGCCGGTAAGTTATGATGTTAAAATGGAAAGCATAGCAGTGTCAGACATAGAGCGGGAGGGGGGGGGGGGGGGGGCTTGGACCCATCGATCAGACCATAGTTCGACCCAATGGGAGAAAATTTTTATTCCTCAAGCTAACAGAACTGAAGAATGCTGTTTACATGCATCTGAGCGAGGAAATGAAGATTAAAAGGGTGGTATATCGAAATGTCTCTTATGTGGACTGCCATTGGACATTTCGATATACCAGCAGTCTTGGCTGCCATTGATCGCTCAGGTGAAAGGAAATAGCGTTCCTTTAATTTCAAAAATCAAAATTATCTCTGATTGGGTCGAAGTATGGTGTTCCCGACATGTCCTCCATTTTTCGCGAATTATCTATGAATATGATACAAAATGCCATCGAAATGTCCTCCATGTGGACTGCTATTGATCGCTCAGATGCAGGGAAGTCACTTTCGTCCAGCTCGCAAAATCAAAACTTTCTCTTGGGGCCCACTTGAAGCATTCCTCGGTAACTTTTCTTGGCCCAGTCCACCCCTGTTCTCTGTCCATACTTTCTTGCACCAAATTTTGAACCCAGCTAATAAATTTAAATTATCTGTTATCAGAGTGAAAGTTTGTTAAGAATGGAAAGAAGTCCGAATTAAATTGAAAATGTTTTTTTGTAGTTTTGTTGACACGGAGTCACATGAGTCGTATATAGACGTCATAACAATTTTTTTATACGCCCGTTTGAAGAAAACGGTCGTATTGTGTAATCAGTCCGTCCGTCGTCCTTTAATATTTTTAGTTTCCGACCGATAACTGCAGTTTGGATTATTTGAGCTCAACCAAAGTTGGTATGTGTATTACTCAGCTCGTAATACAGGCCAGGTTCGAATCTAGGTTATATCCAATTATATGAGTTACGGCCCTTTTTCGACTTAGTATTTGACTGTCTTTTAACATGTTTGGTTTCCGACCGATAACTCCAGTTAGGATTATTTGATCTCAACCAAAGTTGGTATGTGTATTACCCAGCTAGTAATACAGGCCAAGTTCGATTATGGGTTCCGTCCAATTATTTTTAAATGAGTTACTGCACTTTTTCAACTTAGAATTATACCGGTTATTAACATTTTTTTGTTTCCGACCGATAACTCCAGTTTGGATCATTTAATCTCAATCAATGTTGGTACAATTCAAAATGACTAACTGGAGTAGTAGGAGAGCGATGAATCGTCCCCCATTACCCGGAGCTTTGTCGGTGCAACTAGTGTTAAATTCCCATAGGAACCGGAGCCATTGCAGGTGGAACTTTTGCCGGTGCAAAATGTCGGCACCATACATCTGGATCCGACAAGTGGTGTACCTACAGCATATATAGTATACTATGGTATGTATAGTGATATAACTAAACATAGGGCTCTGTTTATATAGTATGGGTTTGTGATGGAAAATTAATGGTGAAGATGGATTTTCTTGAAAGTTTTTCCCGCGAAACGGTTGACGTTGCTATTGACGTCGTGACGTCATGATACCCACCCGACGTCATAGAGGTGCTGACCACTGTTATTGTCCACTATACAATCTGACATAACGTTGTCCGGATCAGGGGGGCGGGGAGTCTCCCCGTGGGATAGCCACATTGGCCGCTTCTTTCCATCCCCCAAAGTGAAAAATATATTCAACACAGAATAGTTGAAGGCACCTAAGTAAAGTGGTCAGTAATCGACCTTCGAGTCTGAAAAGATGAGAATGTTGAGAAACCAGAAAGGATGAAACTCCGGCAATTCATAACTGACAATTTTCGTCATTGGAAGAGTTTTACGGGAAAGTTAGCTCCCTTTAATTCGTTGAAGCTGCCTGAAAATGTCACACTAAGAATATGGGAATTTCATATAAAGATTGAAATCAATTTCGAAATGTTAGGGAATATGTATATCATTGATGTACCCATCATTTCACAAACTTCTGTCATTTTCCTACAAAGCAGTATAAAAATACAGAAGCTGGCCTTTTAATTTTTTTCCAAATCCATTTGAACATTTCACTATTATTCTCTGTTGAAATCGTTTTCTCCATTTTCTATATTCTATGACTTTTTATCCCTCCATCATATCAACAGTGTGCGTGTAACGACATATAATACAGACACTAACCTTTTCCATCAATATAAAAGGGAGGTTACATTTGCTAATTTTGTCCCCGGAAAGAATAAAAACTTGCAAATTACAAGGGCTGAAACGGTTGGCTCATTTTCACAACCGACTAACCGAGAGCTATAACCGGTTATGATTCCGGTTATTCGTAGCCATTATTTCACCGAATCTGGGATCAAAACGATAAGAATTGGAAAGCAGCCCCCCGTGGGAACCCTGGGAAGTGAAGCAGTGCTTGTTTACTGTGGTAAACAAGCTCTGTTTCACTGGTAAAATAGGACCCAGTCACTAATGCTTGGGGTGCGAGTCCTCTAAAATAGGCAAAATGGGGTATAAACGATTGACTGACCTTGACTTTATCTCCATGTTGTGGTCATGACTAGCCATTGTGCAGAAGTATGTGACCTTAAACAACAATAAATAAATAAATAAATTGGAAAGCAGTATTCTCAGAAACTATTCCATAGTGTGTATACAGACGAACGTTGTCGAGTACTCGACAACGTTCGTTTGTATACATACTACGGAATAGTTTCTGTGGTTACTCAGTGCTCACGGAAATTGCCGATCATTAACGAAGTCTCGAAACCAAAGTCGATTATTTCTCAATATATACAACGCGGCTTCGAGGTGTAATCTATCGCAAAGGAGAACCGGCAGATTTACTACGTTTTAACCGTGGAATGACGATCACTATCGATATTTCGGATAACCGGTTGAAGTTTTTTTTCAAATCGGTTAGGTAGGTAACCGGTTTCAAACCGGTTATCCGGTTAACCATTTCAGTACTATAATGAGTGAAATTACTGTAAAACACATTTGCTAGACAAAGAGCCAAAGTGAACATTTGTTGTTGGTCGATATGATGACAAATATTCTTAATGACGGTTTATCTCTTAACTAGATGCTTCTAACTGGCTTGCGATAAACAGCCAAACTTCCCTCTGTTACTTCTTTTAATAAACGAAAACAACAGACAGCTCTGAGAGCTGTCTGTTGTTTTCGTTTATTATAAGTAACAAAAGGAAACTGCCTCATCTAATAATTTCAAGGGAGTTAATTTTAAGAAAAGTCGATTTTAATTTCGAGATAGGCCAAGGACGGATGTTGTTGTGGTTACCTGGGGCGCATGCTTCTTGAACTGAATTATTGTGGATAATTCTTTCTTTAACTGTCCGAAGACATTCTACCATTTCTTTTAAAGTTTCTGGAGTATTCATTTAATGCCTATTTAAAGGACGGGAATGGTTGCAAGCGAAAGAGTTGAACGAAAAGGGGTTTCTCCACAAATTATGGCCGTGGCAACTTTCTATGCGTGGATCACGGGTAATTTCCACCGGAAGTGAAGCTCAGATAATTATCAGCCTAGTGTCTAATAACGGTAGCGCTCGCCAAAAAAAAATTAAAAATGACTGCCTTCGGGACATCGCCGTAGTACTGTCATGGGAGGAAACGACAGTTAATTGCCGGAAAGCACTCTCCAGTGGAGAGTTATAAGGTAATAACCGATACAAATAGTAATATGTCTGGGACTCCTAAAATGCTGTGGAATGTCTCTTTCTTGGACTAAACCTTCCGGCAACCACTAGCGTTCTCCTGCGGATTACAGTTGTTTATTCGCGAAACACCATACACCGTCACGCTTCAAGTCAACTGTTACCAATGGGGATTTATTTATTGGTTTTTAAGGTCACTTACTTATGCACAATGGCTAATCGTGACCGTGACAGTTTTACGGGTGGAGGAAGCCGGAGCATCCGAAGAGAACCATCGAGCATCGACGAGTAACTGTCAGCTCCTCAACATTCAAGCTCCGATCAAGCAGGGTTACAGCGGTTGAAGACATGTGCACCATCGACGTGCAGTACACCTTAGTACACGGCGACATCGTGCCCCCATGAAGGCATCCGGGATAAAGTGCCGTGCCCAATGACACAATGCGGGTCGCCCCGGACTGGGATCGAACTCGGGACCTCTAGCGTAGAAGTCCAACAGTCTATCACTGAGCCACCGCGCTCGCTACCAATGGGGATGAACGAATATGCGTTGGCTCTGAGAGGAAGAGCGTCCGAAAAGGCGTGCGTTACTTGCATCTCGTTACTCAGTGGTTCGTAAATGGAATTAGAAGATAAGATATGTATAGGCCAGTATTTGTAAAAACGATTAATATTTACACGTCCCGAATCAAGCATTTAAGCATTTCTACAAATTATCCCAATTAATAAGATACAACTTAACCCTTTACCCAACGAATCGCCCGCATTCGTCCGCGTAATATGCAAATTCAGCAGCTGAAAAAATATTATTTTTCGAAAAATTTCAACAAAACCATATCATGCGACCCCTCTTTGGAACGAGCTCGTCGAGCTCGTTCCAAAGAGGGGTCACATGATATGGTTTTGTTGAAAAATTTTGAAAAAATTTAAAAAATGATATTTAAAATAATAAATTTTGAAATCGTCTGCGTTAGGTAAACGGTTAAATCCTCTGATCGATCCATCATAATTCCCGAAAATATAATCTACAATAAATTCGCTTCCCAAACTCGCATTCGTACAGAAATATGGAAACCAAAATTAATGCCATAAAACTACTGTGTTCTTAACAATTTATTCATTGACTCCAGTGACTCATATGTCTACATATCCACGATTACCATGTTATTAGTCTGTGTGAAACATACAGACTATTGTTTTTGTACGGTTTCTTTTTCTTTTTTTTTTTCTTCTTCTTCTTCTTCTTCTTATTCTCCTGTCTTCTGTCTTCCATGCACTTCCTTGTCCTCACGATAACTCGAAAACGAATCTTTCTATCTCGCTGATTTTTGGCATACTGGTAGACAGTCAAAAGTTCTCGGCCACCTATGTTTTTCTGGTCGCTAGAGCCATTGAGTATGGCCCAGTCGGCCACAGGGTTTTCACAGCCTCCAATGTCCTGATACAGTAAATTCTCCCCAAGCAATACTATGCTATATTATTCACACTGGAGACAATGTAAACATCAGTGGAGTCAGCTGTCAAAAAAATGAAATGTAATCTTGTTTTGATAATGGGATGTAAGTTCCTGGAAGTAAGTTGAGAGAAACCCTTTGCTTTGCAGGGAAATAAATTATAAATTATTCTGTTCAATGCTTTTAACCCTCTCAAGACTTCAGTGTGGATTGCACATATTTTATTTCAGACAGAATAAAGTTAACTCTTTCCATAAAACTTCATTGAATAATTGTTGAAACCTATCACAAAACTGCCAGAATGCCGGTAACAATGCAACACTGACATGATCGACTGTACTGTTAACTGTGTTAGTGCTATGACTGTTTAAAACTGATTTATTAGAGGAGTTCTATAGTCTTTCACTGTGCTCTGCTCGGTCTCACCGAGAGTTCAGAAAACCTTGGTGCCAAAGTGCCATTAAGAGAATGTCTCTGATTTGTGCCGTTTCATCCCTCCGGAGTGCAAAAGTGGGTACTGTCAGCTGAGAAACTTAATGTTTTTCGCTTTATTTTCTGTAACATTTAATTCTATGTGGAATGGGACACCTTTTCAGTGTGCCTTCCAAAGTAAGGGATTCTCTTAACCCTTTAGCCAACATAACGGCGAAAACTGGTCAACATTATTCACTGAAATGTCTATTCAGTTTTAATTACTTTTTCATTTTTGTTTGAAAAACATAGCTTTTGACCCTCATTGGAATGAACTAATTTTTTAAAGGATTATTTATTTATTGGTGTTTAATGTCACATATTTCTGCACAGTGGCTAATCATGGTCACGACAGTTTTTCGGGCTGAGGAAGCCGGAGTACCCGGCACCGGACAGCAACGAGCAACTGTCAGATCCCCCACATACTAACTCCACACAAGCAGGGTTAGCACTGGTTGAAGACAGGTGCACCATCGATGTGTAGTACGTTTTAGTACACAGCGCCACCATGCACCCACGTGGGCAATGGGGTGAAGTGTCTTGCCCAAGGGCAGAGTGAGGACCTCTGGCCTTGCAGCCTGCACCTCAGCCAACTGAGCCACTGCGCCCCGATTTAAAGGATTAAAATTGAGTATTTAAAGGGAGTATTTTAACCCTCTGAAGATCTTAATATGGGGGCATTATTCAGAAAGACTGGGAAATGAATTTCATTACACCTTGAAGCATTTCTAAAGTTTATGAATGTATTTCATCACTCAAATTAGTGGGCAGAGCCAAAAATGTCCATTTCAGATTCGTGTATCAAACCCTTTGAATGCTGGTCGCATATGTGCCGTTTCTGGTTTCTTATAAAAATGCTCTGATTCCTGTATGAATATCTGTAAATACTGCTAACGAAAACCCATTTCTGATTTGTTAAAAAATATTTTTCTCCAGAAAATAAGCCTTCATGAATTCTCTTTCTATACAGTTTATTCCTGATGCTTTAACTCTTTTCACACAGACTTGAATTTACTGGTGGCAGTAAATTCTGTTTCTCTTGTGTGGAATTGCGTTTATTACTAAAACTCGTTGTTTAGTTTATGAATCCTTCCTTAACTATTACGTGCTTCGGGTTCTTCACAGTGTATATATCGCTGCATGGTGTATTCAACTCCTCGCTACTGACAGTGTAATCGAACTGTAATAAACAAACTAACTATGTCATCTAAACGTTATCACTATACAATACTATGGAAGTGTATTAGAGTCACATGAGAAACTTTTTTTATCTCCTACGTTAAGGGATAATATCTCTTACTATGTCCTACGTAACAGATAGTATCCCTTTTGTGAGAGTTTGTATGTCATGCGGAGGAGTTAGTACATCTTAGTAGGAGTTAGGATGTCCTATGCAGGCGTTAGTGTGTCTTACGTAACGTCGGAGTTAGTATGTCTTACGTAGGAGTTAGTATCTCGTAAGAGATACTAACTCCTACGTAACACATACTATCTCCTTCATACTAACTCATACGTCGGACATACTAACTCCCACGTAAGATATACTAACTAATACGTACGACATACTAACTCGTACGTAAGAGATATTATATCTTACGCAGGAGACAAAAAAAATTCTCACGTGACACTAATATGCTTCCATACAATACAGCTACTATAATATTCTAAATGCTCGGCACGAATCTTCCAGGTTCCTTACAGTCCATATGACTTTAATCAGAATTCTTGTTGCCCAATGGCTCTATAGCGCCGACACCACCAAAATACAACATACTATTTTGGTTCCAGTTTTTTATCGCGATCTTTCCTCTTTCCCATGTTTCTTATTAAATAAAAGTGACACACCTTATACAGGAATCAGTTTTCATTTTTTCGTTTGGCTTAATCTTATCTTTACTAATGTGCTTTTTTGCAACAAATGTATCAAGGCTTGTCTCGACAAGATGGCCAGACAGTTGGGTGAACAACTTCCAGTTATGAAGCTTTGTCAACACAACGTTTCTCATCAGGTCGATGAACAAACTAGGCTTTCTTGACTAAATTTCGCAGATCAATGGATTATCACGTATCTAGAAATATTTCAATGAACTCGAATTTACAGCTATTATTAAAAAGATTACCAGAGCGATTTCTTCGTATCAGAAGATCGGACGGGTGAGCTTTGCAAAACATGAACTGGTCATACATTGTAGACAAAAAGTATTGGGAAAATTATCCCGCACTAGGCTTTCGGTAATCACCGTGACGTCTAATGATGTGAAAGGTGTTGTTTGTGACTTTTACAAACTCTCACGTCATCAAGCTTTCACGTCATTAAACGTCACCGATGGGAGGACTTACACTCGTAGATTAACTTAACGCCACATTGAAGAGGTAAGGGGGTGGGAAGCAGATGGAGCTGCGAGGTATTGGCTGATGGTTCAGAAATCCAGTTTCATAGTGATCAGTGGCAGGGTCAGGGACGTGGCGGCAGAGGGTGCGGTGGGGGGGAGGCACCCCCCAATCCTGGCCAAAATGTCCTATAGTTGGAAATTCGGAGGGCAAGTCATGAGTAGTTGGATATCCCATCTATCTGGATTTTAGAGCTGCTTTGGCGATGCTGATGTCTCCTTTACTTCCCAAAATTCCAACTCGGTTCCAAATCGGCGAAAATTCTGTTATTATTTACAACTGCAGTGTGCGCAATAGCGAGATTCATAAGTATGCATGATGTCAATCGGTACGAGATTTCTACAGTACATTTACTTTTCGTAATTAAAAAAAATTCCTCGAAATGCACTTCAAGAAAATCACATCATGTAAAATCGTTATCCTGAGTTAATTCCATCATTCCCAGTTACAAAATTATAAAACATCGAAAACTGATCATTGCTGCATAAGATCTGATTTATTGTTAGGACAGTGTGAAGTGTTCAAAGTTCTGAGCTTGAGCATTTGTTGAGCACGTATTCAATTCCCAGAATAATACCAAATAATAGTAACCTGATAATTCTATCATAAATGTGTTGGCATTTTAGTTACTAGAATCAATTTTATGCCCCCTTTCATGGCTTTGTTTTCAAAATGTTTCTCGGTAGTGAATTTCCAACTACGGGGAGGGACCGGAAGGAACTTCTCCCGGTCCCTCCCCATAGTTGGAAATTCACTACCCTACACCCCCCCCCCCCCAAGTCGGAAACCTCTAGCCACGTCCCTAGGCAGGGTCACTTAGGCATGTAGGATGATCTGTTATGGGGAAAAGCCTACGTTGTTAAACTGCTAAACCGGTAATTTATGCATGATGTTGTGTATTGTGGAGTGTCCTTTCCTAAAACGAAAGTGGTAGCTACATTCTGAAATCACTTGGGTTTAAAATTAACCCCAATTGGGTTCATATTTACTCAACCCAGTTGATTTCGGTTGATTTTTAACTTTAACTGAACTGATTTTAGAGTGTATGTACTGTGTCGGCTCGTCCTACAACTCGAATAGAAACCACTTGCCAAAAATATTTTTCTTTCAGAAACATAAGTTTATGACCCCTGGTTGGAACGATCTCAACGAGCTCGTTTCAAACTGGGAGTCATAAGCCATGTTTTCGATTTTGTTTATATTTTTTTTTATCAAGTGACGTCGTTTAATAGTTTTACTTTTAGGTCATTGGGCAAGGCACTTAATCCCGGTTGCCCACGTGGGACAATGGTGTCGTTAAACTCAAATAAATAAGTAAATAAATAAATAAATAAATAAATAAACACGATGTCGTTAAACTCAAATAAATAAATAAATATATAAATAATATATAATGTATAAATATTCGTTTTAGGAGAAGGCTTTAGCAATGTTTCCCGTACACTCTAAAATCAGTTGGGTTAAAAAACAACCCAAATCGACTGGGTTGAGTGAATATGAACCCAATTGGGTTCATATTCACTCAACCCAGTCGATTTGGGTTGTTTTTTAACCCAACTGATTTTAGAGTGTAATATCAAATATTGTGTCAGATCAGTATCAAAGGAGTTCGATGGTAAATCGCACACTCAGATACGGAGATGATTCCAATTAGCGTGGAGACTGTGACAACTGATGTTTAAGAGGGGAGTAATTTGGGGCTGATAGCGTGGATGGAGTGTTTGAATTTTTCTGATGTCAAGTCCGTACAGATCGGTCTATCCAAAGGTGAAAGGAGTACCGACATGATCATAACTGATATTAGTTTCGGCTTCATTAAAGTGAAATGTCAAGTTCTGTTTTATTATCACACTGAAGCTCATCAAGTTGTAATTATATTAGCCATAATCAATAATATCTGTTGAAGAAATAATACTGAACTTGGTGCAGAAATGTACAAAAATAGCCCCTTTCTCACGAGACGGGCGGTATTGATATTTTGGGTTCGGTATCGATTTCGGTATTCTTAGTGGTATATCACGATATCGGTTCCGTATTCGGTATTTGACTTGACATATTTGTTGATTGAACCAAAGAGGAGTTCACACCAGCAAAATTCCGAATAAGTTCTTCATCTTGTATTATTCTACCAAAGCAGCACAAATGCAACTGCCAGTGAGCTCATCACTGGCATTCTTTTGCCAACATAAATCATACTTCCAGTAATTTTGTGACACGTTCCAAACACACCTTAACCCTCAAAGGTCCATTTCAGGCTTTTGCGAACTCAGAACATATAGAGAGTAATCACTCGACTGGACTGGTTATGTGAAATAATTCATGAGAGATGAGGGACGTTGTACAAACACGAGTGCGCGAATGCGTACGAGTGTTTTACAATATAGTCCCTCGCCTCGAATGAATTATTTCACGTAAGGAGTCCAGTCAAGCGATTACTCTGTTTATTACTTTTCATTATTAACGATAATTATATTATTTAACCCTTTATCTAACGTAACGGCCAGCGCTATTCTCAAAAATCGCCAATTAATTTTCATTATTTTTTCATTTTTTGTCTCTAAAACATAGGTTATGACCCCTCGTTCCAATGAGGGGTCATAACCTATGTTTTTGAGATAAAAAATGAAAATAATAGTTATTCAAGATTTTTTTTTTTTTTTTTTGCAAGTGTCGTCTGCTTTTCATGTTAGGTAAAGGGGTTAAAAAAACAAAACAAAACAAAAAAACAATGAAGTCCCCATTACACCCATGGCAAAGCGTCTTCGTTTGCGCGCACGGATACATGACCCAATTGTTGATTGCATAATTCACTTGTGAAGTTGTCGTTTATAATCAAACCCGGAAATCCCAGTAAATCACACTTTGGAAAGTAATAAATACCATTAACATGCCATCATTAGGAGATCCTGCTAACAATAGATAACTCATGTCAGCAGTGATTTCCAGTCAAGTTTCCTATTAAAAGGTCATATCCGAGGTCATTGAATAGGTCATATCCGAGGTCATTGAAATCCTCGGCCAAATGGCTACTTTGAGCTATGGTTTTATTTTGTGGTGGTGTTCATTTTGGTAAATAATTCTCATTAATGGTGATATGGCCAAACTAATCTGTTGATGGTCTTGATTCAAACTGTGTGCTGTCAAATGCATTTCAGTTAGGGGTCAAGGTCACACAGGAGTGTTCAATGACTAATCCAGACCTGTTTGGGAACTGACAATTTGAAGGTTACAAATGAGACAATTTTTGTGTAAATTTGCTTTGAGAAAGCCTGAAAGAAAAAAAATGAAGAACAAACCCATATGTTTTTTATTTGTCAGAATGATCATCTTATGCTGTAAAATCCCCATTGGAGGAATGAGGAATTCCTATAACACAGGTTTATCACTATCGATGGACAAAAATTGGAAATTTATCCCCAAAATGAGAAAATTTTGATCATTTTATGCCATTCAGCTGAGTGTATTAGAGTGATATTTTAAGATTTTTATTGTGTGCAGTTGTCTCCAGAAAAGGATATTTTCAGAGCTTTCAGAAACTGTATACATTGTGAGTATTGTGAATAGGGGAGGTAATTTAAATGCGAAATATCCTCAGCCATGTTAATGAGAAGCCATGCATCACTAAAGGCCGGTTTTCCAGCCCAAGAACATGATACGTCATACTTTCATTAAGTAGAGTGGCTGCAATGCAAATGTGTGGGATAGACAATCAATATTTTCAACGTGCAGCCCCAAGGCTGCACGTTGAAAATATTAATTGCTCTACCCCTAAATAATGAATATGGACTCTTCCAATGGCTGTCATTGAACTAACATGGGTAATACTACCAGGGTTCAATGGGTTAATTTTATTACGGCTGATTTTCAATGTAACAGTTTAGTTACATAGATCATTCGCGGGTTTCACTGCTCCGTGAACCCTGTCAAAATTGCGCGCAACTTTTTGCGGTTCATTGTAAATTGATGTGCGTTAGAGTACCTTGAGCTGTTTTCCAGGGCCATTGAGAGGGGGCGCAGAGGGTACATAGTACCCGGGCCCGGGAGTCAAAAAGAGGCCCAAAGGGAGTCGGGAATTTCCTGAGATCTTAGATCGTTTGTTGTGACTGGTGTTCCATCCATCCAAAACCTTCTATTCTTCTTCTGCGTTGTCGTCTCTACCCAGTTCATGTGTCTCAAATGCCGAAAATTAATAGAGTGCCCCCCCCCCCCCCTCTAATCTTCTATATCCTTTTGGCCTTTAAGATCATGGCATGGAACCGTAGTGGATAAAAACAGGGTTGCCAATTGAAGAAGGAGAGGGGACCCGAATGAAACTTTGTATCCCCTGATAAAATTCCTTTCAGAGGTCTCGCTGTTTTCCCAGCCGAAAACCTGTACATCTGATAACATGCTTTCAAAAACGACGTCACTGTGATGTAATCCTTTTACTGCCACGCCCACTTTAGCCACATATGGAGAACCTCTATGTGCGCATGCCTGCGGGAAGTTTAATGAAATTTATGACACACTTGAAACTCTACCATCTAATTAATTGTTGGAAAGGGCTCTCTGAGCCCTTTCCAACAATTAATCAGATGGTAGTTTTGATCCGTGCATACCAGAACGTACATAAAATCAACATAAAATAGATGACAATAGCCGTTTTCGGCAGCTTAAGTGTTAAATACGACTTCATTACGAAGAAATCTTATAGCACGTGCTAATTCTGTCACCTTCATGTACAAAGTTGGATAGAATCTTCAAACTACGACTACTACCAAGCAGATGTGCTCATACTCGTAAATGTTTTAAAGTGCTATATAAGTAAGGGAAATCTATTTGCTATGAAATTCCCAAGTCTTGAAATCCATAAATTTCCAATAAAAAAACACGAATAATACATCAAAATGAAGGTTGTGGTATATAGAAGATAAAAAATATATACGTTCAACTCACACACTTAATAGACGGTATCAGTAGTCCCTGAAAATTTGCTGCCGCATTCCTACCAGAACTGGCAATAAAGTAATATTTCATGAGAACAAATCGGTAGCAGACTTTCAGGAACCGTGGATGCCTGCTATCAACTACGTGAGCTGCACACATAAGTTTTTTTGTACACTGCTACCTGCTACCTCCATTTTGGTGTATAATTTGTGTATATTTTTATTTTGGAACTTATGGACTTTAGGACTTGGGAATTTCATAGTACATTTTTTTCCTTTACTTTCATAGCACGTTAACTTCAACGGTTTCAAATATTACTCTGAATTCCAATATTCTTGAATTCGAATGTGTGTGGAATTCCTTCTAGGTTTATTTATTACTTTCCAAAGTGTGATTTACTGGGATTTCCGGGTTTGATTATAAACGATAACTTCACAAGTGAATTATGCAATCAACAATTGCGTCATGTATCCGTGCGAGCAAACGAAGACGCTTTGCCGTCGGTGTTATGGGGACTTCATTGTTTTTTGTTTTTTTTAACCCTTTACCTAACATGAAAAGCAGACGACACTTGCCAAACAAATTCTTGAATAACCATTATTTTCATTTTTTTTTTTTTTTTGTCTCAAAAACATAGCTTATGACTCCTTATTGGAACGAGCTTGTTCCAGTGAGGGGTCATAACATATGTTTTAGAGACAAAAAATGAAAAAAATAATGAAAATTAATTGGCGAGTTTTGAGAATAGCGCTGGCAGTTTTTGCCGTTACGTTAGGTAAAGGGTTAAATAATATAATTATCGTTAATAATGAAAAGTAATAAACAGAATAATCGCTTGACTGAACTGGTTACGTCAAAGAATTCATTCGAGGCAGGGGACTATATTGTAAAACACTCGTGCGCATTCGCGCACTCGTGTTTGTACAACGTCCCTCACCTCTCACGAATTATTTCACGTAACCAGTCCAATCATGCGATTACTCTCTATTTAATAATTCTACAGAAATGCCGCAATGAGAATCATAACCAGAATCAGATATGCTGCTCATAACAGTTTAGATTCTGTACTTTTTTGGTCGAGTTGCAATCGAGATCTATGGCTTGGCGACGGTCGATGTGCGTCCTCGCCCGGGCGTTCTCACACTGTTAGCGCATTAATTTGAACAAACTTTCTCCGATTTAACTAATGTTTGCCATACAGGTCTTTGACAACAATATCTCAAGCGAGTTCGAAAAACTGCCCCGGCTCAATTATTCATTGCAGAGTTATGGGCCTTGATTAAATCATTTTTTACGAATTCTGAACTTGTTAGCTTGAATGAAACTTTATTTTGCAGCATACACAAATACAACTGGCGTTATACCTTGAAGAAATGTTGCAGATTTGACAACCGGGATATGATTGATAACTGGGTTATGGACCTGCAACACTCTCCGATTGCCACCACAGCTCGACACCTGCATCTCCAATGGGCATCCTTTGTTTAAAAATTAGATTAGCTTTGCTTTCCCGGGTTAAGACCAGGAATCGGATCAGTGCTGATCCACTGAGGTAATTAAGTTCTGCTTTGCTGTTACATGAGAACCTAGTCTGGTGTGGGAGTCCCGAATAGTGAAGAACATGCAATGTTATAAATGCTTCACAAAAGTTGACTTTATTCCCGTGTTGCGGTCGCGATAATGACACAGGGGCAGAAATAAATTTTGGCTCCTGCGAAGTTTCGAAAATCGATTTGATTCGAAATCTCCCCGATGATTCGTCGATTCGAGTCGGGTTGATTAGGAAATTATCGAATTGTCTAGATGTTCGCATAATTCTGTACCAAAAGGCTCATCTTGAACTCTTCTTCTGTCACCAGGTCTCCTGTTGACAGGAGGCCTGATGATAGAATGGGAGGTCAACCACGTCCCTCCTCGGAAATTTCTTTGATTCCGATTGGAATATTTCGTTTTTTTTGATTGATGATTTAACAAACACAGACAAGTCCCCGTTGCATAAATATACTTGAGTGGAGACTGACAATATTTATTTATTTATTTATTTATTTATTTATTTATTTATTTATTTATTTATTTATTTATTTATTTATTTATTTATTTATGTATTTATTTATTTATTTAACATCGGTTGAAGACAAGTGCACCATCGACGTGCAGTACGCCTTAGTATACAACGACAACGTGCCCCCCCCCCCCCCCCCACATCTCCCACGTGGGCAATCGGGATTGGGTGTCTTGCCCAAGGACACAACGCAGTTACGCCTGGCTGGGATCGAACTGTGGACATTTCGGTTTGAAGTTCAATGCTGCAATCACTGAGCCACCATGCTTCCTTACCCTCGCACAAAAGGAATGCCTATGGCAGTTGTAGGTGCTGCAATATTTATTGGTTGAAAAGCGATGAGATTAGATTTGTTCTTCTACGCCTGATTCGATCTCGGGTTTCGGTTCGATCCGAAAATTGAGATTCGTAGATCTCCAATAACTCCAAAACAAACGAAATTTCCTCCTTTATACGCCCACAAAACGAAGTTTTAGGGGGAGCGGGGTATATAGGAGTCAACTTGTTCGTCGGTCTGTCGTCGTCGTCGTCGTCGGTCCGTTGCACATGTAAACTTGTGGAGCGAACCTCGTCCACAGTTTTAGCCGCATTTTCATGAAAATTCTCAAGAATGATCAACATGATGAGGAGCAGTGCGTGGCATAATTTTTTTCCCGATCGGAGTCAAGATTGCCGACTGGAGGCCATATTGGATTTTTTTTATGTAAACTTGTGCAGCGAACTACTTCCACAGTTTTAGCTGCATTTTCATGAAACTTCACAAAAATGATCAACATGATGAGGCGAAGTGCGTGACATAATTTGTTTCCTGCTCGGTTTCAAGATAGCCGACTGGTAGAAAAATTGAATGCTCCTTTTCAATCACCCAAACTAGGCGGTATTCCACGGTGGGGTACTAGGCGGTATGCCACGGTAGGGGTATAGCGGGCGACAGACCATCTCTAGTTCATATTTATTACAAAATTTCCCCAACCCCAACCCGAAATATTAAACGTATAACATTTTATTTATACTTCATGGCACTGGAATAGTTTTAAAAAATTTATGAGGAAGCGCTTGTAAGAAGAGTATGAATAAAATTGTGACCGCTTAACATCAGAATGCCGTTAGCTTCGATCGTTTGTATTAAATTTGCAATAATATATGCAAATATATGTCGTATCGCAATACTTGTTAACAAACGGATCTTTTAAATCTTTCATTTTCATAAATATTGTTTACTCAACAGTGAGAGAACATCACGAATAGAATAGTTTTCGAGTTACACTTTCCTTCAAGTAGAAGTTTAACAAAAAACTCTCAGCATCGGCGAACGGGGTGTTGGGGACCGCCCACATTTTTCCTGGAAAATGTCAGTCTTTCTATATATTCATTCCCAAATCCGAAAGCGCGGTTGCTCACTGGCTACGTAATTCGGCGGAAAGGTTCACGTTTCGATCCCCAAGGCGTAACTGCGTCGTGTCCTTGGGCAAGGCGCTTAATTCCGATTGCCCAAGTGGGGACACGGAGGCGCCGTGTACTAAGGCGTACTGCACGTCGCTTGTCTTCAAAGCAATGCTAACCCTGCTTGTGAGGAGTTAGTACGTCGGGGAGTCTGACAGCTGCTCGTCGCTGCTCGGTGGTTTTCTACGGGTACTCTGATTTCCTCCACTTGTACACCTGCCCGACACCAGGTGAACCTGGATGTCGAAAGTGCCGTTAAACCCAAATAAATGACCAAAATACCTAAAACTTTAGGTCATTTTGCGGTGCCTTCACTTCAAAAAGTACCAGGGTGCTCCAGTTGGCATTTTGTTACCAACCCCTCCCCTCCTCTGGAGATGTCACTGGACCTTTACTGAAGTGAGATATATAATCTTAAACCAGCACGAGGTGAAATGAATTGGCAGCAGAAAACTATTGTGTCCCCACCCCACCGACTACTTTATTTGACCAGTCCACGCCCATGGTACCTTGGTTAACTTTTTGTTACTCGCTGACATATCTAGGCATTTATCATGTTAATATAACCATTGTAATATTCTTATAATAGCTCCTTTTGGCTTTTTTCATGGAAACGTCGTTAACGATTTATATGTCATCCGTCTGTCCCTTCGTATAATCTTGAATCTGTTCGCCCGTCTGTCCGTCCATCGTCAAAAATTTGTTTGTGGGGTCGTAATGTTTTTGTTTCTGACAAAAATTCAACCATGGGTTTTTTTGGTTGGATGTTTTGTCTCGAATCGCATTTAGGTCAGCGTTCATAAAGTTATGGTCCCACAAAGATGTTAAAGATCAAGCAGTTGTACTCGCATGTCAAGATAATTAATTTTATTATACGCTAAACGATAGATTAGCGAAGAAATTGCGGAAAGATAGAAATCGTACCCCCACCTGGGAAGATATAGAAATTTTCACTTTCACGGTATCAATCAAAACGACGGCTTTCGGAGCATCACTTCCAAGATGAATACGAGTCAAATTATCACTGGAAATGATCAATTTGTTCTAAAGACGCATAAGGAAAAGAAAATGTAGTGTTTTTGAGTGGATACCGATCATTTCCAGCAACAATTCAACACATTTTCTCCTTGAATTGATGTATGAAACCCTCCAGTCCAAACATGGCCTGAAAGTCCGTCATATAAGTTTTTGATTTGGTACGTCCTTTCAAAGGACGTACCAAACCAAAAACGTATATTACGGACTTTCAGACCATGTTTGGACTAGAAACCTGCCAGCTGAATCAGATTGCACGACTCTGTCTGTATCGATCAAATCACTTCCGCGTTTCAATGATTTAATGCGCTGTTTAATTTCAAGCATCAGTTTAAGGTTGAAACAAGTGGAATTATCAGATTATTATAGAAAGCGTATAATAAAAAGAAAATCTAGAGTTTTTGAGTGGATACCAAAAATTATCTCACTTGTGACTGAGATAAAAGGCTATTTTCGCTCGCGCAAGCGCTCGGGAAAAATAAACATTTGTCTCGATCACTCATGAGAGAATTTTCGGTATTCACTCAAAAACACTAGATATCCTCTATTTATGAGGTGAATTTCACAGATATGTGCATCAAAAGAAGACGGTGTCTAGCTTTCTGCATGTAGAACCGCACTCATTGGGTCAAGGGTCATAGGTCAGGGGTTAAAATATAGCTTGCCCTTTGCTGTGCGTAATATTACTACAAGTGATGTGGCATGTAGCGTATCACATTAAGGGAGGTAACCCCAATATTAAGGTAACTGAAAGGAGTCCAGGTGTTACTGTGTTTGTTTGTCGAAATGATAACTTGTATGACTTCAAACTCGACTGATATAACGCCGATCTCGGCCGATGCGAACCAAACTAGAATTGTCCTTCTTGATGCGTTACTGGGCGCAACCAGTTTGTATGGAAATCGTTCACCGTTATTCGTCGACCGCAGACATGAAAACTAGCGTTACACGGCATGATCGAGCAGTTGGAAGCTTAGTTTTTGTATTGTGAGGAATTAATTATGGTAGTAAGTAAGGATTAGGTGAGTGAAGAGAAGTAAGAAGAGAGTTGTATAGGATATTCAACTTAAAACAGTGGCGGCGCCAGCATTTCAATTTAGGGGGAGGGGGCCTAAGTAAGATATAGGGAGATCCAAAGTCGACATGCCGAAGGCATCTCCCGAACTCCGCAGGCCTGAGCTAGAGGAGGATAGGGGAGGGAGTAGTTCCGCGATCTGAACGTAGATCGCTGAACTAGAGAGAAGAGTGTCCTCCTCCCGTTGGGGGGAGGTGTCTGGGGGATCTCCCCATGAAAATGTTCCATATCTGGACGCCTTGGGGCGATATCTGAGCATTTCTACAACTTCTACAACACCTAACATGATGTGTAGTGTTGTGTGTCATTTGCTGATGGGAAATGGGATGGGAAAACCACGGTCAGATAGTAATTTGAAGTTAGATTTTGGGGACATATCTAGGCATTTATCATGTTAATATAGCCATTGTAATATTCTTGTAATAGCTTCTTGTAGCTTTTTTCATGGAAACGTCGTTAACGATTTATATGTCATACGTCTGTCTCTTCGTATAATCTTGAATCTGTTCGCCCGTCTGTCCTTCCATCGTCAAAAATTTGTTTGTGGGGTCGTAATGTTTTTGTTTCTGACAAAAATTCAACCATGGATTTTTTTGGTAGGATGTTTTGTCTCGAATCGCATTTAGGTCAGCGTTCATAAAGTTATGGTCCCACAAAGGTGTTAAAGATCAAGCAGTTGTACTCGCATGTCAAGATAATTAATTTTATTATACGCTAAACGATAGATTAGCGAAGAAATTGCGGAAAGATAGAAATCGTATCCCCCTACTGTGAAGATATAGAAATTTTCACTTTCACGGTATCAATCAAAACGACGGCTTTCAAAGCATCACTTCTAAGATGAATACGAGTCAAATTATCACTGGAAATGATCAATTTGTTCTAAAGACGCATAAGGAAAAGAAAATCTGGTGTTTTTGAGTGGATACCGGTCATTTCCAGCAATAATTCAACACATATTCACCTTGAATTGATGTATGAAACCCTCCAGTCCAAAAATGGCCTGAAAGTCCGTCATATAAGTTTCAAAGTACGTACCAAACCAAAAACGTATATTACGGACTTTCAGACTATGTTTGGACTAGAAACCTGCCAGATGAATCAGATTGCCCGACTCTGTCTGTTCCCATTATCGATCAAATCACTTCCGCGTATCAATGATTTAATGCGCTGTTTAATTTCAAGCATCAATTTAAGGTTGAAACGAGTGAAATTATCAGATTATTATAGAAAGCGTATAATAAAAAGAAAATCTAGTGTTTTTGAGTGGATACCAAAAATTATCTCACTTGTGACTGAGATAGATGGCTATTTTCGCTCGTGCAAGCGCTCGCGAAAAATAAACATTTGTCTCGATCACTCATGAGAGAATTTTCGGTATTCACTCAAAAACACTAGATATCCTCTATTTATGAGTTGAATTTCACAGATATGTGCATCAAAAGAAGACGGTGTCTAGCTTTCTGCATGTAGAACCGCACTCATTGGGTCAAGGGTCAGAGGTCAGGGGTTAAAAAATAACTTCCCCATCACTCTGCGTAATATAACTACAAGTAATGTGGCATGTAGCGCATCGCATTAAGGGAGGAAACTCCAATATTAAGGTAACTGAAAGGAGTCCAGGTGTTACTGTGTTTGTTTGTCGAATGATAACTTGTATGACTTCAAACTCGGTTGATGTAACGCCGATCTTAGCCGATGCGAACCAAACTAGAGCTGTCCTTGATGCGTTACTGGGCGCAACCAGTTTGTATGGAAATCGTTCACCGTTATTCGTCGACCGCAGACAGGGAAATTAGCGTTACACGGCATGATAGAGCAGTTCGAGGCTTAGTTTTTGTCTTGTGAGGAATTAATTATGACAGTATGTAAGGATTAGGTGAGTGAAGAGAAGTAAGAAGAGAGTTGTATAGGATATTCAACGTAAAACAGTGGCAGCCCCAGCATTTCAATTTAGGGGGCATAAGTAAGATATGGGGGGAATCCAAGGTCGACATGCTGAAGGCATCTCCCGAACTCCGCAGGCCTCAACTAGAGGAGGATAGGGGAGGAGGTAGTTCCGCGATCTGAACGTAGATCGCTGAACTAGAAAGAAGGAAGAATGTCCTCCTCCCGTTTGGGGGAGGGGAGGGGTATGGGGGATCTCCCCATGAAATTTTTTCTTTTCATATCTGAAAGCCTTGGGCGGTGTCTGAGCATTTCTACAACTTCTACAACACCTAACATGATGTGTATTGTCTGCCATTTGCGGGTGGGAAAACCACGGTCAGATAGTAATTTGAAGTTTGATTTTGGGGGCCCGAAGGAAAAGTGGGCGCTGTCACTGGCGTATAATAGGAAACAGAGTCGAAAAAGTAGATTCGTCGAAGTGGGGCGAGATATAGTTCAGCTATTCGATCGTCGCGGCTTCCCCAGTGGTGATGCCGAGACGTTCGAATAGCTGAAATCGGAGAAGAGAAAAGTTCGGACTTTGTGAAAAGAATGAAAAACAATAACACTGTCAGAAAACTGTAACAGATCTGAGAACATTTTGTAATTATTAGTTTTGGTTTAATAAATAAAGAGTTTATTACTTCACTAGTTTCATATCGGCCTAGATATCATCCTTCTGTAAATTCACATCAGTCTTAGACTTTGGGTCGCAGCTTGATATGAAATTACCTCGGGTCGATATCTCGGCTGATATAAAACTAACCAAGTGTTAACCTCTAATTATGGCCCCACCCCCTTGCGAATGTAGTTGAAAGGGGTATATAGGAATCTGTCCTGTATTGCGAATAAAGTTGGAATGTCTGTCCTCAAGGTCAAGGTCACAAACTTAGTTAAACTTCACATACTCATATCCATAAATGCACTGTCATGTCCAGCTCGGAACTTTTTAAAGCCTTGAAAGTTATAAATGAGGCTTGGTATTATTGTTGCCCTCACCAAGAGGGTGTGTTTCGAAAAAGGTTGGACTATCTGTCTATATGGTCAAGATCACAGACTTAATTCAACTTTACATACCCCACATCCAAATGTGTGTCATGTCTTGCTCAGAACAGTGCATGTAGTGTTGTTAATAAAATTTTCGGCAATTTCCGGTTTTAATAACAGTTTCGAGTGATCTTCCATCTCTTGCCTTCTGAGCAATATCGATCCGAGACGATACATATAAGAATACGCATTATTCGTGTATCATGTCATGGGGACAAGTGGGTGTGGGGCGTGTCCTTTGTCCCCCCTCCCCCACTCTGTTTTAGTGAGATATGCCGAAACTTGTCTACGGAAATAATCGAAGCTTATTCTCGTGATCTTGTTTGGTTTCGAGAAACTCTCGTTTTTTTTATAAACTCAACACCTTTCACGGCCCCGCTTTTTGGACCGTGGGAGCTTCCGCAGACGGATCATCAAAGTCGCAACCTCTCCTTCCTCTTCCTCTAACTGCTCTGTAATTATGTTCATCGCTGCTTCAATATTCTCGATTCACTTGTTTCCTGTTTTACTTGGACATTTTTCACAATCGAACCGAATCGAAACAAGCCCTGGATCATTAACGGGGGAAGAAATGACAGCCATGAATTCTTGAGGCGCATCATGAGTACGGATGTTTATTTGTTAAATAGCGGATGAATTCTCCTGTTGTCTCTTTGGTCTGATTCAGGATTTCCAACCGATTTTCTTGAGCAACGTTATTTTGTGTATTACATCTATCAAAGAGATCACTGACCGCCTCATATTCGTCACGTGACTTGATTGATCTTTTACGTGAGGTCTGACAAATTTGTGTGACAATCATTGCTCGGGGAGTAATCAATTATTCTGTCTTGCTGTCTGGTTAGGTGTCATCTGTGGATGACAATGATATGACAGTACTAAATTTTTGAATTAGAGTTATCTGTCTTGAAAATCGACAGCCGGAAACGATGCGGTCTCCGAAATTAACTCTTAGAAGTCGGGAGTCGAGTTTTGTTGCCTGTGATGTAATACTGCAGGTAATGTGGCTGTGGCGGTTCGGCTATCTTTGGGCTGAGGGAGAATTAAACACTGGGCAGGTGCTTCTAGTCAAGTGTCGTCTGCCTGAATAGGCAGACGGCACTTGACTAGAAGCACCTGCTCTCTGTAAGTTTGTCCGCGTATGTCATGTTCAATAAATTCATTCTGATTCCCCGGCTTCTAAGAGTTAAGTACCCTTGAAAAAACATATTATATTTTTAAAAAAACTGTTGAAGCATTGTACTAATTAATATCTTGCACCATTGCTCAATAATCTAGAGAGAAAAGAGGGTGATGTGATGAATTTTGAGGCCTAAATGTACAGTAGATGTTTGGTTTGTATTTGTTGTGAATTACCAGAAAAAAAATTGTGCACTTGACCAAAATAAAATGTGCAAAATATGGCACGACTCAGCGGTGGGCTCTAACCTGCCGGCGCCTGGACGCCTAACGACCACCAACTGCAATAGAACTTTCGCGGAAAACAGCGAAACTCATCCCTCAATAGATATGGGAAGATAGATCGATCCAACGCAAGATATAGAGAGGTCTAGGTGCCACTCGCAACCACCGGCGTACCCCGAAGATTGCGCGTGATACTTGATCCTGACCACGTTATGTAAAAATACTCTCTTCGTAATTTGGAGCAGTACCGAAGTGTGTTCTGTGTCGGAAATAGTGCTTAACGGGAACGAATGGATCAAATCAATATCTGAGCCCGCCGTCCGCCCAACCATCTCAAACTGGTCACTGCCGCATAAATCTTTTCTTTGGTGATATTTCGTTCCACTTGAAGACAGCCCAGTATAAGCCTCTGACTTGTTGCTGAATCCATTTCCATGTTTGTTACTTTTTTTGTCAATTTATGCTTGTTACTGTTGAATTTAGTCGTACTTTGGAAATAAATATTGTTTAAACTAAATAAAATGTGCACGTGAGCTGTATTATCCTTTCTGTCAATTCTCTTTCTTATTTGCTTTATGATACACTGTTTTAGGACCGAAAAGATGTTTTGAGGGTTGTACTTGACGATGTGAGATTCGAATGCCCAAATTGAAATGATGCGATCGTATTTTTTCACACGAACGTTATTGTTGTCGTCTGTGGGGAAAGAGTTAGTAGTAGAAAGTAATTAGTTGAAACAATATTTACTGAAACATTACATTTGCTGTATACCAAGTGGAATACTTGTACAACACTCAATATTATACATACAAGTATCTGGGAATTTCATTGGTTCAAATCTTACCTCCTACAGGTATCTGGGAATTTCATTGGTTCAAAGACGCCACATGCAGACTGCATATAAAACCATATTGCCTCCCCTTTGTTCATTGATTATTCAAAATGGCGGCAGCCGATAAACACTTCATGTTGAAAGATTGAGTGTTGGAAGCCCATATTTGGTCTGAAGTGCAGGTTAGGCAACTTAAAAGGCTTCATATTCTGTGGATGTGTGCCATGTTACCTTCGACATGAAACTGTTTGGTATGTATGAATTTGCCTTGTTACAATTTATGGAGAGTGCCTGTAGGCACTCTCCCATAAATTGTAACAAGGCAAAGACAAATGTGGGCGGGTGGTTTTTATTTCATTTTTGTAATTTTTTCGTTGGCATCGAAAGTTCATGTTCTTATTTTGTTTAATGTTTCGGGCCTCAAAATCTACAGAATTGCATGGATGGTATGGTGGTGTATTTCGTCCCTTGCGTGCAAGAAGACTTTGCAATGATAAAGCATTGCAAAGCCTTATTGCACTCAAGGGACAAATTTATCAATTTTATTAACTTGGGTGGAGGGCCCAAGATACAGATTTTTAATTTTTTTAGACCTTATCCAATGACGTTTATTACTCCTTTCTCATGAATCGACGATTAAGTAGCATTGCAAAGCCTTGTTGCCCTCAAGGGACAAATTTATCAGGTTTATTAACTTAGATAAAATATCAGACATAAACCATTTAATTCATATTTTTTTTAAGTTTGCATCGGTTATAAAAAGATAGAATGGGCAGCCAAAAGGACCGCGTGGGCGGGAAGGGTGGCGGGGTGCTTTTTTAGGTCTGATTAAGAGACTATATATGAAATTTAATAATTTTCTCCGTATATCACTAGTTCATTGTGAGATGAGCCCGGAGACCTCGTGCGATCCTTTCTCTACTATTATCTCCAAATAGCTGACATAACACAATTTTCATCGCGTTCTTACAAGAGACCTCGTGGACTCTTTTCTGTGTTGTTGATCTGCTAATGACCGAAATAACACAATTTTCGTCGCGACTTTTATTGGTTCATCTGCAATTTAAGGGATTCCAATTCCTCTACAATCACTATAGTATATAATGCAAACATTATTGACCAGGGTAAAAGGCAATTCTCTGCTATTATACTCAAGAAATTGTGATGCTGCAATAAATCATATTATTGAAATATTTAAAGCAGTTTTTATTGGATCCATGTAATCTGATCTCGTGATGTCTCGACCGAGGGAAGCACATTGCTTTTTTTTATGTCTCCGTACAAATTCTCTATCGCTTAATCTATCGATTAAATACTTTCATTTTCGTTAAATCAATTTCAAATCTTAAAATCACGCGCGCTAAATGCAAATTGCTCTGAATCTTCTCATTTCCTCTCCCAAATGTCTGAACATTCCAGAACATTAATGATATTCATTTAATGTCTCTCGGCAGTTTGGAAATCTGTTGGGTTTCCTGCTGTGCCGCACAATCGAAACGAGCCGATGCAGTGGTTTTATAATGAATGAAGTAGTGCATTGGGGGCAAAGCTTAATAATGATCATATTAGATTACTAATACGTTGACATGGCCTGCGTTCACTATCGGTTCAGGCTGCTCAGACACTGGGTGGACGTTGGGGGCGGGGGGAAGTGGCTCTAAAACATTTCACAACCCGAAACGAGCAAATTCATTTGCTTTATAATGAACGGAGTATAATGCCTAGGAGAAAATTACCACTTATATTAGAGTGAAAATATGTTGCCATGGGCCGCTTCCTTTTGTGGCTCAAGCACAGGGGCCCTGGGTGTGGCTTGCCCCACTCCCCTCTAAAAATTCTCGTTGCCCCCCCCCCCTCCCCCCCCAAAAAAAAAACATTGGCACATTGCAACTTGCACATAACTTATAGAACCCTAAACTTGTCTCCTATATAGGGCTACACACTCTGTAAATGTCAGTTTGTCAAACATATCTGATATCAACTAAAAACCTGAAGCCATCCTCCTGCATCGAATGCACACACGGAAGGCGTCAAAATGTTCTACATTGGTTAAAATACGGTCCGGTTAGGTCCGCTTCCCTACTTACCCTAGCCTAATGGTCAAATCCATCCAGCGGTATTCACAAAAATCGCCTTTCAAAGTTCAATATATTTTCTAGTTTTGCATCTGAAACATACCATACTGCCCTCATTGGATTGGTGCCCTCATTGGATTGGTGCCCTCAGCTCATCCTGGTAACTCTAGACCTGGCACTTTCTATGCCTAATGCCTGCATATATATAGTTCTTTCCTACGAGTTCGATCCCCGCCCGGGACGACCCGCGTTGTGTCCTTGGGCAAGGCACTTTATCCCGGTTGCCTACATGGGGGCACGATGACGCCGTGCACTAAGGCATACTGCACATCGATGGTACACATGTCTTCAACCGCTGTAACCCCAATTGAGCGGAGCTTGAACAGAGTTAGAATGTTGAGGAGCTGACGGTTGCTCGTCGGTGCTCGGGGTTTCTCGCAGGGTACTCCGGTTTCCTTCGCCCGTAAAACTGTCACGATCACGATTAGCCATTGTGCATAAGTATATGACATTAAACATCAATAAATAAATAAATACAGGAAAGATAGCGCCCCTTCATTTCCTACTTAATTTCCTAAATCTGTCAGTAAATTTAACACTAAGGGTGTGGGAGTTTCATATAAAAATTAAAATTTCGAAATGTTAGCGAATTTGTATTTGTATTGTGCGCACCATCTCACAAACTTCTATTTTTAACTTTTCAAAGAAGTTGTGTGAGCTCATGTCATGACCTGTGGGGCGTCGGCGTCAACACTTATGTTAAAGTTATTGTAAGAGTCCACTTTGACTTTCCCACCTGTTACTAAGCATCTCATACTGTTTCTATGGCTTACAGTTACCCTTACCCAGTGATATTTTTTCGATTTTCAGAGTGTTTTGCAATCTTAGACACTTTTGTAAGTATGGACTTTTTCTGACCTGTTTTGCTGTACATGTACATGAGTGGAGACTTATACCAGTATGCCGTGGCTTTTATATTCCTTATATGTGTTAAATGCATCAATATAAGACGACATTCACTCTTAGCCGGACATTTTTCGGATATTTCACTTTTTTAATGCAATGTTAGACTTTTTATACGCCCGTCTTATAAAAACGGTCGTGTTATATTATGGCGTTGGAGTCCGTCCGTCTGTCTGTCCGGACTTGTTTTCCGGACTTTTTTCTCGTTATGGATGGAAATATTGGGAAATGCATATTTTGGTATACAGCTTTGTTATGGATACTTACAGACTGAGTTCGAATTTCGTTCCGCTCAGTTGATTTTTGGTGGAGTTACTGCCCTTGAACGTAGTTATCGTTTTCCGGACTTTTTTCGTTATGGATTGACATAATGAGAAAATGTTTTCTAAATAGCTTTGTTATGGATACTTACAGATCAAGCTCGAGTTTCCTTCCACTCGGTTGATTTTTGGTGGGGTTACTGCCCTTGAACTTAGAAGTTTTAGAGTTTTCCGGATTTTTTTTTTATTTTCCGGACTTTTTGAAAAAGTATAATTAACTAAAATGGATAAACTGACAGTAAAGTTCAGTAGTGTTCAACCGATGATCGGAACCGGCCACCACAATCGGCCGGTTGTGGACAATCGGACGACAACGGCAATGACTCCTGGAACATCGGTTCAGCCGATTGTTGCCAAGAATTTTGTCGTGATTCATTAACCTCATTTTATTATCTTCTGCAATTGTTCAATTGTTAATGTAAAATGATGTCAGTGATACCATTCAATAAAGTTGAGACACAGCCTCAATGTGTATTCTTGCTCTCTCTAGACGCGCCCCTTTACACGATATACACGTTAAATGACATGTAAAGCTTACAATTGAGCGCACTTGCGGCAATCGCCAGTACATACCGGAAAAGTGAAGGTTGCACTCCATTGACTTAGGTCATAGTAAAATTACAAGTCGCAAATACTTGGGCTGTAAACCCAAGTGTGCGCGACTGGTAATTTTACTGCAACCTCAGTGCGCGAAGGTTAATACCGTGAAACATGTTCAGTTTAATGTAGTTCTTTCGAGCCTCGAATTGTATCATAGTATTGCACGGTATTACAATCGGAATCAGAATCAGAATCGGCCGATTGTGAGCTCAAATAACCGGTAATCGGTCCGCGACCATTTTTGGTAATCGGTTGACCACTAAAGTTCAGTTGAAACATGAATAATGTTTTATAATTTCTGGAAGTGCGGTCGTATTATGCACCGTCCAACGGTGTCCTCTGGTGTGTAAATGTGATAATTTCTGGCCTGTTGTGCAAAACATGTACATGAGCGAACATCTTTTTACAGATTTGTAATAAGCCTAGGTTTATTGCAGTTTTTCGCAGATTATCTAAAGGATTTTACTCGATATCTGTCGACTCAATAGGTATCGAGAAATATTCCTCAGTAACTCCCTCAGTGACGTCACACTTCAGCGCATGACGTCGCCTTGAAGGAACGATCAGCTGATCTTTGTTATTGTTTTGAAACGTACGCATTTGGGGTCGAATTGGGCTGAATATTGTGCAAGAAAATGTCTCGTGGCATATAATAAAAAAGAAAATCTACTCTATTTTAGTCAGTGTCGGGAATTATCTCGTGAGTGTGGATCTGAAAGTTTTATTTTTCGCGAGCTCTTCGGCGCATGTTTGTTTGTTTGTTTGTATTCTTTTATTCCTCCAGATTACAGGAGAGTACAAAATTAAGGCAACAAACGAATAAAAATAACACAACAGAATAGTGAATTGACAAGAACAAGAACAAAATATATTAAAGGTGACCGAATAAATATATAAATACGTAAATAAATAAATAAATAAATAAATAAATAAAACTGTAAAGGTGGATCAATATTAACTCAAACATCAACTTCCGACTTTAATACGAGACAGGCAGTCGGACAGCTAACTCAAAGGCTATATGCACATATTTACACATATATATATATGTATATACAGATGTTTATAATAATTGATGCCCGGATATACAGAGCATCGAAGCACATTCCCTCTCCCACGAGCAGGACGAAATACCCAACTCACGGGCTACGAGTGAGTAGGCCAAAATGGTTGATACCACAAGTGGGACAAAAAAACCCACTTCGGCACTCTGCATCCTAATTATATTATTCTCAGTCACCAATTATCGCCCGATATCGTTGATTAGCTGTGTTGGAAAATTATTTGAAAAATGTGTCTTCAAACGCCTGTGGCAGTTTTTGAGTGAAAATAATATCCTCAGTCAATTTCAGTCAGGTTTTACACCAAGTGATTCAACTGTCCTCCAACTGACTGACATTTATGACGAATTCTGTCGTGCGCTTGATGAAGGCAAAGAAGTTAGGGTGGTTTTCTGGGATGTCAGTAAGGCGTTTGATAAGGTATGGCATGCTGGTCTTATTCACAAACTGGAGAGTATTGGAGTTTCAGGTGAACTACTTCTATTTCTAAAATCGTATCTCTCGGATAGGTCGCAGCGAGTTGTGATAGCCCCTGAGTCGTCGTCACGGAGACCAATCAATGCCGGTGTACCCCAGGGGTCTATACTTGGACCTTTACTGTTCTTGATATACATAAACGATATAACTAGCGACTTACTCAGCAGTATTCGCCCCTTTGCTGACGATACGTCATTATATCTAATCATTGAAAACCCAGAGCAAGCCGCGGTCATAATTAATAACGATTTGGCTACAATCGAGCATTGGGCCAAAACATGGTTGGTCGAGTTCAATCCCAACAAAACTGAAAGTATGTGTATATCGCGTAAAAACAATCCTAACTCTCACCCACCCTTGTATTCAGGTGGCTCACAAGTATCGGAAGTTTCTGACCATAAACACCTAGGACTCATACTAAATACTACATGTACATGGAACAATCACATTGACCACATTTGCTCCAAACCCTGGTCTCGCCTAGACTTGTTGAGGAGACATAAATTTAACCTCGATCGCAGTGTCCTGGAAAAAATATATTTCGCCTTTATTAGGCCACTTCTTGAATATGCAGACACTGTCTGGAATAATTGTTCTGTGACAAATGTCGCGGAACTCGAAAAAATACAAATTGCAGCAGCAAGAATCATCACCGGAGCAACAGTTAGTGCCAGTAAATCGTTATTATATTCGGAAACCCGGTGGGAATCCTTGCAAGAAAGACGCCACAAACATAAACTAATTCAGTTCTTCAAAATGTATCATCACATGTCACCTCCATACATTTCCAACAAAGTTCCACCACTTATCTCCTTGACGAATTCGTCACGCAGTCTCCGATCCAGTGAAAACCACCGAGTTCCTTTTTGCCGAACGCAGTTGTATCAGTCTTCTTTCATCCCCAGCGTTACAGACCAGTGGAATAAGTTGCCGTTACCTGTCCGCGAGAACTCGTCATTGATTAACTTTAAAACGTTTCTCAGTAATGGTAACCAAAGACCACCAAAGTTCTATAGTAACGCAAAATCTCGCAGGGCTCAAATATACCATTGTAGGCTGCGGTTGCACTGTAGCAGTCTTAATTCCCACCTTTTCGATAATCACCTATCACCCAGTCCCTTCTGCCAGTGTGGTGAACGTGAAACTACTGATCACTTTTTCTTTCATTGTCCTTTGTTCTCAAACGCTCGTAATTATACGATTAATCTACTCCCATATGTAGCAGATACACCCACGCTTCTATTTGGCTCAGAATTCTTGAATAACGATGAAAACTGCCTTATTTTCGAAGTTGAAACCCAACACTACGTTCCCACCCCCATTCCGAGTGGGAAAGTCTAACGCCTGTTGTGGAATGCCCTCTCGCGCCTTCCAACTTCTAGCGCCTTGAAGTTTACTTCACCTAATTCGCTACTAAATGAACTAGAAGTTAATAAGTTGCCTACTTACTATTCTCTCGTGTGTAAATTTTACTTAAAATACATTCAACATGTACTTGGGCTGTATTAACTCAGACTTATTCCCAAGATATTGCCTGATAAATACATCTTTATCTTCTGTTGCATGTGCAAAGTATGCGTCGGAGTCTTGTACCGGCCTTTGGGGATAGATTGCGACTGGTCCTCGACTCGTCGTGTGCTGTCAGTGGAGGTTCCATGCTCCTTTGCATCCGCATAATGGTGATAATCTCTATGTATCATGTATTCAAGCTGATTGCATCATATTAGTTCCTTTCCTCTTCTTTCGATCTATCAGTGCTTCTATTCTTTCTTCTGTTTTTCCCTTCATTTCACATTGAAGTTTAAACAATCCCACACGTCGTTGCCTGGCAGTCGAGGCGTCTTCCTCTGCTCCCTATCTATTCTGATGTGACGCTTAACCCGCTTGATCTCCAATCGTAGCAACTAACGTAGTAAATTTACAATGAAGGGAGGATATCGGCCTTCATGCCACGACGTTTGGGCTCCTCCGTTCATCTGTACCACCTACAGGAGTAAGTTATACGTTGCCAGGGAGACGACCCACATAAGCTTTAGCTTTCTGTCGAATCCCTCTAATACACAACAATATGCTTTCTTGTTTTGTGTATACTTTTTGTATCTAGTGTTGTTCATTTTTAGTCGAGTTGTGACGAAGTCAAACTCGACTTATAGTTTGGTGAATGGCGGGCGGGCGGGCGGGCGGGCGTAAACAATTGGTTTCCGGATGATAACTTGATAGTGGTTCAACTCACATTCATTAAACTTCATACGTAGGTTGGTCTTTGGGGGAGGAAGAACCCTATTGATTTTGGACATGCTACGTCGAAGGTCAAGGTCACAGTGACCTTGAACATAGTAAATCTTAAACAATTGGTTTCCGGATGATAACTTGATAATGGTTCAACTCACATTCATGAAACTTCATAGGTAGATTGGCCTTGGTGAGGGGAAGAACCCTATTGATTTTGGACTCGCTACGTCAAAGGTCAAGGTCAACATGACCTTGAACATAGTAAATCACAACAATTCCTTTCCGGATGATAACTTGATAGTAGTTCAACCTACATTCATGAAACTTCATAGGTGGGTTGGCCTTGGTGCAAGGAAGAACTCTATTGATCTTGGACTCACCTGATCAAAGGTCAAGGTCACAGTGACCTTTAACATAGTATATCGCAACAATTGGTTTCCGGATGATAACTTGATAGTGGTTCAACCTAGAGTCATGAAACTTCATAGGTGTGTTGGCCTTGGTGCGAGGAAGAACCCTATTGATCTTGGACTCACCAGGTCAAAGGTCAAGGTCACAGTGACCTTGAACATAGTATATCGCAACAATTGGTTTCCGGATGATAACTTGATAGTGGTTCAACCTAGAGTCATGAAACTTTACAGGCGTGTTGGCCTTGGTGCGAGGAAGAACCCTATTGATGTTGGACTCACCAGGTCAAAGGTTAAGGTCACAGTGACCTTGAACATAGTATATCGCAACAATTGGTTTCTGGATGAGAACTTGATAGTGGTTTAACCTAGAGTCATGAAACTTCATAGGTGTGTTGGCCTTGGTGCGAGGAACTGTTGTCACAACTCGACATTGGATCGGTGATCCTGAGCGGCATTTTTTGTTAGTCAAATGTTATTGTGAAATGTATACACATGTCAATTATTGAATAAATACTGTTTAAACTAATTATATTATTTCAATCGCACGTGAACATTTCTTGAAAGTTGAGAATCCGTGAAAACACAGACTCTCACTTAAAGAACTGAATGTCAGTGTCGTTTTCTGAAGATGAAGTCTGGACAAACAAGAGAAACATATTTGTATATTGAGCTGTGGCAAAAGTGTATGAAAAGCAACACATCGGAAGGAATTTTGGAGATTAGAGATTCTAACTCTCTGTCAACTTTTCCAAGGAGTGTCAGGGCTAAGTTTATTTGATTTAAAGACTCGACATATAAATACACATGGACACCGAATTTATCACAAAGTGAGTTCCAAAACGTGTTACGTGCCTCACTTAACATCCTGCATCCAGAAAGTACATGCTGCAACGTGTCTTCGTAGTTTTCGGGACACAATCTGCAGTTATACATTCTATTCACACTAGTAGGAGTGATCAGCTTTACAATAATTTTGATAAGGGGTGTGCGCCTGGGGAAATTTTGACACACCTGCCAGAGAACACATTTGCCAGTATCTTCATGAAAACTATAAAATCGTTCCAACTCAAGGCTTTCAGACTCTTTCATCTGCCTGTATTTTTGGACGGAGGATTGAATATAGAAATCTTCACAATTTGCTTCCAATCACACTTCGAAGGAAAGACTGCTTCACGACAGAGAGTAATAAAATAATTTTCTAGGTCATATTTATCCAAAATTGTGTAAATATCTGCTGAGAACCCTCTTACTGAGTTACTACACGCTAAAAACTAAAGTGTTAAAAACTATACTTGAAGTGCTGTATTTAACACTTATTAAGTGCTGAACTAGCACTTTGTTCAAGTGTAGATATCCCAGAACTTGACAGGTGTTACAATAATACCACTTGACAAGTCTAATGTCGCGACACTTGAAAGGAAACAACGCATATGACGCGGAGCAGGCTCGAACTATCGAGCCTGATCCGCGTCATCTGCGTTGTGTCCTTTTAATTATCTACCCACCAAGCGCAAATCAAATTATGGACGATTCTGGAAGAACCACCAATGCTAGACACATGGGAAGTGCCATCCATTCAAGTTTCAGATGTCTGACGATTGTAATGTCTAAGTGCTTAAAGCATTGCACTTTGAGTGTTAAAATCAAACCCTACGAGTTAGAATGGGTTTAACACCTTGAAAGTGTCAGTTTTAACACTTTAGTTTTTAGTGTGTACCATCACTGAAGATGAGGTAGGGTGATCTATATAGAAATTGTTTCTTACATGTTTTTGTGCAACTCACATCACAAATATTTCTCAGAAACCTCAATTTCTGCTGATCTATCAAATTTAATAATGACACAGCCCCTAAAAGGCTGAGAACTGCGTTGGTTTTAGCATTTATGGGAAAACTTTGGAGAGTTTTGATGCAGAACCGATGTGTTTTCTCAAGTTTGCTAATTTCTTCAGCAGACATATTGTTCCAAATTACGGAGCCAAAAAGAGCCCTAGGAATAACTAAGGTCATGTGCATTTTATAACCAGTTAAGACCATTGGGATGAATGCCACTGTTAAGTAACAGTTAGAATGTCATTCGTAATTGATCAATACTTCTGTCAACTCTTGCTGTTTTTTATCTATTTTTCAATATTTCTATACCAAGGTGTACAACAGAATCACTTTCAGATATTACTTCATTGCACAAAAGCCATTTACGACAAGGCACGCTTTTGGGTTTGACCGTTTCATTGAAGACAACAACAGAACATTTTGATGGGTTGTATTGGTATCTCCATTTTAAGCTGTATTGCGTACATATATCCAAAAGCACGTCTAGTGAAAATTTGGAGGCGGTTAACAGAGTCATGTCATCCGCATGAGTTGGACAGGCACAGTTTATGAGGTTTATGTATAAACCGTGACTCGAGGCTACAAGTTCATTTAGAAGATCGTCTATGAACAAGGTATACAACGATGGAGAGAGAATTCCACATTGCCTTGTGCCTTGTTTAATTTGGAATGGCTGTGAATAGAGACCCCTAAACATGACCACGGTCGTCATATCTGTGAATAAATTATCAAATAAATGAAACAATGTACCGTTAACCCCTCTCTCATTGAGTTTGTAAAGAGTACCATCGTGCCAAACGGTGTTGAATGCTTTCTTACCATCCAGAAAACAAGAAAAAAGTTTACCATGTTTCTCTTTCGTTTGTTCAATACTTTCATTCACAATATAAGACGTCATAAGGGAGTTCATTTTACTTTGGTATCCAGATTGGAGGGGGTTAACATGCCATACACTGGGTTTAAATGTTTTGATTATTTGCATAATGAGGCTTTCAAACAATTTGTAGAGGACGGGTAAAAGAGAATTTCCTCTGTAACTATCGGGATCAGTTAAGCTTTTATTTCCATCTTTACGTAAATTGATTAAAATACCCCTTTTGGCAGCTGGAGGAACATATGGGTTTTGTAAGAAAGCAGTAAAACGCCTTGAAATGGCTTTATGTAAACCAGAACCTCCCCCCCCCCCCCCAAAAAAAAAAAAAAAAAAAAAAATTAGATTCTCGTTGTAAATCATATCATGGCCACATGCTTTGTTAAACTTAAGCTTGTCTATAAGGAATTTTATCTCAGATTCCCTTACAGGCGCCATTACAGGATCAAATGATTGAACGCATTTTTCTTCTAGAAGATTTTTACAAGTTTCTGTTACATGACATCGAAATCTTTCATCGAATTTGTCACTTTCTAGGGGATATAAATTGACTGGAAATAGGATGCCCAGTGGTTTGCAATTTCTTGCGGGTCTTCAAGAACTGACTTCCCAAATCTCATCACGATTGTCCCTAAAGTGTGACCTCGTTTTCGTTTCCGATTCACGAGTTTCCAAAATAGCATTTGGTCCATATCACAAGCACGATCTATTTCATTCAGTTTTTCCTTCAAGAAATTCTCACTGTGAAATCTATATTTTTTGCGAAATAACACTTTGCTTCTTTTGTAATTTACGTAACTTTCATGACATAACCTCTGGGCCTACCCTCTTGCACCCACATTTGGCGGAGAACTTTCATTCGTTTGTGATGAAGTTTGAGTTCATTCCAAAACGGTTTTCTGAATGGTTTATATTCTTTTTGTGGAACAACCTTTTCTGTAACTGAACGAATTATATCAGTAAGAAGATTGTTTGATCTGTCAATATTAACATTCGTTATCATCTCATTTTCATAATAACGTGAGTTTATTAGAAAGTCGTCAATATCAGAAATATACGTCTCTTGGATTACACTGTGTGTCTTTAGGATTTTCCACTTAGGCTAAAAAAAATAATGTTTTGATTCTCAGTCCCTCCCTCGTTGCATTTGAACCTCCTCATTAGACATTTTTATTATGTCATGTTTTTTTAAGAATTTGTGAAAACTTGGAATGGTCATTTTTTCACATTTCTCGACATATAATTATTTAGCTGTGTTTGCAGTAAATTGTTTTTTCTTGTTGCAGTTTATGGGAGAGTGCCCAGAGGCGCTCTCCCATAAACTGTAACAAGGCAAATTATGATATACTGGATCATGATTTAATTATTTATTTATTTGCTGGAGGTTAAGGTAATATATTTCTGCACAATGGCTTATAATGGTCACAACACCGATATAAACTCAAATTTAACCAATCATTTAGAGCCATGTTTCCCATTTTAAATGACTCCTCCCCAAGCATTGGTTACTGGGGCCTATTCTAATGGATCATATTTGACAGATCTATACCATTAAAAAGAACAATAAAATACAAATCCTTTTAGCTGTTGTTATGGCAGTTAGTTATAAAAGGTATACTATAATTACACTAAAATACAACCGTTTCTCTTTTTCAAGTGGAAAGACAGCAAAAAGATTTACTGAGTATACTCAACCCTTTACACGAAAAAAAAATTTTTAAAAAAATATAAAACTAAAATCCTCCCTCCCTCACTGATTTGAAAAAAAAATTGCCTGAGAATCAATTCATTTTTTTTACTTGGCCTCAAGTTTTTATTTTAAATTGACCTGCATAATGTTTATTATCACAGATAGGAACATCCAATTGTACAATTACCGGGTGATGATTTGAAACATTTAACGGGGTATCGCCTAATATTTGCGCCTGTTTTATCATATCAAGGTTTCGTTTTGGAATTAGCACGTGATCGATAAGACTGCTGTGTTTTCCGACATAAGTGCAAAATGATTTCAGTGAACCCCTACAAATCTCGTGACAAGAGACACTCGGAAGATCGCACACGCTAAAAACTAAAGTGTTAAAAACTACACCTGAAGTGCTGTATTTAACACTTACTAAGTGCTGAACTAGCACTTTGTTCAAGTGTAGACATCCCAGAACTTGACAGTGTTACAATAATACCACTTGACAAGTGTAATGTCGCGACACTTAAAAAGGAGGCAACACAGATGACGCGGATCAGGCTCGAACTCTGATCCGCGTCATCTGCGTTGTGTCCTTTTAATTATGTACCCTCCAAGCGCAAATCAAATTATGGACGATTTTCGAAGAACCACCAATGCTAGACACATGGGAAGTGCCATCCATTCAAGTTTCAGGTGTCTGACGATTGTAATGTCTAAGTGCTTAAAGCATTGCACTTTGAGTGTTAAAATTAAACCCTAAGAGTTAGAATGGGTTTAACACCTTGAAAGTGTCAGTTTTAACACTTTAGTTTTTAGTGTGCATGATTCTAGTAGTGAAGATAAATATTTGGTTCGTGAATCCGAAAGGAATTTACATCCTGGTCTGTCTCCTGATAAACATGCATTAAAGTCACCCGTCGAAGTCGAAGTAGTATGTATATTGCTAGTGCTTCGTAACAAATTTGTAATTATTGCTCGGGTGGAATATCTAACTTGCAGGGATTGACTTTGTGATGATGAACTCTCCACGTATCTATTTTTTTGTACACAACATTTGGTGCTCACTTGCTTGGAATGTGAAATGAGACGTCTCAGTCTACCATTCTAGAATCTCTATAAATAAATACGGTCTAGAAATGTCTACAGCACAGCAGCCATATGCGGTGTGTAGAGTGTGGGTTGTGGCTGGGTTACCCATGGGATGAGGTCATCACCCAATGTATCACTTTCAAATTCTGTATATATGGTAAAAATACAGGCAATGTTTTAGCCAATGTACCTCAGGATTGAACCCGGACGTCAGATGGCTGGAACCTTGCTTGTGATTGTTATCCTGTGCTTTGCAACGAACTTGCAATTATTGCTCGGGTGGAATCCTCACCCGGTATGGGACTTTGTTATGGTGCACTCTCCATGTACTACATAAATATATGGAGAGTGTACCATATCATAGATCTTGCTGTTTTCTAACAACCCTCATATTGTGAACATATAACTGGTGCTCCAGTATATATTTCTCTTCCAGTCTCCAAGTAGAATTCTTCTCTTATATACCCAGCTCATTAATCTTTTAACATGTACCCTTTTCCAATTTAACCTTGCCATCACATTACTTGATGTTGTCACTCTTCTACGAGACATAGTTAGTTCCGTACGATAACACAGATTATCCACTTACATAAATTGATAACTTATGGCCTTTTTAAGCAGATTTCTTCTATATTCTCATATAGATGCTACTCTGTTACCTTGTATATACTACTTTTCTTCACTTTTTCCTAGTATTTCATGTTTTCTCCACCTCCATGACTATTTATCCAATATTAACTATCTTCCACTACAACCCTCACTTGCAAGCCAGCTTGAATCCAATTTCCTTTCCAGACAATATCGTTCTGTTACTTGTCATCACGATTAGTACTGACATCCGTGCACTACATTTACGTTTTCGTCGACAGTTTGCACAACAGATTACATAATGTGTTTTATCTGATAACCATAGAGTATAACAACCGTTGTATATACTTGAAGTATATACAACGGGTGTTGTATATAATTATAATTTATGCGAACGACCTCTGACCTCTTTCAATTCCATTTTCATTCATTCATTCATGAAACATCGTTATATCACAGGGCAGGTTTTAATTGTACGCTTATTGCACTTTGTCAAAATCCTCTGATGGTGTCATTTCTTATTTATTTTGCTTCAATAAAGGCAACCTAAAATTTTGCTTCAAAACATTGTAGAAATTACTTGAATGTTAATAGTAATTAGTATGCGGCGGCTGCGAACTATTTATAGTCACGGCCTCGATCAAAAGTACTCGCGGAACTGCGCTAATTAAAAGTTCGTCTGCTCTACCTGAAAAAAAACACTTCGTAAAAATTGTAAACAAACGCAAAATTATTTGTTATATTGGGACTACAGCATAAAACACGGAAGAAAACTGGAACTATGTCAAAAAAGAATAACTCTACTGAAACACCGTTTTGTTACTGTTAATAAAATAGTTGAAATTTATTTTGTTCCAGCGCAGTTACATGATGCAAGAAGTGCAATCGCACTTTACAATCGCCGTCATCGATTTTGTAATGTAAGAGACACAACTCTATGCGTCTTGTCCTATTTCTTTTGTCTCGTAGACTGGTTTTCTTTGGAGGCCCGTGGGAAGCATATATAAGTCGGGTAGACGCACGAGACGGGTGTCTGTTTGTTATCAGATAAAAACAATAAACATATAGTGTGTTTTTATATCTGTGTTATACAACTCGTTGAAATATGGTTTATTTTTTCTCGGCGAAGCCTCGAAAAAATAAACCATATTTCAACGAGTTGTATAACACAGATATAAAAACACACTATATGTTTATTGTCTATATATTGAACTATACCGTGCTCGGATAGGTACTTTCAATACTACAATTTATGCTCGTATTCTAAAGCTGAAACTGTCAAAGCATCAATCAGATTGCATCTAAATTTACCTACTCCTGCGCCTTGGTGGGGGGATGTCCATATAAGCTTCACTGTCATGGCTGCTCTTTTCCTCAAAAATGTCATTGAATCAGCTACATCGTGTGTGACTGAGACTACTGAAGCAACCTCGTATCCTTACAAGAAAAAAAAAATGTTGTCCACCCTGAAACTACTAATCTTCATTTTCCTTGCCACGTCGACTCTTCACATGGTTACAATTTCATTGCTGTTGTCGGGTGACATCGAACCCAATCCTGGACCGAGCTCTATCAACTCAAACCCTAACCAGAATACCTTGAAGAATTTCCACCTTAATATCCAGAGCCTAAAACCCAAATTAGATACTGTTCAATGTGAATCCTCATCCCATGACATCTCGGCTTTAACCGAGACGTGGTTGCACAACACCGACCCAACATCTGATGTCTTACTCCATTGGTTTCACGAACCATTGCGCTGCCACCGGCCGACAAGGGGAGGTGGGGTTGCCATATACCTGACCTTGAGGTGCTGAACACGGAGTGTGTATGGGCTGAAGTATTTACGAAACACAGTAAGTCCGTATTGTTAGGGGCTTTTTACCGCCCACCTAACAGTTCCCAGGATATATGGGATTCCATATCGGCATCCATTGAAAAAGCTAGAGAAACGGCAGCTGTTGATTTAATTGTTACGGGCGATTTTAATGACAACCAGCTGGTTCCCTCGGGGGCCGGTTTTCCTGCAATATGCAATCTCTTTAATCTGAGCCAGCATGTGGGTGAACCAACCTGTTTTACTGAGTCGTTGGCCACTCTGCTAGACCTTTTTGCTGTGGGTGACACAGTTAACGTGAATGCATGCGAGGTCCTAGAACCGATTATCCCGGACATGACTCGCTATCATTGTCCAGTTTCAATTGACGTCGAATTTTTAAAACCATCTCCTCTCTCCTTTAAGGGAAGGGTATGGCTATATTCACAGGGTAATTATGAAGCACTCAGTGAGGCCCTCTCGAACATTGACTGGAATGCTGTTTTTGACAACGTATGTCTTGATACTATTGTTTCCAGTTTTACAGACAAATTACTTGATACAGCGTCTAAATATATTCCAAACAAAATTATTACTCTGCGATTGAGTCAACCGAAATGGATGCACAATGAAATTAGGACACTAATGAGACAGAGGAAGCGACTGTATCGCATAGCGAAACGCACCGGTCTTCCGAATGCTTGGGCAAAATATAAACATAAACGGAACGAAGTTGTTACGGCTATAAGGAATGCCAAAGTGTCGTATCTATCTAAAGTTCAGATCACACTAAGTAGCAATAAAACCCCTTCTTCCTTATGGTGGAAGACTCTAAAAACACTTATTAATAGTAGTAAAGCAGTAGGTATTCCAACTATTATCCATTTAAATAAAGTATATTCCTCAAGTTTTGAGAAAGCAGTGGTGTTCAACGAATACTTCTGTTCTATCTCAACAGTTGATGGTTCGAAAGCCTCTCGTCCTGATTCAGCATCCCGGGCTCCGCGAGTTATAGATAGTATCACTCTCCAATGTAGTGAGGTATATGAAGCAATGAAGTCGATAAAGGTGTCTAAAGCATCTGGTCCTGACCTTGTAAGTCCACGCCTTCTCAAGGAATGTAAATCCTCCCTGTGTGAGTCTCTTCTAATCTTATTTAATGTTGAACAACTCTTACTTTACCTCCCTGTGGAAACAAGCAAATGTCTCCCCAATTTTGAAAAACAGCCCTCTAATTCAGTTACTAATTATCGCCCGATATCTTTGATTAGTTGTATAGGTAAAATATTTGAAAAATGTGTTTTCAAACGTTTGTGGCAATTTCTGATTGACAACAATGTCCTTACTCAATTCCAATCAGGTTTTACACCCGGTGATTCAACTGTCCTCCAACTGACTGACATATATAACGAATTCTGTCGAGCTCTTGATGAAGGCAAAGAAGCCAGGGTGGTCTTCTGTGATGTCAGCAAGGCTTTTGACAAGGTATGGCATGTTGGTCTTATTCACAAGCTGATGAAAATTGGTGTCTCGGGTGAATTTCTCTTGTTCTTGAAATCGTACATTTCAGATAGGTCGCAACGAGTTGTCCTGGGGTCGGTCGCATCTAACTGGAGAACCATTAACGCTGGTGATCCACAAGGTTCAATACTTGGACCTGGGTGGTATATAGCACATTACAATGTCACGTGGCATATGATAAAAAGAAAATCTACACTAATTTAGTGATTATCGGGAATTATCTCATTCGTGTGGACCTGAAAGTATTATTTTTCGCTCTCGCAAGTGTTCGTGCGAAATAAAACTTTGAGGTCCACACTCCTGAGATAATTCTCGATATTCACTAAAACAGCGTAGATACCCTCTATATATGCCGAACATGACGTTATACGCCAATAAATAATAATAATAATAATTATAATAATACTCGGACTTTTAGATTGGTCTAGTTCGGAGACACTATAAACTTCCCAAGTCAGCTGCGGTTCAGCCCCATTCAAAGGTTTTTTTTTTGCAATGCTATCTACGTGAAATTCCATTTTCTGGTTTCTTCGGGCTGTGTTGGTACCTTGGAATATCTATTACTGGTAATCATGTGGGGCGCTTATTCCAACTCGGGTCATTTTAGCTGCAACAGAGCAGGTGCTGGTGTCCCAAAATGCAGTCGCTGGGTAAATAAGAAGAACCTCTGCAGATGCCCTAGAAAGGCAGCCAAGACTTGCTTAGACACAACTCGTCCCTTGAGTTCCACTGTGTTCTATGTGCCTACTGGCAGCCTACTGGCACATAGAACACAGTGGAACTCGGGGGACGATTACTGCAAAGCCGCAGGAAGTAGACTGCCATTGAGTAACAAAAATGTATAATACCTCGGTGCCTTTTCAGGTTGAATCATTTCAACGAAAATGGAAAAGAGAGCATAAAAACATCATACCATTCTGTGTGTTATGCCCTGGCGGGTAGTTTCGTGAAATTTAAAGGCCTGCCAATACTAGTCATACATAGAGCGTTGCCGAAGAGTGAGTTCCAGCATAGCTTGCCAGAATTATACATAGCCGTCGGTGGGTCCAAGGAATCATGTATATTCTTCTATTAATACTCTTCCAGGCATTTGATGAAATTCCTGCAACAATAAATTAAACAAACGTATTCATTAAGTTCAGTATAGCGAGGTCTGAAAGAAAATTAACAAAGCGAAGACGAGATTAATGTAGTTTCCAAATTAGCAAAAACCGGTACAAGCGCACCGAGTGTCGAACGTTCAATTGAACTCAATGTTTTCTATTGTTCAATTCGTTTAGGACACAATAATAAAAATGCTATGTTTTTTTCAACAGTTGTGCGGACGAATTTCTTTTTATTGGTCGAGTTGTGTTAACAACCGAGACCTATGGTTTGGCGACGTTCGACGTACGTCTGGATGGGGCGTTCGGACGTCCTCACACTGCTAGCGCAATAACTTGCATAAGCGTTCTCCGATTTGACTAATATTTGCCATAACGATTTTTTTTTAAATAATATCAAGCGAGTTCGAAAACTGGCCCGGTCCGATTTTTTGTTACAGAGTTATGGGCCTTAATTACTCAATATTTACGAATTTTGAGCTCGTTAGCGCAATAACTTGAACAAACGGTCTCCAATTTGACTAATATTTTTCTTACAGATCTTTTGCAATAATATCTCAAGCGAGTTCGAAAACTGACCCTGCCTGATTTTTCGTTACAGAATTATGGGCCTTAATTAGTTATTGTTTACGAATTTTGAGCTCATTGGCGCAATAACTTCAACAAACGTTCTCCGATTTGACTAATATTTGCCAGACCTGTCTTTTGCCATCATATCTCAAGCGAGTTCGAAAAGTGGCCCAGGTTCCAGATTTGACAGCCGGGATATGATTGATAACCGGGTTGTGGACATGCAACACTCCACTCTCCGATTGCCACCACAACTCCACGCCTGCATCTCCGACGCGGACCTCTTGTTTTATTTCATTTTATAACAGTATGAATATTGTATGTAAAAGCAGGGACAACAAATAGACTGATAGATTGTTTGATCATTGGCAATGTCAGTTGTAATCAGTATGCCTGTATTATGTTAAAACAGAATGACAGCATCAGGAATGTGCAGTTAATAGTACCTCTGCTCAACTTAATATGGGTCATGGATAGTGCATCATAAGCCTTAGCGAAAGACAGCCGTTTATGATGTAGAAATTATATGACAATTTTAACTTAATCTTTTTTTTCAACCATTCAAGATGCCGTTTTTGACCAGTAGAACTTCCAAAAGCCTTTTAAGCTTTTGGTCCTTCTCGTGGTTAAAGGGGTCATCTTTAATGGCGTCGTTACTGTATAATTTTAATTAGCAAATAAACTGCTGTATTCAGTATAAATAAACAATTTCGGGCAGGCCTGAAACCCGGGGCGGGCGGGAATAAAAATTCTTCTTTTTTTTTTGGCTACGACAAGCAGCTCTGCATGTGTCAAGGACGGTCGAATGGTCTGTCTATCTGCCCGTCTGTTTTTTAAACAAAACAACTTTTAAGATACTTGGTGGGATGACATCATATTTGGTATACAAGTGTATCTTATTGATGTCCAGCTCCACGTTGAATGTGGGTGATATTCCTGGTACGCCTGTCAAGGGTCACTGCCCTTAACTTCGAATATGTTTAATTTTTACCATCAAACTCAACAGTGACTTTTAAAAGGCTTGGTTCCCTTGGGAAATGAAACAGTGCTTGTTTAGTGTCGTAAACTGGCTCTATTTTCCTGATATAATAGACAAGGGTACTTATACCTGGGGTGGAAGTCCTTTACACGGGCAACATGGGTATAAACAATAGGCTGGACTTGACTTTTTATCCACGGCTGTCACGATTTGCCATTATGTGAAATACGTGATCTTAAATACCAATAAATAAATAAATAAATAAATAAATAAATAAATAAAATACTTGGTGTAATGACATCGTATTTGGTATTCAAGTATATATTTGTAATGTCTTTCCCAGTGCTTAATACAGGTGTTATTCGATTCAATGTCGGTGTTATTCTGGGTATTTTTTCAGAGTTATTGCCCTTTATAGACTTGGAATTTGTTTCATTTGTTAAAAGTAATTTTGGGAAGTTTACGTATTTTTCCTCATTAATGTATTTTATACACGCCATGTAATATCTCAGTATACACTCTAAAATCAGTTGGGCTATAAATCAACCCAAATCAAATGGGTTGAGTGAATATGAACCCAAATGGGTTCATATTCACTCAATCCCGTTGACTTGGGTTAATTTTTAATCCAACTGATTTTAGGATGTAACGATTAAGTTTTTTGTCGGTTGTTGTTATAACTATCATTATTTATTTATTTATTTATTTATTTATTTATTTATTTATTTATTTATTTATTTATTTATTGGCGTTTAACGACACTTTCGACAGCCACCTCGTGTTGGACAGTTATACGGGTGAAGGAAACCGGAATACTTTTGTCGGGTGGAAGAAGCCGGAATACCCAGAGAGAACCACCGAGCTGAGCAACGGCGGGCAATTGCCAAACTCCCCAACGTACTATCTCCGCGCAATCAGGGTTAGCATTGGTATATAACGCCACCGTTCTCCCACATGGGCAGTTGGGATGAAGTGCCTTGCCCAAGGACAACACAGTAATCCCTGGCGGGGATCGAGTCGTGGATCTTTCATTCTGTAGTCCAAGCCATAACCACTGATTTATTGCTCTCCCCAGTAACGGAACTAACTTGTGTGTTAAAGGTAAGAAATTTATGCCGCACCTCTTTGCTGCCTGCTTTCTGAGTCCAAATATTCATAGTTAGAGGTTGCAATATGGAAGTTTGTTTGCTTATTAGAGTTTAACGACACTTTGAACAGCCAAGGTAGCGGAAAGCAACTTTCAAACTCTTGAACTTATTTTTACGCTAGCAGCGATTGAATACAAGTGCGCCATCGACGTACAGTGCGCCTTAGTTCGCAGTGCTTCCCTGCCTTTGGATAAATTAAATTCCTCGATGCATTATGGGAACGATTTGTTTCTTGAAATTTTGAGAATTCTACATCAGTGTGCAGAGAGTTAATTGAAAGAAGCAAATAGCAAAACACCTTGTCTTCTCCTTTTGGTAATGGGTTAAGCAAGGGCACCGGAAGCAGGGACATGGCGGCTCGTCTGAAGTTAGGATTGGTCAATAGGGCAGCGCATGCCCTTTTTAGCCAGAATTACACTCGTGGAAAATATTTTTCCTCATGAGAACTTTAACCGAGAAACTCTCCAGTGTTCGTTTCTGACATGATTTACGTGTGCCAGTTCCAATTGGGGATGTGTGTGTGTGTGGGGGGGGGGGGGGGGAGTATCGGGTATAATGAGGCCCCTCATTGGAACTAGCTGGTTGAGCTCGTTCCAATTAGGGGTCACATGATATAGTTTTGTTGAAATTTTTGAAAATTATTTTTTTCAACTGCTGAATTTGTATATTACGTGGGCACATGCTGACGATTCCTTGGGTAAAGCGATAATATTATTCATTGGGAGCTACAGTTTAAAAACTCAAGACATCTTGAAAATTAAATTGTGGGTGAATAAATAATGACGATAAACCGATATTTTTGTAATTGCACCGGTATTCAATCGATATTGATTTGAATCTCGGTAGGTATATATCGGTTTATAGATATACTGTGCAGCCCTACAAAAAAACGAAGCTTTAGAATCCGTGTTTTTTCCTAAATCTTTCTGTCGTCCCCTGAATTAATGAATACTTTTTTTTCGCAGCATAATAATATTATAGAAAACATGTATTAAACAAAATTAACTCTATTATACTGCGGGGAGACAACATAGTCACAAGGAATGTCTTCCTGCCGTCCCCACATAAAGACTAAATGTAATCTTCACAGCAGATTTCGCCTACATTATGATTCATTGAAAGGGACCAGTATTAACCAGCGTCCAGTAAAAAAAAACAAAATAAGTCAAGTTTGCACCTATTCAGAGCTCTCCCGAAAAGGACGAACAATCCATATGATGCCGTCCCACTGTACCTGGTGAAGACATAGTAACCCGGGCAGCACCATGGTCCACCATGTTGCCTAATATTGAGGCATCTCAATTTAACATTGGGCGAGATAACAGAACATTAATTACAAGCACGACAATTACTTTAGTCATTACTACAATCTGGGCATGCAGGGTTACTACAGTCAACATTAATGGAGTTTGAGTTAATCATCCTGTCTGTAAGAAAACTTTTAAATTCAGATCTATTGAGATTTTGAACCAATCGTTCAATTCCATTCCACATTCTTGGAAAAGAGTGGAATGGGAGATTAGCTGCTTTGGCTTTGCAGATGGCACCTTATTCCTCTCAAGGGACGAATTTATATATTGTCTGTACTAATGAGTGTCGTATTACAATTTATAATCCGTTTTGAATTCTCAGCCTTAACTTATACCAAGAGTTTAGTACATTTTTGGTACTCCTGCCCCGGCTGCTTCTCGCCTTACGTCATCATTGGGATTGACAGATTACAGCTGTTTTAAACAATATTGAGCTGTTTTTCCTGAAAATATTTCTCCTGCCCTTGGATGCTTCCAAGCCAGAAAATAAGCAGACAGACATCTGCAAAATGAGGTCCCAGAGGGTGAATTTAGTGATGCTATCCTGCACAGCAGGGTAACATCACTAAATTTACCCTCTGTGAACCTCAATCTGAATCAGGGTCTCAAACCTAAACAGAATGAGGTACCCAGAGGATAAATTTGCCCGCTGTATGGGGTAGCATGATCAAATTCACCCTCTGTGGACCTCATTTTGCAAATGCCAGACAGCTTATTTTCAGGTCTGGATGCTTCACCCTTCCGTCAACCTTGTTTTTTAACAGATTAGTGTTGTGTCGAACAATATTTGAGCTGTTTTTCCCTGAAAATAGTTTGTGTACAAAAATAGTACCTTCGTTGAACAGGTATTTAACCACGAAACCAAATAAACAATTAATTTACTCAATTAAAGAAACCAATTTTTAAACGTGTTCAGTGTTGTTTTTTTTCAACCCGAAAAACATGTAAAGTGTTTGTAAAGTGTGCTTGTTGAATAAACAGGCATTCTCTTTATACTTATGCACATAACGTGTTTTTTTTAATAAACGCTGGAGATTATACAAAAACCCGTAATGTGATTATCCCAATAAACGGCCCTTTTTGTATAAAAGCACATGTGTGATACGTGTGTCTGTCAGTCGTTTTTATTAGCTCACCGAAAGGAGCTCAACTTATCGCTTGCCGTCCGTCGTTGGCCGTAGGCGTCCGTCGTCGTCCGGCGTCCGTCGTGAACTTTACATTATCGACTTCTCCTCCCAAACTACCTAGACCAAATTGAACCAAGTTTGGTGTGCATATTCCTTATCATATGTTAATTCAAGTTTGTACAAATAAACTTTCCGCGTCGACAGGGGGCACCACAAGGGGCATTACTCTGATAGCACCCATACATTTTTTTTTAAATTAAAAAAATCTTCTTCTCCAGAACCATCATTTAGAATCTTTTGATATTTGGTATATAACATCTCTATTGGGGTCAGATTCAAGTTTGTTCAAATCGAGTTCCCGGGTTAATAATTGGGCTCCCTGTAGGAGCCCGAATTTTAACTTAGTGAAATATGCATATAGTAAAAATATAAGGAAATTTCTTTAAAAATCTTCTTCAGATCCACCAGTCGGAATGCATTCATATTTGGTATACAACATCTATCGGGGGGTCAGATTCCAGTTTGTACGAATCGGGTTCCTGAGTTTGTATTTGGGGTCTCCATTGAAGCCCAAAGTTTAACTTCGTACAATTTGAGGAAATTTCTTTTAAAATCATCTTCTTCAGCTCCACCAGTCAGAATCCTTTCATATTTGGTATACAACATCTATAGGGGGATCAGATTCAAGTTTGTACGAATCGGGTCTATGAGTTAGTGTTTGGGCTCTTTATTGAAGCCCAAAGTTTTAACTTCGTACAATTTGAGGAAATTTCTTTAAAAATCTTCTTCTTCAGCTCCACCGGCCAGAATCCTTTCATGTTTGGTATACAACATCTATAGGGGGGTCAGAATCAAGTTTGTTCAAATCGAGTCCCTGGGTTTATATTTGGGCTCCTATGAGGGCCTGAATTTTAACTTAGTGAAATATGAGGAAATTTCTTTAAAATCTTCTTCTTCAGATCCACCAATCAGAATGCATTCATATTTGGTATACAACATCTTGAGGTGGGTCAGTTTCAGGTTTGTTCAAATTGCTTACCTGGGTAAATTTTTGGACTCCCTGTGGGAGCCCGAATATCACCTTAGTGCAATATAGGGATTTTTTTTAAAAATCCTCTTCTTTAGACCCCGTTGTCAGAATGTTTTCATATTTGGTATACAACATCTCGAGGAGGGTTCGATTCAAGTTTGTTCAAATCTGGTCTATTGGGTTGATATTTGGCTTCCTATGGGAGCCCGAATTTTAACTTAGTGCAATATGAGGAAATTTCTTTTAAAAGTCTTCTTCTTCAGATCCACCAATCGGAATCCTTTCATATTTGGTATAGAACATCTCTAGGTGGGTCAAATTCAAGTTTGTTCAAATCGGGTCCCTGGGTTAGTATTTGGCTCCCTATTTGAGCCCAAAGTTTAACTTAATGCAATGTGAGGACATTTCTTTAAAAACCTCCTTGTTCAGATCCACAAGTCAGAATTCTTTCATATTTGGTATATACATTTGTAACATCTCAAGAGGGATCAGATTCAAGTTTGTTCAATTTGAGTCCCTGGCTTATTATTTAGGCTCTCTATGGGCAGGGTTGGGGTGGGCAGGGGGAGCATGTTAGGTTCAGGTTTGTTCAGATCCATTTCCATAAAATTTGCATTTGCATGGCTTCATTCTATTGTAGTGTTGATGAACCATGTCTAACTGAATGTGTCCCCAAACACTTCTTTGAACCACTTTGGCCGGTGAGCGATTAAGGCCCCTTGGGGCCTTTTGTTTACATATATTTTAAAGATTTTATTTTTAACAGTGCACCTTTTAGAGAATAGCTAAGAGAATTATTTTGTTTCATGGACTACTAATTTCGTCGCCAAAAGCGGGTCGTTGGTCACCCACTGATGACCTTTAAACTGAACGCTTTCGCTTTCAAAGCAATTAGCAAATATTTTGCACATTGTTTTGTGATTAACGCGTAAAGGGTTTTTTAGATTAAAGCAGAGCATGCAATAATATAATTATTATAAATAATTATTTAAGAATTCGTATTTCACCTGCTAGTCATGAATGAGATAATTAGGGTATCACTCAAACATTTAAGGTATCCACTATATAATATATACACAAAACGACACACGCGTGTGATTGGGTTAATCGTTTTATCCTTCCGCACTGGAAAGAGTGTCAAATCGATTAACCCATTCACACGCGTGTTTCGGTCTGTGTTTATTACACGCCTTCACGCCTATAAAACATAAAAAACAATTATTAGAAGGGCACTCAGCAATTCGTTTGACAACTATCAACAAAAAGAAAATACTTTATCGCCATCCAAATTTGCGAGGGGAACAGTGTGTTCTATGTGCCAACTGGCACATAGAATACATTGGAACTCATGGGACGATTTTCAGCTATCGCTAGCGATTCAAATTGTAATTGCGTTGCGCGATTTGTAGAAAATTCCTGTGAAATTTCGCTTCTATTTAAAAATAGTCCGTCAACGATTTCCGTTCCGCACATACGTGCGGAACAGATTTTCATTTTTCGCATGGTTCAGTGTTGCTGTAGATGGGGATTTCAGAGAAGAGGCATGTAATAAAATTATATACCACATATATTAGGGTACTGGAATGAATTTATTACGGGCTACACGAATATTTGTACGTTTACTCCAGCAACTTTTTGAAAGTATCAAGTTTGGACTGTTTCGCAAACACTGCATTTCAATATATTTCTCAGTTTATTCTCAATTTATTTAATTGTGTTTTGATAACACTAGTAAGATATATATTTTATTTCACAGTATACATCAAGTACAATAAAATACAAACCGAACTGTATGTACTATTAGTTATCCTTGTGTTTTCCAGGGTGTATGGGAATTTACACCGGTTTGGGAACTCATACACCCTGAGGCAAAGCCGACGGGTGTATGAGTTCCCAAACTGGTGTAAATTCCCATACACCCCGGAAAACACAAGGATAACGGATTTATTTTCCAAGACTTTTGGTGCACTTAATACTTTTACCTACATTGTGGGCAAAAACTGACAGAAAATTGTACTTTGTAAGTTTCTTAATAAAAGCACACAAATGTGGATGTCATTGGAACTGGCTCAACGAGCCAGTTCCAATGACATCCATATCTGTAATATTTTATTGCACATAAATATTAAATTTCCTGTATTTTTATTTTTATTCTAACATAACCGAGCAGAAGGTTTGAATTAAAAATTAAAAATGGGTACCGTTTTTCAGCCATATAGCCTGCTATTGTATATTCTTGTTTTCACACCGTGGTTAACCACGGTGTAAAAAAACCCACTGTGGATTGCAAGTTACACCATACCTTTCAGCCATTCAAAATGCAGTATTTTGTTTCATTTGGAAATAAAAATGTTTATTCCTTTTTGAATGGGGGCGCGATGGCTCAGTAGGTAGAGGTGCAGGCTGCAAGCCGAGAGGTCCTCGGTTCGAATCCCACCTGCGGCAACCGCGTTGTGTCCTTGGGCAAGACACTTCACCCCCAGTGCCCATGTGGGGGCACGATGACGCCGTGTACTAAGGCGTACTGCACGTCGATGGTACGCATGTCTTCAACCAATCTAACCCTGCCTGTGCTGCAGTGCGGAGTTACGATGTTGGGGAGCTGGCAGCTGCTCGTCGTTGCTCGGTGGTTCTCTCCGGGTACTCCGGCTTCCTCCACCCGTAAAACTGTCATGGTCATGATTAGCCATTGTGCATAAATATGTGACCTTAAACATCAATAAATAATAATAATTCCTTTTTGAATTCACAAAGGTACTGCAATATGGATATTGCACGGATTTAATCTGGAAGGTAACTGTTTATGCATTCAAGGTTGTCGGCAAGTGTTACACAAGCCTCAGATTGAAATGGTCATTTGGCCATATTTTACGTTGCAATAAATTGTAATTTGTAAATTGCAACGGTGTCAACCAGTTTCGGGGAGGGTTAATATCTTCCTCCTATCGATTTCACTTTCCAAGAAGTTAGAGAGACGTTTGATACCCTAGCAACATCGTAGAAAATGTCGTTAATTTTTTAATAAAAAAAAATAAAATCACGAAGAAGCAATCAATGTCCAACCACGCATGATTATTCGGGCTTTGAAATAATGAGAAAATCTGACAGAAGATTTAAAAGATTTGAAGCGAAATTAACGCGTAACGCACAGCAAAGAAATAAATAAACAGCAATTACGACGCGAGCGTTTCGAGCCTTGAGATAAAGTGTAAGAAATATCAAATTTTCATTCCATTTTGCAACTCCACTTATAACATAACATATTTATATTTATTTATTTATTGGTCTTTAAGGTCACATACTTATACACAATGGCTAATCGTGACTGTGACAGATTTACGGGTGGAGGAAGTCGGAGTACCCGAAGAGAACCACCGAGCATCGACGAGCAACTGTCAGCTCCTCAACAGTCTAACTCTGTTCAAGCTCCTCTCAAGTTGGGTTACAGCGGTTAAAGACGTGCGCACCATCGACGTGCAGTACGCCTCATAACACGGCGTCATCGTGCCCCCATGTAGGCAACCGGGATAAAGTGCCGTGCATAATATAACATAACATACTTTATTCATATCGTATGGATATATACACTTGTGGTCTTTTGACCATTGGTGGAAACTTATAAATATATACCTGGCGCATGCGCCATGTGCACAAAGCCCTGCAATTCTCACCACCCCCACCCAACCTGCTATTTTAACCCTTCGACTCCTAAGCCCCCAGGGCGGAAGTGCCCATCTCTCAGTAGATGTATGAAGACAGATCAGTCCAACGCAAAATGTGGAAAGGGTCGAATAACATCCGAAATCAGCAGCGTACGGCTGCAAATTGCTGATGCTATTCCATCCCCATAACATTCCATTGAAATTTTCTGTTTGCAACTCGGCACTGGAACGAGATGCCTTTAATGTGAGCCTCCCTGTATATTTATTTCTATTGGGGCTTGACGACACCTTCAACAGCCAGGGTCACATCGTGTCGGATTGTTTTACGTGTGTGTGTGTGTGTGGGGGGGGGGGGGGTCGTAGTTTTAGAGAGAACCACCGAGCAGCGACGAGGAGTTGTCAGGCTCTCTGGCTCTGTATGCACAAGTAGGAATAGCAGCAGTTGAAAGCAAATGCACAATATACGTGCAGTGTGCATTAGTACACAGCGTCACCATACCCCCTCATCGGCAATCGGATTTAGGTGTCTCGCCCCCAACACAGCGCAATTACCGCTGGTTAGGATAGAACCGTCGACATTGAGCCTCGCTGAACATCAAACATATACTAACATGAGATGACTGTACAGACCGAAAAATAAAATAACTGAAGTTAATTTTGACGCAACGAATCGTTGCGTCAAAATTAAATTCAATGATTATACATTCCTTATCTGACACGAGACTGGGTTCAAGTGACTACTGCCGTTTTCTCTTACAAGTAAGGAGGGCGCGGTGGCGTTTCGGTAACCGGTTCTCGTCAGATCACCGAAGTTAAGCAAGGTCGAGCCCGGTTAGTCCTTGGATGGGTGACCGTCCGAGCGATCGATTCGGACTCCCGCGTTGTGTCCTTGGGCTCGGCACTTAACCCCGATTGTCCACATGGGGGCACGATGACGCCGTGTACTAAGGCGTACTGCACGTCGATGGTGCGCATGTCTTCAGCCTGTCTAACCCTGCCTGTGGCGCAGTGCGGAAGTACGATGTTGGGGAGCTGGCAGCTGCTCGTCGTTGCTCGGTGGTTCTCTCACTTTAGTGAATCATGAATATGACTTCATTGTCTTCATTCATTTTTATCAATTATATTTCCTCAAGTTTAGTATTACTCCTCGACCTCACTGAGTCTCCGCCTCAGGTTCAAAATAAATTATTTCACTCCTCTTAATTCTGACAACTGTTGTCGTCCAAGAAACATGAATTTATTTTGCATTTTACCACTTATCACACAAGCATTAATAATGAATTTTAACATGAACTGCATGATGCAGTTGCAAACACTGACATTTTGGTGATATAGAAACTCCCAAAGCGATGACACTTGTAACAAGTTATTTTGAATTCGGTGATCTGGAAACTCCTAAAGAGACGTCATTCGTTCGAAATGACGTCACTAAAAGCATGTTTTTGGATTCGACTACTTTGTTACAAGATTGATGAGATGTTGCAGTTAATGCTTAACAGTGAAAAAAGTTATTTTTTGCTCGGCATATTAAAATAATTACAACGTTTCTTTTCATGTTCAAACGGCCGATAGTACCTGGCGTTGAGTGATTTCTGAAATAAAACCTGAAGCAGCGAAGGCTTCAGGTTTTATTTCAGAAATCACACAAACTCAGGTACTATCGGCCGATAGAACATGAAAAAAAAACGTTCTAATATTTTAATTCCTACCCAGCTGAGAGTGACCTTAAAGCCCAATAAATAAACAATTAGCAAACAAACTTAAAATCCCAGAAAATTTATAAAACTGTGTAACTTATTTACCTCTTTTTCTCTCTGTAGGAACCTCTGGTCGGAGAGCAATATGTGTTTATTATTACTGGTAAAATTGCATCAAGTGACTAACGTCTGGGGCGGAAGTTCACAAAGGTAGGCGGCATGGGTTTAAACAATTGGCAGGACAACACTTCATACTTGTCAGGGTTCATACAGCTCTTGAAAAACCCTTGAAAATGAGTTTTTTTCTTGAAAAACCCTGGAATTTGAAATTAGCCCTTGAGAAACCCTTGAACTTTCAGAAATCTCTTGAAAAACCCTTGAATACCAAGCTATTTCCTGGGCATTGTAAATATATGCATACTCGCCTTTTACTTATTTGTTGCGTTCGTGTCTCTCAGTTAAAAAAAAAACATAAAAAGTATGGAGCGTTTTACTAAGATTACTGTAACACAGATCACACTTTGGGTACTTCCTGACTTCCAAAGTCAGATCCATGTCACATCTATCTTAGATTTTTAGAGCTCATACAACAAGCTGAATAGTATATGTAGCCCTTGAAAAAAAGAAGCCTTTGAAAAACCCTTGAAAAACCCTTGAACTTTGTGAGCAAATTTTTGTATGAACCCTGCTTGTGCTGCCGTTATGATACAACTATAGATGCTGAAAGTAACCTTAACCCTTTGATACTTGTTCTTATAACGTACGAAATCAAACAACGCGTTGATACTTTTGTACGTCTTAACATAACATAACATAACTTATGATGTACGAAATGAAACAGCGCATTGATACTCTGTGGTCATTTGTTTTGTTATTATTTTTCGATTTTTTAAAGTTTTTACCTCAATTCCTATTTTCTCCCAAATAGTGCTCAGTGACAACCGTTGAGCCAAATGTTATTGCACCTTAAAATACTCAGTAGGTAGAGGTGCAGGTTGCAAGCCGAGAGGTCCTCGGTTCGAATCCCACCTGCGGCAACCGCGTTGTGTCCTTGGGCAAGACACTTCATCTCCATTGCCCGCGTGGGGGCACGATGACGCCGTGTACTAAGGCGTACTGCACGTCGATGGTACGCATGTCTTCAACCAATCTAACCCTGCCTGTGCTGCAGTGCGGAGTTACGATGTTGGGGAGCTGGCAGCTGCTCGTCGTTGCTCGGTGGTTCTCTCCGGGTACTCCGGCTTCTTCCACCCGTAAAACTGTCACGGTCATGATTAGCCATTGTGCATAAATATGTGACCTTAAACATCATTAAATAAATAAATAAATACTAATATAATCCTCCTGTCAAGACTTCTTAAATGGTTGAGTGCTAGAAGCCACTATCACGGCTTTCAAATAATGAGGCTACCAGAGCAAAAGCGAACACTTTCCTTGCTTATATTTCATATTCAGTCAAACACAAATAATATTTTGTTTATATAAATTTGTTTTATTACGAATTATTGGAGAGTGCCTATGGGCACTCTCCAATAATTTGTAATAAAACAAGTTTTGAATAACAAATTCAGACCACCAAAAGTAATCTAGCCCTCAACCAGATAATCACTAATGTGAAAAAGTATCTTGTTATCTGTACTTTCCAACGTTTGACATTGGCATTTTGAAAAACGTTGAAGAAACTGAATTCCCAGTGACGTTTGAATGTCAGGATAATTAAAGTCTCAAGGGGTTAAATATCCGTAAATAAATATTCCCTTTCCAGTACTTAAGGTGCATGAATATTAAGGGACGAACGACCGCGACCGCGAGATGGCGTTCTGAAGTCCTCTCCCAGCTCCTCACTGTTTTGAGTGACTTTCTCAGAGACTGTACACGCACTCTTATCGTTAATGAAAATCTGGCAGGCAGTGAACGAACGATATAATTAGTGAACAGGTTAAGACTGTTAGTAAAAATTTAATATTGATATTTCGATTATGCACAGAAGGTCGAGACGGTTCTTTGATAGTGAGATAATGATTGATGTTTCCAATATAACTCTTCAAATGATTTTAACGCTGCCTTGTTCTAATTCCGCCGATATGGCAGTTGTGCGCAATTTTTACGCGCAATTAAGCCTAGGTAAGTGCACAGTTCATGACAGGACTTCTAGTTTTAACTGTATGGAAGCGTTCGTGCACGTGTACCTGTAGCTATAAGAACACGAACACGAAGCCGCATATGTTTGAATGACAAACTCCATATTTATCTTGTCGCAGTTTGGGTATAAGATTTGAGAGAGACAAAAACTCGAGTTCTTCAGAACATTGATTAGTTAGTCTCATCTCTTGTTCTTGGGGAATTTATGGTTTATGCCAATAAGCACAAAGTAATGAAAAAATGTTTGGAATCATTAATACACTTTGTCGTAAAAGGATTGGTTTCAGAAAAGACGCTCGAGGTTTTTTCTCTTGAGTTATTACTCTCAATGCTTTGAACATGCCAGAGCTCCACAATGTGGATATAATGGATAGTATTTGTTATCCATGTAGACTTTGAGACGAAATGTTTTGTAGTATTATCGACTTTAATCCTAAACAGATTATTGTAAATCCATATTTCGAGTCTAGCTGTATGAATTTGCATAATTTCATCTTCTTACTGTTGCTAGCGTCACGTCAGGACGTCGCAATTCAGACATTGGGTGAAATGAAATGTTCACACATGTAGTCAATAGCGTGTATGTCCACTGTTTACCTCTTGAATGGCACGACATCAACGGCGCATGGCTCTGATAAGACTCTGGATGTCACCCTGTGGTATTGCGTTCCACTCTTGCCTTAGAACATTACGTAAATCGCCTAACGTCTGAAGATCATGAAGTCGTACCCGACGGTCTGTTTGATCCCAAAGATGCTCGATTGGCGACAAATCTGGCGAAAATGGGGGCCGAGAGCCTAATTTTCGGTTAACCTTGGCACTTTTCAAAATGTAAGACAAAAACTAGCGTGTTTTCTCAATAACCCAGGCTCTGTAGCATAATATAACACAAAGAAAATCGTCGGTCACCCATTCAGTTTGACATTTTCAGGTAGCACGTGCTTTTTTGAAATCCGTAGCAAAATTGTATACGGTTGGGTGGACAACAACAACATGTCATTAAACTCTTTGCACGGCTTCTTGTCCACAAACATGCAACAATAGAACTATTATATTTCATGCTTTATGCTATTTTTTCACATTTGTTTCTAATTTACTTTCTTTTCTGACTCAGTATATATTCAAGGGTGTATGGGCATTTACTGGTTTGAAAACTGATACACCCTGAGGCGCGACTGAAGGGTGTAGCAGTTTTTAACCCTTTACGTAACATGGAAGGCAGACGACACTTGTAAACGAAATTCTTGAATAACTAAATGTTTTTCACTTTTTGCGTCAAAACATAGCTTATGACCCCTCATTGGAACGAGCTCATCGAGCTCGTTCCAATCAGCTGTCATAAGCTATGTTTTGTGACAAAAAATTAAAAAAATAATGAAAATTGACTGGTGACTTTTTGTGAATAGCGCTAGCCGATTTTGGCCGTTACCTTGGAAAAGTGTTAAACGAGTGTGAATTTTCATATATCCTGGAAAATCACGTGGTTAACAAATTTATTTTTTCGCTAAGTTCCTTCACCCTGAAGAAAGAATTCAATTCTGAAGAAGAGGAAAATAGCCTAGCATGTTTTGTTTGACGGTGCTCTACAAGCTCTGTCAAACAAAATATAATGGATGATATCTGCAGTTATTTTCATGATTAGATGTATCAAGGATAAATGAATCGGCCAATAATATACTGTTCAGAATATTCAGTGAGTACATTGACACTGATAAGGTATAAATATAGAATAAATGTATGGTGTTTTCAAGTGAAAATATTATTCTACGAGTAGGATTAAGAATGAAGCCGACGAGCCTCTGGCGAGTCGGTTTTATTCTTAATTCTACGAGTAGAATAATTCTTTTACTTGAAAACACTATACGTTTATTTTGTTTATCCCATAAATCATTTACAGGGCTGTCGTGGCAAAATCGTGCTGTAACTCGCAACAAAACACAGAGAGAAGTCCAATTTGATCGACCTGCAAAATTGGCAGAAATAAACAAGGCGCAGTAATACATTTCTGTCTAAAAATAATTCCCCTACAAACCTGAGCTAAACTTGCAAAAATACTTTATTAAATGAACAGTGTGTGGTGTTTCCTACTGGCATTCTGTAATACTTTCAAAAAGGTTCAAAGAAAACAACAACTGAACTATTAATTATGTTACACGAATGCGGTAGAGGTCAGAGGTCAACAAGTCCGTCTCTACTACTGGAATCAATTCTTTCAGTGTGGAATCTATAGGGTAATTTATCACCCTACTAGGTGAATAAAGCAAAAAATTATTCAAAGCTTTTATTGTTCGAATAAATGTACATTCATGGGATAAATAGAATTGTTTAGACTTTTTACAATGTGACAAAACAACAGAAGAAAGACAACGAATACTGTTCGAATGGTAATTTGGGGAGGAAAAGACAACTCCACCTTAAAATATACTTCCATTAGTGACCTATTTTTTGTCATGAATAACACAAAACTAAAGGTATTATTTACATTATTTGTTTTTCAATAAACCAATAAATCAATTTTAATTTTAATGCATATACCATTATCATAAAAAAAATCACATTGCTTGCATATTTATGTTTTTACACCGGGCTTAAGCAATGTGTAAATATTTCAAGTGGATGGAGGATTTATTTACATCGTACCTGTCAGCCATTCAAATCGCTAGATTAAAAAGGTATCTGTCTTTTTTGTTTATATGTCGCTCAATCTTATCAATCCGGTACGCGACTTTATCGGCTACATATACTTCTAGTAATACTGTTGTTTTTACCCACAGAAGCGACCTTGTAATGATATAGTTGCGTAACGAAGTGCCTATTGATCTATGATCGTAAGCTAGGACTAGTTGTTGTGTAGCTGATAGAACCGCGAAGTTCCTCCAGCCCGTGGAGTTTAAGTGTTTTCCTACAGACGAACCTTGGACGTAGGTTCCAGACAATGTTCAGTTTTCTGTAATCCCTCGAATCTTCTCGTGTATCAGAATGATTTTAACGTAACAAACTGTTCGGACTGTTATCTATAATTTTAATAAAAAAACTATCGACTGACCTCGTAGCAACAGTGGCGGCGTCCATCTTAAGTTGTGTATGTAGGTAGGCTTGCGCGACGAGTAGCTTTCCGTCACCACAAACGAGTCGACTCGCGATAAACAATTGTATACAAGCACAGTGAGTTCATAAAACTTTTATCTACCAATCAGCCAACAAAACCTCTAATCATGGCTTCTAAAAAATAACCGATAACAAACAAAAAGCATATATATAGTTTATTTCTCGAATTCATATGTATAAATAGTACATGAATATTGAGATATATATAAAAGTATTTACATATGTACAGAGAAGGCTACTACGTGTATATCACATCAAAAGCAACTCTCAACGTCGGCATGTGGTCCCGGTAGTGGCATTATATTTGTTCATTTATTTATTTTTTTAAGGTCATACAAGGACCATAGCTCTGTTAGGAATGTACAGACGAAATCCGAAGTTTATGAATATTAGGTTCCTCCTGTCGATCTATCATCTAAGAGACAAACATCTGACAGTTGATGTCCCAGTTATAATGCAAAACTCTAGTTTTATGATTGTCCTCAATCCAACAAGGGCCAAATCATGGGGTCACGTGTTCACAACAGGTTCACAATATGTGGGTACCCCCCCCCCCCCCCACCCATGCTGGCATGTTGTCAGTCCATAGACGTTCAGCCACACTCAACTGATCAAAATAATGGAACTCCAATTTCAATTCTCTCAACCCAACGGCACGTGAGGAAATTCCTTCAACGTGAATGAAAATGTACATGGTGATAAAAAAAATAAAACTTAGCCCAAGTTTGCTTTTTTCAATCATGCAATGTTATTTCAAACCAAATTCAATTCAATTCATGGGGTCACCTAAGGGACAGATGGGTGGTTTGCGAAAGCAATTAGGGAATTATATTTTTCAGTTCGCAAGAAACGCTTTGACATGACGTTACTCCATTCTTAATTTTAGACACTTGCAAACCACAATGAGATTGACGTTAGGTTTCAAGCTTTTCGCGCTTAAACTTTCTATTTTTACGATTCACCTTCATGTTTTTAGCCCCTACCGGCATCGCCGGAGGGGACTATAGGTTTGCACTCTGTCCATCCGTCAGTCTGTCAGTCCGTCAGTCTGTCAGCCACACATTAGTTTTTCCGGACTTTTTTTGGAAATGCTTCAACCGAATGATTTCATTTTGGTAACCTACAAAAGAACGATGACTTACAGTTCAAGTTTGAGTTTCATGCTGATTGCATTATTCTTGTGTGAGTTATTGCCTTTGGAAATATGGAAAAGCGCCAAAATATTAGTTTTCCGGACTTTTTTGGAAACGCTTCAACGGAATGATTTCATTTTTGGTAAACTACTATATAACGATGACTTACAGATCAAGTCTGAGTTTCATGCTGATTGCATTATTCTTATGTGAGTTATGGCCCTTGGAAATATGGAAAAGCGCCAAAATATAAGTTTTCCGGACTTTTTTTGGAAACGCTTCGACGGAATGATTTCATTTTTGGTAACCTAATATAGAACGATGATTTTCAAATCAAGTTTCATTTGCACTCTGTCTATCCATCAGTCTGTCAGTCTGTCTGTCAGTCACACTTTAGTTTTCCGGACTTTTTTGGAAATGTTTCAACCGAATGATTTCATTCTTGGTAACCTACTATAGAACGATGACTTACAGATCCAGTTTGAGTTTCACGCTGATTGCATTATTCTTGTGTGAGTTATGGTCCTTGGAAATATGGAAAAGCACCAAAATATCAGTTTTCCGGACTTTTTTGCAAACGCTTCAACGGAATTCATGCTGATCACATCTAGGATATAACATTTGTATAATCATTAATGCTCATTAGTCCGGTACGGGACATTGTATTGCTTCAGCGATACGTGAGCTCTTGTTTGTTTCGGTGTTTTGCATGGTGGATTGTTTATGTACTCGATCGTGTAATTCCCTGCAACATGGAATGTATGTTGAGGCAAACTAGATGCATCGTTTACTGCAGCATTACAGGTTTTTGAAGGAAATGACTTGTGATTGCAGCACCATTGAAAATAGTCCCTCGGGTGCACGTGTGCTCATTTCTCGCGAAATCAGGTGACTTTTATCGCTACTACAGTAGTGATACAAGATTTTTTATCATCGATTTTTTATAGTTACTGGTTTGCAATTCCGTTTTTAGGTAAATGGTAGATAAATAAATTTTTCTTTCAATGCGCTTGTATTGGGTCTGTAATTGCACGTGTTTCGCGGGCCCTTGATACAAAATCTGTATCTTGCAACTGCATAATACAACCGCGTGCTTGGTTACGATTTGTTTACGTCACTATTTACAGAACATTTGAAGCTTTCGAAACGCGTTTTCAAGGGACCTTATTCCTTTGAGAGATAGAAAACACTTTTCGAAAGTATAAATATTAACCCTTTGAGACTTTAATTATCCTGACGTTCAAACGTCACTGGGAATTCAGTCTCTTCAACGTTTTTCAAAATGCGACGTCAAACGTCGAAAGTACAAATAACAAGATATTTTTCACTTAGAAATAATTCTCCTAATGGAGCAGACGAGTTCGGCTCTGTAGCTATACCCTTAATAAGAAAGCCTGACTGGTTTCGTTCTAGCCTGAACTCGTAAGAGGCGGAGAGTCTCACCAAAACAGACGCAATGCTGAAATACGCTTGATCTTCACTCAAAAAACGCTAATCCCGCTCGGCCTGAACAGAAAGGATTTCTAGTGTTCTTTTTAAAGATATTTTTCACATTAGTGATTATCTGGTTGAGGGCTAGATTATTTTTTGTGGTCTGAATTTCTCATTCAAAACTTGTTTTGTTACAAATTATTGGGGAGAGCCAACAGGCGCTCTCCAATAATTTGTAATAAAACAAAGTTATATAAACAAAATATTATTTGTGTTTGACTGAATATGAAATATAAGCAAAGGAATTGTTGGCTTTTGCTCTGGTATCCTCATTTTTTTGAAAGCCTTGATAGTGGCGTCTTGAACTTAACCAGTTAAGATGTCTTGACAGCTCGTTCCAATGAGGGATCACATGATATGGTTTTGCTGAATTTTTTTAGAAAAATAATATGATATATATATGGTTTTGTTGAATTTTGTTTTTAATAATTTTTTTGCAACTAGATTTGTGTTCAATCGCTGATCGGAATCGGTTACCCCAATCGGCCGATTGTGGTCAATCGAATGACAACAGCAACGGCTCTTGAAACATCGGCTCAACCTATTGTTGCCAAGCAATTTTTTGTGATGATGATACCATTCAATAAAGTTGAGAAACAACTACAATGTGTATTCTTAATCTCTCTAGGCGCCCCTTTACGGGATATACAAGTTAAACGACGCGTAGAGCTTACAATTAAGCGTACTTGTGGCAATCGCCAGTTCATACCGGAAAAGTGAAGGTTGTACTTCAGTGACTCAGGTCGCGGTGAAAAATACCAGTTGCGCGCACTCGGGTGGTCAGTTTACTGAGTTTACCGCCCAAGTGTGCGCGACTGGTAATTTTACTGGACCTGAGTCAACGTTTACCACTGCGGAATATGTTAAATTTAATGTGGTTATTTCGAGTCACGACTTATCAAGAAGTAAACTGATTGTAAACACTGTAAAATCTTTTCAATTTAATAGTTCTTTGCGTGCCTCGACTTGTCTAGTAATAATAATAATAATAACACTTTGGCCGGCCGCTGATTTGTCGCGGTTCTCGGAGAGAAGGCCTTGGTTACCCCTGTACTCCCAACTGCCTCCATATTCCCACGCTTCTTCTCTCCTCCCAATACTCGTAGACGGACTGCTTGATTACATTCCTTGCCCCATTCTTTCCAATCTCTCCTATTAGCATATTAACCCTCTCCTTTGAGTCTCCCACTAACCACATGTCCTTCATTCTCCCATCCCACTTCCCCATTATACTCCCATTATACTCCCAGTGAATCTTATTCTTTTAGACTGGTATTTTGGGCATTCTAGAAAGTGTTCCAGGGTCTCCACCACGTCCACACATCTGGAACTCCTTTTCACTGTTTTCCCCATTTTTTCCCCTCGGCTCCAGGGACTGCGACCTCAGCTTGAACAACAGTGACCGCCCAAAGGTGCCATCAAGGTACTCTTCAAAAACAGGCTTCTCTTTATCACGCAGGCCACCCAAAGATCTCTTTGTGGTGCACCGTATTACAATTGGAATCGATATCGGAATCGGCTGATTTATGAGCTCAAGTAACCAGTAATCAGTCAGCGGCTATTTTTGGTAATCGGCTGAACACTAATTTTTTTGCAACTACATATATATATATACCGAGTTCCTTAATTTATAATTGAGGAACTCGGTACATATATTATCGTGTATTGAAAATAAAGCTGTCGTGTGCACAAAAGTGTGATTGCAATGGTATAAATGACGGAGACTTCCTACAACCCCACATTGATACCTCGAAAAACTAGAGATAATTCTTCTCAGTTCTTATTCATTTATTTATTTATTTATTAGGTTTTAACGACACTTTAACGGTCAAAGTCATACGGTGTTGGTGAGTTTTACGGGTGGAGGAAGCCGAAGTACCCGGAGAGAACCACCGAGCACCGACGAGTAGCTGCCAGCTCCCCAACATCGTAACTCCGCGTTGCAGCACAGGCAGGGTTAGATTGGTTGAAGTCTTGCGCACCATCGACGTGCAGTACGTCTTAGTATACGGCGTCACCGTGCCCCCATGTGGACAATCAGGGTTAAGTGCCTTTCCCAAGGACACAACGCGGGAGTCCGAATCGATCGCTCAGACGGTTACCACAACGCCACCGCGCCCCGTTCTTATGTGATACAAACAAACGGATTACGTGTACGCGCCACCCAGCATTCCCGCCAGACGTATATAGTTCGTTAGAAACTTCTCTCGAATGAAAAAAAAGTTTGAAAAAAAGGTTTTGAGATGAAGATGTTTACATAGGCAAACAGCATATTTTATTGCTAAATTAATTTAAATGGTACACTATCAAATGTTTAAATGTGATTATGTCGCCCTGACACACTTTGGTCGAGTCCGTGTTATCACGCATCAACCTCAATGAAAGTCAGCAAATACACAGTACGGCACATGTGTGTGAACGGGTTAATCGATATGGCACGAATGCCCTTGCGGAATGATAGAACGAGAGTGTCATACCGATTAACCCATTCACACGCGTGTCGTTCTGTGTTTATTACACGCCTTCACGTCTATAAAACAGTTATTAGAAAGACTCTCAGCAATTCATTTGACAACTATGAACAAAAACAACACATTTTATCTCCAACCCAATTTGCGAGGGGAACCCATGATACTATTTCGTCCCCTGAGTTCCAGTGTGTTCTATGTGCCTACTGGCACATAGAACACATTGGAAATCAGGGGACGAGTTTCAGCTGTCGCTAGCGATTCAAATTGTATTTGCGTTGCCCGATTTGTAGAAAATTCCAGTGACATTTTGCTTCTATTTAAAAATAGTCCGTCAACGATTTCCGTTCCGCACATATATGCGGAACAGATTTTCATTTTCCGCATCGTTTAGTGTTGTTGATTTCATGGAACAGGCTTGTAATAAATCAATATTATTGACCAGAATATTTGGTTAACACAGTTGTCGAAGGATATCAATTGAAAGACATCGAAGTACGCAGAATTCGATACACACTGATCGGAGCAAAGTGTAGCAATCTTCGGGTGAAGAACAAGAAAGAAGTCTAAGTAATGTTAAAAGTTGGCTAATATTTCTAGCTTTCAGAAATGATTCGTATTAGAATTGAAATGAATTATCTGTTGCTTTATCGGAGTATGAATGTTGGGTGGGCGTGTTATTTATTTCAATTGTCATAATTTAATTTAGAGTGTTTCACTTGTAATGTATTTTATACCATTATTGCCTATTCTACTATATTTAAAAAAGCCTATGGCGTAAATTTTAGCTTTACACACCAACCGTGGTAAACACGCCAGCAATGGGTTTTCAGTAGTTAAAATTTACATCTATAGTGGAACTACATCCATGTTGACCTTTGGTGACCTCGCCTTGAATGCAGACTTGTCTAAATCTAAATTTATCATTCGTTGTCTCGTGAAGAGTGAAATGAAACCGGTAATTATTTATTACGTTTTTAAATAAGTTTACCTCATAACAGTAAACTTATCGAAAGTTTAAGAACAAATATCACCTGGAGCCTTATTTGATTTATACAACATCCCCCGAGGCGAGCAACATATTTACTCGTTTACGTATAAGTAACCACAAACTTATGATAGAAAAGGGGAGGCATATGCAACCACCCATCCCCGTAAGTGAACGCTTATGCGCGGTGTGCGGCCCAGGTGCTGTGGGAACAGAATGGCACTTCGTTATGGAGTGCGGTGAATATGCATCTCTCAGAGAACGTGCATTTAACAAACTTGAACGTGAATACCAAGAGTTTGTTGAGATGGACCCATCGGAGAGATTCATATTCCTGATCAGAAACAATGTGCCACAGCTCTGCGGTATCATCTGTAATATGACCCAGCAATTCTTAAAACAACGAGAACAAGTTTTGTCAATCTGACACCAAGAAGTGACATTAACAATATTACATTATAACCACTATAAGCCTTAATATTTGCGCTTGTCATTCGGAATTAGTATTGTTTTATGTTTCTGTTTATGTTGATTTTGTAAATACAAAGCAATCTGCCTTTGTTCTGGTGTATTTGCTTAATAAATTAAATAATTATCTTATCTTATCTTAAGATACCAAAAAATAACAAACACACGTTGTCTCATATTAATAAAGCATCCATAACTCTAAATAGTATGTTATTATGTTATTAAAATGAAAATGGCCCCGTATTTCGTTTCTGCGATAAAATTGCCAGCGGAAGTACTGCCCACCGGTGCGCATGTAAACAAAAACAGATTCGCACGTGTCAATATTGATTTATTTAACATTTAAACTATTATTAATCTGAAGATCATGATATAAATAAAATATACCCAAAGTAGCTTGGTGTACCAAATGTTCACCACTCGTGGTGAAGTGGTGTTAACCTCGCACCAAAGGCTCGCGGTTAACACCACTTCACCACTCGTGGTAAACATTTGGTACACCAAGCTACTATGGATATATTCTATATGTACCTTTACTCGGTTGAAGTCTTTGTCAGCTCTATCAATGCGATCAAATAACTTATGTGCAGACGACAGTTTCATTATTTTCTACATAATCTAATACACGCAGTCTCGAATACTCGAGAATAACTAATGTGAACGACCCACGTGGATACTAACTAACAACCCCTCCCCGTAGGAATTACAGTTTAATTGCACCGCTGGACAAGCTCAGACTCTGAACAATGAATATTGTCTTTGAGAAATGGGAGGGACAGAGCAAAACACTCATACGGCAGTGAATTAATTATTCATCGAGTTATCAAAAACTCACTTCGACCAGTCAAATGCCATCATGCAAGCAAACTGGATACCAAACGAACTTTTAAGGCTTTTATAGAAGAACTTAAATTTCATCAAAACCTGGAAATGATGTGCAGTTACATGCATTCATCTAAAAAAAGCCTCCCCCGGGAACCCCGGGAAGTGAAGCAGTACCTGTTCACTGCGGTAAAAAGACTGTTTTACTGGTAAAATAGGACCCAGTCACCAATGCTTGGGAGGCGCAGACCCTCTCTAAAATGGGCAACATGGTTTATAGACTCTCACCCCTGGTTTTGAGTTGATACTCATGTTGTGGTCATGATTAGCCATTGAGCAAAAATATGTGACCTTAAACACCAATAAATAAGTAAATAAATAAATATCTAAAAAACGAGAACGTAAAAGAACGATGGAGTATTCTGAACCACCTTTTACTGTCATAAATATATCTCTTTATATATCTTCACCGCAAGAAGAACACCATCGGCTTGGGACAAATTGGTCTTCCAATTTAGACAAGCTGATGGTACCCCGTTAGTATTAAAGGACGCCTGAGGGAGCTTCCCGGATGTGGCCAGCCGTTTTACTTATCCTCAAAATAAAATTAACCGGCAGCTTTTCTTGCACGTAGAAGCAAAATCACAATTCTCTCTGCAAAGTACCCATGTCTTAACCCCCTGCATACTGATGTCGAAATATCTAAAATTCAGGGTGCAAATATTTCCCATAATGCAACTAGAAATTTAAACAATTCAATCTTATTTGACAGAGCTCAATGAGCTCTGTCAAACAAGATTGAATTGGTTAAATTCCCAGTTGCATTATGGGAAAAATGGCTACTTCAAATCTGTTTATTTTGACATCAGTGTGCAGGGGGTTAATAATATCATTCACTGAAAAGGGAAATTATAAAGTTGATCTTGGATGAAAAGAATACACACACGTCTGTATATTTTCCGTTGTAATATAATTGTATTTTTGTCATTCACTTTATTTGTTCAATTCAATTCAATTTTATTCTTTTTTACCAGATTCCTGGTATCAAAGAAAATACACAAATTTACATCAATCAAGATTTCTTTTCGTTAGTTAGCGTCTAAAAAACGAGATTCAGTGTAGTAAAAGGAAATTCCCAGAAAAACACAAGACCCTCTCCCTTCACCCCACGCCCTTTCCCGAGGTTTTACTTTCAATTTAGGAAACCCTCAGTCGGTGTGACCAGGGTTATTGATCTGGGTATTTGAACATGGCAGCTTTTAAAGTTATGACCCTTTAGCCCAACATGTTCAGCTACTCAGGCCCCTTGCGCATTGTTATATATACTGCATACCATTGTTCTTTTTGTAAATAATACTGTATGTTTATCTGAATAAAAAAATGAATATCATTATTAACACTTTGAACACTGGTGGTATCTTCCATGTCAGTTCAATTTTAGCAATTGGGAGAGTCCATATTCATTATTTGGGGGTAGAACAATTAATATTTTCAACGTCGTTGAAAATATTAATTGATCTATCCAACACTTCAACTTAGGAGGCATCCTAGTTTATGAAAGTATGACTTATAATGTTACCTGGCCGGAAAACCGGCCTTTGGGGATTAAAGGGTTAAAGAAAATTAACGCGTGCCACGTGAGGCGTGTCATTGTTCTTCTTGTAAATAACACTGCATGTTTATCTGAATAAAAAATGGAGATCATTACAGAAGAAAATTAAATTATACAGAAAGTAAACTACACACAAACGAAAGAACGCGTGTCATGTCAGGCGCATTGTTTGGCTATCACAGCTGATGTGGTCTGATGCATCCAGTTGTTTCAAGGAAAACCGACCCTTGAACGGAGCAAGGTGCCATCTGCAATGCTAAAGCACTGCATATGACGCTTTGTTCCACTCAAGGGGCGAAATTGTGTTTGCGAGGAGGGAATGTTTCAAATAGTACTTCCTGTACTGTTTCCAAGGCTGTACGTTTTCCAGTTGTCTTTTTTTTTAAAAAATCGGATTTCAGTTTTTCTTTTCTTATCCAACCATAATTTTTCTTGTCTTCTTCCCATTTACATGAAAATGGACTGACAAAAGAACTACAATGCCACCAAATATAGAATACACCCTAAGTAGCTTGGTATACCAAATGTTCACCACGGGTGGGTGAACATTTGGTACACCAAGCTACTTTGGGTATATTTTATTTATACCATGATCGTTAGATTATTAAGAGTCGCTATTTTTTTCGATTTTCCTGAGCAGCAGACGTACACACTTGCGAATCTGTTTTTGTTTTCATTAGCACCAGTGGGCGGTACTTCCGCTGGCAATTTTATCGCCGAAACGAAATGGAAAATGAAACAGCGCAAACCACGGGGCCTTTTTCATTTTAATAACATACTATTTCGAGTTATGGATGCTTTATTAACATGAGACAACGCATGTTTGTTAATTTTTGGTATCTTATGGGGTAAACTCATTTAAAAACTTACTAAATAATTGTCGATTTCATTTCACTCTTCGCCAGGCGACGAGCGATAAATTTGGACACGTTTGCATTCAGTCGAGGTCACCAAAGGTCATCTGGAATGTAGTTCCACTGTAGGGTTTTTTTTATTAGGGTTTAACGACACGTTAACAGCCAGGGTCATGTCATGTCGGTGACAGTTTTACAGGTGGAGGAAGCCGGAGTACCCGGAGAGAACCACCGAGCAACGACGAGCAGCTGTCAGCTCTCCAACATCGTAGTTCCGCACTGTAGCACAGGCAGGGTTAGATTGGTTGAAGACATTCGCACCATCGACATGCAGTACGCCTTAGTACACGGCGTCATCTTGCCCCCATGTGGACAATCGGGGTTGAGTGCCTTGCCCAATGACACAACACGGGAGTCCGAATCGATCGCTCAGATGGTCACCCATCCGAGGATTAACCGGGCTCGACGTTGCTTAACTTCGGTGATCTGACGAGAACTGGTTACTGCAACGCCACCGCGCCCCCGAATTGTTAGATAAGTGAATCAGTATCATGATAATGTGCATGTCCTGTGATTTGCATCAGATCCTGAACTCTGCATCGCGGCACAGGCAGGGTTAGATTGGTTGAAGACACGCGCACCATCGACGTGCAGTACGCCTTAGTGCACAGCGTCATCGTGCCCCCATGTAGGCAATCGGGGTTAGGTGCCATGCCCAAGGACACAAAGCGGGAGCACGAATCAGTCGCTGAAATAGCCACCCATCCAACTACTAACCGCGCTCGACGTTGCTGAACTTCGGTGATCTGACGAGAACCGGCTACCGCGACTCCACCGCGCACCTTCCACTGTAGGTGTACATTTTAACTATACATCTCTGTGGGAGAATGCCTGAAATTTGCGATATGATGTGCACATCAAATTCGCTAACATTTCTAAATTTCAATTTTTACATGGAATTAGCGTATTATCGGTGTTAAATTTACGGACATTTTTAGGAGCTGAAGGTGAGCTAAATTTTCTATAAATATGCTTCAGTGACGAAGTTTCTTCCCCTGTTAGCTAATGGGTTAAAGTTTCCTCTGCACTATTCAGCACGTCGTTCCCTGAGTTCCAATGTGTTCTGTGTGCCAGTTGGCACATAGAACACATTGGAACTCAGTGGACGACGTGTCATGTTTTTCGTGGCGTCTGCTTTTCATGTTAGGTAAAGGGTTAATTAATAATAGTTATCTGGGAACTTGCGCATTTTAGAAGAAAAATAATATGTTGAGTCCAATGGTTGCGTGAACGGCTTGTTTTATGTTCAGATAACTGAAAACAGACAAACAAAAAATGTGATGCGGCTCATTTTGAGGTTCATAAAGCTTCAAGACTCAAGTGAAATATTATTTTCTTGATTTGTTCAGCGATGAGTGAAATTATTCCAATTTCGCATCAAGTCAAATAAGTTTCCATGAAAGAATCGCGTAAATTTATTATTGAAAGAATCTTAGCATATCATACAAATAAGCATTAACCATATCAACACTGGAGCCGTAGATGGTATCGTTTCATAGGTATCTTCCCTTTTGGTAAATTCCCTTTTGGCTAATTACCCCTTGGTCAATACCTTTTTGGTCAGTTACATTTTTGTCAATTCCCTCTTGGTCAACACTTTTTGCAAATGGTAATTGACCAAATAGTCTGGGAGCTAGCCAAGGTTTAATTAACATGGAAGCCACAAAAGGTTTGGGGTGTTCGGGGTGTATCAGTAGAATAGCCTAACACAAAACTGCCATTCTTATGTTCCGCAAGAGGTGGGTGTGGTAGGGGGCGCCACTTGAAACACCCCCCCCCCCCAAATGGATTTAATTAAGATGAAAGCACAAATGCAATTTCAGATACAAACGGTTGAGTGTGTTCCTAAAAATGGGAATCTGTAACATAAGAATAGAATTTCCGGTGGAAAGGTCACTAAAGAACAACACTAATTAGTGCTAATTAGCATTTTAATCAACATAAGGACATACAGTACGTGGAGAGTGGATTGTAACTAAATCACCCGCAGAGTGGAGTTATCACCCAAAGTGTTACTTTCAAATTCTGTACATATGGACATAAAACACAAGCAATGTTTCAGCCAATGGACCTCCGGGTTTAACCCGGAGGTCCATTGGCTGGAACTTTGCTTGTGATGGTTATGCTTTGCAATAAATTTGCAATTATTGCTCGGGTGGAATATCCTCTCTGCGGGTGATTTAATGATGATACACTCTCCACGTACTGTAAGTATGAAACAAAATCAGGAATGTAGAGAGTGGTCGAATGATTCAGAATCACCAACTTAAGAATGAAAATTATGGTGGAATGGTCACTTAAGAACGGGTCAAAGGTCATACTGCACTTAATTACCCCAATCAACATTTTAATTAAAACGAAAGCCACAAGTATGGAACCACTTGGAGGATGGAAAGTGTGGCTACCTGATTCAGAATCACCCACTTAAGAACGGAAATTGCGGTGATAAGGTCATTTAAGAACAGGTCAAAGTGTCATACTGCACTTAATGGCCCCCAAATGACATTTCAATTAGCGCGAAAGGTACCGCTTGTATGAAACAACATTAGAAATGTGGAGAATGACCACAGGATTCAAAATCACTAACTTTAACTTTATGTGGAAAGGCGACTTTCAGTACAGTCAGCCTGAGTGGACACTTAGAAGAGATTTAAACTAAGTAATTACCGCGTGCATAGCGCTTCATTCCCATAACTTTGTCTAAGGTTATCTGGGAAATTATATATAATTGTTGAAGATTTCCAATTAAACAGTCATAAAAGGATTATCTGCTTAACATTATCAATAAATCTAACTAAGAGTATATTTCCTGCTTGTCCTCAACAATAAGGCAAACAGTGATGGCGAAACCGGGAAGGGGGGGGGGGGGGGGGGGGGTAGGCAAGGGAGCCAGTTGCCGCATTTGCCCTTTGGCAAGATGGGCACTCATGGTCATGCTTATATGGCCCGTAAAAATCAAAAATCAAGCTTTCTGTTGTTGTTTAGTTAGTTATATAGTGGTTGGTTGTTATTGTGAAACTGTCTCTTTATAGCCATAATCTTAAGATATGGGGAATTCACCCCATGGAGTCAATAGGTATGCACATGGAACAGTATTTATCTCACAACAGTTAGGATTGTTTGTCACTTTAATAGTGTTAGTTTTATATATGTGTCAGCCTCCTCGTGGTTGGTCTCAAGATGTTCAGCCTCTTCTCTGATCACTCGGTCTCCTTGGACAAAGAAGTGAAAGCACGCCGAAAGGTAGGAGACGTAGACCTGCTTTTGTTGGATTATGCGAGCGTAGTGTGGTGCCTCTCTTTCTCTTGCCTGGAATTTTGGGAATTTTGGGAGCTGTTCCTTGAAGGATCTGGATTGCAGACAGTCTCCTATTTTGCTTGGACGTCTTTGCTCAGGACCGGATATGATGTACTCCCGTTTCTCCTTCTCGCCAAGTCCTCTTCGAGATCTCTCACTCTTCTTGATTGATGGAATAGGGTAAGCATCAAACACGATGTCAAGTCTTGTTCCCTTCATCATAGTCACCTTCGAGGATACCAGCTGCCAAGCCGCTATACGATCCTGGAAGATGGGGAGGGAGTGTTTGCAAGAAGAAATTACCATCAATAAGGGTAGCATCCACTGTTGTTGGTGCTGTATGTTCTACTCCGCTCTCTAGGAGGTGGAGGACACTCTTGTGAGTCTTCACCATCGAGCCATCTGTACTGCACACTGAGAGAGGAACTGATCTCAGCGGATAGGAAAGGACATGCTTCAAATCGAGTTTTTTCTTGCACGCCAGTATAAGAAATCGACCGATGAGATCTCGTGTGCACACAAGCGATACTATCCGTTTGTCTTCACTGCGCCTGTTGGACTTGCAGTTCTCTTTGGATGTCATCAGTTTTTCCCTTTTGATTGGTCGTTCAAAGTTATCAGGGTCGTCGGAACAGGACTTGATGAATTCCACATGTCGTCCTTCTCTCTGATTCCAAGCAGACAGGCTTTGACAGGTTCAGATGTAGCCTTTCCTGTTATGATGTTGTACGGCACTGGAGATGCTTCCGATGACGTTTGAAGTGGATTGCAACATCCCTGTATCTGTTCCAAGACTTCCTGTAGATCGCTGAAATCCCTCTTTATGCGGCATTTCTGTAAATTACTAATTCAGCAGTTGCGTCTTCCCGACTTGACATCCCAGCCAATTCCTAAGCGGTGGAAATTACATCAGCACTGGCAGACTTGGTGACCATCCATCTGAAGCGTGGACGTAGTTGTTTGTGGCAGACGTCAGACCTGTGCGTCGTGATGCTGCATCTGCATTCACTGTCTGCTCTAATGTGAGATCCACAGGAGTTCTACTAAACGGCTTGCTCGTCCTCTTAACAGTGAAGACACCACCCTGAAGAATAACCCGAAGGCCTGGGTGTGTGTTATCCATGTTGATCAGGTCCAATTGGAACTTAGACAGCCATCGGCAGTAGTTGATATGATTCGTCGCGAAGAACAACTGGATGAATGGAGTGAGTGCATGGGTAAATAGGTCAACGTAATTTGTCCTGATTGCACATTCCAAATTGTGGAAATCATGTATATAGTCAACATATGTAATCCAGAATTGTGCTGTGGCCCCATGTGCTCCAGAATGAATGAATGAATGAATGATTGAATGAATGAATGGTTTATTTGCCATATACATTACATATACAATATAACAGTGGAAAGAATATTAATACAGTTACAAAATTTATTTATTTATTTTTTTTATACATATAGTTTGCGGTTTATTGTCACCCTATTGTATATGGAATGTATGGCTGGGAAGAGGCATAGCCACAACGGCTGTCTTCCTGCCAATTCCCACATGGGTAAGCAACATGCGCCAGCCTGAGAATTTCGACAGTCATCTTTCAAGATGCGTTCTAAAGTACAGAGCCATCTCCGTCGGTATTCAAGTGCCTTATTTTAGAAACGGATACCACAACAGACCCTTCAAGATATAGTTAATTTTGTTGTCTTTCCCATTCCCAGTTTTTCGCAAGTGTTGGGTCTGTATCCCAATAAGTTCTTGGTATAAGCTAGGATACTTTACCTGGTATACGATAACGACAGCTTGTAACGAGCTTGCCGTGGGCTCAGAAGGACACGGGGGAGGGACACGAGTGACGTAAACATCTATGATTAACTTAGATATGTAAATATTAGGTCTCATAGGGGGTCAAGTTGCGGGATATGAGATTCAGTTTGTGAAGACAAAGACTAAGGTAGTCAGTGATTATAAGTACCAAAGCCGGAGGAAAGTCGATTAGTGAATAAAGGCACTGACCACGGCTCTCAGTTGAAGAGCTCAAATGAACACATTATCATAATTCCGTGAGCCTGCATGCGTGTACCCAGTTTATCTTGCGGTAACACAGGGCTACGCCCACCATTTGTGGATATCACATTACGAGAGCACAATCGTTAAAATGCGGGTTGGTACAATGTACAGTTTGATAATAAGTATCAATCAGCATTGGGATTACTGTTTTCTTAAATAGGTTTCTATTTGTTATGGATCGTATTTCAGCATCTAGCTCATTCCACATTTTAGGGAATAAATTGTTTGGCAGCTGGGAATGTGCTTTTGTCCTTGCTCTACCAATTTTCAGTAAGTCAGATTGTCTTGTCTCCATACCCGATAGATTAGTAGTCCTTTCGAAAAATGACTGAAAACAAGGAGGAAGGTTATTATTGTACCAGTCATGCGTGAATAACAACGTGTGAAGGGTATGAAGATCTTTTACTTTAAATATTTTACATTTTAAAAGTAGAGGATCTGTGTGACTGTTATATTTTTTATTATTGATTATGCGAACTGCTCTCTTTTGCAATAGAAACAATTTATTAATATGAGTTGAGTGACCCCATATTTGAATTCCATATAAAAGGTGACTGTACTAAAGCGTAGTAAAGTGATAATAAGGCTTGGTACGGATAATGTTTTTAACTTTATTTATTGAGTAAATTGCTCGAGCAGTTTTAGAGCACACCATAGATATATGAATTTTGTAGTTTAATTTGTCATCAATACATACTCCCAAAAAATGGACTGAGCTATTTGTGCCAGACGACCCGTAAACCTTCTCTATTGGCTAACCGTCAATTGTTAATGGTCTGTGGTTATCAGAGTTAGGATATTTTGAGTTTAACTCGATAAATTTACTTTTTTGGCATTTAATAATAAGCGATTAGCTCTGCACCACGTATCAACTTTATTTAGTTCAAGGTTTACCTATTGTGCAGTGTACTGGCATCTATGCCTGATTTGTACGCTGAAGTGCCGTCGGCGAATAAGAAAACATTAAGCGATGTTGCTTGGGAGAGATCATTTACATATATCAGAAATAGGAGGGGCCCATGGATCGAACCTTGGGGAACACCGCTGTCGACGTATGCCTTTGATGACTTTTTTCTAGAGTATTCGACAAACTGAACTCTATCGGTCAGATAGCTACGAAACCAGCTATTACCTATACCTCTAATGCCATAAAACTCTAATTTTGTTAACAAAATGGTGTGGTTTATGGTGTCAAAAGCTTTTGATAGATCTAAAAACACGGCTAAGGTACTATTTTTCAAGGTGGTATTATTTTCCTCAGATACATGTTTCAGAAACTGTAATATAGGGTATATCGTTCTATAACCTTTTCTGAAACCATATTGATGATCATATAGAGCATCATGCAGATTGAGAAAATTAATTAGTCTGGCGTACATGACCTTTTCCAGAATTTTGGAGAAGACTGGAAGTATACTAATTGGTATATAATTATTAAGGCTCCCGTTGTCACCCGACTTAAATATAGGTATTACCCTGGCAATTTTCATTCTGCTAGGGACAATACCACTTCTAAATGATTTGTTTATAATGTCTGATAAAGGAAAAGCAATTGTTTGCTTTATTAACCATGTTGATAGAGCATCACAGTCCTTGGTTCGTTTAGATTTAAGTCTATTTGCGATACATTAATTTCACCGGGAGTTGTTGGTTCAATGAAAAAACTATCAGGAAAATTGCCGGACAAAAAAGCTTATGTGAGATGTATCAGAAATGGGAATGAGGTCACTGGTGGAAGACCCAATAGTAAAAAAGAACTTGTTGAACGCATTAGACCTGGCTTCATTTGTGTAATATTTGTACTGTTTCACGCATGAAGTAAATGCATCCAATGACTGAACCTCTTGCCATGTGTCATCATCTGGGTTCTTCCCAAAAGAGTTCAAAAAGGGAGAAAGTTTTTTACCTCCATCATATGTGCCAAAGAATGCCTGGAAAGGGAGAATTTCAAAAGCCAGTGCAAGTATAGGATGCAGCCTTTTGCATCTGTTAAAATGTTTTCCGCTTATAAATCCGTTCAGGGAACCAGGGGCCAGAACATCCGAGTCTGATAAAATTCTTGTTCCACCCGATTCATCAATCATCTTTCCTATCGCTTTAACCCTTAAGCCCCCATATAGCCCCAAACCGCCACTTTTATATTGCATTGAAGCAGGTGCTCCCTTGTGTAATCTTTTTTATTACTCTTGTATGAAGACTGAATTTTCCCTGGCAGTGGTTCTACATCACTGCTGGCTGCCTGTATAGGCAGCCAGCAGTGATGTGGAACCATTGCCAAGTCATCAATAACTATGTAAGCAGACAAAGTCCATAAGTACTTTAAAATTATTCTGAGGACTTGAGGGTTAAAAAGCCATCTCGATATGAAAGGGACCCAGCATAATGAAAACGTCATTGCAGTTAGGTGACTCTGTCACCTGGATTTGCATTGCAGGCTTGGTCGCATTCTGATCATAAGTTACAGCCCCATGTTGTTGTCCACACTCACGTGCACACATCTGGATTGTGACTAGTGTTTCCTGTATTACATCCAGACTTGTGATTGGCTGATTCGGATTTTTCATGTAGAGTACTTCTTGCTGAACGGTACTGTCAGACTGAATCAATGCATTAAAGGCAATCCACATTGGTATGCTTACGATTTCCATTGCATGCCACATCATCCAGGCTAAATCTCAGTCTGTGACTTCATTTCTTTCATCAGGACAACAGCCATCAACCCGCTTGATTGCATATTGAAACGCTTTCATTATGAGGGGTGGGGGTCGGTACGGTTCAGGGGTATGTTGCCACACCTCTAACGTCCGTTTACGGCTCATCTTAGTTTTGACTTCGGTTGCTGTGGAATGGGCTCGTCTCTTGTCTGATGCCTATTCGTCTAGCGGGGATCCACCTTGTTCTGATACAAAATACCCATTGTGTCGTGGAGAGTGTCAGCCCCAGAGTGTCTCAGTCAGTTGGTCAAAATTGTCGAAAGCTAGACCCATTACCATCTTGGCAACAGTTCCTTCTGAACAAGATTTCCTTTACTCTGAATGGACTCCCCCAGCGAAGTGTCCAACCCTTCAGTACAATGATAATCTATGATATTCCCAAATCTATTCAACATTTGTGTAAGCTTTTTGTTCCCAGTCATTGACTTAACTGCCAAACCAAGAATTATTTGTTTTCGTGGTTTTACATGACCATTTTGCGCTATGTATAGAGCATATTGACTAGAGGACGACCGCCTTTCCACCCTGGGGCTGTGCAATTCAGAATTAGGGCCTCCATAGAGAAAAAAAACTAAGGAGGAGGTCAGGTGGAGATGCTTCTCCGTCACGTAAGTGTTTTAGTGTTGGGGGGTCTGGAAGAGTATTCTTTCGCACATCTTTGATGCATTTTCTCAACACTAATGCGGCTTTCTGAATGACTGCCTCGGGAGAAGATGCATAATCAAATGCAACACGAACTGCATCTTCAGCCACACCTTTTGCATAAACAATGCTCCCTGTTTTCTTTGCCAAGTTACATTTCACCTTCACACGCCCTCAGAACCTTTTAAAGATGTTTTTCAACAAATTTTGGGCTGTTGTAATGGGTACCTCAGCTGCAACTTCGCACATCTCTACATATTGAGCATAGATTGATGTAAGAAGCTCTGGTCTCTTGTTGAATATAACAGACTTTTTCAACATGTGAGTAGATACTTTCCAGGCTAAGGGTGGTAGGTCTACTACAACTAGAGTCAGAGCTAGTGATTTTTGCAGCTTTACAGCTATAGTGATGCATGGCTTCCTTAGCTATAAGGTCAACACCTGATATTAAAACAAGGAGCTTGTAGTCTTTTCGCATAGCAGCTGCGACTTTAATAGCCTCTTCAGCTTGTTTTGTTTGGCGGTAACAAGGTTTTTTTCTGACCCACCTTGTTTTCTTGGTGCCTTGTTACAGAAGATGCATTTTCTTGGACAATGCAGGATGTGGATGCTGAGTACAGTTCCGGCCCAGTCCCGGAACGCAACTACTTCAAACTGGCTGTGTCGTCAGAAGGCCCATTGCTGACGGAGGAACTCTTCTCAAGTGGGATGGCGGTAAAATTCTTGTAACAAGTGGTGTGATAGCCGTGGTCACTACTTGGCTCCTCTGGTAGCAAACGAACACCATGGTGGTACTTGTGATGTCTTGAAGTTTTTCATGAGCTTTCGGCGACTGGCAGCATTTTTAACTGATCTCCATTGTTCGGACTTGAATGGCAAAATGTCTGTTTGCATCTGCGTTCCCGTGAAGAAGACATGTTCTTCCTATGTCGCCATTCGTTGGTGATTCAGGCGATTGTCTTGGGTGCTTTGTAGACGCTATGGCAATGTTCAGTCTGAAAAAAAAACAAAATAGAAAATTAGTTTTAAAGGGAACACAAGTATTTACATCTATCTAAGAATTCGTTAACAAATATTTCACCCTCTGCAAGTTTAGTTTTAAGTTTTTCAATTTTTTCAGCAGTTGCTGTATGCTTTCTTTTGTGTTTCAGTGCTGGCTGGCCACAATGAAGTTGTATAATTTTGAGTTTATTTATGTTTGCTTCCTTCTTGAACACATCAACCAATTCATGTAGGTTGGGGTGGACTTTACCGATAATTTTATTTAACTTATTGTGCCAACCCTCTACACGATTGTTTGTTCTATGTGAATGTGTTTGATTGTGATTCTCTAATTTTACAGGAAAGATTGATGTTTGTGAAATTCACGTGTTCTCCTTGTATTCAAAGAATTGACAAATCCCAGAGTATGAGTAATGTAACAATTCCTCTTTTAGTTCTTCCCAGGAAGTTCTGACACATGATATTGAAACAAATGCTAACACAATGATTTTTCTTATGGAGTCTCTGAAATCACTGTCATCACTGTAAGGGCAACTAAGGCCAACATTTTGTATTTTCCTCCATACACTTTGTGAAAAATGGTAATAACATATTTTGTGTTTTGTTGAAGGAAAGCTTATTTTAATTGCTGCCAGAAGACCTGATTCGAAGTCAGATTTCTTTTGAATTAATTTTTTTTCTTTTCCTCTCTGATGGGCTAACTCATATAGAAGCAAAAATGTTTGGTTATAGGTTTCCTTTGACTTTTTGTCCAGTAAACAATACATCAGTGGAACATGCTGTCCTTCAATAAATGCATGGATTGTAAAAACGTGACAAAATATACTTGGGCAGGCATAAAATGTTCCATCCACATATAAAGTGTGTTCTGAACAGGGTTCCGAGAAGGCCTCCAATGTTCCAAAAAACAGAATGTTTTTGTCTGTACTACTGGATAATAGAAAATTCTCTCCTTCTGGCATAGCTATCCACTCGCCCTCTAAACAAATGTCAGCTCTTTCTTTTGGCAAAAGTGGATACTTTTTATGTCTCTGTCTATACAAAGAATTCTTTACGGTTTCAAATGTTGGTTATGCAGAAGCGAGTTCATGTAATCTACCATTCTGTGAGTTCATGACCTCTTCTAAAACACTGCCATATACTCTTGGAATTGGCTGTGTCTCAGTAAGAACGCTTTTTCTCATTTCGCTAACAGCATCATCTTTTAATAATTTTCCAACATCTGGTCTGTGGTTGTGGTAATCAGTTAATAAAGTAAGTTGGTTATCACTTGTTGTTGCTTTTGCAATGCACTTCTTGGTTCAACTTTTCTCACATCTCCAGTAAACCTTTTCGTTACTTTCACGAATTTTCAAATATTTGAAATTGTCTACATCAAGAGCATTTTTTCCTTTGGACGTTAACACAAAGGTAATCTCCTTCTCCTTCATTGTATTTGGAATGAAAATACAGAATAAAATGCAGATATATATAAGTTTTGAATTTCGTTTGAAGTGAGACATCAGAGAAAACAAAAACTTTGAAGAAAAACAACAAAAGCTAACAATTTGTGTTTTCTTTTAAACTTCTAAAAGAATAACTACCAAAACATATTGCTACCTTTAACAATATTTATAAATGGCTTAGGCTAATAAGCACACACACGCTGAAGAATTTATTTTTATAAAAACATACAATCATAACTACAGGTAAAATATTGTTCTGTAAACACTAATACTTCTAGTAAAAAACATTTTATTTCAAATCAAAACTTCAAAGAGAAAAAATATTAAAATCTGATCACTTAGAAAATTTTGCAAAAAGTGTTGACCAAGAGGGAATTGAACAAACGGTAATTGATCAAAAAGGAATTGACCAAGGGGTAATTGACCAAAAGGGAATTGACAAAATGGTGATAATATATATATATGATATATATCGGCCTATCGTTAATTTTTTACACTAGCTTTCGACCTCCTTGGTCTTCTTCCGGTGATAAAATGGTAAGAATAAAAAGGAAATACAGTTCAAGTGAAAGAACGCGTAATTACGTTTGACGTAACGTAGATTCCAGAGTAGAAAATAATGGAAGCAGAAAGTTAGTTGTGGAGCTCGTCAGAGCCGCGCGGACATAAAACCAGCGTCTCTATTTATGCCTCTATTGAAGCTGTTGCATGCCCATATGTACTTATGCTCAACAGTCCTTCTATGCGTGTCCGTCAGATTTCGCTTGAGAACCAAACACGAATATCATCTACGGAGTATGCATGTAGGTTAAAATGGTTGGCCACTGGCAAGTCATCTCTGTTTTTTAAGTTCTGTCTATGCCCTGTCATTCGTACTTCCAGGTCCACAAGATGAATTTTTTGTTTGTTTGTTTTTTATTGTCTTGAATCTATTTGCAGTCGAATTGGGCTTATATTACGCAGTAAAATGTCTTGTAGTACATTATATGAAGAAAATCTGCGCTATTTTAATGAATATCGTGAATTATCTCTTTCGTGTTGACCTGAACGTTTTGATTTTTCACTCGCTCAAGAGCTCGTGAAAAATAAAACATTCACGTCCACGCTCATGACATGATTCCCGATATTCACAAAAACAGCGTAGATATTCCTCTATATAATACTGTTAGAAAACGATAACAGATCTGAGAACCTCTTTCTGTTAACGGAGTGACGTGTCGGCGTTAATGGGTTAACGATTTCTGCAACAACCCGACACAACGGGGATAAATAAATTGGTATTTTTTTTCAACTTCAAATATTTTTCTCATTCGTCGTCATCCCCTTCCTGCTTCAAAATTTTGTCTGTAATATCGGTGGAAAAAATAGTAATAATATGCCTTTGTCGAGCAATACTGTTTATTAATGTCCAGCCAAAACTGATTAGCAGCCATACATTTTATTTCAAGGGCCGCTTATAAATTGTCAGACAGTTAATAATTTGTGTTGGGCTTTTGAAAAACGCAATGTCCTCCAAAATCAGGTTATTGTTATTTTGACGTAGGCGTAATGACATTCGTTCAAAAATGAAATTGTATTTGTCAAGTACCGTGGAACTTTATAAAAGACTATAGGGAATCGGTCGAAGGTAACATTAAAATCATTGGGAGTAATTTTAACAAACACATCACTCACTTCAAGAGCAATACAAAAGCTTCGTGTTAAGATTTGTGTTTTATTTTCAGGGTCAAGGTCATTCGCAGTCTACACGCTGCTCCGAAACTCTCTGATGCCACATTTTTAGACATTCTGAATATTTTAGTGCCAAAACACTAATTGGAGGGGTGTACTTCGCAGTCTGAGTATGGAATTCGCGGGTTCCCGTTTCCAAAAGCCGGTGACGATACCCGGGAAATCTATAAGACCGAACTGGGAATCACGTATGTCACTGTTAGCTGAAGTTTTCTAAATGGAAAAACTGCCTCACCGTAACTCGTCAGCCCTTCAACATCTGAACCTTTTATAATCTTGCTTCCTGATTAAACCTTTTCACCAAATCACTGTAGCTGCCACTGTAGCTGACTCCTTTCGTCAACAGCAAGGTCTTAACTTGCTTCAGAGGATCAAACTCGTCATTTTCCGAATCGCTTGTATCACTCACTATTCACTACCTCCTTCAACATCAACACCTTCATCACTCCTGTCACCAGTGACTAGTCTCCTCTGCTTCAAGCAGATGAGACTGGTGCCGACAGTGAATAGGGAGTTGAAACCAGGAGGTAGCGGTGACAAAACTAGCGATTCAGAAAATGAAGATGAGTTGGAAGTGGGTTTGGGTTTTCACAATTTTCTTAGTGAAAGAAATTTTCCGTATGGAGATGGCAGATTCTCAATAAAATGCTCATTTTCACGAAAATGAATGCGTCTTGTTAAGCACTCTCGTAAATTTACTTGATATTATCCGGGACGTTTCCCTGTTCCCGGTTCTGAGTATAATTCCATTCCTGTTCCCGTCACTATAGAAAAACGGGAATATATTAAAACCGAAGTCTGATCAAAATAAATTGATCGAGCTTTAAAAAATGAACAAGGATCAACTGACAATTAACCGTGAAAAAAAAATCTGCCAGAACTCGAAAGTTCTGACGAAATCCTCCGTAAGCGAAAAGTGTGACCACCTAAGTTATTTTTAAGTTGCTATGATATTTTTGACAATTCAAGGGCCTGCTAGGTACAGGGAGTGTCTTTTAGGGAAGAGCCCGTGACTGTGGGCAATGGGTTGTCTTTTAAATAAATGTTCAGGTCTGAAAGATCCTCTAATTCAGTTCAAGGGAAATCCCTGTGTTAATTATCTCCCTTCGTGTGCAAAGTGCAATGCAATGGAGAGTGAAACAAAAAAAATGTTCTGGATTCAGTTAATGGTCAGTATTTAATTAGATAAATATTTCATACCGTCGCGAATCACTCGCGACGGTATGAAGAATTTATCTAATCAAATGCTGTCTTGTGTTAAGTTGATTACCCACAATGCCTCATTACCACTCAATGACAATTAACGTTGAAATTTTGTCCAAAGACTATTTTTTTACACCTTATTGACAAGAGAAGTCAAGTTTTATTAGCTCACCCGAGCGAAGCCCAAGGGGAGCTTTACTAATCACTTTCCGTCCGTCGTCCGGCGTTAACTTTACATTATCGACTTCTTATCACAAACTACTCGACCAAATTGAACCAAATCTAGTGTGCATGTTTCCTATCATATGTCAATTCAAGTTTGTTCAAATCAAGGTGACCCGCCCCTCGGTAGGGTCACGCCCAAAAAGTGAGCCTAAATCTTAAAAAATCTTCTTCTCATGAACCAGCAGTAGCAGAGACTTGATATTAGGTGTGCAGCTTCCTTTTGCGGTGTAGACTCAGATTTGTTCAAGAGAAGTTCTAGGGGCTATATTTGCCATTGTTATGGGAGGACCAAGAATTTTTGTCCCGCCCAAAATTTCTATTTTCCAAACCAAGGGACTGATTTGTACCAAATTTGACGTGAGGTTTTTTTGGGACATAAGTAGTTAATTTATGCCCAAAACATTTTCCTGTCGCCCCATGGGAACCACAGGAGCTAAAAATAGAAAAAAATTAAAACGCCCATATCTCCAAAACTACACGGAACTGATAATTTTTATTTGGTGTGAAGCTTCCTTAGGACCAACAGAATGGAATCGTAAAACAAATTGTTGTCGGTTTTATCATGGGGTACTTTTTGGGACTTTGAAAAAGTGCTGAGTCACCATTTTTAACACTGTGGGTAATTGAAGAACATTTAAGACTACTTTTCTCCCAAACCACTGCTCCAAAAGCTTTCAAATTTCAGATATAACATCTTTGGAAGATTGTTTCACATGTTTATTGAATTCAATTCCCTGGGTCCATATTTGGGCTCTCTATGGGAGCCCAAATGTTTAAATTAGTGCAGTATGAGTAATATTCTTTAAAAATCTTCTTCAGATCTTCCATTAAGAAACTTTTGATATTTGGAACGCAGCATTCTTAGGGGGTGGGGGGGGGGGGGCGGAGATTCAAGTTTGTTCAAGCCAAGTCCCTGGGTTCATATTTAGGCTGAAAATTTGGGGTCCCGCTCCGGACTTAGAAATTTTTGGACCAAAATCTGGAAATGAGTTTTTTGTTTTTATGCGTTTCGGTCAATTTTAAGACAATTTCTTTTTTACACTGAAAATGTGGGGGCCGGGTGAGACTTGGAAAATTTTGGACCAAAATCCGGAAATTAGATTTGGGGTTTATCAGTTTTGGTCAATTTTAAGAAGAAGAAAAAAAATTTAGTCTGAAAATATTTTGTTTGGGACTTCGAAAATTTCCGAACAAAAATAACAAAAAATCTGTTTTTTATGCGTTTATCTCAATTTTGGGACGTAAAAGTGCAGGTACTGAAAATAGAAGGAAAATTATGTGTATTGTGTGGGCAGCAATCGCTTCATCTAGTTGGTATCTGCTTTTCGTAGGAGGGGCGTATGCAGCTTATTCAAGTCAAGTCCCTAGTTTGATATTTAGTTTAAACAATATTTATTCATAAAGCATTGTTACACGTATACATTACATAATAATAATACCACAGAACGGCAAACATTTTTCATGGTTGTACACGGTATAACAGAAACAGAAGTAATCGGGATTGTAAGTAGACGAGGATTCGACAGGAAGCCATAGGCTTATACGAGTCGTCTCCTTTATTCAAGAACACTTTTCAAAGGATGATGGCATGAATCAGCAGTTTGATATTTAGACTACCATGTCAGGTGAGCGCCCTCAGCCCCCCCCCCCCCCCCCCCCCGGGGCCTCTTGTTTCGTCGTCGATCGCATTCTTCACTGCTACATTATTTTTCATTCAGAAGTGAAAGAAATATTTTCGGTGCGAAAATTTTAGCCACTTATTCAATTTTAATTTACAAGTAACATTGAAGAGGTACCAGAACCAATGATTACATCATATCGTGAAAAATAGACGTGGAAGAACTCCAACGAGGCCCCTCTTTCTAGTGAAATGTACGAACGGGGTTCAGTAAATGACACCTTGGCCAAGCCACAAAGGCTGGATCCAGACCTAATTTTTCTAGATGGGTTACGTAGACAGAACGCGATGTGTGTTTGAATCGGTGGGTGTTTTACATAACGAGTTGGAATGGCGTAATCAAATTTCGCGGGAGCCGTGGGCTCTACCGAATTATGACTACGCCATTCCAACGAGTTATGTAAAACACCCACCGATTCAAACACACATAGCGTTCTGTGTTTATTACACATCCCATGCATTAAAATTCATTTAAATAAACAAATTTTAATTCCGATTTTAAACCCAAACGTGAAGAGTCCGTTTGTTTTTGTTTGAAGCTGTACTGATCAAAAGATCGATGAAAAAATCAAACCAACCTTTTGGGAACCAGTGTAAATTACATTCGTTATCTTTTCTGTTGGGCGTTTTTGTTGAAATTCGTATCGCCGTTTCTCTTCGGCTAGTGCCCATTCACGCCTAACTAGTTGGTGGCTATTGCTGTTAGTAAAAATATAAGTACAAATTTGAGAAGATTTGCAAAACAGCTGGGAGAAACCGTTTTAAAAGAAGTTCCAAGCATGTCAAGATGTCCGAAGATTTACCGAAATAAAGTTGACCAATTTAGATATAACGGGATCCGCAGACGAGACTGCCATGTGAATGGGTTATTGTTGTGATTGGAAATGATTGAGGTTTTTTTTTTTAATATTATCTCATTTTTGGTTAACTATTTTTTTTGTGAATCGACTTCATTTCGCTTCGGACGTTTTCATTTTCACACTATGCGACAGACGATCGATAATTGTATAACGAAATTTGGGAACTTTTCGAAGCGTAACTAATGACTCGACGGGAAAGGAACAAGTGTAAACGAAGCTTGGAAAACAGTTCCGGTTTGTACATCACCAGTTAAATACAGAAACATTTATGTCATAGCGACGATTCCGTTAAATACAAGGCTTTAAAGTTTAATAAAAGTGTAATAAAATTTATTATGAACTGCGGACTCACCTAAATTGGTCGAGAAACAAACATTTCTCAAGCATTTAAGCCTTGAATTTCATTGTTGGAAACAATGCGATGTTTGAGAGATCATCCGCCCAAGAAAATAGTTCCTATAGCGTATATATTTTGAAGTCTTAACAGATGGCATTTTAGCTCACCAAACTGAAAGTCAGGGTGAGCTTTTCTTATCACTCTTCGTCCGTCGTCCTGCGTGAAGATGGTGTTTGAGCCTCTTTCTCCTAAACCACTAAATTTCATGTAAGTAGTGGTTATATAGGTGCATTTTTTATTTTTATGCAAATTAGGTTTTGGCTCATGTTAAGCAGAGGGGTGGGGAAAAAATGGCCATTTTTTTTTAAAATCTTCTAATGAACCACCAGTAGCAGAGACTTGATATGTAGTATACAGAGTCCTTTTGAGGTTTAGAATCAAGTTTTGTTCAAGAGAAGTTTGTCACCTTAAAACTGCCATATCTCCAAAACTACACGGCACAAAGAATTCTTGTTTTGTATAAAGCTTACTTTTATCCAGTAGAATAGAATGGTTAAAAAAATCCCTATCGGTTTCATCACAAGGTACTTTTTTTCAGGACTTTGAAAAATTGCTGAGTCAGCTCTTTTTAACCTTGGAGGCATTGGGAAAAACATTTAAAAAATTTTCTTCTTCAGATCCAGCAGGCAGAATCTTGATATTTGGTATGCAACATTGTAGGGCGGATCTGATTCAAGCTTGTTCAAATCGGCCCCGGGTTCATATTTGAGCTCAGTGTAGGAGCCCGATTTCGAACTTGGTGCATTTCAGGCAAATTTCTTTAAAAAAAACTTCTTCTCCAGATCCAGCAGGCAGAATCTTTTGATATTTGGTATGCAACATTGTGGGGTGGATCTGATTCAAGTTTGTTCAAATCGGCTCCCTAGATTCATATTTGGGCTCACTATAGAAGCTCGAATTCGAATTTAGTGCATTTCAGACAAATTTCTTCAAAAATCTTCTTCTCCAGATCCAGCAAGCAGAATCTTTTGATATTTGGTATGCAACATTGTGGGGTGGATCTGTTTCACGTTTGTTCAATTCGGCCTCTGGATTCATATTGGGGCTCACTGTAGAAGCCCGAATTCGAACTTAGTGCATTTCAGGCAAATTTCTTTTAAAAAATCTTCTTCTCCAGATCCAGCAGACAGAATCTTTTGATATTTGGTATGCAACATTGTGGGGTGGATCTGATTCAAGTTTGTTCAAATCGGCTCTCTGGGTTTATATTTGGGCTCCGTATAGGAGCCCAAATTTGAACTTAGTACATTTCAGGCAAATTTCTTTGAAAATCTTCTTCTCAAGATCCAGCTGGCAGAATCTTTTGATATTGGGTATGGGCGAGATGGGTGAGATTCAAGTTTTTCAAGCCAAGTCCCTGGGTTCATATTTGGACTCACTGTAGGAGCCCGAATTATAACTTAGTTCAAAATGAGGAATTTTCTTTAAAAATCTTCTTCAGATCCAGCAGTCGGAATGTTTTGATATTTGGTATGCAGCATCCTTAGGGAGGTGAGATTCAAGTTTGTTGAAACCATGTCCCTAGGTCCATATTTGGGCTCACTGTGGGAGCCCGAATGATAACTTAGTTCAAAATGAGGAATTTTCTTTAAAAATCTTCTTCTTCAGATCCAGCAGTCGGAATGTTTTATATTTGGTATGCAGCATCCTTAGGGGGTGAGATTCAAGTTTGTTCAAGCTATGTCCTTAGGTCCATATTTGGACTCACTGTGGGAGCTCGAATTATAACTTAGTTCAAAATGAGGAATTTTCTTTAAAAATCTTCTTCTTCAGATCCACCAGTCGGAATGTTTTGATATTTGGTGTGCAGCATCCTTGGGGGTGAGATTCAAGTTTGTTAAAGCTAAGTCCCTGGGTTCATATATGGGCTCTCTGTAGGAGCCCGAATTATAACTTAGTTCAATATGAGGAATATTCTTTAAAAATCTTTTTTTTGGGATCCACTGGTCAGAATCTTTGGATATTTGGTATAAGCTTTTCTTAGGAGGAGCAGATGCATCATGTTGAAATCAGTTCTCTGGGTTGATATTTAGGTTACCATGTCAGGTGAGTGCCCTCAGGCCCCCTGGGGCCTCTTGTATTTAAACCCCAATTCAAAACTCATTAAATAATTTCATTACACGTGTTTTAATATCAAAGGTAAGCTGATGACTGCGTATACCGAGGTACTTCTGGGACGTTAATAAACAGTCGTGGCATCACCGTTTTTAAGGTGTGAGTTTAATGGCCGGAAAATGGATCAATCATGTGACAAATTCTGTTATGTTCGATGAAGATAAATCTACACATTTTCACCAGTAAATGTATGATTTATATTTCACTGATTTTTGACGTAAGTGCATAAAGTTTATTTGTATGGGGAAACTATGTTATAAAATTAATGAGATTTAACGTGTTGCGCTACACGAGAGTGGAAACCCAAAGGCAAAGGTAGTTTAACGTTTTACCTAACATATTCCAGTGTATTATGTATATATATAAACTGTCTCGCAACAGTACACATATAAAATGTTGGTCGTCCGTGAGCAGGCAACAAAATAAATACCAAAATGCGAAAGGGTTTAATAATAATTTATTCCTACAGCCTTGTAGTACTGTTGGATTAACTTTTTACTTAACCTTCCAGTAAATACAAAATAGACTCGTCCATTTTTCTTTCTTTGGAAGCGCATAAAAACGACACTATTTGAGTCGCCAGTCTTGAAAGGGTTAAATTTCTTCAACTCTAGTCCTAAGAAGGAACAACTGGGAAGTTCCTCATACCCCCATTTTCGACTCAATTCCTCTGTATATGTTTCAGGTTCTGGTGCATGCTCGTCAACCCGATGGTTCGTCGCCGGAGATTGCAAAATATTTCTGCAGGTAATTTATTTAAACCGAGCTAGTTTTATTTAGTGTTGATACTTCAGGGGGAGGGGGGGGGGGGGGGGGGGGTACATTAACAGACAATTTCTAAAACAATATTTTCTTTCAAACAATACTCAGTAACAATTGCTCATTTTTCCTGCAAATTAAATCTAATGTTCGGTAAGGAGAACCAAGAAACATGAAAAAAGACTCGAGCCAGCTTTAATATTTGTTGAATAAAACAACATTCTTAAAAAGAAAATAATTTTTACTGACATAAATATATTTTTATTTATCATATGACTCGTCCGTTTGTTCACTTTAAAACAGTTGATATTTTGTTTTCATATTAATCAGTGATAAATAAAGCCTTCTGTCAATCTTATTTGTCAATTTCAAAGCTAGACAATTTGATTGGCTGAACAAAATACAACTGGGTCACATTTTCATAGTTTGCAAAATTTAGTGTTGGGAGTGCCTCAACCCCCCTCCCCATCTCATACACCCATGCAGCTAAGTCACATGGGTGGCATTCGATTTAAGTTTGGTTGCTGAGAATTAAAGCAAAATAATAAATATCCTTGTATAAAACAGAAATACTGGCAAAAATCCTAAATTAATCATTTAAAAATACACATCAGTCTGTGTCTGGAAAATATTGTCATATTGTCTATGTTTTAAATATTCTAATAATTATTTTTGAATTTCTTGGAAGTCATCTCGTAAAACTGGCAATATATTGCATTCATCAGTCCACATGTATTAACCACCCTCCCCTCTTCATGGTCTCATTCCCACCCTTCTCGTGACTTTTCAGAATTTCTGTAGTGAGTAGCTGGTAACATTTTTTAATTTCCCCAGTACAAACTGCAGAAAGTCATATTTTAGCAATACTATATCCCCCTAAAAAGCCCTCCCCCCTCCCCTGCCCCCACAAAAAAAAATAAATAAATAAAATAAACCTGTTGCCCCAACAACCACTAGCACGTAAAAAACATTGGTTCCACAAATGTAAAATACCGAGTTTTTCTTATAAAATCAGGCTTTTCATTCTTCCCAATTTATTTTCTTTATTCAGCTAGTGAGGGGCGGGAGGGGGTGGTGGTCATCTAGTAAGGGTGGAATTGAAGGTAGTTAATTAGTAACTGCATGTACACTAGCTGTCAAGCATCTCCAGGCGCTGTCGGCGTGTCGTCATCTGTTTTTCCACTTCATGGTAACCAGTATTCAAGATTCATTTAGTCTTGCTTCCTGAGAACTACTTCAACTTAACATGCTTTTCAAAGTATGTTTGCGTTGGCAAACGTGCTGCTTCATTGCCGAAGTGTAAATCGAATAAGATTACAGTTATTCAGTAGGCCTCCTGTCGACTCGCCGACAGCACGCAGCGGCGAGGGCAACATTGTAACAAAGTTTTATAGGAACTGTACTAGTGGCTGGTTGCAATATCGAACCCAATTGGACTTTTTTGCACTAAAATTAATTAAGTTTTCCTCGATTTTCAATAACGAAAGCAAAGAATGAGTTTCACTGTTCAATTTCTTGGCAGAGATCATGTGTCTTTCAGGACTTTCAACAGTTATTAGCATAGTGATGCATCAAACATTTTGCAATGAGAATCGGTAATTCCGACAGATAAATATAGCCGATGGTTCTCATCTGGTTATATTCCACAGAACGCTGCAAACTATAAGAACCAGTCTAACGAGAGAACTTGTGCACGCGAACGGTACTTTTTATCGGATTGCACTAGAGCTTTCTGCTTAAAATTACCGCATGGCCCTAAAATCCACGCGAGCGTGACAAATACAGTTACGGATGTGTAATAAATTCTATATCTACGGCTCAAGTGACAAATGTTACCGTCTGACATCACAACTCGAATTATGTCAAATGATGTCGCCCGGTTCGTAATTGCTTCATCAACGGAGTGATTAGCAAGTCGCTTCATTTTTTTTCACACGTGCAGCAAACGTGTTCCGGATAAAGTGTTTTTTAAAGGGCGATGGAGCCGAAGGCTTTCCGAGCGTGACGGCGGCGACAGCCGTCGTCGAGCGAAATCGTCCTTTATATTGTTTTCACATTTTTTTTTTATCGTCGGAAGTTTTTCGCGAGACGTGATTCGCCGAGACTTCACAGTGAATCAAGAATTATTCAAAGAAGCTCAGGTCAGAAATGTAGCCTCTAAACGATTTCTGATTGCGAAATATATATAACTGCCTGCATGGGGTGTCTAGTGGGCCAGTAAAAATAAAACGAGGGTTAACATCGCGCACCCAACATGTTGGAATTATTCACTTGATTGACCCAAAATATAGCAAAAATCCGATCTATCGAGCCACTGACCATGCCACTTAACTTCCATAGCAACACGAGACTCCCTAGCAACGGGCTGACTACTGCGCCGATTTTAACCGAATTTGGTACGTGTACCCACAATCCATTACGAAGTCGACTTATTGGGTCATTAACCATATAGTATAACTCCCATAGCAAACAACGCGACTCCATAGCAAAGGGCAGACTACCAGGTCGATTTCAACGAAACCATATTGCCTCGGGAATTCGATCTATTGGGCCACTGACAATGTCTCGTAACACCCATAGCAACCGGCGCGACTCCCTAGCAACGGGCAGACTACTGGACCTATTTTAACCAAATTTGGTATCCGAGCCCATACTTTGGGAAATCGACCCATTGCAAATTTGGTATCTGTACCCATAATGCATTGGAGATTGACCCATTTGGTCATTTATCACGTCAGGTGATATTCATATTAACCAAAGCGACTCTTTAGCAACGGGGAAAGTACCAGGCCGATTTTGACCCAATTCGGTATCTGGACCCAATTCGGTATCTGGACCCATGATACATTTGTAATTCGACCAATTAGGGCACTTACAAGGTCACGTGATTCTCATAGCAACCAACGCGACTCCCTAGCAAATGACAGACTACTGAACCGATTTTAACCAAATTTGGTATATGAAGCCATAATACATTTGGAAAATGGACCTACTTGGCCACCGACCATGTTATGTATGAACGCAAAAGCAATTCTGGGAATGCCTTAAATCTTTGAAGCATTTCGGTATTTCTCATTAAGGGTACAAAAATAGAAACGTAACCGATACATCTGTTCTGGTGATTCCAGGTGTATAATCTCATCAAAAGGAATTTCTTCGTGCTTATGTTTTCGTATCCGCTTTGCTGTGTCCTTGGTAGTAATTAGATAATAACGAGGTTAATGACTCAAAATAACCTCATCTTTACACCACTGAAATATACACGATACCAGATTTGTATCTGTATGGCGGAGTGGAGAATCACTGCCATTTTATCCCATGGCCCTTTTTTGCATAGTATTGGTATAATTTTCTTGTTTAAATCACAAACCGATTTACGATTTGAACAAAAATGAAATGAGTTTTATCTGGTTTATTGATTGCTTAACCAGTGTTGTCGTGGGTACACGAGAGGTTTATTTACTTAACAAGCTGTAATCGTTAAAAGTTGCCTTGCAGAAGGCAACTTTTAACGGCCACACGTTTAGTAAATTAAACCTCTCGTGTTTCACAATGTAGATTTTGGGCTATGGGTAGTGTCTTATTGGAACATAAACGTTATTGTGATGAGTTGACGGTACCATGGTCTGAGGTTCGCGGCTCGGAGCGTATGTTCAACCTCGACACTTCGCGTCTCGGTTGGACATGAGCTCCGAGTCGCAAACCTCAGACCATGTTACCGTCAACTCATCACAATAACTTATAATATTTTTTTTGCTAACTCATGACTGATAACCCAGATTGGAACAATTTAGAGGAGCCTGACATGGCTCACCGACGTATTTTTTTTTTGTGATGGGTAGCCGAACCCATAAACCTTTCCGACAGAAATGAGCGACGCGCGGTATCGCCGCGTACCATTTTAAAATGGATGCCAAAAAGGATGCAGTCGTCTTGTTTGTCATATGCAGCTATCTTAGACAGTTTCAGGTTTATGTATATACTACCGGACCGACCCGTTCCAGGACTGGTAATTCCGGCCATTGAGGTGGAAATTTCCGAGTTGAATTACATATCAAGGGAGGTAATCAATGCTTGAATTTCCAGCTGGACGCGAAAACGTAAGGAATTACACCCTCCCCATCCATATAATAGATATACTCCAAAAATACAGCCCTATAAAATTTTCTTACTAGCCTTTTGGAAAACTTTCGACTGTATCCTTCTTGAGACCCCCCACCCTCACATTCAGGGGCGTGGCGACAGGGAGGGTGTGGGTGCCATCCCCAATCCTAGCCAGAATTTCCAAAAGTTGGAAATTCGGAGGGCAAGTCATGAGTAGTTGGAAATTCCATCTATCTGGATTTTATAGGGTTTCTTTGGTGATGCTGATGTTTCCTTCCCAAAATTCCAAATCGGTTTCAAATGAAGCAAACATTCTGGCTGTTACTGTTTACAACTACAGTGTGCGCAATATCGAGCTTCAGAAGTATGCATGATGTCAATCGGTACGAGATTTCTACAGTACGTTTACTTGTCGTAATAAAACAAATCCTCGAAATGCACTTGAAGAAAATCACATCATCATTCCTCCATATAAGGTCTGATTTAATGTTAGGACAGTGTGAATTGTTCAAAGTTCTAAGCTTGAGCATTCATTTAGCACATATTCAGTTCCCAGAATAATAACCTGATAATTCTATCATAAATGTGTTGGCATTTCAGTTACTCGGATTAATTTTATGCCCCCTTTCATGGCTTCATTTTCAAAATCTTTCTCATTAGTGAATTTCCAACTACGGAGTGGGACCAGGAGGGGAGGTTCCCCTCCCGGTCCCTCCCCAGTTGGAAATTCACTACCCTACATCCCTCCCAGTCGGATACCTCTAGCCACGTCCTTGCCCACATTCAATTTATTTCCCTGTTACTGAACCCCTTGTTGAGAGAAATAGGTGAAAAAGTATGAAACTCAATAGTGTTTTTTTATGTTCAGCGCTCCACGCTCTTATTTTTGTGGTGAATTATTCTGTGGTATTTTTCCGTTATATAAAATATGTCTCTTGATATTCCATGGTCTGTCGATCCCTTGATCGCGGGATCAGAATAATTTTTGCATTAGTTTAAATTAACTTGTATAATCGAGTGCTTCTGTACTCCCTTGGAGACTTGCTATTAACCCTAAGCACTCTGGTAGTACAACAGAATTTTCATCAATCACTCTGTTTCTCTCTTCTGTAACTATGAATTTAACCAATTATATATTGTTTGACAGAGCTCAAAGAGCTCTGTCAAACATGGTATATTTGATTAAATATCAAACTGCATTATGGGAAATATTTGCTGCTGAAAACTTGACCAATTTGACATCAGTGTGCAGAAGGTTAAATTATAGAATACCATCTATCTTCATTTACTCTAGTGGTTGTTGCTATTATTATTATAACACCCCCCCCCCCCCCCCCCCGAAAACAAAGTTTCGGGGGTTATATAGGAATCACCCTGTCCGTCCGTCCGTCCGTCCGTCCGTCCTTACGTCTGTCCGTCTGTCCATCCTTATAAGCGCAACTTTTCCTAAACCGTTTGAAGAATTTTCATGAAACTTTACACAATGGAAGAACTACATACGAAGATGTACATGAAGCAATATAATTCCGTTCTGGCAGGCGCGGGGGGTATCACTTCGTGAGCTTGCTCACAGTACCTCTAGTTATATTTTATTATGTGTCTATCAATTTTCTCCTCAAAATACCACTATGTCGAAAACCGTGTGTCTGATCCCGTACCAGTATTGTTTGTGCTGGGGGCGCGGTGACATTGCGGTAACCGGTGCTCATCAAATCACCGAAGTTTAGTAACGTCGAGCCCGGCTACAGTTAAAACTAGAAGTCCTGTCACGAAATGTGCGCTTATCTGGGCTTAATTGCGCGTATGAATTGCGCGCAGTTGCCGTATCGAATGGCACCCAAAGCACGGTAGGTTCTCCTGGTTACTCATAGCAAACACAGGCAATGTTTCTGTCAATGGACCTGCAGCGATCTGTCCCTCGTCAACGAGACGTGATACTACGACCTGACCGCATTGAGGCGGACCATATTTTGAACCTCCTGCAAGTTCAACTCATTCGATGTAGAGGCGATGTCTATAAGTCATCACTTCACTGAAGCGGTAATAGGTTTTTTTTACATTACCCGTATAGTGCATCACATGCGAAGCAATAAGTTTTTTTATATGACCTGAATAGTGCATCACATGTGATCAACCCACTTCTGAATCCCTCCAATCCACTGAAGCGAAATGCAGTCACTCACACTCCCGCAGCAGCTTGTTTAATACGGCGATCCGATCCTCGTCAATTCGACATGATACTACGGCCTATTTCACTTCACTGAAGCGATTAGAGGTTATTGGTTAGGTTAATATCGGCCGAGACCGAAGGTCGAAGGCTGATGTGAAGTTACCGAGGGCTCATACCTCGCCCGATATGAAACTAACGAAATAATAACATCTTTTTTATTGAATCAAAATAAATAATCACAAAAATCTCAGATCTGTTACCGTTTCTGATAGTGTTATTATTGTCTGTTCTTTTCATAAAGTCCAAGGTTCCTCTTCTCCTCCTTCAACCATCCAAACGTCTCCGCTTCCCCAGTACGGAAGCCGCGACGTTCGGATAGCCGAGCTATCTCTTCTCTTACTTCAACGAATCTCCATTTACGGTTCTGAATTAGTGTTCAACGGATTACCAAAAAGGCCGATTACCGATTATTTGAGCTCACACTCGGCCGATTCCGATTGTAATACTGTGTACTACTACTACACGAATCGATGCTGGAAAGAACTACATTAAATTGAACATATTTCACAGTGTTAAACGTTGTTGACTCAGGTCGCAATAAAATGACCAGACGCGCACACTTGGGCGGTATACGTGGCTCTCTCAGAGCCACGTGTAGCGCCAAAGAGCGCGCGACTGGTCATTTTATTGCGACCTACGTCAATGGATTGCAATCTTCACTTTTTCCGGTATGAACTGGCGATTGCCGCAAGTGCGCTCAATTGTAAGCTCTATATGTCGTTTGACTTGTATATCCCGTAAAGGGGATTAAGAATACACATTCTGGTTGTTTCTCAACTTTATAGAATGGTATCATTAACATCATTTGTACATTAACAACTGAACAGTTGCAGAAAATAATAAAATGTGGTTAATGAATTTTCACAAAAAATGCTTGGCAACAATCGGTTGGACCGAAGTTCCAGGAGAGGTTGCTGTTGTCATTCGATTGCCCACTATCGGCCTATTGGGGTGGCCAATTCAGATCATCGATTGAACACTAGCGAAGAGGCACGGCGACGATGTGTCCTTTTCAAATGGTTTGCTTTTAACCCTCTCAATAAAGCATTCCTAACACTTCACCCAATTTTTTTTTTATAAACAATATTTTATTCATCATGAAATGGTTTGGTAAACAGGCAGCTGCCTTTGTATATACCTCACCGATACATAAAATATACATTTTTATTTTAACAACAATGGTGCGTAAACAAGTGCAGAGTTGTGAAGTTTGTTCTGGACACAGTCCACCATCAATCATAGCTTCTGTCAAACTAACTTGTGTCATAAGTCTTGATAGGACTCTTCAATCTTATAATGGGGTGTCATGACTGATTGAGGTAAGTTATTCTACTTCTCGGGTAATCATTGGAATCTCATCGTTTGTTCGATATAGTTGTGCAGGGCTCCAAATATGCGAATATTTTCTGAATCTGTTTTCGTTTCATTTCCGGATAAGATGTTAATTTCTTCAATGTTGCAACCTATACTTTGAAACATAATTTCTCTTTGGGTATTATAGATTGGACAAAAAAGAAAGTAGTGTTCAGAGTCCTCGTATTCGTGATAACAAGAGCATTTCGTATCATCGCGCAGAAATCGTTCATACATGTGCCCATTTAAGTCGCTACATCTTAATCTTAATTTGCAGTGCAGTATCTGGAGTCTTCTCCCGCCAGCATTATAATATCCTGGAATGATAGGGTCGTTTCTTCTAAGAATGTTTTTCAGTACCAGTACAGATCCACAGCTTCTCATATTTAAATCCATATCATCACAGAGTCTTACAGTAGAAGGGAGAAAAGAGTCGTCATAAAGGTTAGTACGCCATTGTATTTCGCGTAGGTTGTTTGATGAACGAAGTGGATAATTTGTATATTCCGACACTTGGAGCGGAATCATTGCCGTGAGATAATGAGGCGCATTACCAGACATAATGTTAAACATAGTAACCATTTTGTGTCTTTTTCTGCGCTCTTGTAATGTAATAAAACCAGTTTCGAGATATATACGCTCGTGACTTGTGACCCTGGGAATACCGCATATTGTTCGAAGGACGTCTAGTTGTAAAACTTCGAGTTCATCTATTACCTTTTGGACAGTTATCCCAAATAACATCGGCGTAGTCAAAAAGTGGGAGTATGAAATGAGTATACAGAGTTTCCAAAGCTGATCTGGACAGTTTATATTTTAAGCTACGGAGGCAGTTTATCATTGGACTTACTTTATCAATAATACAATCTACGTGATTACCCCAAGATCCCGAGTTTTGAAACATTAGTCCTAGATGTTTGTGTTCGTTAACTTCGGTTATAAGAGAACCATTTAAGTAGAGTTGCGGCTTTTGATTTGGGTTAATTTTTCTTGTAAAGCTGGGGGTTACTGTCTTGCTGGGGTTAAAAATCACTTGCCAAGTATCTGCCCATAAACCGATTCGTTCCATGTCACCATTCAGTATGTTTGCAGCCTCATTTTCGTCCTCTTCAAGAATAAATAGGGACGTGTCGTCTGCATATAATCTTATATTCGAATGAATATCATGGACGATATCATTTATGTATATATTGAAAAGAAGAGGTCCTAAACCAGACCCTTGGGGAACTCCAACAAGTATTACTTTTTTGTGGTGCTCTTTCCGTTAATGACAACTGTTTGTGTACGATCAGTCAAATAACTTTCAAACCACGTTAAAAGTCTACGCCTTACCCCAATAGCATCAAGTTTGTGTAGCAGACCACCATAACAAACTCTATCAAACGCTTTGCTTATGTCACAAAAGACAAAGCGGTCTTCTGAACCTTTATCCAGTGCAGATTTTATGTAATTATCTATAGAGATTAACTGAAATACCGTACTATCTCCCGGCCTAAAACCAGACTGAAGGTCATTAAGGCGGTTATTATCAACAAGAAATCTATATACGCGATTGAAAACTATCTTTCCTAGTACCTTACTAACACAGCTAGTCAAAGACACGCGTCGGCAATTCTCTTTATCGTTTTGTGCTAATTTTTTATGGATTGGTATAACATTTGCATATTTCCAGTATTTGGGAAAGACTCCAGATGACAAAGACAGGTTAAATAATTTGGAGAGCGGGAAGGATAGCTGCCTCGAGAATTGTTTCAATATTATATTGCTTATTTGGTTATCAAAATTTGTCGTATCTAATTTTGATAACAATAATTCAACCCCCACCTCGTCTGTTTCTATAGCCTCTAATGACCCATCATGCTTATAAATGTAAGGTAATTCTCTTTCGACTATAGTGTTACACTGACTTGTAAAGTAATTGTTGAAGATAGTAGCGATATCTTCTGGATCGTTTATAATTTCATCATCCTCGAGCAACGGGGGAAAGGTTGCCCTCATAGACTGCTGATTGGTGAAATTTTTCAAACTCTTCCACCACTGCTTAGAGGATGGTTTTCTTATAGATACAGACTCTTCTAAATTGATATCAAAACTTTTTTTCGCATCCCTAACACAATTTATAGTATAGTTTCGAATTCTCCTGAAATTTTGCCAGTCTTCAGTCCTATTTGTTCTTTTCGCTTTTTTTGTGTGCCCTATTACGTATGCGCGTTTTTCTTCTTACAAAGGATGTCATCCAGGGTTTGTCATTTGGACGAATTAAGATCGATCTAGCAGGAGTGAACGATCTCACAGTTTCCATAACATGGACTCTTATTTTACCCAAAATAACGACGAAAACGCCCAAAGTTATTCACAGAAATTCCCATTCAATTTCAGTTTTGCTTGAAAAACATAGATTATGTGACCTCATTGGAATAAGGCAATATTTAAATGGTTAAAATGGAGTATTTAAAGGGCATATTTTAACCCTCATGATCTTAATATGGGTCCCAAAAATTTTATTTTATGTAATGTGAGAGTAATGTTAACCATTTACATTCTCACAATGTTCCTCTAAACTCACATGGGCATCGATGCGACCTCGGTATTTTGCCAGTGTCAATAAGCCTTCAGATAGGCTCTTGGGAGCCTTTAAGGCCCTGTGACATCTATATTCCAACATTACTGAATTCTTTCACTTGCAATATATTTTCCAGATGTACCATGTACCTTAACATTTTCTAGCTAATATGAATATTTGCTATAATCTACAAATATGGCAGATCCGGAGTCGGCGTAGCCAATCTTTTAACGTGCCTTATGCTCATATTTCAGGTTTGGAATGACCAAAAGACATCGAACCAACATCGAATGAGTTGAACTTTGCTGGAGGTTCAAAATATGGCCCACCTCAATGCAATCAACAGAGGACATTAAGTGCGTATTTTCCAGAACTGTTAAGAGTTGCATTTTGTAACAACTAATGCAAATCTGAAGAATATACATGTATGTCTTCATTCAAATAAGTGGCAGAGCCAGTAATGTCAATTTCTGATTCCTTGATCGAACCCTTTAAATGCTGTTCACATATATATATGCCTTTTCCGATTTCTTAGAAAAATTATTCCGATTCCTGTATGAATATACGTAAATACTGTTAACAAAAATCCATTTCTGATTTGTTTAAACATATTTTACTTCAGAAAATAAGCCTCCATAAATTCTTTTTCTATATAGTTTTTTCCTGTTGCTTTACCCTTTTTTTACACATACGTGAATTTACTGGATGCAGTAAATTCTGTTTCTCTAATTGTCCATTCTTTTCATAAAGTCCAAGATTCCTCTTCTCCTCGTTCAGCCATCCAAACGACTCCGCTTCCCCAGTGCGGAAGCCGCGACATTCGGATAGTGGAACTACCTCTTCTCTCACTTCGACGAATCTCCGTTTACGGTTCTGAATCTGAATTATAGTTTATGTTGAATTTTGTGCACAACTCTTCTCTTGTTCTCTTCATCCACCGGATCCTCACGTATGGAAGTGAAGGATCTTGCCCAAAGATACAACGTGGTTGAAGCAGGTGGGATTCGAACCGAGGACCTCTCGGCTTGGAGCCTGTACCTCTACCTACTGAGCCACCGTGCTCCCCAGCTTGGATCATATCGAGTATTATCGACCTTCGAAAACCATTGTTTTCTGAGGCCTTATGACCATCCAGTTCAGAACGCCAATTGTACGTTAAATTTAAATTGCTTGCCTAACGAAGTCTCTTAATTCAAAGGTAAATGACGGGTCAGGTTCTTGTTTAATAGTATAAGAACAGTTTGACAGAGACCACAGAGATTGCATGAACATGATTCCATATGACTGTTAAAATTTACGTGTAGTATACATGCCATTGCTAAGGTATCAGTCTGAATGTGTTCTCTGCACAATTCGAATGTAAAATTTCTTTGTCTTTGTATGTTTCTCTCAAAACAAATTTCCAATTGGAGACCCTCCTCCCCACCCACCGCCCCTGACGCAGATTTTCCCAATGGCACGGGCCCCGCACCTTTTCCCAAAGATGGCAGAAGAATCCCAGGGCCTCTCCAAATTTTAGAACTCTGTGCCTTAGAACTATCGCACAGCTGTCAAAAGTTCAAAGCGCTAAGATTGTGGAAGCGTATGGGGGCAAATACGCAGAAACCATATTCACTGAGTTGCAAAATACTGATTTCTACAAACGAGTATCAGAGTTGTTTCCGAATGGTAAGTTGTGCTTATCGCTCAAGTCAAATTTGGCAACATCGTCTCTCGGTCGGGAAACGGGAAATATTCCGAGGCGTCCGAACACTGTCTGTCAACATCACGTCGCCTGAGTGCTAGAATGTCCTATGTCCCTTAGGGGACATAGGACATTCTAGCACTCAGCTGACGTTCAATTGTATAGTTAATAATTTCACAACCAACCATCGTATATCACGTAGAGATTATCCCCAGCGCACACAGGAACATAATCCCCAAACGTTGCACTCGAAAAGATCGAGGCTGTGACCACAAAGTTGCTTGAGAGACGACTACATGAAATCTTCGCCACGACGCTATTTTGCGGCCCCGAGACGGATTGCCAATCTTTGATATATAAAGTAGCTTCAACACACTACGACTTCGTAATTCCCGAAAGAATCACAGTTCAGTTGAAAATACGGAAAATGAAACAAACCTTAATGCGCAGATATTACACAGACAAGTGCATGCCCTCCTCAATCAACTGAAAAGCGACCATAAAAATAAATTTAAACGCAAAATGTTTCATGACGAGACAAGGATTATGGTAAGGACAAACTATAAATGTAGAGAGAATTTGAAGAAAAATTTACGATTGAGCCCAACATGAATGAAATAAAAAAATGAAGGTTCGCTCCTTATTTACTGAATTAAGAATTTCTAAGCACGGTCTTGAAATTGAGAAAGGGGGGCACAAACAATCCCCAAATCCTGAGAAACACTAGAGTATGTGAAATAGGTACCACAATCGAGGTTGAATCTAATGCGATGTCCGGTATATTACTTCACACAGGAACAATTCTTCAATGAAATTGAGAATAACCACCAAATCCACCCACCCCACCCCACCCTCGGAATTTAAGAGACATGAGTGAAAAGGATAAAGTGTTAACTGTCACTCATATTGAATTAAAAAAATGATCAACCCTTTGCCTAACATGAAAAGCAGACGACAGTTGCAACTGAATTTCCTAAATAACTAATTGTTTTCATTTTTTCTCTGAAAAATACAGGTCATAACGTATGTTTTTGAGACAAAAAATGAAAAATTAATTGGCGTTTTTTTTTTTTGGGGGGGGGGGGTGGCGGTGGCTCAGTTGGTAGAGGTGCAGGCTGCAAGCCGAGAGGTCCTCGGTTCGAATCCCACCTGCGGCAACCGCGTTGTGTCCTTGGGCAAGACACTTCACCCCGATTGCCTACATGGGGGCACGATGACGCTGTGTACTGAGGCGTACTGCACGTCGATGGTGCGCATGTCTTCAACCAATCTAACCCTGCCTGTGCTGCGGTGCAGAGTTCAGAGTTACGATGTTGGAGAGCTGACAGCTGCTCGTCGTTGCTCGGTGGTTCTCTCCGGGTACTCCGGCTTCCTCCACCTGTAAAACTGTCACGGTCACGATTAGCCATTGTGCATAAGTATGTGACCTTAAACACCAATAAATAAATAAATAAATAAATAATTGGCGTTTTTTGTGCTGGTTTTGGCCGTTATGTTGTTGAATGGTTAAATGACGACCGTAATATATAAAGTATCATCCCTAAGATAGTTTGTAAATTTATTGAAGAGGGAATAAGAGCTCCTGGTAAATATATTCACGTTATTTGTTTTTCGCACATATATTGCCCAACTTATTGTATATCTTGTTTCTCTTATGTATGTGAATTGGCTTTAGCCAGAGTACCGAAGAGAACCACCGAGCAACCGTCAGACTCCCCACAAGCGGTTTACCATTGGTTGAAGACAAGTACACCATCGACGTGCAGTACGCCTCAGTACACAGCGCCACCGTGTATCCACGTGGGCAATCGGGATTAAGTGCCTTGCCCAAGGACTCAACGCAGTTACCCCTGGCGGGGACCAAATCGTGGACCTTTCGTGTTAAGGATCAATTCCGTAACCACTGAGCCACCGTCACAAAGGCCCTTTACATAATGTAATATTGTAATTTAAAGATATCGAAAATTTGACTACCTCCTACGTAGCATAACAGCATTCAGCTCAGTTTGTCCCAGTTATTAATCATCAGGCTATTTTCTAAAGAAATTGTAAGCTCATTTTATTGAAACTGTTATTGGCTATATTATTGCGTTTGTAATATTTTAAGTAATGAAACCTAAGTAGATTTTCTCGTATCTTCATTATATGATACACTGTTTGCCAAGGTTGTAAAATGAAACAATCTCGAAAAGTAATGCGTGTTGTACACATCCAACTCTCCTTGCAACATTTATACAGAAAAATGTATCGATAAAAATTGACTTGGAAGATGACAAATAAATTTACAACCAAGTGCGATTGATCGGATTTTCATATAGTCAGATATCTTTTATACTGATGAAAGCAACTACAGTTAAAATTAGAAGTCCTGTCATGAAATCGCACAAATAGTACATCGATATGCGCGTTAATCTAAGCGTTATGGCCATAGTAAAGCTATCAAATTCTGTACATATGGCCTGTGCACAGGCAATGTTTCAGCCAATGGACCTCCGGGTAACCCGGAGGTCCATTGACAGAAACATTGCCTGTGTTTGCTACGAGTAACCAGGATAACCTGTCGTGCTGTGGATGTCATTCGATACGGCAACTGCGCGCAATTCCTACGCGCAATTAAGCCTAAATAAGCACACGGTTCGTGACAGGACTTCTAGTTTTAACTGTAAATGTTCAAATGAGAGTGTTATACTTTTATACCCCCGAAAAATTTTTTCGGGGGTATATAGTCGAGGTCTTCGTCCGTCCGTACGTCTGTCCGTACGGACATTTTGTATTATAACTCGAACATGAGTTGTCGGATTTTAATGTTCTTTGGTATGGTGATAGGGCAGCTTAGGGGAAGGGATGTCCTCGTACCTAGTGTTTCGTCCATTCATGTTTGGTAGAGTTATGGCCCCTTTTTGTTTTTGGCCTCTGTTTCTGACTAAGGTAAATTGTACCATAGCCTATAGGGTTGTTTGGATGAACCAATTCTCTTCAAACATTCGGAAGTCATTTATTTACATGCAGGTCCGACTTTGCTATCTTCGGGGGGGGGGGGGCCATCAGCACACGCGTTAGCGTTGCTCTTGTTACAATAATGGGTTCCGTTTCCAGGTCAAGTGCAACAACACCAAAGTGGGAGGAGTCACTCAGTTTATTCCAGGCTCCATCGAGTTAAATACATGTTGGAACTGGTACCTCATTTGATAATACTGAATCTACACTGCAAAAAAATGGTTCTTTACAGAACCAAAATTGGTTCTAAACCTTGTCCCTGAGATAGAACCAGTTTTGGTTCCAAAAATGGAACCAAAACTGGTCCTTCATAAAGAACCAAAACTGTTTTTTTAGAACCGAAAACTGGTCCCATCTCAAGCAAGGACAATGTTTAGGACCAGTTCTGGTTCCATAATAGAACTCGTTTTGATTCAATATAGAACCGTTGTTCGGATTTTGGTTCCATCGTAGAGGCAATGTTCACAACCAGTTTTGGTTCCAAACATCGAACAAATTTGGTTCAATATCGAACCAGGTTTGGTTCTATAAATGGATCAAGTGTTGGTTCCGTATTTTGAACCAGTAATGGTTTCATAACTAGAACCAGTTTTAGTTTCTTGCATTGGCCCAGTTCTGATGACTACCTGATTTCCTCGTAGCCTGCCGGATGAATATTGGAAAGCTTCTGCCGAGGTGTGCAAATTCAACTATACTATTCAAAAAAGGAGGGGATGTCCAAACTGATATTGATATTTTCGGAAAATGGTTTTGGATACGCGTGATTGGACACATCAGTATGTTACCAAGTTTAGTGTGGATCGTGAATGTCACCGGTCCACGAAAACTTCGTGCAGGTTTTTCGCACGAGCGCCGCGTTAATGTCTGTGGGGTACGTTTTGAAATTTTCATTTGTACTGGACGGGCTTTTTTGGAGTTCTCGTCTTTCTTTTCTTGGAATAAACTCCTTCATAAATAATTTCTCGTCGAAACGTAACTTTTGAGGTATGCGAAGACTGGCACGTAACGAACAATTGCGTGCCGCTGGTATTTTGGAAGCTGGCATCAGACAGAATGCAGTGGCTCAAATTCTCCTCAACGTTACTCAATCGGTGATTAGCAGGTTGCGGTCACGCTACCGTCAGACAGGCAATGTTGATGACAGACGTCGGTCAGGTCGTCCAAAGGTGGCAACTGCTAACCAGGATCCTTTAATCCGAACCACAGCATTACGTAACCGCCATCGAAGTGCCTCGGAAATTGGACAGCAGCTGCACCGAGCGACAGATGTGCGAGTCAGCGGTCAGACTATCCGAAATCGCCTTCACAGCTGGAATTTGTACACTCGACGATCTCGAATAATTCCACATTTGACTGAACGTCACATCGCAGCACAGCGTAATTGGTGTGGAACACGACAGCATTGAATGGGACAATCGTCGGTGGAGCAACATTATGTTTTCTGATGAATCGAGGTTCACCCTCGACTTCCACGACAGACGAAACAGAGTGTGGCGGCGGTGGAACGAAAGGTACCATGACCTAACCGTTAGGAAGCACGATCGTTTTGGTGGTGGATCGGTTATGGTGTGGGGAGGCATAACCATGACATGCAGAACGGCATTATATGTCATCCAAGGGCGTGTCACAGGGCAGCACTACCGTGACAACATGCTAGCAGCTCTTGTGATGCCATTTGCGCGACATCACAGCCGCCGATTCATTTTCCAAGATGACAATGCAAGAGCACACAGGGCCCGTGTCGCTACAGGTTTCCTCCAGGAGCAGAACATCTCTACACTGCCTTGGCCAGACCTTTCACCAATCTAGCACGTCTGGGATATGCTTCGCAGGCGCCTACGAGAGCGCCAACAGCCCCCTACCAATGTTCAGGAACTCCCCGCTGCACTGCAGGAAGAATGGAATAACATCAGTCAAGCAGATATTGGACGTTTGGTGAGGAGTATGCCACGTCGGATCCGCGCTTGTCTCGCGAACCGAGGAGGATTTACGAGGTATTGAGGTCTTGGGCTGAATGTGGTAAATTCTCTGACTGACCGACCATGTCTTCTACAGCTCAGTGCGTAGAATGTGTGCTTGTCAGGCACCCAACTATCGCTGAAATCATTCACCAGATGTCTTTTTGATGAAAATATAAATATATTTCTTCATATCTCTCACTTTTATCAAATATCCCCTACTTTTTTAAAAGTATATTTTGCTGGAGGATAATTTATATTATTCATTGAAAATAGATTGTGGAGTAAATAAATGGGGAAATATAACATCTTAACATAAATAATGAAAACAAAGTGTCATTATTGGTTCTGCAAAGAATCCAATATATTTCAGTTTATAAATTATAAAACCACTTTCATGATTTATAACCAATATTACCGAGTTGGTTCAATTTTGAACCATTTTAGAAATTTTGGGATCTACAGTACGCGGAGAGTGTATTATCACTAAAACACCCGCCGAGTGGAGATTCCTCCCAAGCAATAGTTGCAAATTTGTTGCAAAGCAAAGTTGCAAAGCATTACCGACACAAGCAAAGTTTCAGCCAATGGACCTCCGGGTTAAACCCGGAGGTCCTTTGGCTGAAACACCGCTTGTGTATTTTGTCGATATGTACAAAATTTGAAAGTTATAGCTTGGTTGATAACGCCACCCTGCGGGTGATTTAGTTACCAAAAATATATAATGTTAGAAATTATCGAACCAATTTTATATTTTAGAACCGTTATGAACAAATTGGTTCTATACAGAGCCACAAAAATATTTTTGGTTCTATATAGATGCCCCAAATAACCAAACGTTTTAGGAGTGTAGACTGTTCTCTACTCTAACAGTTTCTGCAGTTTTTGCCAAAGACTTCCCCTTCAGTAACCCAAAATGTTGTGTAGCTGTTCAAATTTACCCGAATAAATGCTCAGTTTTTGATGTCCAATACCACTGTTCTTGGCAGTCAGAACAAAACTACTCAAAGTTTGCTAAGCACCAAATATTTGACACCTCATTGTGAAATTTGCTTGTGACATATTTGCGATATTTCTGGTGGATCTGGTTGAGTAATGTATTGAGATGCTCCCCTGTGATTACATTAGCTCTCTAGACAGGCAGACTTTTCGTGACGGTCACGGAAATCATGCTTGATTTTCATGATGTGTTCGTGTACTGTCTACATATACAGGACAGGGTATTCAATCTTCATTTCAACACAAACCCTTGTGATTTCATGACTGAATATGGCAAATGCACATGTAAGAAGATATTTGTCTGAAGCAGAAATGTAGCGGGGTGTAGGGATGGTGGAGCAAGGGGCTACCAATCGTCAGGTTGGTGAAGCCTTTGGTGTGCACCATACGGTGATCACCAGTGCCTGTGCAAGATTTCAGCAGTGTGACACATCAGTAAGGCGGCATGGTGGTGGCAAAGACAAGGCAACATCAGCAGCTGAAGACAGGTTTTTGATCATTCAGACCCGTAGGAACCGCATTGCCACAGCAACCCAGCTTCCCAGTGACCTTCAGAATGCATCCGGGGTAAATGTTTCGACGCAGACTATCCGGTCAAGGTTGCACGAAGGTGTTCTCCGATCGAGAATACCATGGTATTCGCATTCCGCTGTCCCAGAACCACTGCCAGACACGATATGAATGGGCCATGGACCACGTTGGATGGACCTGAGAAAATTGACGACCTGTCCTTTTTTACAGATGAGTCACGGTACTGCCTAGACCACACAGATAGGCTGTCTAGGGTATGGCGAAGACCAGGAGAGCAATTCCATGCAGCCAAAATTGCTGAGCATGGCCGCTATGGTGGAGGGTCAATTATGGTCTGGGGCGGCATCAACTGGGATGGACGTACAGAACTCTGTGTCCTTGAACGTGGTACATTGACTGCACAACGGTATATTGATGAGATCCTGGGTGCCCATGTCAGATTGTTTGCAGGTGCAGTGGGTGATAGATTCATTCTGTTGGACGATAATGCCCGTCCTCATGTTGCCAATGATGTCGTGGAGTACCTTCAGAGGGAGGGGATTGGGCGTATGGACTGGCCAGCAAGATCGCCTGACCTCAATCCAATCGAACATGTCTTGAATGAGTTGCATCTTGCAATTTCAGCCCGTCCAGTCCAGGTAAGAAGTGTCCAGCAGCTTGGTGCCATGCTGGTCCAAGAATTGAACAACATCCCACAAAGGTCCATCTGGAACCTGATTGGGAGCATGAGAAGGCGTTGTCAAGCTGTAAATAACAATAATGGGTTTCATACTCGATATTGAACCCATATCAGTTCGCTCCGTCAACTTTTTGGCAAATTGAAAAATTTCCTCCTTTACCAATAATATCCATTTTCCATGGTCATCGTATTCAAAAGCTAAAAAATAATGTCAAAGACAATTAAAATCTTAATTTCTGTATTTAAATCATTAAAGATATAATTAAATAAAAAATATATACACTTTTCATTACAATATTTCAACTAAAACGTAAAACAGGTAGCTGGATATACGTGGTGCTTAGCAAACTTTGAGTAGTATACAATGGTTTTTATTGTTAATCACCTTTTCCCGAATTGATTACAGATACTTTTTGACCACCTCCTAACACTGTATCCATCAAAATGGCACCCATGTAAGGAGAATTCGGGAGTAATTAGTGGAGACCTCCGTCAGCGGGTGTGTCAACAAGTCTATGGACCTGGTAACATGAGGGTTTTATTTTTCATGGTTAGTGTTTACACTGGTCCGATTTTTTTTTGGGTGCCAGGTGGAATGTTTATTCGGTGCCAAGTGATTTTTGGTGCCAAATGAAAGATTTTAGTGCCAAATGAAAGATTTTAGTGCCAAACGGACCCTGATTGTAAATGAAAACAAATTAATCATGTATCGACCTTTGGATGAAAGAAGGTGCCATCGTCGTCGGTCCGTTGCACATGTAAACTTGTGGAGCGAACTCCTTCCACAGTTTTATTCGCATTTTCATGAAACTTCACAAAAATGGTCAACATGACAAGAGGATGTGCGTGACATAATTTTTTCCCCACTCGGTTTCAAGATGGCCGACTGGCGGCCATATTGGATTATGCAAAATACTTGTGGAGCAAACTACTTCTACAGTTTTTACTGCATTGTCATGAAACTCAGTGTAAATGATCGACATGATGAGGAGCAATGCGTGACATAATTCATTTTCTGATCGGATTCAAGATGGCTGACTGGCGGCCATATTGGATTTTGCAAAATACTTCTTGAGCGAACTACTTATACTGTTTTTGCTGCATTGTCATGAAACTTCTCAAAAATTATCAACATGATGAGGAGCAGTGCGTTCTTTCCAGATCGGATTCAAGATGGCCGACTGGCGGCCATGTTGGATTCAGTCACCGACACCAGGTGGTATGCCACGGTGGGGGTATGGCGGGCGACAGACCGTCTCCTGTTTCTGTTAATTTAGTATAACTGCTCTTTTTAGTATTTTAGTTACAAAAACACACAAATGATAAAAGTACAGATAATAAAAATGGTTATTATTAACATCTACAGAATAATTTCATGGTTATTATTTATTCACTTCAAATAAACCAGTAGCAAATAATCTATTCTCTTCCGGTGGCGTTGTGTACTAAGGCGTACTGCACATCAATGGTGCACTTGTCTTCAACCAATGCTAACCCAGCTTGTGTGGAGTTACTAGTGGTGCGTTGGGGTGTCTGGCAATTGCCAATCCTTCGTGGTTCTTTCCTCGGATAATACTGCGGCTTCCTCGATCCGTAAAACTATCCGACACGAGGTGACCTTCCTTGTCGAAAGTCTTGTTCGCTGGTGAAATGGTAAAGTATTTTTGGTCAGCAGAATATGTTCACATGTTTGCCTTGTTACAATTTATGGGAGAGTGCCCTTAGGCACTCTCCCATAAATTCTAACATTGCAAATGCACGTAGACTACATAATTTCACTTCAAAGATAATATGAAGCACATCCACAGATTACGAAAACCGATAACTTGCGGTAACCGGTTCTCGTCAGATCGTCAGATCACCGAAGTTAAACAACGTCGAGCCCGGTTAGTCCTTGCATGGATGACCATCTGAGCGATCGATTAGGACTCAAGCGTTATGTCCTTTATCAAGGCACTTAACCCCGATTGTCCACATGGGAAGCACGATGACGCCGTGTATTAAAGCGTACTGCACGTCGATGGTGCGCATGTCTTCAACCAATCTAACCCTGCCTGTGCTGTTGTGCGGAGTTATACTGTATTGGGGAGCTGGCAGCTGCTAGTCGTTGCTCGGTGGTTCTCTCCGGATACTCCGGCTTCCTCCACCCGTAAAACTGTCACCGACACGGTATGACCTTGGCTGTTGAAGTGCCGTCAAACCTTTATAAATAAATATGCTGTTAAAGTGCCGTTAAACCCTAATAAATAAATATGAGCTTTCAGCACTCTAACAGTTAAACCCCAATAAAATAAAATAAACAAATAAATAAGCTTCATTTTGTTTTGTTTCTTGGGATTTCTAAAATTGTGCTTTATACTTTTTGCAGGTATAAGAGAGTTTGCTGATGATCGTAATTTGAAAGAAAACGTGAATGTTACATTAGGTCAAAAATGGAATAAGTGCCGACCAGTAAATTATTTTATGGTGTACCAAGAATACAAGTGCAAATCATAGGTCAGAAAATATTTACCTTAAGTCCAGTGGCGTAGCCAGCCCAAAGCAAGTGTGTGTGTGTGTGGGGGGGGGGGGGGGGTGGGGTGGGGGGGAGGGGGGGACAAACTCGCAGAGCCTGACTTAGCACTACTTTAATAGGGGGGGGGGGTGAGGTTGGTGTGTGTGGGAAAAGCTTTCCATGCCTTCACATCTCAGAATTTTGCGTCCCTAAAGTTTGAGCTAAGGTAACAATAATCAGGGTTTCCACAAGAGGGAAATAAATTGTCCGATATGGGGCGGCCAGGGGTGGTCGATAGCACGGGCCGAAAAATTTTGAATTCCAGGGTTCAAAAACCCCAATCTCCTTGCATCTGAGCGGATATTTTGAGGTTTTTCATGTATTGACGACTGTCTACCTTTTCACTGACACAGACATTAGGACACGCAATCTACAAACCTACAACGTAACCCCCATGGACCTTACCCCCAATGATTTTTATGCCATTTTTGACATATTTCGAGGACCAACTTTGAAGGAAAGTGGGGGGACGCGCCCCCCCCCCCCCCCCCCCAATCTCCCCCTGTGGCCACACCACTGCATAAGTCAGCCTTCATAATCAGTTTCACTAGCTTTCTCGTTAATCACTTTCAGAATAATGATAAAAAGATTAAGCAAGTTAAAAAATATTAAATAATAAAGAAATGTTTTGATAAGAATCAGAGTAAATGTATAAACTGTTAACCCTTTACCCAACGCTGAAGATATCAAAATTTATTATTTTAAATATCATTTTTTCGAATTTTTCAAAAAAAATCAACAAAACCATATCATGTGACCCCTCGGAACGAGCTCGACGAGCTCATTCCAACGAGGGGTCTCATGATATGGTTTTGTTGAAATTTTTTGAAAAATAATATTTTTTCAACTACTGAATTTGCATATTACGCGGGCGGATGCGGCCGATTCGTTGGGTAAAGGGTTAATTCAATTGACCCATAACGAAGGTCCGCGATTATTAACATTTCTTGTCATCTCATTTCAAAGAAAACCGTTTATTTTTTTCTGTTTAATATATAGCATTTTGTTGATATTATCATGAGTGGCATTGCGAAGCAGCCATGTAAAAGGTTTTCTCAAAGAGTTATTCCCCTTGTTGGACTTGGAATTTATTATCTTCTCATCACCATTTCTTGTCACCAGATTTCAAAGAAAAATGTTCAAGATTTTTTTCCAAATTTAATATATACCTTTTTTGATGAAAATATAGTAATAATAATAATATAATAAGTTAATGGGATTGATTGCGAACAAGTAGTGTTCCAGTTTTTTTCAAGAGTTATTGCCCTTGCTGTATTTAAAATTTATTGTAATCACGTTACTCTTTCCCATGAACACTTTTCGAAGACATTTGTTCAAGATTATTTTTCTAATTTAATATTATGAAATGTATGCGAACCAGCTGTGTCAGAGTATTTCTTGCTGGTGAGTTATTGCCCTAATTGCACTTAGGTGGCGGAAAATTGGCCACCCCATGGCGTTGCACTTGTTTTTTGTGAAATTAGACCGGGTCACCAACACTTGAAGTGTAAGTCCTCTGAAGTGAGAAGCACCTGTGTGAACGATTGATCATATACAGTACGTGGAGGGTGTATTATCATTAAATCACCTGCAGAGTGGAGATTCCGCCCGAGCAATAATTGCAGATTTGTTGCAAAGCATAACCAGCACCAGCAAAGTTTCAGCCAATGGACCTCCGGGTTAAACCCGGAGGTCCATTGGCTGAAACATTGCTTGTGTTTTTTGTCGATATGTACAAAATTTGAAAGTTATAGCTTGGGTGATAACTCCACTCCGCGGGTGATTTAGTTACAATCCACTCTTCACGTACTGTACACACACGACTCTGTATTTGTGCTGCGGGCATGATATAGCCATACATGAAACGGTCGTTGACGCGCATGATTTTTCAGAATTACCAACCCATGCATTTACTGTGTAAGGGTAAATCTACGTGCAGCTCACATTCACAACCCTTTCTAATTTTGAAGCTATCTCTACGGAAAGATATAGCCATACATGCTGAACGCGACCTTTAATTTGTCTTAGTGAAACGGCCGTTGACGCGCATGATTTTTCAGAATTACCAACCCATGCATTTACTGCGTAAGGGTGAATCTTCGTGCAGCTCACATTCACAACCCTTTCTAATTTTGAAGCTATCTCTACGGAAAGATATAGCCATACATGCTGAACGCGACCTTTAATTTGTCTTAGTGAAACGGTCGTTGACGCGTATGATTTTTCAGAATTACCAACCCATGCATTTACTGTGTAAGGGTGAATCGAATCTATGTGCAGCTCACATTCACAACCCCTTCTAATTTTGAAGCTATCTCTACGGAAAGATATAGCCATACATGCTGAACGCGACCTTTAATTTGTCTTAGTGAAACGGTTGTTGACGCGCATGATTTTTCAGAATTTCCAACACATGCATTTACTGTGTAAAGGTGAATCTACTTGCAGCTCACATTCACAACTCCTTCTAATTTTGAAGCCATCTCTACGGAAAGAAATATCAGTCGAGCTATCGTGTGGTGCGTGCATATGGGCCACTTAACTTGTCACTCATCGTTTCGTCTAATGCTGACAGGAAATTCTATCTTTGGGGGACAGTGATTTTCTTGGAAAAGAAACTTCAATTCCAGGACAAAATTCTTTAATTCAATAAAATTATCCCAGAAATGCAATACAGATAATACTTCAGGAAACAACATCATTTCTCCAATAACAGCGGTTTTAAATCTGTCGTGTAGATTGAATAATACATTTGAATTAAAGACACGGCAAATTGCACTTGTTTCGCATTCTTTGTACAAGATGCATTCACTTTGCAAGATTGTTTAACCCCTGAATACTGATGCTGAAATGCCGAAATGTCTAAACAAATGCTTTTTCATAATGTAAGGAGGAATTTAACCATTTAATCTTCTTTGCCTGAGCTCACTGAGATTAGTCAAACAAGATTGGATTGGTTAACTTCCTAGTTGCATTTTGGGAAAATATGGCTGTTTGAATTTCTGGAATTTTTACATCAGTGTGAGGAGCGGGTGGCGGTTAAACAAATATCTGATGCAATGTTACTGTCCCTGTATTTGTAGAAACTAGGCGAACAGCAAACGGTCCTTTCAGTCCGGTAAGGAACATCTGACGTTCAATGGCTTGACATCACAACAGACTGCAAATATAGTGTCGAAGGGTTAAATTGTTACTGAATGTCTCTTCAAAGACAATAAAGATTTGGCCATATTATTATTCCACGCCATATGGTGGGAGGGAGGGGGCATGGAAAACAGTTCAGACAGTCCGTGAGGCTGTCCGTCCTTCCATATTTCTTGACATCACATTTTAAACTAAAACCGTTCATGATAATTATCCTATATTTGATATATAGTTGTTTTGGTGATAATATCATGCATGACATTATGAACCAGCTCTGCGTGTCTTAACCCTTTACCTAACATGAAAAGCAGACGACACTTGCAAATAATAATTCTTGAATAACTAATTTTTTTCATTTTTTGTCTCAAAAACATAGGTTATGACCCCTATAACTCTTGAAGAAATATTAACCCTTTACCTAACGTAACGGCCAAAACCGGCCAGCGCTATTCTCAAAAATCGCCGATTAATTTTCATTATTTTTTTCATTTTTTGTCTCAAAAACATAGGTTATGACCCCTCGTTGGAACGAGCTCGTCGAGCTCGTTCCAACTAGGGGTCATAACCTATGTTTTTGAGACAAAAAATGAAAAAAATTAGTTATTTAAGTATTATTTTTGCATGTGTCGTCTGCTTTTAGGGTTAGGTAAAGGGTTAACCATTTACTTGACATAACAGCCATATCTTTGCAGTCACGTAATTCTGTTTTGTTGTTCATTTTTTGTCTCGGCACGTAACTTATGACCCTTCATTGGAACGAGCTCGTTCCAATGAGGGGTCATAAGCTATGTTTCTGGGCCACAAAATAAAAATTGTTTAGAAATTCAATACTTTTTGAAGAGTTGTCTAAGACGTGGTAGGTGAAGAGTTAAAAGTCGAAAAATGGAACTTGATAAGCATTTTTCTTTTATCTATCCCACTCTAACAGTCTAACCAGATATAAAATAGAATGCCGAAACATTTTGGAGATGGTGGAGGGTGGGGGGGGGGCACTATTTCTTGTAATAGATATGTTCAGCAGTTTGTCAAAAAAGAATCATTTTTCGACTTCTCAGTTTGTGCAGAACAGTTGTGGAGAAAACAGGGGATGTAACTCTACGTCGACCCAATGCAACGGCTTACTTATCCTTTGAAAATTTTAAAATTCATTTTTGTCGTTGAGGGTTAAAATAAGATTTTCAAAAGGGAAATATGAAGGACCTTTTATGGTATAGGAGTGCTAAATATTTTTTCTCGTCGTAATGTTTGTGTGGAAATTAATATGATCACTATTATTTGGGCATTCAAATATCATTCTCGAGTATAATATTTCAGGTAACGTTTTCTGTCCTGAAAACTGGATCAGGATCATGCCAGAAATAAGATGGGAACATTTACAGGAGGGAAACCAACCGGTCACGTGCAAAAAAAAAAAAACAAAAAAAAAACAAGAGCACGGCAGGTTCTCCTGGTTACTCATAGCAAACACAGGCAATGTTTCTGTCAATGGACCTCCGGGTTACCCGGAGGTCCATTGGCTGAAACATTGCTTGTACACAGGCCTTATTACAGAATTTGATAGCTTTACCATGCTCATAACGCGTAGATTAACGCGCATATCGATGTGCTATTTGTGCGCATTTCATGACAGGACTTCTAGTTTTAACTGAAGTCTAAAATCAGTTAGGTTAAAAATCAAACCAATTTGGGTTCATATTCTCTCAAACCAGTTGATTTGGGTTAATTTTTAACCCAACTGATTTTAGGGTGATATGTCATGGGAGGTCTGACAGAAAGCTAGGGGCTTGTGTTTGTCATCTCCTAAGTTCGGAGTTTTATGAACAGTGCTGGACAAACATGGTCACAGAGTTATGTAATGGGTTAAATAAATGTTAATATTGCATTGTTATTGATGTTTCAATAACAAAAGAGTAGAAAGAATGTGTAAAAGGATGGTTTATGTTGTCTTCTGTGGTACGGCTGACCTTTCAATTAACCATACAACTTATAATGAATTCGCCCTTTCATTTCCCTAAAGCTATTATGGATTCATAACGGTTTTGGCCGTTACGGTAGGTAAAGGGTTAATATTTCTTCAAGAGTTATTGACCTTGTAGTTCTTCGACTTTCGTGACATCACGATACCGTTTCTTGTCACTACATTTCAATGGAAACCGTCCAAATTTTTTTGTCCAGATTTAATATATAGCTTTTTAGTGATAATATCATGAATGGGATGCGATCCAGCGTTGTACAAGTATTTCTTCAAGAGTGGTTGCCCTTGTTGGATGGAGACTGTCTTGTCACATAACCATTTCTTGTCATCACAAGTAAAAAAAAAAAAAATTTTTTTTTAATTTAATATGGATCCGTCCCCGGCACATTGAGTAGGAAGTACTAAATGTGGAGTTGCGTGAAATGGAATCAGTTTCTTAGCTGATGTGTGATTATTTTTAAAACATGCTTTCCTCCCCGGCCGCAGATATCCGATGCATTCCGACAGAGAGAAAGATTGCAAGGATAATCGGGGATATTCGATAGATATTCGGCCCGATTACCGAAACGAATTCTGCCGTCGAATCGAATATTATTTCGAATACCGAATATACGCAGGGCCCTACTTGAAGGGGAGGTAAAGGAGACTGCGTCTAAAAATATTCTTGATTATTATTTTTGATGGTCATTAAAAATCCTTGAAAAAACCTTGAATTCAATTTTCAAAATCGTTGGGAACCCTGTTTTGAACAATTATCTCACGGTGAGTGTATGGGTTACAGACAACATTTTTTATACCATTATTACCTAGTCTACTATATATAAAAAAAAGCCTATGACATAAATTTTAGCTTTACACACCAACCGTGGTGAACACGCCAGCAATGGGATTTCAATAGTTAAAATTTACACCTACAGTGGAACTACATCCAAGTTGATCGTTGGTGTCCTCGCCTTGAATGCAAACTTGTCTAAATTTATCACTCGTCGCCTCGTGAAGAATGAAATGAAACCCGCAATTATTTATTTCGTGTTTAAATAAGTTTACCTCATAAGGTACCAAAAATTAACAAACACACGTTGTCTCATATTAATAAAGCATCGATAACTCGAAATAGTGTGTTATTATGTTATTAAAATGAAAAAGACCCCGTAATGTGCGGTTTCGTTTTCTATTTCGTTTCGGCGATAAAATTGCCAACAGAAGTATAGCCCATCGGTGCTCATGTAAAAAAAAACAGACACGCACTTGTGAATATTGATTTATTTAACATTTAAACTCTTATTAATTTGAAGATCATGGTATAAATAAAATATACCCAAAGTAGCTTAATGTACCAAATGTTCACCACTCGTGGTGAAGTGGTGTTAATCGCGTGCCGAAGGCTCGTGGTTAACACCACTACACCACTCGTCTTGAACATTTGGTATTCCAAGCTACTATGGGTTTATTCTATGGCGGTCACGGTTAGCCATTGTGCAGAAATATGACCTTAAACACCAATACATGAATAACTTAATAGTGTTTCATCCAACCAATTTGCAAGCGTCGATCTTATTTCCGTTTCGTCTCCGAACCCAAATTATACAGATGACCCCTGTGCTTACGAGCGTCCGAAGACTTCTGAATTCGCTTTATCAAATTATTGGAGAATTGCTTGACAAAACGCAGAGGTTAGCTATAATCAATGATCAATTCGATAACCATGTTAGGACATCTGATATTGGGAGATAATTGTATTATCCGTTGGAAGAAATGAATGTCAAAGGTAATTGCCTGCAGAATTTAAAAAAATTTCACGATTGAAGCAGAACAGAAACAACAATTTGCCTGCTGTGGTGTGATTTATTTATTGGGGTTTAACGACACTTTCCACAGCCAGGGTCATATCTTGTCAGACAGTTTTACGGGTGGAGGAAGCCCGAGTGCCCGGAGAGAACCACCCAGCGACGGCGTGGAACTGTCATACTCCCCAACGTACTAACTCCACACAAGCAGGTTTAGCATTTGTTGAATACAGGAGCACCATTGACGTCCATTACGCCTTAGTACACAGCGCCACTGTGCCCCCATGTGGGCAATGTAGATTAAATGCCTTGCTCAATGACACATCGAAGTTACCCCTGGCGGCGGATGAACCTGCGGTAGCCTGATTACAAGAGCGGACAGAGAGTCGCTACCAGATCGCGACGTATTCGCGATCAGGTCGCGATTCTCTGTCCGCTTTATTCCCCACAGCATTATAGAATATCGGCTGCCGAAAGGGGAATTGGGAGAACATTGAATCTGTAGTACCATTTCGTCTGTTCTTGATTTGGTCTATTTTCCAAAATTTTATTTACGAACTCTTGACCCACTTGTGTAAGTGTTTTGAGGCTGGATTGCGATGTGATCGAGACAAGGGCCACTTTTATCTATATTTGTGGCACTAAAACTTATACCGTGGGCTCTGCAGCTCTTGGTATATCACGAGCAACTGTTTTATCCGTTTTGGCATGCATGCCCGAAAACCAGAGGTGTGGATGGCTCAAAATTCCGTGGGCCATTCGAAAATATTATTCTGGACATGCGCAGATGAGGGAGAATGTGATCAGTCTCGATCCGGCCGAAATTATTTTTTTATGCCCCTGGCCCTCTCGGGGCATTATGTTTTAACCATGTCCGACCGTCCGTCCGTAGTCCGTCCATCCGTTAACGTTTGCTTTCTGTCCAAAAACAAAAGACCCGATTATTTGATCGAATCATAATTTTAAGGGTTAGTTATGGATGACAAGGCAATGCTCCTTTCGATTTTAGTCCGGCTGGCCAATTCCACATGTCCGTCGGGGCATATGCCACTCTTCGCGTTGCTATTGTTTTTGTACGGTTTATTTCTTTTTTTCTTCTTCTTCCTTTCCTTGTCCAGACGAGAAACGATAATTCGAAAACGAATTGTTCTATCTCGTTGATTTTTGGCATACTGACAGATAGTCATAAGTTCTCGGCACCCCGCGTGTTTTTCAGGTCTCTAGAGAGTATAGCCCAGTCGGCCACATGTTTTCTCAGCCTCTAATTTCCTGTAACAGTAAATTATCCTGAAGCAATAATTTGTTGTATTTATTCACACTGGAGACAATGTATTTATTTATTTGATGTTTACGGTCATATATTTCTGCACAATGGGTAATAATGACCACGACAGATTTACGGGTGGAGGAGGAAGCCGTAGTACCCGGAGAGAACCACCAAGCAACTGTCAGCTCCCCAACAAATACTAACTCCACACAAGCAGAGTTAGCATTTGTTGAAGACAAGTTCCTTCCACGTGCAGTAAGCCTTATTGCGCAACGCCACCATGCACTCGCGTTGGCAATGGGGGTGAAGTGTCCTACCCAAGGACACAACGCGGTTGCGGCAGATGGGATTCGAACCGAGGAACTCTCGGCTTGCAGCCTGCACCTCTACCTACTGAGCCACCGCGCCCCTTGGAGACTATGTAAACAACAGTGGAGGTAGCTGTCAACATTAAATGTTATCTTGCTAATATAATCAGTTCCTCAAACCAAGCCGAGAAAAACCCTTTGCTTTGTAAGAAAATAAAGTATAAATTATTCAGTTCAATGCTTTTAACCCTCTCAAGACTTCAATGTGGGCTTCAATGATTTTATTTCAGTGAAAATAATGTTGACCCTTTCCATACTCACATTACTGCTCTAAGCAAAAGAATGTCCATTTCTGATTCCTTGATTGAACCCTTTTAATGCCGTGCACCTATAGATTTTTGTGGTTTCTTGGAAAATTTGTCTGATTACTGTATGAATATCTTTAAATACTATTAACGAAAACCTGTTTCTGATTTCTTTAAAAATATTTCACCTCCAAAAATAAGCATCCATAAATTCTCTTTCTATTTTGTTTATTTCTGATGCTTTAACCCCTTCCCCACAGACTTGAATTTACTGGATGCAGTAAATTCTGTTCTCTAGTTTGTAATTACAGTTTTATGTTGTCACGCCAATCAGAAATACTATGTTGAAAGGGCAGAAGTCATTTCTCGCCACCAGTTACAAATAAATTTGTGTCCAAGTCATTGCGATAATTGATGGGATCGGTTCGTTATCTCGACGAAGGGCTGTCACGACAAACGAATACGGAGATAGGTGATTATTATGGGTTGTCAGGCAAATGTCAACTCTGTCTCACCGCTCATACCGCGTTCATATCAAGTGAGAGTATTGCTATTTAATTACCACTATTCGATGCAATCTGGCTTTTACTTTAATTTAACACGGGAACAGTCGTAATTAGCTGCAATATAATAGCTGGTTACAATAGCCTAAATGTTTGAGAATAAGCCCCTATACGGCGCTGCACCAACATGTCCAGCTTACACTTTAACTCTTTACCTAACACGAATGGCCAACGATACTTGCAAATAAAAGTCTTGAATAACTAAATTTGTTCATTTTTTGCCTCAAAAACATGGTATATGGTCCCTCATTGGATGAGTCGGCGAACTCAATTCCAAATTCCTTATTGTAAATTGACATTTGAAATGTTTTAAAAAATAACACTAAAGAAAAATATGAGAATATTCTCATTTATAGTATTTCAATTATTATATTTCATTTGTGAGTCGAACAATTAGTTGGTTAAATTATCGCTTGAAAGTGGGACTATTTTTTACGTTTGAGTGATTTGGCTAGTAGAAGCTTGAAAGAACGATCAACTGATCGATCTTTGTTATTGTCTTGAAGCGTGCGTGGCTGCGGTCGAATTGATTGACTATTGGACAGTAAAATGTCACGCATAAAAGAAAGATCTACGCTATTTTAGTTAATATAAGGAATTATCTCATGAATGTGGACCTCAAAGTTTTACTTTTTACGAGCGTCTCCGCGATATTCATTAAAATATCGTAGTTATCCTCGTTATATGCAAATAAAATGTTTTAACCCTTTGAACTCGAGCGGCCGATTTTCCAGCCCAGAAGTCGGCGAACTCATAATTTCCTCAAGCAGGGTGGCTCCTGAGTGAATGTGTGGGGTAGACCAATTAATATTTTCAACATACAGATCCTCAGCTGCATGTTGAAAATATTAATTAGTCTACCCTTCAAATAATGAATGTGGACTATTCCAATTGTTGTCATTGAGCTGACATGGAAGGTACCACCATGGTACAAAGGGTTAATGTTGACTTAATTTTTTTGAAACACGACACTGCGAAGATATAAACAAAGTTACCCGAAAGTTATCAGAAGTAATAGCAGTCCTGAATATACTTGGTTTCTAATTTTATGAAACACGACATTGCGAAGATATAAACGAAGTTACCCGAAAGTTATCAGAAGTAACAGCAGTCCTGAATATACTTGGTTTCTAATTTTAACTACGTTGCTGTTCGAATACATGTCCATCACGGACAACTACTGTGCATTATTTTAGCAATAATTGGACATAATTGTACATCAAACTTTGTAATGTTTCAAATAAATTGCGTTATGCATTCAATAAACCCCACAGTAATAAAAAATGAAATAATAATAAATAAAGCACGTTTATCGATTACGACAATCTGAAACGGATTTCTTTGACGCGAACGGGATTAATAGATCTCCGTGAACACAAACGTCACCTTCGTGATACCGCTAATTTTGACCAATATGAAAAACTAAACTTGCACGGGATTTTCCGTTATTTATCGACTAACCAGTTCGGAGAAAAAAACGCCGGTTAAGTTTTTCAAATATTCGATAAATTCCCGCCTTGCAGATAATATATTTAATTGAATCGGATGCTTTCACATGAATGATATTATTTAAAAAAAACACAGGGAGGCTTTTTTCATTACGGAAATCGTGGTTTTGTTAAGTTTTCAACTTATTTTGTTTTAAACGCGGCCCCATGGCTGACACTTTTCGTTATTGCAAATGATTTACTTTGCAACAAAGTTAGCTCCCCTTAATTTCCTAAAGCTGCCAATAAATTTAACACTGACGGAACGAGAATTTCAAATAAAATTGAAATTTCGAAATGTTAGTTTAATTTGTATCATCTGAGTGCGCATCATTGCACACACTTCAAGCATTTTCCTGTAGAGAAGTATAAAAATACAGAAGCTGGCTTTTTACATTTTTTCCTGGTTTGACCGTTTTTCTGTACATGATATTAAAAGTGAGCATATCGTGACATATAATACAGACACTGTTCATTCCATAAATATAAAAGTCTTGGAGGTGAGATTTGAAAATTTTTTTCATGTGAAATTCTCAAAGACTTGCAAAATACAGCGATACTGGTAGATATTATTAATGACCGATTATCAGTGAAGTGGTTACTTCAAATTGGCTTGCCATAAGAAGCCCAGTTTCCTTTTGTAACTTTTAATGAACAAAAACAACAGACAGCTCTGTTGTTTTCGTTCATTGAAAGCAACAAACGGGAGCTTGACTTTATTTTCTGTTGATGTCAAAGGTTTTCTCAACAATTACTTCTTAATAAGCCTTTTTCGAAACTGCCATCTTGGACTTTAATCTATGCAAGGTCACAGGTCGCGGGGTGTAAACAAAGCAATTTCCATGTTCATCGCATTGAGTTCTGTGTCAGCCAAATCAACTAGTTTTATGAAATATCAAGTTTAAATTCGTAGAACCGATGTCATCATTCGAATTAACTGTAGGGGCGACCCTAGACGACGTTAAACGACGGGGTATCGCAGGATTAAAGACATTTTTATACGGAGGCGAGAACTTGTTTTGAGCGGCAACAAGGAAACACTCATTACACGGAGTTTGTCGGCTTGGGAAATCCCCGAAAGTTGTCGAAACAGTGCCCGCGGCCACGGAGTTATGACACAGCTTGCATTCAAATACCATTCAAATCGATAGGAACTCAGTTCGAAATAATAAAAAAATGCTGATACAATATTGCCATTGCCTTAGACAAATGGTAACCTTGGCTAAATGGGGGGTTTTTTTGGAATTCGCACTAATGAACATAATGGGGTCCGGAGCACTTCACCCACGCTCTTCTCCCATTGCTTACAACGTGTTTTCTTGAAATGTTTACACCTCGCGACCTGTGACCTTACATAGATTAAAAGCCAAGATGGCAGTTTCGTAAAATGCTTATTGGATCTTTCTCTCCCTCTGGTAATTTCAAGGGAGATAACTTTTTATCGAAAGTCGATTTTCATGAGGATTTACGTCAGGGATAATTGTCCCTTAACGTAACGACTACATCGTTAACGTAAGGGCTATATATCGGAACAGCACTATTCACAAAGAAATCGTCGTGCAAAGGTGGTCAATTTTGTTCAGATTTTGCCTTCAAAGCAGAGCTTACAATCCATTATTGGATCGAATTCGACTTGTTAATATGATCTCGCCGCGCTCCAAGCAATCCAGCCAACTTACGTCATCAGGGCATATATCCACCCAAGGCCTGTGTTGATGATGTAGCGGAAATATTTTATCAGTCGAAACATTCAAGATTTACTGCCCAATCTGTCATCTTCGCGACGCCACAATGTGTTTGTTGGATGGGGTGGGAGTGGGGATGGGGGAGAGCAAGTACGTGAGAGAGCGAATTGCAGGTTTGTTTGTGTGTGGGGACTATAGAATATCCAACAGATATAGTCGCTGCCAACGGTCACCGTGACTCGTACGGGGTTAAGTGTCATCGTTATGTATTGTTCGTGGCCTATCCACGCTCCTGAAATGCGATGCATTCGATGCAACCGTGGTCCAGTACTATAAACATTTACAATTGTATTTTCTAAAATTGTATTTTCTAGTTATGACTTTAAATTGGTTGAAATGAAATCATTAGCATTTTCAATGATGTGAAATTGTCGCATCTTTTAAAATGATAATGAATCATTTTAGTCAGTTATATTAATAAGTAGAAAATACAATTCTAGAAAATACAATTGTAAATGTTTATAGTACTGGACCACGGTTGCATCGAATGCGAATTTTTATAGTATTGTTCCGGTTATAAAGAGAATAATATTAGACACTTTATACCGGACCTTTCACAATGTTGAGTTTCCTCCGACGAGTAGGGCTGAAACGGTCGCCTCATTTTCGTAACCGACTAACCGATAGCGATGACCGGATAATATCCGGTTATCCGTGGCCATTATTTCACCGAATATGGGACCAAAACTATAGGAATTGGAAAGCAGTGTTCTCAAACTAACCCGTAGTGTGTATACAAACGAACGTTGTCGAGTATTCGACAACGTTCGTTTGTATTCACATTACTGAACAGTTTCTGCGATTACTCATTACTCACGGAAACTGCCGATCATTAACGAAGTCTTGAACGCCAAAGTCGATTATTTCTCAATGTATACAACTCGACTTCGATGTGTAATCTATGACAAAGGAGAAGGGACAGATTTACTACGTTTTAAACGTGGAATGACGATCACTATCGATATTTCGGACAACTGGTTGACGGTTTTTCTAATCGGTTAGGTAGCTAACTGGTTTCAAACCGATTGTGCGGTTAAGCATTTCAGTACTACCGACTTGTCTGGTGCGTGAAGTTGTACTCGAATGAACTTCATCCTGTACACAACGCACACGCCAAAGTTCCCAGTTTTAATTATTGAATCGATCAGTAGAAATTATCTCTAGAAGTTACTTATAGAGAGCATAAATGTAGTGGAAACTGTCGATACACGATGTTTTCATCTTAATATAATTCAGTTTTATTCAACGATATTCGATTTTTTTCGAGATTCGTTTTTCATAACTCTATGAATATTTTCCCTGTTGTCCGAGTGTTTTTGCATTTTTCCCACAAATATCGTCCCCCGAGTTCCAATGTGTTCTATGTGCCCACTGGCACATAGAACACATTGGAACTCGGGGGACGATATGTCGGAAACATTGCGGGGTGCTTCTAACTGTGAAGTTAAACTGTAATTGCAACGTGTGTGCTGAGAAGTCGTTTAATTTTATTCACATGTCGGACCAAAACAATCATTCTTAATGATCCACAGACAAGTGGGTTAGTACGGCGATTCGGTGAAACTGAACAAGTCTTCCTTCATGATAATGCCCCACAAAGTAGTTCTTCTGTTTCTCGAGCCATTTTTGTAAAATTGCATGTGAGCGCCGGTGAGCGGGCCTTTTTTTATTTTCGATTTATGAGAGCCAAAAACACTGACACGTGACTTGGTGCATTAGACACCCAGAGTTGTGAGCGGGATTAAATAGGGATATCGGTCGATTGGATCAAAATCTGTTAGCTTTGAAACCATCAATTAATATTTTTGTCCACTTTATACAGGATTAAAAGGGTTTTTTGTAATTTTGTGTCAGAACGAGAGAACATCTCCCAATAACAGGAGATATGAAAACAGAAGAGTGGTGTTCAAGTGGATAAGTGCGCTGGTCTCTCATACCAGAGGTCCTGGGATCGATCCCCGGTCAGGGAAAGTTCTCCTGGTGTCCGAACACTGTCTGTCAGCATCAAGTGTGGGTCGATGCTGTCACAGCGTACCGTACTATCGGGTGAAGACGTAAAACGGCAGTCCTCTGTGTGGAGAGAGAGACACACTCCCTGCAGACTAAAGACCCTTCGTAGTATTTGAGAAGAGCGAGGCCGCAAAATTGCCGCCTCGAAGGTTATCCCACATACATGTGTCATTGGGCCTAGGAGAGGCGTTAATATAATAATAATAATAACTCTTTGGCCAGCCGCTGATTTGTCGCGGTCCTCATAAGAGAAGGCCATCATTCCCCCTGCACCCCACCCCCTCTTCCTCTCCTCTCCTCCCAGCATTCAGATATAAACTGCTTAATAGTGTCCCTCATTTCCTCTTTTTCAATTTCTTCAATAAGCATTCCTACCCTCTCCCTCGTGTCCCCCTTCAGCCATCTATCCTTTGTTTCTTCACCCCACTTCTGCATTATTCTTCCAGTAAATTTTATTCTATGAGGTATATACTGTGGGCATTCCAAGAGAAAATGTTCCAGGGTCTCCACTACTCCAGAGTGGCACATTTGGCATCCCTTTTCCCCATCTCTCCCAATTTTTCCCCGAAGCTCCAGTGATCTTGATCTCAGTTTGAACAGCAGTGACCCTCCAAAGGTGCCATCTAGGTACTTCTCAAAAGCTGGCTTTTCTTTATATTGTAACCCCTGCAGTGATCTTTTCACGCTAACCCCTGCTCGCCAGTTTCGATTGCAATCTTCCATGACTCTCTCTTTGACAAACCTTTTGCCTTCTTTCATTCCTACTTCTATGTTTGTGACCTCTATAGAGTAATTGTCCATTAGTTCCCTCACATGTTTTGACCACCCCGTTTCTATATTAGAATTCCAAATGGTATCGAGCATCAATTTGCACCACCGGTTGTCAGGCAGGTTTCTCAAGTAGTTAAAGTAACACAGTTTTCCCAAATCTACCCTGTCCTTGATTTTCATCCACCCAAGCTCCCCCCTTACTGCTTCCAAAGCTGCAGCATTACTCGACCCTGTTATCCATCTGCCGGCATCATTCTGAGTACTTTCCAACTTCTTAATAACGGTTTGGTTTAATGGAATCACGTCCGTGCCATACGTTATACTTGGTAAACCCACCCTCTCCCACAGTGTTTTCCCCACAAAGACCTTGTTGAAACTATTTTTCCCTAAAAGTTTTAGTTGGTTCAGAATTCTTTTCCCCTTCAGAATCAGTTTGGCTGAGTAATTTCTGTGCACCCCTCTTCCCGTTATATTTATGCTTACCCCTAGATACTCATACTCTCCCGTTTCTCCTACAGTGATTTGTTTGCTTTCCCCTTCGGGGATTGAGAACTCCCCCACTCTCCATCTCTTCGTCATATCTACCTTGCGTCCAACGGGTATTACCTTGCTTTTATTTTCATTTAGTTCGAGCCGCCAAGTGTTCCCATATCTACCAACAATTTCCAGCAATTTCTCTAGCCCCTGTTCAGTTCTAGACATTAACACCATAAATTGCATAACTTGTTTGCCAATCCTTGTAAAACAAATAAAGCTAACGATATGACAACAAAGTATCAAGTTCATTCAGTGCAAAGTCAGACGTCAGTAGCGAAATTCAAAATTTAAATTTAAAATTTTGCGTGGTACAATATATTTTTTCTCCAGTCTTTGTTTGTTAAAAAAAGACGATGTACTTTGTGGATGTATACGTAATTTACCCCCCCCCCCCCCCCCCCCCCAACAACCTGGTGTGTTGTATAGAGAGTGAAAGGTTGGCATTGTTGTCAACGGAATTTTTTTCTTTTTTGGGGGTTTTAATAACCTAATCTCGACAACGTATTGAACGCCCCAGTCCGCTTGCTGGTGAACTTTTCACATCAATTTTGCACTAAAGTGTTATCATACACTGAAGCAATCGAAGTGTTAAAAAGTCAAAACTGTCCAGATTAATTAAATGTAAACATTCGGAAATATGATTATTTTCATCCGAATACAAGACTGATGGACAAACAATTTGATTTTTCAATGCTTTACTTTATATTTCTGAACAGACGATTTTTTTTCGATGAGGTCAGTTCAGTTATACAAAGCCGATGCCGCACATTCAGCACTATGATTACGTCACTTTGTGTAGTGTACAGTGCAGAAAGTTTTGTCCATATCTCAATGAAAAATATGATCATTCAAAGCCAAATTTTAAACGCCAGTATTTCTCGACATCATAGACGGAATAAGCTAATCACTTCACCCAAGAATTTTGACGCGTAACTTACCGTTTGAACTCCTGGGGCCGTTTTTCCGGCCTAGGCACATGACGCGTCATAATTTCATTTAGTGGGGTGGCTTCTTGGTGAATGTGTGTAGTAGATCCATTAATAATTTCAACGTGCAGCCCCAAGGCTGCACGTTGAAAATATTAATTGGTCTACCCCAAATAGTGAATATACACTCTTCCTACTGCTACCATTGAACTGACTTGGAACATACCACCGGGTTTGAACGCATTAAGAGAAATCCTGTCTTTTTTCTCCGAAAGTTTGGTTCATAAAAAACGCCAAATTCAAAAAATTCAAACATCAACTGATAATCATTCACTTTTTGCCCCCTGTCAATATTCGTATCCATGCTCAAAGTCAAACTGTAAACCCGGAAACCTTGTTCTAGAGTAAAGATTGACCAATGCAACGCTTCTAATGTTCTCTTTATTTTATAATCGAGGAACCCAGATAAATGGAACATACCCATACCGATAATGACTAGATTAGATTAGATTAGATTCTATATTTTGCAGTATACATTATACTGTTTATATATACATATTAGATTACAATCGTGTGAAAGTAGAAGTATACTGCAGGGAGATGACATAGCCAGATTGGCTGTCTTCCTGTCATCTCCCATATAATTATCATTATATATACAGCATAACATTGTCTTTAGACTGTGCCAGTTTATCGAGCAGTTAGTGGGAACGACTTGATTGAGACGTTCCCTGATTAGGATGTGGTGTGCAATCAACGAGTTGGTGAATAGGTGGACTATGACTTTAACTTCATCAGCCTCCATACTGTACAAACCATTTATAAACAAGTTCTTACCAAAGATAGTTCTTGGCATCTTAATTCTAAGCAGTGTTGAAAGGTAAAAATTACTTGGTTGTCTGGACACAGTCCTCGACTGGAGGCGATGGAGAGACGAGAAAGCCAGGCATCTATATAGTTTGAGCAGAAATATTCTGTATCTCTAAATGAATCGTTGGATCTAAAGTATATTGATATATCCCTGTCTGCACCAAAAACTGACATGCTAAGGTGAGAGTGCCAAATTGGATCACATGTCAATGAAAAACAGAGAGAATGGACAATTTTAAAACTATGATTTACAATCTGGGCAATATGGATTATGCGGGTGACATTTTCAGCATATGACTTTAGTAGTTTCATAGTTAACTGTTTTTTAAAACTAGATCTGACAGTTATGGCACGTATGTTCGGAGCTAGTTCGTTCCACATTCTGGCGTACCGATACACTGGAAGATTGTCCAGGTGTCGCGTTCGATCTGACTATGATTTGTCAACGTCTAACAACTCAGTTTGAAGGCATGATATCAGAGGAAAAATTCTGATTTTCAAGGCTGCGCACATAAATATTATTATGCATCTTATGTGTTGGTGGACTGCATGGGGATAGTGTTGTGTCGCTGGAGGGAGGCTTTGCAGAATATCGTGTTATTCTGGGCAGGAGAGTAAGTAACCTTTTTGGAGGGGGGGGGGGGGGTGTATAGGACATCGGTGCTCAACGGTTCGGTCATATCCCCCAACTATTCGGATCATATACCTAATAGCTTTTATCAAAGACATATACGCTTCAAATATACTTTCCTTTGATAGAATACTTACATGGCAGGAAATTTATTATAATTTTGTGTTCCAGCTTATAGGCTCTTCTACTATACTGGAGTATACTCCAGGACAAACTAACATGGTCGGGTAGACGAAAACTATTGCATAGACAGATAGAAGCAGAGAATTCTGAAAGAATTTGAAATAGTATAACTTGTCTGGTTGTTTGTGGTAATTCTACGAAACGGGAAATTACTCATGTACAAAGGAACATACCCTCCGAACATATAAGAAGCCTTTGGGTAACATAGCAACCACGTGCTACCATAGAAACCAAGATGGCGGCCTCCAGTATACAAAATGGACGACGGAAACACGCATCACCCTAACAACACGCGCTGCGCATGCACTCTAACACCACGTATTACTATGGGCATGGCGTCACAAGATGGCCGCTTACGCGGGTTACCATGACAACACAACATGACGCCACTGGGTCACGTGACATGACGTCACTTCCGAGGTCCTGCACCGAGGTCTTGCAACCTAGACCTGAAAAGCCCGAGACATACTGCTGCTAAATAGGTGTTTACCGTAAATGCAAATAAATTAATAATCTCAAGAGAAATGTTAGTATGCCAGTGGCAATGTGTCTCCAAAAAAAGTTTACAGATACTTGTCAATCATGTGTACCTACGTGGTAGAGTCGGCACGCCCTGTTCGCACAACGGCTGAGTTTGAGAAAAAACATCGCCAAATAAGTCAATAAGGGTTACCCGACTTGAAAAGTGGCAGTCGGAAATGATGTAATTCCAAATTAACTTGACTGGAGCACTCACTTTATGTTGCAGATTTTTTCTTGAAAGCTGGGTGACGACTTTCTCAGAATCAGGATTTTTTTTTACAAATTTCTTTCAAAGTCCAAATTTACACGATTCAAACCATTTCATTTTTATTTTTTTTAAGTTTGCATTGGTTATAACAAGAGAGCATGCGAAAGCCAAAGGGGCCATGCGGGAGAGCCTGAGAAACGGATTTTAACTTTTTTAGGCCTATTGCAGATAAATGAATTATACAAATGAGTTTTTACGTGGGTTATTCACACAAGTTGTCACTTTGAGTATTCGAGACTGCGTGGTTTAGCCACTGTGGAAAAATTTAAAAATATCATCCGCGTAAAAGATTTACGGCTGTTTCAGAGTTTGTTATGTATGTCATCGTTTCATTTTTCTGTGGTAAAGATTGCGGAGATTTTGACCTGCTCCGGGTACACTAAAGAACAAGTGCATACTCTTAATTAAATTATAAGAATTGAAATAAATTACACGTCGCTTTATCGGTGGATAAATGTGGGATTCGCGCATTAAGTTTTGCATGAAGTGCAGCACACTTTGTACAATATAACATCGCCAGACCTCATTCATAATTTGATAAAGGGCATATCATGCCACGCCCTTCATACAGATTAATGTGCTCCTTCCTCATTCATACTCCGATAAATCAACAGATAATTAATTTCAATTCTTATGTGAATGTTTTTTTTTTACGACAGCACGAAAACTCAAATTCACGCATTACCGCTTTCACGTTCGTTTAACTGTTCATTCATCAAGTCAGAACCGTCGATTTCAGGCGGCTGAATTAACATTTTGAACCCTGGGGAATCTTCTATGTCAGTTCAATGGCAAAATTTGGAAGACCCCATATTTATTGTTTGGGGGGTAAGCCAATTAATATTTTCAACGTGCATCCTTGGAACTGCACGCTGACAGTATTGATTGGTCTACCCCACCCATTCACTCAGCTGTCATCCCACTCTGACCTATCATGTTCCTGGACCGGAAGCCCCTCGGGTTCAAAGGGTTATGGAACATGAAATTTGATGTACATTGTCCCGTTAACTCTTTACCTATCATGAAAAACAGACGACACTTGCAAATAAAATTCTTGAATAACTAATTTATTTCATTTTTTGGCGTCAAAAACATAGCTTATGACACCTCATTGGAACGAGCTCGTTCCAGTGAGTGGTCATAAGCTATGTTTTTGGCGCAAAGAATGAAAAAATAATGAAAATTGGATAGTAATTTTTGTGAATAGCATTGGCCGGTTTTTGACGTTACGTTGGATACAGGGTTAAATGGAGAATTCAGAAACATCAATTGACATACATATCAAGCTGCGAATGCGTTAAGCTGGATTTGTTTACTTCAAAGAATCTAGGCGAAAAAAAGAACTTATCGTCAACGTCCCAGACGAATGGCAGTCAATCATAACGAAATTAAAATGAGATGATTTTTTAGAGTTATCGCCCTTATGAACTGATTTTTGAACACCAAAAATGAAGGATCATATTTTAAAATTTAATCCACGATGAAACACGACTTCTCCGGAATTATCCACTGCAACAGAAATTGAGAATTTGAGCCAATCTGGCGATGCCTGCAGAAGGTGGACCAATTTCTACCAGTGACGTTGCCCGGAGTGGAGGGGGCTTGCCCCCTAAAGTTGTCGCTTCCCCCTTCCCCCAATTCCCAATTGCAAGAACTGCAACTCTCACCTAATAGAGCCCTAATATGCTTTTCAGTAGAGGACTACACACGCTATACATGACTCAGATTCGTTCTTGGAATGCTGAATGTTGTTAAGCTTTCTCGGGGTGGGGGTGGAGGGTAGTCCCAACTAGGACCCTCCGCTCGTTACCTCTTCCTCCCACTTACCTTGAGGGACGTGGGAGGAGGGCGTAATGACCAGATGGTCCTAGGTAAAACTAAGGTAGGCCACCGAATCACCACAGCCTTCCAAGTATCATGTTTACACCCCCATCTCCCAAAAAGAAAAACTGCTCCTATTGTAGAATCCTGGCTACGCCCTAAAAACCCCTAGAACATGACCACTTAAAGTCCCATGAACAAACATCTCCCAACATCAAGGTATCAATATTTATGGTGATAATGTTTACAATTGAAATCCTTTTAACCCTTTATCCAACGAATCGGCCGCATCCGCCTGCGTAATATGCAAATTCAGCAGTAGAAAAAATATTATTTTTCAAAAAATTTCAACAAAACCATATCATGTGACCCCTCGTTGGAACGAGCTCGACGAGCTCGTTCCAACGAGGGGTTACATGATATGGTTTTGTTGAAATTTTTTGAAAAATTTAAAAAAATTATATTTAAAATAATAAATTTTGATATCGTCTTCGTTGGGTAGGTTAACTCTAGCCTACAATACTTGAAAAAAAATCGAGTAACTGAACAGTTTCATTTTGTGCCTCTGAAGCATAGCTTATGACCCCCTCATTGGAACGAGCTGGCCGAGCTCGTTCTAATGAGGGGCAATAAGCTATGTTCTGGGTGCAAAAACCGAAACAATAATAAAATTTGAATGGAGACTTTTGCGAATAGCGCTGGTCGTGAACCCGTTACTTCGAACAAAACGGATTAAGCATGTAGATAACATGGTAAACACCTGTTATTGGTTGTTTGTTTTTATCATAAGAGACCGTTCGCACAATGATCGGCGGCTGATAAGGATTATGAATGGGGTATTACGTCACTGGAATATGTGTTCTTCCTATCAGTTGTAGTTTTCCCTTATCCGCAGTTACGATTACGGCTTCTCATCAACACTCGGTAGATATATCATATAGTAAAATGTTTGAGGGTGTCTCTGAGCCCCTTAATTTGGAAGATCACTCTAAGATCGTGTCCTTACTATCTAGTGTCCTTAAACTCATAGTAGTACGAAATTTGAACGATAGGATTTTCGCACAAATGGGATCGTAGTCGTCTTTTCTGAGAAAAGGTTTATTGAACGTCCAATGAATTTACGACTACAATTAGTGAGACATAATTCTTATCAGTCGCCGTTCATTATGCGAAGGGAGTCCAAGAATACTTGATTATGTTATGGTTCAAGTTTGATCTTGAATATGAAGTGTCAAGTTGAAACAAAGACGGTCGGACGGTCTATTTACAAAAGTTGTATTGTATCTTTTCCATGATTTCAGAGGTGCACAACCTTATCAGTTAACCTCCCAGGTCAAGAATAATTTCTGATGTAGACTTTCTCACTAGTATTTGAATGCCTTACATTCCTTTTAATTCAGGGAAGCGCGAGACAGAGTGAAGGGGCTGCAACACTTGGCGTGGTCGTTTAGCTCCACATCCTCTTCCACGGGGAAAAAGTCAAACCTCTTTGAGAATAGAAAAAACGCTCCACGCCTTTAGAAGATGCGAAGTATCGAGATGTTTCGAAATTCCAAATTTTTCAGCATTTTCGGTTAACACTGGTAAAATGGACATTCACTTGGGTGAAGTCCTCTAATGTGGCAGCATAGGTACAAATGATTAGCTAAGCTAGACTTGACTTTATATATGTATATATAGAATATACCCATAGTAGCTCGGTTTACCAAATGTTCACCACGAGTGGTGAACATTTGGTACACCAAGCTACTTTGGATATATTTTATTTATACCATGACCGTCAGATTAATTAGAGTCTAAATATTGAATAAATCAATATTCACACATGCGATTCTGGTTTTTTTTTTACATGAGCACCGGTGGACGATACTTCCGCTGGCAATTTTATCGCCGAAGTGAAATAGAAAACGAAACGCGCAAGTTACGGGGCCTTTTTTTCATTTTAATAACATGCTATTTCGAGTTATGGGTGCTTTATTAACATGAGACAACGTATGTTTGTTAATTTTTGGTGTCTTATGAGGTAAACTTATTTTAAAACGTAATATATAATTACTGGTTTCATTTCACTCTTCACGAGGCGCCGAGTGATAAATTTAAACAAGTTTGCATTCAAGGCGAGGTCACCAAAGGTCGACTTGCATGTTGTCCCACTGTAGGTATAAATTTTTACTATTGAAATCCCATTGCTGACGTGTTCACCACGGTTAGTGTATAAAGCTCAAATTTATGTCATAGGCTTTTTTGTAGTAAAATAGGTAATCATGGTATAAATGTATTTGTCCCTATATTCCGATAAATTCTGTCTTTTGATTGGTCAGAATGCTTTGGACAAATAGCCATGGCAAAGGGTGCACCCAACATCCAAGGTATATGAGAGCGTGCAACATCCAGGGTATAAGCGCACGCGAAACATCGGGGGTATATGGTTTAAATAAAAGCTTTTCGCTTCCGCTCGCCTCGTTATATAAATCGATCCCAAAAACTTAGAAATAGTCACAAATATATCAGATTTCCGACAGTTCTATCATATGTTGCCGTTTTAAATTAAATAGTCGAATAATTAAATGAAACAACTTGAGAAAATAAAATAAGAGCAAATATCGTCCCCTGAGTACCAATGTGTTCTATGTGCCGGTAGGCACGTAGAGCACATTGAAACTCGGGGGACGAAATATAAACAAAATACTGTTTTACTCGTTTCCTTAACGACCCAAGGGGTGTAACTCTATCTGTTTTCTTTTGCGTTTGTAAAAACAAAACAGTTATTCACGAATTTGGTCTAACTTTTTTACAGAGCGTGAGAAACGCGTCCACAAATTTTTCTCCTTTATGTTTCTATTGTGTTTCAAACGGGACAAAAACGTTATCTCCGTCAACATGTATGGTATATGGAGATTTAATACCTGGATGTCTTATTTAAACACCTCGCCTGCGGCTCGGTATTTAAAAACCGACATACAGGTATTAAATCTCCATATACCATACGTGTAGGGGGAGATAACTTATAATGTACGTGTGTTTTGATTATGATATAGTCATAGATGCTGAACTTGACCTTAAACACCAATGAATAAATACTTTTGTTTTTGTAACAAACTGAGACTGTAATTTCGGACGGGATACGGAAGCATGGGATAAAACGGGTGTAGCGACCACAGGCCCGTCGGAACGATATTTATATGGGGGGGGGGGGGGGGGCTGATATTGCTAATTTGGGTGAACTGGCTGATACTAAATGGGTATGGGGCTGAAGGCACAAGCTTTTTGAGGGGGGGGGGGGGGGGGTTATTCCCCCAGAAAATTTTTTGAAAAGGGCAATCAAAGGAAGCATTCTGGTAGCTTTTGAAGCAAAAACCTCTTGATTTTTTTAAACGGCAAAAGTTGTTTTTTTAACAAAATGTTTCAAAAATCCCAATAGAACCCCATAACTTTGGGGACGGTTCTCACACCGGGCTCACCTGCAGACCGTGGCCGTATTCCGTCATGCTAAAAACAGTCAGGCCTTATGGTGGATTTATTAGTTTTATCATTACGCCAACGGTTGCCGTGGTCTTCTAAGCTGCCAATGGAATTGCTCAAAACGTTTGCACATCAACATATGCAGGTACATGTTATACATTCAGTGATGCGTTCAAAATTCTAATCCAGGGGCGTAGTAAGCTAATTTTATTTGGGGGTGGGGGGTGGGGTAGGACCTATATTCCCATGACGCGACGCGTCATCCGAGCGGGGGTGTACACGAGAGGGGGTATCCTCCACCTCGTTGGTGAGGGGTCCGGGAGCCTCCCCCGGGAAAAGTTTCGAATTTAAGATGTAAAAACATGCATTCTGGTTGATTCTGAGCAAATAAATCGTATATTCCTATGACGCGAAGCGTCATCCGAACCGCGAAGAGGCGAGTGTGGGTGAGCACGAGAGGGGGTACCCCCCCCCCCCCCCCCCGTCTCGTTGGTGGGGGTCCGAAATTTAAGATGTACAAATATGCATTCTGAGTGACTCTGAGCAAATACATCGTCAATAATGAAATACGTCAGCTCTCTGATCAATTCAGCGTGATTTCCGAGCAGAATGACAGGAATAGTGAACATGCAATGAATTACCATGTGGTTGGTTGTGGTTTAACATCGCTTTCCACAATTAGGCAAAACACGACTGTCAGTTTTATTGGTGGAAGAAAGCCCACATGGAACCCACTCAATCCAGTAATCATTAACAGCAATGTCGGAATATGGTAACCAGTGGGCATCCCGTGTGGAGAAACCACAAACCCAGCCCAGTAAAGCCTACTTTTGACAAATTTGTGGGGGGGGGGGGGGGGAGATATCTCCCCCCCCCCTTCCCCCGGTCCCTACGCCACTGCCAGTGTTCTAATCTGAGTTAAATAATGTAATGTCCAGTTTTATTCAGATTACATCGGTTGCTCCCATCATGGATAAACTAACGACGAAATATGAGCAAATTATTGGGGGGGGGGGGCTGCAGCCCCCCTCCCCCCAGCCCCCAGCCCCCACCCCCCCTCCCCCGGTTTCGACGAGTCTGGACCATGCTAGACATCAGGAGATATGCTGTTATAGTGTGAAAGGGTGCAAAACGTTTTACAGTTTCGTTGGCATCACAAGTACATAATTATACTGTCATAAGAAGTCTCCGTTTGGCACCGTTTTTTCTTGGGTCTGGAATAGGGTGGGACGAAGGTTCGAGATTCGATTCGATTTCGAATCTTGTCACTGATTCGATTCGATTCGAAACCATCTCGATTATTAGAAAAAATTGAAACCCGGAGAAGTTTGGATTTCATACATTTCATTATTGTTGACTTTTTGAAGATAACTCACCCTGTAATTTTCTGATGAATAGGATTGAACGTATCAATTTTTTTCATTTTTTGTCTCAAAAACATAGGTTACGACCCCTCGTTGGAACGAGCTCGACGAGCTCGTTCCAACGAGGGGTCATAACCTATGTTTTTGAGACAAAAAAATGAAAAAATAAAGAAAATTAATTGGAGATTTTTGAGAATAGCGCTGGCCGGTTTTGGTCGTTACGTTGGGTAAAGGGTTATGTACACCACGGCGGAGATAGACAGCACCAGTAAGCCGTAGTATCGTAACAATAGTTTAGTATGCCTATTGATATTGGATTCACGACGGAGATAGACAGCACCAGTAGGCCGTAGTATCGTAACAATAGTTTAGTATGCCTATTGATATTGGATTCACGACGGAGATAGACAGCACCAGTAGGCCGTAGTATCGTAACAATAGTTTAGTTATGTCTATTGATATTGGATTCACGACGGAGATAGAAGGCACAAGTAGGCCGTAGTATCGTACCAATAGTTTAGAATGCCTATTGATATTGGATTCACGACGGAGATAGACAGCACCAGTAGGCCGTAGTATCGTAACAATAGTTTAGTATGCCTATTGATATTGGATTCACGACGGAGATAGACAGCACCAGTAGGCCGTAGTATCGTAACAATAGTTTAGTATGCCTATTGATATTGGATTCACGACGGAGATAGACAGCACCAGTAGGCCGTAGTATCGTAACAATAGTTTAGAATGCCTATTGATATTGGATTCACGACGGAGATAGACAGCACCAGTAGGCGGTAGTATCGTAAGAATAGTTTAGTATGCCTATTGATATTGGGTTCACGGCGGAGATAGACAGCACCAGGAGGCCGCAGTATCGTAACAATAGTTTAGTTATGTCTATTGATATTGGATTCACGACGGAGATAGACAGCACCAGGAGGCCGCAGTATCGTAACAATAGTTTAGTTATGTCTATTGATATTGGATTCACGGCGGAGATAGCACCAGTAGGCCGTAGTATGCGTAACAATAGTCTAGTATGCCTATTGAGATTGAATTCACGGCGGAGATAGACAGCACCAGTAGGCGGTAGTATCGTAAGAATAGTTTAGTATGTCTATTGAGATTGGATTCACGACGGAGATAGACAGCACCAGTAGGCCGTAGTATCGTAACAATAGTTTAGTATGCCTATTGATATTGGGTTCACGGCGGAGATAGACAGCACCAGGAGGCCGCAGTATCGTAACAATAGTTTAGTATACCTACTGATATTGGATTCACGACGGAGATAGACAGCACCAGTAGGCCGTAGTATCGTAACAATAGTTTAGTTATGTCTATTGATATTGGATTCACGACGGAGATAGACAGCACCAGTAGGCCGGAGTATCGCAACAATAGTTTAGTATGCCTGTTGATATTGGATTCACGACGGAGATAGACAGCACCAGGAGGCCGCAGTATCGTAACAATAGTTTAGTATACCTACTGATATTGGATTCACGACGGAGATAGACAGCACCAGTAGGCCGTAGTATCGTACCAATACATTAGTATGCCTATTGATATTGGATTCACGACGGAGATAGACAGCACCAGTGGGCCGCAGTATCGTAACAATAGTTTAGTATGCCTATTGAGATTGGATTCACGGCGGAGATAGACAGCACCAGTAGGCGGTAGTATCGTTAGAATAGTTTAGTATGTCTATTGAGATTGGATTCACGACGGAGATAGACAGCACCAGTGGGCCGCAGTATCGCAACAATAGTTTAGTATGCCTATTGATATTGGATTCACGACGGAGATAGACAGCACCAGTAGGCCGTAGTATCGTAACAATAGTTTAGTATGCCTATTGAGATTGGATTCACGGCGGAGATAGACAGCACCAGTAGGCGGTAGTATCGTAAGAATAGTTTAGTATGTCTATTGAGAGTGGATTCACGACGGAGATAGACAGCACCAGTAGGCCGTAGTATCGTAACAATAGTTTAGTATGCCTATTGATATTGGGTTCACGGCGGAGATAGACAGCACCAGGAGGCCGCAGTATCGTAACAATAGTTTAGTATACCTACTGATATTGGATTCACGACGGAGATAGACAGCACCAGTAGGCCGTAGTATCGTAACAATAGTTTAGTTATGTCTATTGATATTGGATTCACGACGGAGATAGAAGGCACAAGTAGGCCGTAGTATCGTACCAATAGTTTAGTATGCCTATTGATATTGGATTCACGACGGAGATAGACAGCACCAGTGGGCCGTAGTATCGTAACAATAGTTTAGTATGTCTATTGATATTGGATTCACGACGGAGATAGACAGCACCAGTAGGCCGTAGTATCGTACCAATAGTTTAGTATGCCTATTGATATTGGATTCACGACGGAGATAGACAGCACCAGTAGGCCGTAGTATCGTACCAATAGTTTAGTATGCCTATTGATATTGGATTCACGGCGGAGATAGACAGCACCAGTGGGCCGCAGTATCGTAACAATAGTTTAGTATGCCTATTGATATTGGATTCACGACGGAGATAGACAGCACCAGTAGGCCGCAGTATCGTAACAATAGTTTAGAATGCCTATTGATATTGTATTCACGACGGAGATAGACAGCACCAGTAGGCCGCAGTATCGTAACAATAGTTTAGTATGCCTACTGATATTGGATTCACGACGGAGATAGACAGCACCAGTAGGCCACAGTATCGTAACAATAGTTTAGTATGCCTATTGATATTGTATTCACGACGGAGATAGCACCAGTAGGCCGTAGTATCGTAACAATAGTTTAGTATGTCTATTGATATTGGATTCACGACGGAGATAGACAGCACCAGTAGGCCGGAGTATCGTAACAATAGTTTAGTATGCCTATTGATATTGGATTCACGACGGAGATAGACAGCACCAGGAGGCCGCAGTATCGTAACAATAGTTTAGTATACCTACTGGTATTGGATTCACGACGGAAATAGACAGCACCAGTAGACCGTAGTATCGTAACAATAGTTTAGTTATGTCTATTGATATTGGATTCACGACGGAGATAGACAGCAGCAGTAGGCCGCAGTATCGTAACAATAGTTTAGAATGTCTATTGATATTGGGTTCACGGCGGAGATAGACAGCACCAGTAGGCCGCAGTATCGTAACAATAGTTTAGTATGCCTATTGATATTGGGTTCACGGCGGAGATAGACAGCACCAGTAGGCCGCAGTATCGTGACAATAGTTCAGTATGCCTATTGATATTGGATTCACGACGGAGATAGATAGCACCAGTAGGCCTTAGTATCGTAACAATAGTTTAGTTATGTCTATTGATATTGGATTCACGACGGAGATAGACAGCACCAGTAGGCCGCAGTATCGTAACAATAGTTTAGTATGCCTGTTGATATTGGATTCACGACGGAGATAGACAGCACCAGTAGGCCGTAGTATCGTAACAATAGTATGCCTATTGATATTGGATTCACGACGGAGATAGACAGCACCAGTAGGCCGTAGTATCGTAACAATAGTCTAGTATGCCTATTGATATTGGATTCACGACGGAGATAGACAGCACCAGTAGGCAGCAGTATCGTATCAATAGTCTAGTATGCCTATTGATATTGGATTCACGACAGAGATAGACAGCACCAGTAGGCCGTAGTATCGTAACAATAGTATGCCTGTTGATATTGGATTCACGACGGAGATAGACAGCACCAGTAGGCCGTAGTATCGTAACAATAGTATGCCTATTGATATTGGATTCACGACGGAGATAGACAGCACCAGTAGGCCGTAGTATCGTAACAATAGTCTAGTATGCCTATTGATATTGGATTCACGACGGAGATAGACAGCACCAGTAGGCCGCAGTATCGTATCAATAGTCTAGTATGCCTATTGATATTGGATTCACGACGGAGATAGACAGCACCAGTAGGCCGTAGTATCGTAACAATAGTATGCCTATTGATATTGGATTCACGACGGAGATAGACATCACAAGTAGGCCGTAGTATCGTAACAATAGTCTAGTATGCCTATTGATATTGGATTCACGACGGAGATAGACATCACCAGTAGGCCGCAGTATCGTAACAATAGTTTAGTTTTCCTACTGATATTGGATTTACGACGGAGATAGACATCACCAGTAGGCCGCAGTATCCGCAACAATAGTCTAGTATGCATATTGATACTGGATTCACGGCGCAGATAGACAGCACCAGTATGCCGTGGTTGCATCCAATCGGTGGGAGGGCATAGCTGTTAACATCTTAGCTCCGCGTACGAGGAGCTGTCTCAGACATCTTCCGAAAACGCATAGCGCTACGATTTGGAAGGGTATGCTGTCCTGTTGTCGGTGGAAGTGTTAAGTTATTTATTTATTAATTAATTATTTATTATGGTTCAACGACACTTTAACAGCCAAGGTCATATTGTGTCAGTGACAGTTTTACGGGTGGAGGAAGCCGGAGAACCCAGAGAGAACCACCGAGCAACGACGAGCAGCTGACTGCTCCCCAACATCGTAACTCCGCACTGCAGCACAGGCAGGGTTTGATTGGTTGAAGAGCTCCATCGACGTGCTGTACGCCTTAGTACACGGCGTCATCGTGCCTCCATGTGGACAATCGGGGTTAAGTGCCTTGGCCAAGGACACAACGCGGGAGTCCGAATCGATCGTTCAGACGGTCACCCATCCAGGGACTAACCGGGCGCGACGTTGCTTAACTTCGGGGATCTGACGAGAACCGGTTACCGCAACGCCATCGCGCCCCCAGGTGTTAAGTTAGTCTCTTGTATACACGCCCAGCCCCCCCCCCCCCTCCCCCGCCAAACGTACTGAGCTATGATTTGGAAGGGTATGTCGTCGATCTGTTTGGAATGGGGATACGCAGTCCCCTGTATACACATCTTGACCCTCAACCTCCCTAGGTTTGACTGTCACAGACTAGGGCTAAGTTAGTTCTAAGCCTGACCTATAGATATATTTTCCTACCTCAACATGACTTTGCCCGACGGTTCCAACGTACACATGCATGTGCTTCTTAGTGAAGTGTCTACAATGGTCGTAATTTGCCACTCGCGTCGACAGTGTCGCGGTAAAGTTTGTGGAAGACTGCACGGCCTTTACACGAACTTGCCATTTGCCGTGGAAAAATATCTAGGGCTGATACGACTCACTCACACATCACCAAGCTAGCTGCTGCTCATAACAGTTTTATTCCTATGAAGAAGTCTTGGTGTGTGCCAACTCTTGGATAATACGATGAGACAGAGATTTGGGAGGAGATAATGACCTCCCCCACGCACATGGTTTACGCCAATGAGTTAGTCCCTTGTATACTTATATCAAATTTCGAGTCGTATCGAATCTCCACTTGAATCGGACTGAGGATTTTGAATCGAATCGAATCGAATCTAACCGATTTTCAAGTTGTTGATATTGCACATTTTTACACGGGTAAATATTGCCCGTCTCCACCGCACGTATTATATTCGACGGCATCTTGTCTCTGTTGGCAAGTGAATCAAAAAGACGGAATATTCAAGAAATGAAATCCATGTCGTTTTGGAAGCGGAATGTCCTTGAACTCTTCTTCCATCATCAGGGGCCAATGCTATAAAACTTTTACAATTGTATTTTCTGGAATTGTATTTTCTAATTATGACTTTAAATGGGTTAAAATGAATCATTAGCATTTTCAAAGGTATGGCAAATTGCCAGTTCGCAATTTGCCATACCTTTCAAAATGCTAATGATTCATTTTATTCAGTTATATTAATAGGTAGAAAATACAATTCTAGAAAATACAATTGGAAAAGTTTTTATAGTATTGGCTCCTGCACTGGAGACGTGATGATACAAGAAGACTGCACGAGGAGAAGCGACTTGTTACCATTTTGAGAACACCTCCTAATCGAATGGAACTTTGAAGCTTCTCAAGACCATAATATGATCGTGAAAATATACCCCTTTGAAAGTCACCACTTGCGCAAATCTCGGTCTTCATTACAATCCAAAAATTATCAGATAAAATCTGATGCGACAGACTTTCCGATGATGCTGTTTACCATATTTTTTATTCAATAATTCACTGTATATGATAAATCACTTTCATCGAAATAGGCCAAGTTTCCGTTTTCGGGCCACTCGGGTCAGTGGACTAATGGCAGTGATTTATTTATGACTCCGTCACTTCTTTAAAAGCTTTTGACATTTATTGAACTCCTATAGTTCATTATAGAAGCCGCACAAAATTGCATCCACCCCCATTTTTTCTATTCTGTTCATCTGGAAGGGAAACTGAAGCAGGGGAGCAGTTTTATCGGGGAAAACGATGCTCGAGAATTCCTGGAGATCTGATTTTAAGGGATAAAGATGGTGGATGGATGGGCTATAGAAAAGGGTGCGCTAGCTTCTGAGGAGGGCCCAGATGAATCTATTTTTGGCGGCTGGTTGGATTGTTCTTTAAATATAGAATATACCCATAGTAGCTTGGTGTACCAAATGTTCACCACGGGTGGTGAACATTTGGTACACCAAGCTACTTTGGGTATATTTTATTTATACCATAATCGTCAGATTATTTAGAGTCGCTATTTGTTTTTTCTCGATTTTACTGAGCAGCCGTACATACGTGAAAATTTGTTTATGTTTTCATGAGCATCAGTAGGCGGTACTTCCGCGGTCAGTTTTATCACCGAAACGAAATAGAAGAAGAAACGGGGCCTTTTTCATTTTTATAACACAATAACATACTGTTTCGAGTTATGGCTGCTTTATTAACATGAGACAATGCAATTATGTTAATGTTTGGTGTTTTCTGGGGTAAACTTATTTTAAAACGTAATAAATAATTGCCTCTTTCATTTCACTCTTCGCGAGGCGACGTGCGATAAATTTAGACAAGTTCGCATTCAGGTTGACGTCACCAAAGGTCAACTTAGATTTAGTTCCACTCTGGGTGTAAATTTTAACTATTCAAATCCCATTGTTGGAGTGTTCATCACGGTTGGTGAATAAAGCTAAAATTTATGTAATAGGCTTTTCATATATAGTAGAATAGGTAATCATGGTATACAATGTGATCAAAGACACTTGAGAGAGGGGAGCTCAGGAAAAGCGAGGAAAGAGAGTGCCAAATGTGCAGCTTTGGAGTTACGGAGACACTGGAGTCTGGAACATTTCGTCTCATGAGTTTCAATGTGTTCTATGTTCCTACTGGTATAGAACACATTGGAACTCAGGGGACGATAAGACTCAATGATAAATTGGTGGAAGAATAGGACGAAAACATGAGAGATAAGTGGACAAGGAAGGGTCGATATTATAGTCGGGGTGATTGAGAAAGAGGAAATTATAAAACAGTTTATGTAGGGGTGCTGAGAGAAAAAGGGTGAGGTGGTGGGGGATGGATGATCCGGTGGGGACGTGGTTGATGTAGACCTCTCGTTAGAGGACCGCCACAAACAGTAGTATTTATTTATTTATTTATTTATTTATTTATTTATTTATTTATTTATTTATTTATTTATTTATTTATTTATTTATTTATTTTTTGCAGTTTAATGAAACAGACTCCCCAACGTACTAACTTCACAAAAGCAGGGTTAGCATTGTCTGAAGACAGGTACAGTATCGACGTGCAGTACGCCTTAGTACACAGCGCCACCGTGCCCCTACGTAGGCAATCGGGATTAAGTGCCTTGCCCTAGGCCGCAACGCACTTACCCCTGGGGGGGGGGGGAGGGAGGGGCGAACTGTGAACCTCTCGGTTTGAAGTTCAGTCTCGTAACAAGCGAACCACCGCGCTCCAAGTAGTATTATTATTATTACAATTTCACGATCACAGTTCTGCAGACGTTTAACCCTTTACCTAACGTAACGGCCAATACCGGCCAGCGCTATTCTCAAAAATCGCCGATTAATTTTCATTATTTTTTTCATTTTTTGTCTCAAAAACATAGGTTATGACCCCTCGTTGGAACGAGCTCGTCGAGCTCGTTCCAACTAGGGGTCATAACCTATGTTTTTGAGACAAAAAATGAAAAAAATTAGTTATTTAAGTATTATTTTTGCATGTGTCGTCTGCTTTTAGGGTTAGGTAAAGGGTTAACCATTTACTTGACATAACAGCCATATCTTTGCAGTCACGTAATTCTGTTTTGTTGTTCATTTTTTGTCTCGGCACGTAACTTATGACCCTTCATTGGAACGAGCTCGTTCCAATGAGGGGTCATAAGCTATGTTTCTGGGCCACAAAATAAAAATTGTTTAGAAATTCAATACTTTTTGAAGAGTTGTCTAAGACGTGGTAGGTGAAGAGTTAAAAGTCGAAAAATGGAACTTGATAAGCATTTTTCTTTTATCTATCCCACTCTAACAGTCTAACCAGATATAAAATAGAATGCCGAAACATTTTGGAGATGGTGGAGGGTGGGGGGGGGGGGGCACTATTTCTTGTAATAGATATGTTCAGCAGTTTGTCAAAAAAGAATCATTTTTCGACTTCTCAGTTTGTGCAGAACAGTTGTGGAGAAAACAGGGGATGTAACTCTACGTCGACCCAATGCAACGGCTTACTTATCCTTTGAAAATTTTAAAATTCATTTTTGTCGTTGAGGGTTAAAATAAGATTTTCAAAAGGGAAATATGAAGGACCTTTTATGGTATAGGAGTGCTAAATATTTTTTCTCGTCGTAATGTTTGTGTGGAAATTAATATGATCACTATTATTTGGGCATTCAAATATCATTCTCGAGTATAATATTTCAGGTAACGTTTTCTGTCCTGAAAACTGGATCAGGATCATGCCAGAAATAAGATGGGAACATTTACAGGAGGGAAACCAACCGGTCACGTGCAAAAAAAAAAAACAAAAAAAAAACAAGAGCACGGCAGGTTCTCCTGGTTACTCATAGCAAACACAGGCAATGTTTCTGTCAATGGACCTCCGGGTTACCCGGAGGTCCATTGGCTGAAACATTGCTTGTACACAGGCCTTATTACAGAATTTGATAGCTTTACCATGCTCATAACGCGTAGATTAACGCGCATATCGATGTGCTATTTGTGCGCATTTCATGACAGGACTTCTAGTTTTAACTGAAGTCTAAAATCAGTTAGGTTAAAAATCAAACCAATTTGGGTTCATATTCTCTCAAACCAGTTGATTTGGGTTAATTTTTAACCCAACTGATTTTAGGGTGATATGTCATGGGAGGTCTGACAGAAAGCTAGGGGCTTGTGTTTGTCATCTCCTAAGTTCGGAGTTTTATGAACAGTGCTGGACAAACATGGTCACAGAGTTATGTAATGGGTTAAATAAATGTTAATATTGCATTGTTATTGATGTTTCAATAACAAAAGAGTAGAAAGAATGTGTAAAAGGATGGTTTATGTTGTCTTCTGTGGTACGGCTGACCTTTCAATTAACCATACAACTTATAATGAATTCGCCCTTTCATTTCCCTAAAGCTATTATGGATTCATAATGTGACATTTTTATTTATAATTATATATATTTATACATAGACTGTATGTTTAGAATGTGAGATAATTCTAGATTTCAGACACTTTTGTCGGGACGTGGTTCATGAGTAATGTTCTCTTTCTCCACCATGTTTAATTCTGATTGCCCATATGGATGCACGTTGATGCTGTGTACTGAGGTGCACTGCACGTCGATGGTGCACCTCTCTTTAACCAATGCTAACCTTGCTTGTGTGGAGTTTGTACTTTGGGAAGTATGACAGATGCTCGTCGCTGCTCGGTGGTTCTCTTCGGGTACTCCCTCTTCCTCCACCCGTAAAGTGTCAGATGCGAGGTGACCCTGGCTGTTGAAAGTGTCGTTAATCCCTAATAAATAATTTCTTCACCACGTTTTGTAAACTCATAATTTTAAGCTCCTCTTGACAAAGTCAAGCTGAGCTAATCTCATCGTTCTCCGTCCGTCGTCCGTCAACACCATGTTTGGTCTTCTCCTCCAAAGACACTGGGCCAATTGAAGTGAAAGTTTGTGTGAGTGAAAGTGCTGAGGGGGCATTGCATTTTTGTTCAACTCAGCATGCTCAGCCCCATAGGGAGGGAGTGGGGGAAAATGCTCCAAAATATGTTTAAAATCTTCTTCTCATGAACCAGTGTGTACAATGACTTGATATTTGCTATGAAGCTTCCTTTTGAGGTGTGGAATCAAGTTTGTTCAAACAAAGTTCGTTAAGCAATATTTGGGTTTGTAATGGGAGGGGTAAGATTTTTGGCCCCACCCAAAATTTCTTTTTCGAGAACCGGTGGGCCAACTTCAACCAAATTTGGCATGTAGTTTAAGTGGGTCATAGGTAATTGATTGACGCCAAAAAAAAATTTTTACAGCCCTGTGACAACCCAGGGGCTAAAACAGAAAAAAATTCAAAAGCCCATATATCCCAAACCAGAAGGAACAGAGAACTGGTATTTGGTATGAAACATTCTTAGGACCGGAAGAAGGGATTTGTTTAAAAAAAATGCCACCAGTTCAATCAGGGTGCCTGGTAGAGGGTATTGAAAAAATGACGAGTCAGCATTTTTGCAGTAGTTTTGTCCTGGAGCTTTTTTCATTCACAGAAATTTTTGATTGACATATTGTTCTTAAATTAACAAAAATTCTGTTATGAACATTTTATCTTGTTATATCTGTTCCAATCTGTCAATTCTGTTGGACTTTTGTTTGTTTTAGAAAGATTTTTATTTATGTTGAATGAACCATTTCAATGCTGGAAAACATCTGATACCTGTTTGCATGTCTTTAATTTAACCCTTTCAAGACTGCAGTGTGGGCTCCAAAGATTTTTGTTGATGCCATTAACAAACAAAAAAAAAAAAAAAACACTTTCAAGACTGAAGGTGTATTATTTTCTGGTTCCTTGGAAAAAATTGATCTGATTCCTGTCTGAATATCTTTAATTTAACCCTCGCATGACTTCAGTGTTGTTTTTTTTTCCAAAGATTTTTTTCTCTCATGATGGACTCTTGCTCTACTGATCTCATGTTGAATGAACCCTTTCTATGCTGGAAAACATTTATCTGATTCCTGTGTGCATGTCGTTAATTTAACCCTCTCAAGACTGCAGGTCTTAGCAGGGAGTTCCAAAGATTTTTAGCTCATCTTGACAAAGTCAAGCTGAGCTAATCTCATCGCTCTACGTCTGTCGTCCGTCAACACCATGTTTTGGTCTTCTCGAAAGCCACTGGACCAATCCAAATGAAAGTTTGTGTGAGTGATGGTCCCGAAGGGCATTGCATTTTTGTTCAACTCATCATGCTCAGCCCTATAGGGAAGGAGTGGGGGAAAATGCTCCAAAAATATTTTTTAAAAATCTTCTTTTCATGAACCAGTGTGTACAATGACTTGATATTTGAGGTGTAGAATCAAGTTTGTGCAAGGGAAGTTCGTGAAGCAATATTTGGCTTTGTAATGGGAGGGGTAAGATTTTTGGCCCCGCCCAAAATTTCTATTTTCTGAATCGATGGTCCGGTTTGAACCAAATTTGATATGTGGTTTTATTGGGTCATAAGTACTTGGCACATGCAAAAAAAAATCCCACATCCCATTGGGAACCCTGGGAGCTAAAAATAGAAATATTTGCAAACGCCCATATTTCCATATTTCCAAAACCACACGGAACAGAGAGCTGTTATTTGGTATGAAGTATCCTTAGAAGCAGTAGAATTGAATGGTAAAAAAAATTGCCATCGGTTATGTTAGGGTGTTGTGTAATGGTCATCGAAAAAAAGCTGAGTCAGCATATTTGCAAAAATTCAAAAAAATCTTTTCTCCAGAACCAGTCATCAGAATCTTTTGATATTCGGCATACAGCATTCGTAGGGGGGTCAGATAAAGTTTGTTAAAATAAAGCCCATTGGTTCATATTTGGGCTCAATATAGGAGCCCATATTTTTTATATAGAGTAATATGGGGGATATTCTTTAAAAATCTTCTTCTTCAGAACCACCAGTCAGAATCTTTTATTGTTTGATATACATCATTGGTATGACGGTCAGATTCAAGATTGTTCAAACCAAGTCACTAGGTTAATATTTGGGCTTCCTACGGAAGCCCAAATTTTAACTTTGTTCAATATGGGGAATAATTTTCAAAAATCTTCTTCTTCAGATCCACCAGGCAGAATGCTTTCATATTTGGTATGCAACATCTCTGAGGTGGGGGGGGGGGGGGGGGGCAGATTCCAGTTTGTTCAATTCAAGAGCCTGGGTTAATATTTGGGCTTCATATGGGAACATGAAATTCAACTTATTTCCGAATATGAGGGAATTTCTTCAAAAATCTTCTTCAGATCCACTAGTCAGAATGCTGTCATATTTGGTATACAACATCTCTAGGGGGGTCAGATTCAAATTTGTTCAAATCGGATCCATAGGGTAATATTTGGGCTCGCTATGGTAGCCCAAATTTTAACTTAGTACAATATGAAGAAATTTCTTTAAAATTTCTCTTCTACAGATCCAACAGTCAGAATGCTTTCATATTTGGTACACAACATCTCTAGGGAGGTCAGATTCAACTGTGTTTAAATCGAGAGCCTGGGTTAATATTTGGGCTCCATATGGGTTGGCGGAATTGGCCATTTTGCTGAAGATTTAAAAAAATTGTATCCAGTACCCCTAGAGGTGTGTAACTAAGATTAATCCACATAGGTTGAATCAAGGGGCTTCATAGGGGAGCTCTACATTTTACATTATGATCAACTGAAGAAAAGGCATGATGCCCCAGATTATTTTTGTCAATCCTGAGGGACTCCAGGATTGACAGTGTAGCCTCTGGAGATGGATTGCTTAATGTAGATTCGATTTCATAATTCTTTTGCATCAGAAATGGGAGCGCGGTGGCTCAGTGGTAGACTGTTGGACTTCTATGCTAGAGGTCCCGAGTTCGATCCCCGTCCGGATCGACCCGCGTTGTGTCCATAGGCAATACACTTTATCCCGATTGCCTACATGGGGGCACGATGACGCCGTGTCCTAAGGCGTACTGCACGTCGATGGTGCACATGTCTTCAACCGCTGTAACCCTGTTTGAACAGAGTTAGAATGTTGAGGAGCTGACCGTTGCTCGTCGTTGCTCGGTGGTTCTCTCCGGGTACTCCGGCTTCCTCCACCCGTAAAACTGTCACGGTCACGATTAGACCTTGTGCATCCATTCACGGAAAGAAAGGGTATTATAGCGCACGTAGCCTACGTGACTATCAGTCTCTCGCGTAATGCCACACAGTTATGTTAATTGGGTGTGAACGCGAACAGTGGGCAGAGATATTTTTTTTTGTTTAAACCTTTCAGTTAACAAGATAAAACTGTGAGTTGTTTCAAAGACATTTCTGTTGATTTCGGGAGTGAAAAGGGAGCAGCCGTATAGAAAAGGGTGTCTGCGTTGACAATACCCAACTGACCTATTGTAACTATTATTATGTCGTTGTGGAGCGGGCAACGTAGCAAGAAATGTACAGTTGTTTCCCGTTCGCCACATGTACAATAGAATGAAGCCGATAAGTGATTTGTGAATGGGTGATCATTATGATTGTTGCATCCTATGCGAAGCATACAATGTAGAATCTGGGCTAATCGGGATTTATGACCGACATATAGGAGCTTGGTATCTTGTGATTGTCCTTGTTAAGATACTGTTTGAAGCTGGTGGGATTAGAGTTTTTCTCTCACCCGAACTGGGGTTTTATTCCAAAGGTGGGTTGTGGAAGGTAAAAAGGAAGATTGGTGACTGTGAGTTCGGCATCTGGCGTTACTCGGGTTAGAGTTGTTTCGGAGGTTATAGCTTCAGGTTTCCGCCAGTACTGGAGGAATCATCAGTGATATATACTGGGGCGTTAGACGATGGTGCATTTTGAAGTAATGCATAAGTTTATGTTTTTTTCCTTCTTGAAACCAAAGTTTCCCAGCCAGTCTCAATAATCAGAGACTGCTTGCTCGCTTTCTCATTTAACGTGTATTTCTCCTGTGGGGGTGTATCGGTGGTCGTGAGATCATCGTGGTTAAAATTCTTTACTTCCAAATGAAACAAAATACTGCTTTTTGATTGGCTGAGAGGTATGGTGTAACTTTCAATCCACAGTAGCTTTTTTTGCACCGTGGCTAACCACTGTGTAAAACAAGAATACACAATAGCAGGCTATATGACTAAAAAAGTACCCATTTTTAATTATTAATTCATACCTTCTGCTCTGTTATGTTAGAACAAAAATAAAAATACAGGAAATTTAATATTTATGTGTAACAAAATATTACAGATATGGATGCCATTGGAACTGGCTCATTGAGCCAGTTCCAATGACATCCATATTTGTGTGGTTTTATTAGGAAACTTACAAAGTGCAATTTTTTTGTCAGTTTTTTCCCACAATTTAGGTTAAAGTATTAAGTACACCAAAATTCTTGGAAATAAATCCGCTATCCTTGTGTTTTCCATGGTGTAGGGGAGTTTACACCGGTCTGGGAACTCATACACCCTTCGGCTTTGCCTCAGGGTGTATGAGTTCCCAAATCGATGAAAATTCCCATACACCCTGGAAAACGCAAGGCTAACTAATAATATCACTAGACAGTGGCTGTCATACGGGTGACTCTAATCCAGGCTATTAATATAAATGTATGAAGTAATGACTTCTTATAAATATTTGCAGCTTGAAAATGCATGGAGGCATCCCGTGATCTCACCCAACCCTGCTGATTTTACACCAACGTTTCAAATTCCTGTCGATCAATGTTTCGTGAAATATATTTATACGTTCGCAATCAATAGAATATTTAGCACATAAATCTCCCGAGGGAACCACGGACGCTGAGTAGTGCTTATCTTGTTTACTGTGGTGAACAAGATCTGCTTATCTGATAAATAGGACCCGGTACCAACGCCTGGGGTAGAGGTCCTCCAAGGTGGACACCATCGGTATAAACATTTGGCTAAACTCGACTTCATACCTATGTTGTAGTCATGATGCAGCCAAAGTTGTTGAAAGTGCCCTTAAACACCAAACAATAATTAGTATAAAATAGATATCTCGAGTACAGTTTTATAAAACCAGAGGGCCGATCCGTCCCAGGACGGGTAGCCCCACCGCGCGACAGAAAACGTCTACGTGCATTATTGCATATCAAGGGAGTTAACCAAGCTTGAATATCCAGCTGGACTGAGTCAATGACTCGCCATTGACTGAATGGGTGCGCGGTGGCGTCGCGGTAACCGGTTCTCGTCAGATCACCGAAGTTAAGCAACGTCGAGCACGGCTAGTAGTTGGGTGGGTGACCATTTCAGCGACTGATCCGTGCTCTCGCGTTGTGTCCTTGGGCAAGGTACATAACCCCGATTGCCTACATGGGGGCACGTTGACGCTGTGCACTAAGGCGTACTGCACGTCGATGGTGTGCATGTCTTCAACCAATCTAACCCTACATGTGCCTAGGTGCAGAGTTCAGAGTTGCGATGTTGGAGAGCTGACAGCTACTCGTCGTTGCTCGGTGGTTCTCTCCGGGTACTCCGGCTTTCTCCACCCGTAAAACTGTCTCCGACATGATATGACTGTGGCTGTTAATGTGGCTTTGAATCCTAATAAAATAAATAAATAAATTGACTGAATAGGTGATGCTAATGTATGATATATAATATATACATGTGTAATATCTGAAAATCAAATGTTCGATACTCGCCAGCAATACACATTCACTCTTCTGTTAAATTGTTTTCTAACAGCAGGCGAAGGTTAGTGGAGCGTTCTACAGGGTTTGACTAAAACCGTCGACAGTTGGGACAAAATACTCAGTTTCAGATATTTATTTATGCAAGGTGGTACCGCCTTGACTAAAATCACGAAACTGCAAAAATGAAACCGCGGTTCGTGGTGTTAACGCGATTTGAAGTAATATTTCCAACTGTTCGTGAAAATGTGGGAAAACCCGCAGAAACAACGATTGAGTGTTTCCAGCACGGGGTAGATTCGTGCATGATGGAGACAACACGTTGATATTATCTCTCGGGTAGAACAAGGCGCTATCAGCAATGCTAACGCATTGCATATGGCGCCCTTTTCTACTCGGCGGCTTAAGTCTCGTTTCCTATTACAAGGTCTAATCTGGGTCCTCAGCCAAATGGCTATTTTGGGGCATATTTTATTTTGTGTTTATTTATTTATTTATTTATTTATTTATTGGTGTTGAAGGTCACACATATTTGTGAACAATAGCTTACCATGACCACGACAGTTTTACGGGTGGAGGAAGCCGGCGTACCCGGAGAGAGTCACCGAGCAACTGAGAGCAACTGTCAGGTCCCCAACATACTAAATGCACGCAAGCGCCATCGACGTGCAGTACGCCTCAGTACACAACGCCACCGTGCCCTCACATGAGCAAAGGGGTGAAGTGTCTTGCCCAAGGACATAACGCGGTTGCCGAAGGTGGGATTCGAACATAGGACCTCTCAGCTTGCTGTCTGCACCTCTACCAACTGAGCCACAGCGCCTCCATTTTATTTTGTGATGGTATGGATTTAGTAACTAATGCTCATTCATGATGATGTGTCCAAAATAATCTGCTGATGGTTTTGGTTCAAGTTGTGTCCAATCATGTGCTTTTCAGTTGGAGGTCAAAGTCACACAGGAGTGTTTAATGTCAAAACTCAGACCTGTTCGGGCGCTGACATTTCGCAGGGAGCAAATGGGACAATTTTTGTGTAAATTGGTTTTGAGAAATGCTTTTGAAAAAAACCCATATGTTTTTTCTTTGTTCCAATGTTCATCTTATGTTGTAATATCCTCAGTGAGGAAATAAAGAATTCCTATAACATAGGTCCCCATATGGGACCCCGGGAGGTGAAACAGCGGCTGCTTACTGTGGCAAAGAAGATCTGCTCTACTGGTAAAATAAGACACAGTCACCAGTGCTTGGGGTGGAAGTCCTCTAAAATGGGCAACTTGGGAATAAACGATTGACTAAACTTGACTTAAAATCCATTTTGCTTTCACGATTAAACATTGTGCAGAAATGCGTAACCTTAAACACAAATAAATAAATAAATAAATAAATAAATAAATAAATAAATAAATAAATACATATAACACAGTTGTATCGCTACCGATGCACAAAAAATTGAATATTTAGCCTCAAAATGGGTATTTTTTATCATTTTGACCCATTTTTGACCATTTAACTGTGTCATTCAGCTGAGTGTATTTAAATGATATAATATTGTATGTTCTTTCCTCATGGAAAGGGCAGATTTAGAGCTTCCAGCTTATGTTCAAATCATGAAAATTGTGAATAGGGGAGGTAATTTAAATGTGAAATATTCTCGGTCGTCTCAATGAGAAGTTTAAAAACAACTTATTCAGTTGAATAACTAAGAGGAGACCTTGAAAAAATACAACCTCGTGCAGGTTGTGAATGACTATGTTTTCGTGTATAATACCGTGTACCCAGAGGCCAATGCTATAAAACATTTACAATTGTATTTTCTACTTATGACTTTAACCCTTTACCTAACCTGAAAAGCAGACGACACTTGCAAAAATAATTCTTGAATAACTAATTTTTTTCATTTTTTGTCTCAAAAACATAGGTTATGACCCCTCGTTGGAACGAGCTCGACGAGCTCGTTCCAACGAGGGGTCATAACCTATGTTTTGGAGACAAAAAATGAAAAAAAATAATGAAAATTAATTGGCGATTTTTGAGAATAGCGCTGGCCGGTTTTGGCCGTTACGTTAGGTAAAGGGTTAAATGGGTTGAAATGAACCATTAGCATTTTCAAAGATGTGGCAGTTTGCCGGTTGGCAAACTGCCATATCTTAAAATGTTAATGATTTATTTCAGTCAGTTATATTAATAGGTAGAAAATACAATTTTTTTAAAAATACAATTGTAATAGTTTTATAATATTGGCTCCTGGCCTCGGTGCTTGTATGCCTTCTACACTCGATTAGTAAATTTAATAACCATTCACAGGACGTCGGAATACATGTAGCGAGTGTTACCAAAATCCGTCGAATATGTCTTTACAATCTGCTCTCCAGACTTATGGTTTCAACAATTAACAAACTGATTCCAACCGCTGTTAACTCTGTTTGTACCGGTTAGTAAATTCGAGGGCCTGGCAGTTGCTAACCACTGCTCGGTGGTACTGTCCGGATACCCCGGCATCGACCACCCGTAAAACTTTCCCGATATGGCCATGACCGCCGTTGAAAGTATCGTTAAAACCCAATAAACAAACACAAACAAACAGTGTCGCTTCCATGAAAAACTCTCCGGGAAAACCCTTGGCCGTGGAGTGCAGGCTCTGATGACATATTTTTTGATCTTGGATAACTACTGCTTATTCCCGCCCACAGCTTCTACTGCCCGACCTCCGGTTGGGCTCTGTGAGGAGTATTTCTCGTTTGCTTTGACTCCTTGTAACCATTCACAAAGGCAACTGTGATGTAAACGATTGTCAAAACTTATAATAGTGCAGTCCACTGCTCTCTGACTTACATTATTACCCCCGTATCACAGGTGGGTCATACCCTTTGTTCATTCTATGACATTCTCAGCCCAACTCAACGGAGCATAGTGTCTGTGCTCCACAGACGGGCACACAAGGCAAGCACCTCAACAGGTCCCTATTTTACATCTACACTGCAAAAAATATAGGTTCTCTTTAGAACCAAAACTGATTCTAATCTTGTCCCTGAGATGGAACCAGTTCTGTTTAAACAGGATGTATTTCAAATCAAATAAATTTACCAAGATTAGCATTCAATTTTAACAGAATATTAATTGAACTGAAGTAGATTCAGCAGTAAACTTGGAGCTTATTCAACGCAGTCGCCAAACATTTTGAAAAAAGGAGTTATGAACAGTTGGCATATCGAACCAGTTTTGGTTCTGTATAGAACCAAAACTGGTTCGATATGCCAACTGTTCATATCTCCTTTGCTTACTAATGATTTGAGACAACCTCGTATAAGCTCTAAACTTACGGCTGAAACCCCTTCAGTTTATGTTTAATTCTGTTAATATTTAATGTTAATCTTTATAAATTTATTTGATTTGAAATAAATACTGTTTAAACAGAACTGGTTCCATCTCAGGGACAAGATTAGAACCAGGTTTGGTTCTAAAGAGAACCTATATTTTTTGCAGTGTAGGTACGGTGTGGATTGCGTAGTACTGGCGAACATTCCCAACGTTCCCAGTTGGCATGCGATGCAACGTCGCAGAATCACTCACTCAAACTTCGCCGATCGCACAACATCCACTACTACTGGAAGCACCCGAATCAATCGCCGAATGGTCATACAATCAAGGATTAACCGGGCTCGATGTTGCTTAACTTCAGTGATCTAACGAGAACGGTCTCGCTTCGCCGTGCTCCCGGGATGTTTTGTTCTTCTGTTGTCAGGATATAACCAGACGGTGCCTACGCTGTCGGGTGTCAATGGTGCCAATTGCACTCACAAAGCCGTTCCGTTTGGCATAAAAAACAAAGCATTTGGTACCAAAACTTTATTATACGCTAAACGATAGCTTATAGGAAAAATTGCGGAAAGATAGAAATTCACTGTGAAGATATAGAAATTTTCACTTTCACTGTATCAATCAAAATGGCGGCTTTCAAAGAATCGCTTCAAGGTGAATACGAATCAAATTATCACTGGAAATTATCAATTTGTTCTAAAAACGTATAATGGAAAGAAAATCTAGTGTTTTTGAGTGGCCTCCGATCATTTCAAGCAATAATTCAACACGTATTCACCTTGAATTGATGCATGAAACCCGCTAGTTGAATCAGATCGCAAGACGCTACCTGTTCTGAGTATTGATCAAATCACTTCCGCGTATCATTGCGCATCAGCTGTTTACTTTTTTTGCATCAATTCAATGTTGAAACGAGTGGACACCCTTCACCTAACGCAACAACCATATCCGACCAACTCCATTTTAAAAATCTCCATTCAAACATCATTTTTCACTCTTTGCCTGTAGAACATAGGTTATGTTCCCCTCATTGGAACGAGGTCGTTGAATTGAAGACCGTAAGCTACGTTTTAGGGCAAAAATGAAATTTTTGAGTCATTCGGGAAATTTTGTATGCAAGTGCCGTTTTCTAGTCTTGCCAGGCAGTAGCGGATCAAGATACCACGGGGCATCTGTATAGACTAGTTTTTCTCGGGAGCCCTTTTATAAAAGGAAAAGTGCTTTAGTCTTTGGCCCAAATAAAAAGCGAAGAATTCAATTATTTTCGTATTTCCCGTTTCGCCAATCGTCGAATAACGGCATAGTCACGGATTTAAATAAAGGGTTTTGGGGGCGCGGTGGCGTTGCGTAACCGCTTCTCGTCAGATCACTGAAGTTAAGCAACGTCGAGCCCGGTTAGTCCTTGGATGGGTGACCGTCTGAGCGATCGATTCGGACTCCCGCGTTGTATCCTTGGGCAAGGCACTTAACCCGATTGTCCGCATTGGGGCACGATGACGCCGTGCACTAAGGCGTACTGCACGTCGATGGTACGCATGTTTTCAACCAATCTAACCCTGTCTGTGCTGCAGTGCGGAGTTACGATGTTGGGGAGCTGGCAGCTGCTCGTCGTTGGTCGGTGATTCTGTCTGGGTACTCCAGCTTCCTCCACCCGTAAAACTGCTCGACACGAGGTGACCTTGGCTGTTAAAGTGTCGTTAAACCTTAATAAATAAATAAATAAATAAATAAATAAGGGTTTTATTGAGAGTATAAAGTCAATGACAAGCGTGTTTTTCAAGGTGACTGAGTGATTTTTTTATACCTGCTCATTTTGCAAATAAATTCGGTGGGCGCCAGTCATCTGTGCACATCATTAATTGGCGTTTTTTTTTAAACAAGGAAGTTATTAATTTCCAACCCAGTGTCTCCTCCTAAAATCCTCTTCTAGCATCAGATAACCTGATGAGAGAAGAAGAGTTCAAGAAGATTCCGTCTCCGAAACTACGACGTGTCGCCGTTAAATACCTATAGAATATACCCATAGTAGCTTGGTGTACCAAATGTTCACCACGAGTGGTGAAATTGTGTTAACCACGAGCGTTCGGCGCGCAGTTAACACCACTTCACCACGAGTGGTGAACATTTGGTACACCAAACTACTTTGGGTATATTTTATTTATACCATGATCGTCAGATTATTAAGAGTCGCTATTATTTTTTTCTCGATTTTACTGAGCAGCAGCCGTACGTACATTCGTGCGAATTTGTTGTTTTTTTTTACACGAGCAACGGTGGGCGGTACTAACGCTGTCAGTTTTATCACCGAAACGAAATAGAAAAGAAACGGGGCCTTTTTCATTTTAATAACATAATAACATACTATTTCGAGTAATGGATGCTTTATTAACATGAGACAATGCATGTTTGTTAATTTTTGGTGATTTATGGGGTAAACTCATTTAAAAACGTAATAAATAATTGCCACTTTCATTTCACTCTTCGCGAGGCGACGTGCGATAAATTTAGACAAGTTCGCATTCAGGTCGACGTCACCAAAGGTCAACGGGGATGTAGTTCTACTGTAGGTGTAAATTTTAACTATTAAAATCCCATTGCTGGCATGTTCATCACGGTTGGTGTATAAAGCTAAAATTTATGTCATAGTTTTTCATATATAGTAGAATAGCTAATCATGGTATAAATACGGTACTTGCGTGGTGACTGAAGGTTTTTTATTATAGTTTAACGACACTTTCGACAGCCAGTGTCACCTCGTGACGGACAGTTTTACTGGTGGAGGACGCCTATGTACATAGCCCCACCACCCCCGCGTGTGTAATCGGGATTAAGTGCCTCACTCAAGGATACAACGCAGTTATCCCTGACAGTGATCGAACTGCAGACCTTTCGCATTAAAGTCCAATGCCGCCATATTTAGGTTTAAAGAAGGTGCAATATTTATAATTTGCAGAGCCGTGAGTTTCGATTTGATTGCAAAGTCTCGGCCTGATTCGATTCGATCCGAAATTTGAAATTCACAGGGCTCTAATCCGCCACCATAAGCGCCCAGGCCACCAGTCTAATTATACCCCCCGCGAACAAAGTTTGGGGGGGGGTATATAGGAATCACCCTGTCCGTCCGTCCGTCCGTCTGTCCGTCCGTCCGTCTGTCCATCCTTATAAGCGCAAACCCTCCTAAACCGTTTGAAGAATTTTCATGAAACTTTACACAATGGAAGAACTCCATATGAAGATGTGCATGAAGCAATATAATTCCGTTCTGACATTTCCAAGGGGAGATAATCTAACTTATACGTCTGTCCATCCTTATAAGCGCAACCCCTCCTAAACCGTCTGAAGAATTTTCATGAAACTTTACACAATGGAAGAACTCCATCTGAAGATGTGCATGAAACAATATAATTCCGTTCTGACATTTCCAGGGGGGGGGGGGGGGGGTAATCTAACTTATACATTTCAGGCGCGGGGGGTGGGGGGTATCACTTTGTGAGCTTGCTCACTGTACCTCTAGTTTTGTAATTAATTGAACGTTCTTAATGGACTGGAACAAGTCTAGCCCTCAAATTGTCCGTCACCTATGTATAGATTCACTCATCTGAAATATTTCAGTTGATCGGAAAAGCGAACCGTAGGTTCGCTTTTCCGACCAACTGATATATTCCAAACGACTGAATCTAAACAATACCATAAACATTCATTTTCTTTAACTCAACGGAAGAATTGTTGCTCAATCGAGACATGATTTGGCCGAATTTAAGTTTACGATTTCGTTGCTATTTGGATCGAAGACTCGCAATAGTCGTAGTTTTATAATTCCTACGCGTAGTTCCACTAATTGTGTTAATATCTTTATGCTGCCAATGTGAATTAAATACTTATTGACTGAAATATCTATAACTGGAGAACGAAAGAACATCTGTACATGTATGTGAGCAAAATGACGTCACATTACATCAACGGTAGTCTGCGTGCAAATTTCCACGTAATGTGTGTAAATAAAGAGCCCGTGACTGATTTAGACTGATGGGCCGAGAGTTTACCTCTACTGCTATCAAGGAACCAGTCAACAAACTATGGCCTTGTGGAATGGAGCTATCGTTTTATCATGTATTTATTGACGTGACACTTTTCGACTTAAAAATCAAATAGAAAGTCAATAGATTTTCACAGCAGCCTAAGAGTTAAAATTAGTCTCTTTTCACAAACTGGTGGCGGTGGCGGTGTAATTTCACTCCTCTTTGATACTGTTGTCTTTCATAAACTGCTGTTTCTATCTGTCGAGTTTATCTCCATCTTTTTCTTAGTCCACGGAATCTCGACAAACTTGTCATTATACCTGACACATTCTTGCACACAGGTTTATCATTCTGCTTCCCTGTTGAAAACTAAAAATTTTTGGCCTGTTCCTGAACTTTTCTGTGACCACACAGATTTGAACGTTTTTCCCCCTTCGATGTAATCGGTGACCTGTTTCATTCATTCGGGTTTTACCTTCTTCCTCATAGACCCATTGAGCTCCTCTAATAAAACATCATACTTGTTTTTTTAAACACGTAGAAATTAACCATTTCAAACCGAAAGGGCGCTTTTCCGGGCCAGAATCGTGATCCGATTTGAGCTCACAAAGTAGATAGTTTCTCAGTGAATGGGGGCGCGGTGGCTCAGTTGGTAGAGGTGCAGGCTGCAAGCCGAGAGGTCCTCGGTTCGAATCCCACCTGCGGCAACCGCGTTGTGTCCTTGGGCAAGACACTTCACCCCGATTGCCTACATGGGGGCACGATGACGCTGTGTACCGAGGCGTACTGCACGTCGATGGTGCGCATGTTTTCAACCAATCTAATCCTGCCTGTGCTGCGGTGCAGAGTTCAGAGTTACGATGTTGGAGAGCTGACAGCTGCTCGTCGTTGCTCGGTGGTTCTCTCTGGGTACTCAGGCTTCCTCCACCCGTAAAACTGTCACGGTCACGATTAGCCATTGTGCATAAGTATGTGACCTTAAACACCAATAAATAAATAAATAAATATTCTCAGTGAATGTGCGTGGTAAACAAATGAAGATTTTCAACGTGCAGCCTTGTGGTTGCACGTTGAAAATATTGATTGGTCTCCCACAAGTTACGAACATAGACCTCTACCAGTTGATGGCTCTGAGCTGACATGGAATATATTATCATAGTCCAAAGGGTTAGGGATGGGTCTTTCTGCAAACAACCGCTTGTCTTACTGACGGACACTGGAGTGTTCGCCTACATATCGTCGCCTGTATGCTAGAATGTTCTATGTCCCATACGGGACATAGAACATTCTAGCATTCGGGCGACGATATATCCAGAGGCGCTGTGGCTCATTATTTAGCGCATCGGACTTCAGATTGTAATGTCGTCGTTTCGAGCCTGATCCCACGCCATCTGCGTTGAGCTCTTGATCAAGACGTGTTATTATACCCCACTGTTTCACTGGATTGCGCTTGTCCGCCCGTGCGTGCGTCCTTTCGTACGTTTGCCCGTACTCAGATGTCTGTTCGCGTTATAACTTCAACATTTCTGCTCATATTTCGATGAAATTTCATACAGATGTTCACTTTCATGAGATCTTTAAGGAGCATCAGCCGTTTTGCTGTTTGAATATACAAAAATAGTTCCGAGTTCGATCGCCGTCCGGGACGACCCGCGTTGTGTCCTTGGGCAAGGCACTTATCCCGGTTTTCTACATGGTGGCACGTTGACGCCGTGTACTAAGGCGTACTGCACGTCGATGGTGCACATGTCTTCAACCGCTGTAACCCTGCTTGAGCGGCGCTTGAACAGACTTAGAATGTTGAGGAGCTGACAGTGGCTCGTCGTTGCTCGGTGGTTCTCTCCGAATACTCCGGCTTCCTCCACCCGCAAAACTGCCACGGTCGCGATTAGCCATTGTGCATAAGTATATGGCCTTTTGTCTGTTCGCCTCGTATCTCAGGTTTTGGTTATTGATTCTCAATGAAATTTGGAATGATTATTGTTTATGGGGAAGACTTTCAAATGAATCTCAAATAATATTTCTTACTTTTCTCTATTTCGACTTATACCCCTTTTTAACTTTGAAAATTTGCTGTTTGCTTCCTAAAATAGCCAATTTTTTGTCTGTTCGCCGCATATGTCAGGTTTGGGTTATTACATTTCAATGAAATTTGGAATGAAGATTGTTTATGGGAAAGACTTCCAATTGAGTCATGTCTCTGCAGTAAAACAAAGAAAATACATGCAAATCACCATCACATGTGGCATTTATCTTTGTTCTACATCTCTTATGTGGTCACTAGACTTCAGTAACAGATATTTCTAGCCTTCACGATTACCTTGCTGTAAAACAAAGACAATAATTTTGCTGTTTGTCTCGTAAAATAGCCACTTTTGTCTGTTCGCCTCGTATCTCTGGTTTGGGTTTAGCGGCTCGCAATGAAATTTGGAATGAAGATTGTTTATGGGAATAGCTTTCACAGTATCATGGTTCAATTCTTCTCTTCTCTTTGTTTGGCAGTATGTACCGTGAGAGAATGCCCCGGGGCGTTGCCCCATTCTTGTTTTTCTGGTTTCCATGGAATGACATACTGCTTTTTGACTGGCTGAGAGGTACGTTGTAACTTTTAGTCCACAGTAGTTTTCAATTTCTCGCAGTGGTTAATTAGTGTGTAAAAACTGGAGTACACAATAACTGGTAAGAAGGCTGAAAAAACTCCTGTATATTATTATAATTATTTATTTACTTGCTCATTTATATGTTAGAAAAAATAAAAATATGGTTAATTGAATATTTTGAAGTATATTTTTACACAAAAATTTTAATGAAAATAAAAATACATGTATATCATGTAGGGATTATTTATTTATTGTGCTATTGTTGGAAGGGGTGGGGTGCGTTTTGTTTTGGTGTCTGCTTAATTAAAAAATAATTTTAAGAAACGCTTTGTAAGTCATACTGAAACTGAAATTTTAGAAAAGAGAACAAAAGTTTCATGAGGTGTTGTTTCGAAAGCTATTTTAGCTGTAGGGTAAAAAGAACGAGAGGATTTGGAAATATGTCTGTTATCCTTGTGTCTTCTGAAGTGTATGGGAATTTACACCGATCTGGGGACTCCTACACCCCGGAAGACACAGGGACAACTAATACTTTCCCGACTGCCCATGTGGGGTCACGGTGGCGCTGTGTGTTAACCCTTTACCCAACGTAACGGCCAAAACCGGCCAGCGCTATTCTCAAAAATCGCCAATTAATTTTCATTATTTTTTTCATTTTTTGTCTCAAAAACATAGATTATGACCCCTCATTGGAACGAGCTCGTCGAGCTCGTTCCAATGAGGGGTCATAACCTATGTTTTTGAGACAAAAAATGAAAAAAATAAGTTATTCAAGAATTTTTTTTTCAAGTGTCGTCTGCTTTTCAGGTTGGGTAAAGGGTTAATGCGTGGTGGAATGCGAACGATACATTTGCCTTCAACCAATCCTAACCCTGCTTGTGTCAGATTAGTAATTCTGGAGAGCAGTTGTTCAGTTGTGCTTTCATTGTGCTCCAGCCTCCTCCAGCTACGCCTCAGGGTGTATGAATCTCCAGACCGATATAAATTCCCTAAAACCCCGGAATACACAAGGATAATTAATACTATCCCGACTGCCCATGTGGGAGCACGTTGACACTGTATGTTAAGGTGTGGTGGAATGACGACTGTACATTTGCCTTCAACCAATGTTAACCCTGATTGTACCAGGTTTGTATTCCGAAGAACTGTTGCTCGGTGGTACTCTCCTTGTGCTTCAGCTTCCCCCGCCAGTAAAAGAGTCCGACACGATATGACCTGTTGAAACTGATGTGAAAAATCCAATAAACCTCTGTTTTTATTTAAAATCGCACACTAACCTGGAAGCAAATGCACCTAGATTTACAAACGCCGTCCTCATATACAAAAAAGAAGACACATCCACACGCACACACGCACGAATTACTTCGCATACATGAGGAATATTACAAAACTACATGTTGACACTGACAGTATATTTGCGATGAAGTTGCAGTGGAGTTTTTTGTTTTAAATGTCCTTATGACCACTTAACGCTTCGGGAAACTTATCGTTGTCCTCCCTTAAAATCAACATTGGACTCGGCCATATTGATCGAGCAAAGATAAACAATGTCTTCTCCCGTAGAGTGAAACGTGTAATAGTGATACAATGGCTTCTGTAAAGGAGTTTATTCTCGTTATTATTTTAATAAACTATATATATACAGTTATCTCAGAAAAAATTCTCGGAGAAGAAGCGAACGATGATTTTGACTTTGACGGTTTACCTGGAGTGCACCATGAATTTAAAGTGGAGGTGGGCGCTGGAAGAGAGGAGTGTTTTCATCAGAAAATCGCCAAGGGAGCTAACGTCCACCTTTCGTATGAGGTAAGTGACTCAAGGGACGGCGATAGTCGGAAATTTTTAACATATTGATCGAAAAATAGTGGAAATTAACCAGGTTTTGTCTCTAGTAAAACGCCATGCTGATACAGTCTAATGAAGGAAAATTGACGTGTAAAGTATTGGAATCAAGTTCGCGTCATTTGGCCCCGGGTGACAGTTGAAGTAATTCCGTTCACACGGAGTACATAAAGAATCTGACACATCAGCAGATCAACAGCAGTTCATTTGAAAGAACGACGTCCAGTTAATGTTCTTCGACTTAATTGTACCAACTAACTCTGAATTCTTCATCAAGCTCGTAAACAGCTCTTAACCCTATCTCATCCCTTTACGTAACAGGAATAGCAGACGACACTCATAAAAAGAAATGCCTGACCAAAAATGTTCATTTTTTATATCACAAACAGCTTCCGATCGCTCATTAGAACAAGTTCGACGAGCTCGTTCTAATGAGGGGTCATATGCTAGATTTTTGACACAAAAAACAAAATTCTAAGGTCGATTTTGTAAATAGCATTGGGCGTTTTTTTTTCCTTTACGTTGGGTAAACTTTAAAAGAGAATCTATTGGGGCATCGACGGAGACAGCTTTTTTGGTGCTCGGTCGTTGTCATAAAATTTCTGGCAGAATTTAGCGATTATGAGCTGTATTTCGTGAATGGATTATCGTGAAAGTGAAAAAAAAACTGCATATCTCTGTTGGTCTTGTGCGATGGGCCCCAACCCCATTGCATCGGGTGGAAATTTTGTTACGTAAATGGCCTAATATAAACAGGACCTTTTCTGAATGGTTGGGTGATCACAATTGTATGTATTCTACTACTGGCATCAAAACTGACATCAGTGGAGTATATAATGTGTATTAAGATGTGTGTGTTTTTAGATGGCGGTGTGTGGATATGTGAGGGTGCGTGTGTGCATGTGGGTTGTGCATTTGTGAAGGGTTGAAGTTTTGTATGGTGTTAGATTGTATTTATGAGGTTGTGAGAATATGTTTGAGGTTGTTTTATTATTTTTTTTTTTGGGGGGGGTGGGAGGGGTGGGGTGTTAACGGTTCAAATCGTGTCGGACAGTCTTACGGATGGAGGATATTTGTAAAAAAGGACCCGGCAACCAATGCCTAGGATAAAAGTCTTCTAAAATGGGCAGCATGGGTCCGATTGGTTGGACTTGATTTTATATTCATGTTTCGGTTACGCTTATCCATTGTAAAGAAATATGTGACCGGTGGAGCAGTAGGTACAGACTGCATGCCGAGAGGCCCTCGTTTCGAATCCCACCTGCGGCAACCACGTTGTATCCTTGGGCAAGACACTTCACTCGCACGTGTGTGTGGGGGGGGGGGGGGGGGGGGGGGATGGCGTTTTGTACTAAGTCGTACTGCACGTCGATGGTGCACTTGTCTTCAACCAATGCTAATCAATTCAACCAATGCAAAGGTACGGCTTTTGCCGGTGCAAAGGTACGGCTCCTTGCAGCTAAATCCGGCAAGTGGTGTAGTTACTGCATATATAGTATGCAAGGGTATGTATAGTGATATATGTAAACACAGGGCTCGGTGTTTATAGTTGGGGCGTGTGATGGAAAATTAATGGGAAAGGTGATATTTTTCTTGAAAGTTTTTCCCGCGAAACGGTTGACGTTGCTATTAACGTTGTGACGTCATGGTGCGCACGCGACGCCATAGGGACGTTGACCGCTGTTGCTGTCCACTGTACATTTCGACATAACGTTATTTGGGTCAGGGGGTGTCGGACTTCTCGTAAGGGCAGGGGGGGGGGGCGGTGATCTAGTAGTAATGGTATATATCCATGTTGGTATACTATTAGCCCTTGAGTTTTCATATTATCCCATGTCTGCTATAGCTAGGTCCAGCAGTTTGTTGCGATGGGAGTCACTGGATAGAGGGTTAAAATTTTGTGCACTTATATCGCTTATTTATCATCCACACACCTCACATCAGAAGCAAAACAAATAAGGAAAAGATAATCCACAGTTTATTGACTGCAATAAATCCTTATTATTATTTATTATTTATTGGTGTTTAAGGTCACATACTTATGCACAACGGCTAATCGTGACCGTGACAGTTTTACGGGTGGAGGAAGCCGGAGTACCCGGAGAGAACCACCGAGCAACGACGAGCAGCTGTCAGCTCTCCAACATCGTAACTCTGAACTCTGCACCGCAGCACAGGCAGGGTTAGATTGGTTGAAGACATGCGCACCATCGACGTGCAGTACGCCTCAGTACACAGCGTCATCGTGCCCCCATGTATGCAATCGGGGTGAAGTGTCTTGCCCAAGGACACAACGCGGTTGCCGCAGGTGGGATTCGAACCGAGGACCTCTCGGCTTGCAGCCTGCACCTCTACCAACTGAGCCACCGCGCCCCCGCAATAAATCCTTAAATCAGATTGGTTTAAGTGGTACTTAATACAAAGTTTCCCGGATCGAAGTTAAGAAATGAAACCATGATTCTGGGTGAAAACACGATTGTTTACCACATCGCATTGAAAGTTCGTTCCCAGCTGCTGATCCATATATAAGTCTCGTTTTGAACGCTCGGTATTTTCTGCTGTCAAGGAAGAAAAACTAATTTTTTATTAAAGCACGGGGAAACAGATAGAATCGCCAATGCTTGGTGTATCCCATGCATTCATTTAACAACCATCATACTTAACCCTTTACCTAACATGAAAAGCAGACGACACTTGCAAAAATAATTCTTGAATAACTAATTTTTTTCTTTTTTTGTCTCAAAAACATAGGTTATGACCCCTCGTTGGAACGAGCTCGACGAGCTCGTTCCAACGAGGGGTCATAACCTATGTCTTTGAGACAAAAAATGAAAAAATAATGAAAATTAATTGGCGATTTTTGAGAATAGCGCTGGCCGGTTTTGGCCGTTACGTTTGGTAAAGGGTTAATGAAATTCTTAAGTATTGTGTTGCTGGGCCGCTTAACGCGACCTCTCGGGTTGAAAGGGTTACGGTTACATATTTCTGCACAATGGCTAAACGTGACATGAAGATAAAACCAAGTTTAGTAGATCGTTTATACCCATGTTGCCCCATTGTTGTATCCACCCTTATCACTCAGTCGCACCCAGTTCGACCTTCTGTCTCGATCGATTTTGTGTGGATACAAACTTGTAATACGTAAACCAACAAGGGACTTTTTCTTCTATTTCTTGTTTGACAGAGCATGGTTCCCCGAAGGTACCCCGGAAAGTGGAACAGAGCATGTTTACTGTGGTAAACAGGTTCCGCTTTACCGGTAAAATAGTACCCTGAACCAACGCATGTGTAGAAGCATACCTAGAAGCATAGGTATCAGCGATTGGCTAAACTTGACTTCATACCTATGTTGCATTCATGAGATAACCAAAGATGCTGAAAGTGACCTCAAACACCAATAAATAAATGAATTGACAGAGCACAGGAAGTTCAGAACTAAAATGGAAGGAACCAACATCACAAACACTTGATCTATCCCAAAGCTAGCCCATACATGTGATCTTTTATATTGAAGGTGTTTCGCAAGGGCAAGCAAGAAAGTTTTGTATCATTTTCTCCGAGGGGCTGCCGACGTTCATACAAAATTCAAAATGGCTAGCTTGTATTAGACATGCTGCCTCCCTTCTCTTGCGCTTAGCGAAGCGTTGAAATTAGATTCGATTCGAAACCGTCTGGATGACCCAACTCGATTCGTATCGCGCTGATACCGAAATTTCTGAACCGTCGAGACATTATCAAAATCATAGCACGTGTCGCGTCTCGAACTCTTATTCCATCATCAGGTTTCCCGTTAGAGAGACCACCTAGTGATATAAGAACAGTTCAGGGAAGTTCCGCTTCCGAAACTACCTTGATTCCATTTTGGAATATTCCGCAATTTTGTTTTTATCTATTTACCCAAACAGACGCAGTTACATGCAATACACGAGTGGAGATTGACAATATCCAGGGGTGGACTGGCCGTATGGTCAACTGGAAAAACTCCCTATCGGGTGGTCCCTGAGGCCACCAAAATCGATGCAGCCCAACACCTGTTGGTGCCTGAAATTTCATGAAAATGCCCAACAGGCGAAATGGATCTGATAGCATAGAATGTCGATATATTGAAATGTTCTCTATGTGGACTGCCAATGGCAGTCCACAAAGAGAACATTACGATATATCAGCAGTCTAGCTTCTAGATTGCCACTGACAGCTTTATATGCAAGGAAACGTCGTTCTTTTAATTTGAAAAATAAAAATTTTCACCAGGTTCGGGATCCGTCTTGGTTTATTTCCCGGTAACTCTTCTTGGACCAGTCCGCCCCTGAGATATCTTAGAATATTGTTTGAAGATTCAATATCTATATAACTGGAGCAGTGACAAGAAATCGGCCTGATTCGATTAGGAATTAGAATTTGACCCGAAATATGAGAGTCGCATCATCGCATGACTCTTCTCACCCCTCGTTCACACATCATGACGCATGCTCACATTTTGTTTGTCTCTCTTGTCCCGATCACTTTAGCATCCACCGGAGATTTCCGTTTCTCTGCGCGTGTCATTTTATCTTCGATGCTCTTGGCCCGATACATTTCACCTGACGGATACATTGACACTCTTTCGAATTTATTCCACAATACTTTTTGACAAGTTCGAAAGAAATAACCCAATGGGTTGAGAGTCTTACACGAAGGAAATTCCCTTGACACGTCTTTGACGATTATGTCATTTTTCAGAGAGCATAATTGGTACGTCTTGAAGAATGAGTCGGAACAAATCAACGGCGTAAATATCATCTTTTCCCACGGAGATTTCAGAAAATTTCTTTTTCTTTCAGTTTCGTAAAAACAATAATGTTCGTTGCGACTTTAAATGCGTTTTTTTTCTCTCATTTCGTTGGCCCATATGTCGTTAATGATCATCTTTGAGTTTTTATTATAAAATCCGTTTACAGAAACTAAATGACAAAAGCAGACGATCGCTCTCTTCTACAGAAACCAAACCGGAAACTCGTAACCTTCACAAGCCTGAAGTTGGTTGGTCTCGCAAACTCTCCTTCCATGGCGTCGCTAACGGGGTGAAGGTGGGGCAGGGGGTATTTGGATTGGAGCCTTAGATATCAATTGGCTCTTGTTTGTAATCATATATACATTCTAACGAGACTAAATTTATTAATTGGATTTGTGTCGCACACTCGTTCAGTCACAGACTGTCGGGAGCTCAGCATTACTATTTTGGAGTACCGGTATGATGTGTGGCAATTAAATAAGATCTTTTGCCACGATTACAACATGTATAATTTATATTATCCAAAAATAAATTGTAAAATAGTTTAGAGTTTTTTTACCTGCGTCGCCAGCGGCAGAGCAGGTCTAGTAACCGCTCGACTCCGTCCGTCAGTCCGTCCGTCCGTCCGAAACACTTTTTCCGTCAAAGTTTTCTTGGCTTCTATGAAAGGGAATGATTTTATATTTGGTCTGCTGCTTCATAATGATGAGTTGTATCGTGTAAGCAATTTTCAGATCTGCCGTGCAGCCACTTCCTGTTTGCCGATACTTTGAAATTTTACTGTACCCACTGAACATTGAAATTTTCCGTCAAGGTTTTCTCGGCTTCTATGCAAGGGATTGATTGTATATTTGGTCTGCTGCTTCATAATAATGAGTTGAATCGTGTAAGCAATTTTCAGATCTGCCGTGCAGCCACTTCCTGTTTGCCGATACTTTGAAATTTTACTGTACCCACTGAACATTGAAATTTTTCGTCAAACGTTTCTCCGCTTTTATGCAAGGGATTGATTTTATATTTCATCTGGAGCCTGATAATGATCAGTTGTATCGTGTATGCAATTTTCAGATCTGCCATGCAGCCACTTCCTGTTTGCCGATTCAGTTGCACGCAGCGACGCAGGTGCAGACCCGGTATTGGTCTTGGCTTGTTTTATCTTAATCCCGTTAGACTAATATTCCAGCTACATCATCAAGGCATGCCTTCAATGAATGCATACCTTGTTGATGTTGCTGGAATACTTTATCAGTCGAGACTTAACCCTTTACCTAACCTGAAAAGCAGACGACACTTGCAAACAAAATTCTTGAATAACTAAAACTTTTTCATTTTTTTGTCTCAAAAACATAGGTTATGACCCCTCATTGGAACGAGCTCGTCGAGCACGTTCCAATGAGGGGTCATAACCTATGTTTTTGAGACAAAAAATGAAAAAATAATGAAAATTAATTGACGATTTTTGTGAATAGCGCTGGTCGGTTGTGGCCGTTACGTTGGGTAAAGGGTCAAGTCATTACAGTCGGGCCAAATCAGGTCCTCTCTCCTCCACAATCGGCCATCCTCGCGACCACCCCCCCCCCCCCCCCCCCCCCCCCCCGCCCATCGTCACGTCCCTGCGTATAATACAGACACTGTCATTTCCAGAAATATTAAAGTCTAGGACCTTAGATTTGCTTTTTCTTTCACGAGAATGATAAAAACTTGCAAATTACTGTAAAAACATATTCGCTGAACAATGATTCAAAGTGGACACTTAGTGTTAGTCGGTGTGATACTGATAGATATTCTTAATGCTGGATTATCTGTGAACTAGTTGGTTCTAATTATCTTGTCATAAAAGCCAAGGTTCCTTTTGTTGTTTTTATTATACCACCCCCCTTGAAAAAGGGATCGAGCCGTGGACATTTCGATTTAAAGTCCAATGCCGTAACCACTAATCCCCTTTTGTTACTTTTAATAAACGAAAACAACAGACAACTCCCATGGCCGTCTGTTGTTTTCGTTTATTATATATTTATTTATTTATTGGTGGTTAAGGTCACATACTTATGCGTAATGGCCAATCGTGGCCGTGACAGTTTTACGGGTGGAGGAAGCCGGCGTACCAGAAGAGAACCGCTGAGCATCGACGAGCAACTGTCAGCTCCTCAACATTCTAACTATGTTCAAGCTCCGCTCAAGCAGGGTTACAGCGGTTGAAGACATGTCACCATCGACGTGCAGTACGCCTTAGTACACGGCGCCATCGTGCCCCCATCTAGGCAACCGGGATAAAGTGCCTTGCCCGACACAACGCGGGTCTTCCCGGACGGGGATCGAACTCAGGACCTCTAGCATAGAAGTCCAACAGTCTTCAACTGAGCCACCGCGCTCCCTTTCGTTTATTAAAAGTTACAAAAGGAAACTTGGCGTTATTATCTACTGATGTCGAAAGTAGACCTTCCCCGCTCGTCTAATAATTTCAAACGAGATAGCTTTACCGAAAGTTCATTTTCATGACGACAAAGGTTGTGGGTGACAGGTGATTCAGTAAGGTTCAAAGTTAAATAAAAAGTACAACAAAAATCGCCCGTCGGGAAAATACCTCCAGGTGAAAAATGCGCTTTAGACATATGATTTTCCAGTACTATACGTACGTGAATACTACAGGCAATTTTTCTTCCCGGTTTCCCATGTTTATAATTCCTGATCTTGACATCATTTCTTGGGAAGATCTCTCCGAGAGCTTCCTCCGAAATGATGGTAAAACTTATATTACAAACAAATAAAACTAGTAACACGCATTCCTGGTCTATATTGTCATGAAAATCAAGTTACGATAAAGTTATCTCCCTTATGGGAATTGTTCAAAGCACTGCTTTATCCTCCTAGTTCGGATAATGTGTCAGCTACTGGACAACAGACCTCGACTTTTTCTTTCTTTTAATTTTTGTAGTCCCCATAAAGCAAGGCTTCTCTTGCGACAGTGTTTTTTCATTGTGTTACCACCATTAACTGGTATAAGGTTGTTTATTTCTGTTTCCAAAACAACTAAAAATGTTAACCCTGGCTAGATCCCAGAAATGCGATAGAAATACAGCTTTATGCAGGTAGACATTTGTATACATATGTAATCATGTCAATTATATACTTGTTGTATACCACTTGTGTGTCTGAATGTAATTACGTACTTGTATATGTACAGTATTTCATCTGAATAAAAATATTTAAAGAAAATTTTAAAAGTTATCTCCCTTGAATTTAGTAGATGAGCTGAGAAAGTTTAATTAAGAAGCAAGTAATTGTTGGGGAAACCCTGCGACATCAGTAGAAAATACAGCCAAGTTTCCGTTTGTTACTTTTAATAAACGAAAACAACAGACAGCTCCTTGAGCTGTCTGTTGTTTTCGCTTATTAAAAGTTACAAAAGGAAACTTGGCTTTTATGGCAAGCTAATTAGAAGCAACTACTTCACAGATAATCAGTCATTACGAATATCTATCAGTATCACGCCTACCAACACTGAGTAAGTGTCCATTTTTGCTCTTTGTTTAGCGAATGTGTTTTTACAGTAATTTGCAAGTTTTCTCATGGAAAAAGTACCAAATCCCACGTCCAAGAGGTTTATATTTATGGAAAGGACATTGTCTGCATTATATGTCAAGAACCACAGACTGTTGGTACAATTAACAGCAAAATAGTTACAGAATATCAAAAAGATGGCGAACACGTCGTTTTCTGATTTTCAAATGGGTTACAACAGAGAATAATAGTCGAACGTTCAAACTGAGTGGAGAAAAAATTGTAAAAAGCCAGCTTCTGTATTTTTATACTACTCGTCGGAAAAATGCCGGAAGTTTGTGAAATGATGCTCACAGCAATGATACAAATTCGGTAACATTTCGAAATTTCAATTTTAATATAAAATTTCCGTATCCTTCCTCAGTGTTAAATGTCCTCATCAGCACTCAAACGATAAGTCGACTAGTCGATGTCGACTCTGGGCAAACCAGTAGTCGACTCTCAATTGTGCAGTCGACTAGTCGGAGGAGTTCAAGCTTTTAGGTAAATAGTATCCCTTCTGTGCCACTGTCAGACAGTCTGAACAGCAATATTGGGCAATCAATGTATAGTTCTATTGCCATCTAATAGTAGTGACAGTAGTTTGTTTTAACTGGTACTAGTAGAGTGCTGAATTATTTTGGGCTATCAGGATATGCTATTAATTTGCCTTGTTGCAGTTTATGGGAGAGTGCCTATAGGCACTCTCCCATAAATCGCAACAAGGCAAATTAAATAAGACTATATAATTTCACTCTTAGCATAATTAGAAGCACATTAACAGAATAATGTTCCAGTAAGTTGCTGTATATGAATGCCGAAGTGAAGCCATATTTGGACCTTCAGCACTCTTCCAGAACACCAACACGGTTATAAGGAGATAAGTTATCACCAATGACCAGTCGAAGTCGACTTGACTTTTGCGTATTGACTAGTCGACTTTGGAATTCACTAGTCGTTTGAGCACTAGTCCTCGCATCTTTAGGAAAATAAGGGGAGCTAACTTTTCCGTAAATCTCTTCCAATGACGAAAATTGTCAGCCATGACTTGGACAGCTGAATTCCGCCGGTACTGTCGCTCGATGGTACGAGAACATTTCGAAGATTATCATCGGAGATCATTGCAAATTTAAAACAAATAGAAGGGGAGCATGGTAGCTCAGTGGTTACGGCATTGGACTTCAAACTGAAAAAGCCACGGCTCGATCATTGCCAGGCGTAACTGCGTTGTGTCCTTGGACAAGGCACATAATCCGGTAAACATGAAGAATAGCGGACCCAACAAATTATGCAAAAAACACCAGCTTTTCGCAACTTTTCATGATTGCCTTACATTCATTAGTGTTTTTTCTTCACATATGTACCAAAAACCCTGAGTTTTTAATACATTTAGTCATTATTTACTAAGTTTTTCCTTCCCGTAAGAGAGGCACGGAAAAGTCGTCTGATCGTGTTTATCAACAGCGACGTTCTTTCAGTGGAAACTGTCAAAGATGTGACGTCACGGTGGGCGTCTCCTCCCATTTGTGGAGAATTCAGTATCATATCAGTTCCGAAAATCGCACCGTGTTCAACAGATTAGGGTCAGTGTAGGAAGGGTTCGGGTTAGCTAACCCGAACCCTTGCTAGACTGACCCTAACCCGTCGAACGCGGTGCTATTTATTACATAACTTGCCTTAATAATGAAAAAAGTGGAAAAAAACACTGTACTTACCGACGTCTCCTTGTGGTACCAGTGCAGAACAAGTGCGCTTCAAAATCGAACACACACTTTCGATAGAAAAGATGGTTGACGAGCAAGTTGAATTGCTTCGTCTCGGAAGTTAAAAACTAGTAAAAACAAGCTAAAAAGTGATTTTTATTCCCCCAAATTTATGAATATGTAAAGAAAAAACACTAAAGAATGTAGGGAAACCATGAAAAATTGGGAAAAGTTGGTAATTTTTGTATAATTTGTTGGGTACGCTATTCTTCATGTTTACCCATAATCCCGATTCCCCACCTAGGGGGCAGGTGGCGCTGTGTACTAAGGCGTACTGTACGTCGATGGCGCACTTATCTTCAATCATTGCTAACCCTGCTTGTGTGAAGTTAATACGTTGGGGAGTCTGACAGTTGCTCTCCGTCACTCGGTGGTTCTCTCCATGTACTCCGGCTTCCTCCACCCGTAAAACTGTTCGACGTGGTGACCATGGCTGTTGGAAGTGTCGTTAAAGCCCAATAAATACGTATAAGCGTTGGATCAATGGAAGACACTTTCTCTCCCGATACAATGTTTTACATTTCTCAGTATGCCTTTGGCATGTCATGTTATTGCTCCTGTCAGAAACTCTCCACCCCTACCCAACGCGTAGCCACGGGGGGGGGGGGGGGAGGGGGGGATTCGCCCCTACCCAAACTTTTCCCAAACTTTTCCTGAAAAATATCAACCTTATATACATGCTGGAGTATTCTGGTGCTCGAATTGGCAAACGTCACATTTTCCCCGAGGAAGACTCCGGACCAAGATCTACGTGGGATACGGGAAGTGAAGCAGTGCTTGTTCACTGCGGTAAACGGGCTCTATTTTACTGGTAAAATAGGACCCAGTCACCAGTGCTTGGGAGGTGCAAACCCTCTCTAAAATGGGCAACATGGCTTATTAACGCTCACCCTGGTCTTGAGTTGATACTCATGTTGTGGTCATGATTAGCCATTGTGCAAAAATATGTGACCTAAAACACCAATAGATAAATAAATATGCTGGATACACATTCTTACTCTAGCCCAAGGTGATGGGGTGGATGAAAATATATTTTCTGCATCCAGTTCCCCCGCCCCACCAACTTCATATAGACTCGCTACACACTTGGGCTGAACGATATTCTAAACTGAATACCGGTATCGGCATTAAAAAAAATACCGCAGTATACCGGTGTATCGAAAGACTGTTCAGATATCTGAACATACGTACCACAATCTGGGCTTGTCAAAATGAATTAACATGCCTTGATGATGCAGTTCGAAAACCCTTTACCCAACGCAGACGATATCAAAATTTATTATTTTAAATATTAGTTTATCGAAGTTTTCCAAAACTTTTAACAAAACAATATCATGTGATCCCTCATTGGAACGAGCTCGTTCCAATGAGGGGTCACATGATATGGTTTTGTCGAATTTCTTTGAAAAAATATTTTTTTCAACTGCTGATTCGTATATCACGCGGGCGGTTTCGGCCGATTCGTTGGGTAAAGGGATAATATTATTCATTCGGAACTTCAGTTAAAACTCAAGACATCTTAAAAATTAAATTGTGGGTAAATAAATAATGACGATAAACCGACATTTTTAATTACACCGGTATTCAGTCGATATACCGTGCAGCCATACTACACACTGTCCTTTCCGCCTCCTCATGTCGGGCATCGAAATCTCGGTCCACTCATTTGTGCCAGTTCGTTGTATCGGAAAGACAAGGTTAATTTGAGCAGGCACGTTTGTTGGTTGTTTAGAATAAAGAGAAGTCTTGACGTATTTATTCAGTCCCCATACCAAATAATGACACTGTCCTTTAAAGAAGCTAGACAAACAAGAGGCACTGAAATTGGCACGTTTAATGTTTTCATCATTTCTTTCTTCTCAAGTTAACCATTTACCTAACATGAAAAGCAGACGACACATGCAAACTAAATTCTTGAATAACTATTTTTTTTCATTTTTTGTCTCAGAAACATAGGTTATGACCCCTCTTTGGAACGAGCTCGACGAGCTCGTTCCAAAGAGGTGTCATAACCCATGTTTTTGAGACAAAAAAAAACAATGAGAATTAATTGGCGATTTTTGTTAATAGCGCTGGCCGGTTTTTACCGTTACGTTGGGTAAAGGGTTAAAATAAAGAAGGATTTAATTATTTCGTGCAACACTCGAACTGTTCTGGAAATACAATAATTGTGTCCGCCTTCAGGGTGTGTTGTTTGGTATCCCCACATGACAATAGATTATAGTGTATTATGCAATGCTGTGCCATTGCGCCTTGTTGTACCATTTTGCATTGCAAATAACTGCCACACCTGGAGTGTGATAGTGATTTGGATACAAAGTGTATGATTTAGGAGCTAGAGGAGGGGATTCTCCGCGCATTTTCACCGCCGGAAATTGGCTTATGGAAAGATGTTAGCACGGCCACACGAAAGGGCGAAGGAAGCAGGATCCTTACCGTGAGGTTAGGGGAGCAAGGGGGCAGCGGGTGCCATTTTTTCGCCAGGAGCACACTTGCTTAAGACTTCCCTTCCAGATCTTTACTCATACCCACAATCGAGTGATAATCCCCCCCCCCCCCCCCCCCCCACTCCTCATTCTCCACAGCAGAAAATCCAAGTGTGGAATAGATGGGAACTACCACTCGCCCACACCTCTTTCCACACCTTTCATAAAAAATGTTAACTCCATGTACTATTCATGCCCACAAACCTCTGATACTGGCTAATGTACGTTCTTACTTATATATTTGGAGTCATTTTATTACACTTGCCTTTACTTTCTGGGTACTTGAGCCTCAGAAAAATTCACCAGTTGGCATGCCAATTTAAAAAAATTAAAACAAATTCCCCAGTTCGACATCAAAACATGTAACATATGGAAGATGCAGCCTTTCTATGCTCGGCGCCAACCAGAAAGAAGTGGGGGGAGACAAAAGATTTTTCTGCTGCCATTGGCTGCAGAAAAATCTTTTGTCCCCTCCGCTCTATTTGGACCGGCTGCGCCAATTTTTAGATTAACTTGACAAAGTCAAAATAATTTATTGCCATCACGCGTGCGGAAGTCTGTTAGTCTGTGAGTCTCTTCGTCTGTGAGTCTGTTTATATTTTCTTTAGCACAGGCTAAACTCCGTAGTTCGTGTCCGATCATCACGGAATTTCATGTGCAGATCCGAGGTTATGTCTAAATGAGAACGTCACATTTTGGTCGCGATCGATCAACCGTGACGGCTGCGCGGGCCCGAAACCCAAAACCCTTTAGCACAGTCTACAGGTCATATTCACGAAGGGATTTCATTGTACTTCAGTAGGATGACCCCATATAAGGTCTAGATGAGAACTTCCTATTTTGGCCGGATTCGGTCAATCGTGGCGGCCGCAGGGACACGTTACCCTGATTCCTTTAGCACAGTCTACAGATTGCATTTATGGAGGGATTTCATGGTAAGTTGGTAGGGTGACTCGGTATAATGTCTAGATGAGAACTATTTTGGTCGTGATCGGTCAACCGTGACGGCTGCACGGACACGTGACCTAGATTTGTTTAGCACAGTCTACAGTTCATATTTCTGAAGCGATTTCATTGTAACCTGGTTGGATAACTCGGTATGATATCTAGATGGGACTATCCTATTTTGGTCAAGATCGGTCAGCCGTTACCGCCGGTTGGGCACGTAACACATATATTCCTTTAGCACTGTCTAGAGGTCGTTTGTATGAAGGGATTTCATTGTAACTTGGTAGGATGAGTCTGTATGATATCTACATGGACTGTCCTATTTAGGATGTTATCGGTCAATCGTGACCGCCGGACGGCCACGTGACCTAGATTCCTTTAGCAAAGTCTGCGAGTCAGGGGATTTCATTGTAAATTGGTAGGATGACTCGTTTTTTAATGAGTTTACTGTAACTTGGTAACTTTGACTGACATACGTTAACTGTGAGGGCCACATCAACCCGGGCCTCAATTCTTTAGTACAGCCTGCACCTCAAAATATACTTGTTGAAAACATAACATGTAGGGTACCGAACTTAACATATTCTCAATTGTCACAATTCTTGTCATATTTGATAATCCTTTCATAAACACTGAACATTACCGTTTTCATCTAACACGACACACACTCATGTTAAGCTGCAGTGTCATTGGCACTCGGATGTGGGTGATGGGGACTATGACATTTCATGCAGAACAGAGCAATGTAAAAAATCGCTGAAGTTGGCCCTCTCCCACACCACCCCTTCCCCTACCTCGATTCCACTATCTTAATCATTTAAAGAAAATGAAATGAATGTCCAGAATGCACAATTTCCTTGATTTTAATAGTTAAGTTGCAATAGCTTTTGACGTTAAAAAATCATGGCGTAAGTAAATACACAGAACGACACACGAGTGTGAATGGGTTTATCGATATGGCACGAGTGTCAGCGTGGAAGGATAGAACTAGAGGCCGTATGCCTCGAGTTTTACCCTTCCGCGATGGCACAAGTGCCACATCGATTAACCCATTCAAACGCGTGTGTCGTTCTGTGTTTATTACACGCCTTCACGTCTACAAAAACAATTATTAGAAGGACACTCAGCCATTCATTTGACAACTATCAACAAAAAGAACACATTTTATCGCCAACCAAATCTGCGATGGGAACCCGTGTTACTATTTCGTTCCCCTGAGTTCCAATGTCTTTTATGTGCCCAGTGGCACATAGAACACATTGGAACTCAGGGGACGATCTTTCAAACTGTAATTGCGGCGAACGATTTGTAGAAAATTCCAGTGAAATTTCGCTTCTATTTAAAAATAGTCCGTCAACGATTTCCGCTCCGCACGTATGTGCGGAACAGATTTTCATTTTCCGCACGGTTCAGTGTTGCTGAAGAGAGTGATGACATAGAACAGGCGTGTAATGAAAGAAATTAAAACACTTTTTTTGGACAAAATCTTTGCAGTGCGTGTGGGCGGGGGTGAAGACAGCTGCCCATTCCTATCCAACCGAGTTACCCACGGGAAAAAAATCAAGTCAATATCTTCTAGTGACATTTATCCAATCCATCTTTACAGAACGTAATATCAATTCAGGCTACATGATCAAATTATTTTGTTTCTAGGTACTTAGAGGAGGTGATAAAACAATAGACTTTATCTTCAAGAACAGTCTGGGTTCAATATTAAAAGATGTACCATATAAGTCCGATGGACAGCTTGAAGATACGACGACAGAAGAAGGTGGGTAGAGGGTTACCTTTTTGTCACGATGTTCTACTGGTATTACTTTGCTGAAAAACCGGCAAAAGTCGGTTTCTGCGCGCCTCCGTGTTTACTGTCGCATACTTATGTGCCTTCGATTTGGCAAAACAGGATACTTATGTGGCCAATTTCTGTTACGTGGCTAGCCACATAAAACGGTTCAGCTGACTTCTTTAAAATGATCTATTGGACATATCTAGCCACTTTAATTTTATAGCCCCCCAATGTTGGAAGCAAAGATGTCCATGCACTTGGAAGTCCAAGTCTGCGTCCAAATATTATGTTGCTAGTTATTCCGAATATTTTGTGGCTAATTATTCCAATTTTCCACTGTTCTGAGCTACAGCATTGCAATCGGCCTCATCTGGTTACATCTGATATAATTCCAATGTATTCTGATTGTATAATGGTAAATTTGGTTGCAATTAACTAACTGGTAGACGCATAATATTCAGTTTTTAGCCACATAATAGTTGGAGGCCACATAATATTTGGTTTTTAGCCACATAATGGTTGGAGGAAACATAATATTTGGTTTTTAGCCACATAATGGTTGGAGACAACATAATATTTGGTTTTTAGCCGCATAATGGTTGGAGGCCACATAATATTTGAAACCACATAATATTTTTAGCCACATAAATCATAGTCACATAAGTATCCATTTGTGGGTATGTCCGTGTTGATGGGCGATATTGACTTACGGCGATTTTCGGTTGGTTAGCTTAACTCTTTACCCAACGTAACGGCCTAAACCGGCCAGTGCTATTCTCAAAAATCGTCAGTTAATTTTCATTATTTTTTTCATTTTTTGTCTCAAAAACAGAGGTTATGATCCCTCATTGGAACGAGCTCGTTCCAATTAGAGAGTCATAACCTATGTTTTTGAGACACAAAATGAAAAAATTAGTTGTTCAAGAAATTTTTTTTGTAAGTGTCGTCTGCTTTTCATGTTAGGTAAAGGGTTTTAACTTGACAAAGTCAAAATGAGCTATTGCCATCATAAGTGCGGAAGTCTGAGTCTGTGAGTCTTTTCACATTTTCTTTAGCATAGGCTACATCGTGTAGTCCTTGTCCGATCATCACTAACTTCCATGTGCAGATTTGAGGTCATGTCTATATTAGAACGTCCCATTTTGGTTACGATCGGTCAACCGTGATGGCTGCGCGAGTTCGAAACCCGAAAACCTTTAGCACAGTATCCACGTCGTATTTATGAAGGAATTTCATTGTAACTTGGTAGGATGACTTCGAATAATGTCTAGATGAGGACATCATATTTTGGTCGTCATCGGCCAATCGTGACGGACACGTGACCTAGATTCCTTTAGCACAGTCTACAGGTTGCATTTTTGAAGGGATTTAATTGTAAATTGTTGGATAACTGGGTATAATGTCAAGATGAGAACGTCATATTTTGGCCGTGATCAGTCAACCGTGACGACCGCACGGGCACGTGACCAAGATGTGTTCACCACAGTCTAAAGTTCATATTAATGAAGCGATTTCATTGTAACTTGGTAGGATGACTCCGTATGATGTCTAGATATGACTCCTATTTTGGTCACGATCGGTCAGCCGTTACCGTCGCTTGGGTACGTGACCTTGATTCCTTTAGCACTGTCTACAGGTTGATTTTATGAAGGGATTTCGTTGTATCTTGGTAGGATGATTCGGTATGATATCTAGTTATTTCCTCCTGTAGCCCTCGTTTGGTTGAGATTGGTCAACCATGAGGGTCGTACGAGTTCGAATCTAAATTTTTTCATCACGGTCCACACCTCTTATTATTCTTATTGGATGCATAAACTTAATGATAAACTATATGTAACAGAACTTAATGTATTGTCAATTGTCACAATTCTTGTCTTATTTAATAATCCTTTCATTACCATGGAGCATCCTTTCTTTTTGTACAGGCCTGGCATTCTTAAAAATGCAGGAGGGCTAAAAATCGCTCTCCTCACATGACCTAGTGGAGCGATTAGCTCTCCTCAAGCTTACAAAAGCTAAAGGTGGCAAAATGAAATTGTACTATTAATGAATTCTGCCTTGTGGGCTTTGTACATTTTATTTGGTGCTGCTAACCGGGTAGTCTATGTGAGACGGCTACACTGCCCTTCCCACAACTTCGGGCCTTGGTAAGGCCCGGAGGTGTGGGGGGGGGGGGGGGGCAATGTGGCCATATTGCAGAGACCACTAACATAGCAGAGATCTGAACATTTATGGGTTTTAGGAATAGACTGTTGTGGTAATCATTAATTTCTAAGGCTGGGAGGGCTATTTTTCGCCCTCCTTAATTTTTTGAAGGCGAGCAATAGGCGAGCGAATAAATCGCTCTTCTGAAAATGGAAGGCCTATTTGTATGATGTCTAGATGAGAACATCCCAGTTTGGTCACGATCTATCAACTGTTAAGCTGTTCGGGTTCGAATCCTAAATTCTTTATTTACCACCGTCTGCAGGTCGTATTTATGAAGCAATTTCATTGTAACTTGGTGGTCTGATTACTAGATACATGTATTTTGGTCTAAATTGGTCATATTTGTCAACGGTGGGGGCCTCGTGAGCCCTTGCTCTCAGAAACGTAGATACAGCCTACAGGCCGTATTTATGAGGTGATTTTGTTGAACTCGGTTAAATGATTTGGTGCTGTGATGTCCAGATGGATTTCTGAATGTCTGTCGGGATGAATTTCCAATTTTGGTTCAGTTCGATCAACCATGAGAGCCGTACGGGTCCCCAGGCGTCAGCCCTAATTCTGTTACCACACTCTACAGATAGGTTTTTGGAATGATTTTACTGTAACTTGGTGACTTTGGTTGACATTCGTTAACTGTGAGGGCTACATCAGCCCAGGTCTCAATTCTTTAGTGCAGTCTACACCTCAAATTATTCTTAAAGAAAACATAACATGTAAGGGTACCGAACTTAACATATTTTCAATTGTCACAATTCTTGTCTTATTTTAGAATCCTTTCCTAAACATTGAACCTTATTCTTTTCATCAAACATTAGACATAGTCAAGTTAAGCTGCAGTGTCATTGACACTTACATGTGTTGCGTAGCACTCTTGCCATGAATTCCTCAGAACCTTTGAGGGTCAGAAGTCCTTTAGTTAACGTGCTGATCAGGCGGAAGAGGAAGGATTTGGGAGAAGGTATGGAAAAACCTGTTTCCATGCATCTCCGCCTCAGCATCACTAATAACGTTCCTATTGTCCAGGAGGAGACGAAACTTGGTGGTTGTGGATTTTGGAGCTTCCTCCCACTTTCTCGTGGTTTTTACTTTTCGGATACTCTCAAGTGTTTGACATCCTGACGCTTGGTAGATGGGCTCTTTCTCTTTATCTTGTCTGTTGGTCCTGTCTATTTTGGGCGAGGACTAGTGTGAGAAGAGGTCCTACCAATCCTCCAAGAGGTGGTTGCTGACTTTCTGTCACGAACAGGGACTTGGCGACAGGGGTGTGTAGGGGGGGGGGAGGGTGCACCCCCCCCCCTCCCCCACAATCCTGGCCGAAATTTCCTATAGTTGGAAATTCGGAGGGCAAGTCATGAGTAGTTGGAAATTCCATGTATCCGGATTTTAGAGCTTCTATAGTGATGCTGATGTCTCATTTACTTCCCAAAAACCCAACTCGGTTTCAAATCGGCAAAACTTTTAGCTGTTACTATTTACAACTACAGTGTACGCAATATCGAGTTTCGTAATAAAAAAAAAAACTCCTCGAAATGCACTTTAAGAAAATCACTTCATGTAAAATCGTTATCCTGAGTTAATTTCATCATTCACAGTTACAAAATGATGAAACATCGAAAACTGATCATTCCTGCATAAGATCTGATTTAATGTTAGGACAGTGTGAATTGCTTGTGCATTTGTTTAGCACATATTCAATTCCCAGAATAATACCAAATAATAATAACATGATAATTCTATCATAAATGTGTTGGCATTTCAGTTTTAGTTTTATTTTTTAATTTTATGCCCCCTTTCATGGCTTCATTTTCAAAATATTTCTCGGTGATGAATTTCCAACTGGGTGAGGGACGGGGAGGGGGTTTCCCCTCCCTGTCCCTCAGACTATTTGGAAATTCACTACCCCCCCCCCCCCCCCCCCCGCCCGATCGGAAGCCTCTAGCCACTCTATGGCCACGAACTCCACTTTTAGGTGAACACTCTCACATTTTACTTGGAGAATCCAAGTAAGAGGGTGAGACACGTCCAGAGCTAACAGTGCTATCTGGATCTTCTATGGTGTTTCTATAATTGTGACCCGGGTGCGTGTATTAATCCGTCTTGACTCCTTGGCACCCAAGATGCAAATTCGTTGTAACAAACGGCATTAACCCTTTACCCAACGAATCGGCCGCATCCGCAGGCGTAAAATGCAAATTCAGCAATTGAAAAAATATTATTTTTCAAATAATTTCAACAAAACCATATCATGTGACCCCTCGTTGGAACGAGCTCGTTCCAACGAGGGGTCACATGATATGGTTTTGTTGAAATTTTTTGAAAAAATTTAAAAAATGATATTTAAAATAATAAATTTTGAAATCGTCTGCGTTGGGTAAAGGGTTAAAGGCGCATATACACATCAGATCCGATGCAAAAGTTGTGATAGATGAACGAATATCAAATAAAATTTCCATTTTGTAATTTTTGCATGGTGTGCCCTGCTGTACAACAAAGACAAATACTCACTACAATGAGACCGATGCAAAGTAATTTATTTACTTTATTTTTTTAGTTTTAACGACACTTTAATAGCCAAGATCATATCGTGTCGGTGACAGTTTTACGGGTGGAGGGAGTCGGAGTACCCGGAGAGAACCACCGAGCGACGACGAGCAGCTGCTAGCTCCCCAACATAATAACTCCGCATTGCAGCACAGGCAGGGTTAGAGTGGTTGAAGACATCATCGACGTGTAGTACGCCTTAATGCACGGCGTCGTCATGCCCCGATATGGACAAATGGGGTTAAGTGCCTTGCCCAAGGGCACAACGCAGGTGTCCGAATCGATCGCCCAGACGGTCACCCATCCAAGGACTAACCAGGTTTAAGACTAATGCAAAGACTGAAATATTTTAAATCACTGAATTTAATTTTGACGCAACCATTGGTTGCGTCAGATTGAATTAAGTGATTATATATTCCATATCTGACATTGGACAGAGTTCAGCTGATTATTGTCTTTGTTTTACAGTTAATAAAATACAGCGAAACCGGTGTCGAACTTTCAAAATGAAAATTCGTTATTTATTTTTTTTTTACTCAGAACGTCCGCATAGCATCTTGTGTTTTAAGGTCTTAACTGGTAGAGTGCTAAATTATTTTTGGTCATTCAAATTTGTCCATGTCTCTTTGTCTTGTTACAATTTATGGGAGAGTGCCCAGTGGCACTCTCCCATAAATTGTAACAAGGCAAATCCTCACAGACTAAATAATTTCAATTCAAAAATTATATGATGCACATCCATAGAATATGAAGCCATTAAGTTGCAGCACCTTCACTTCAGAATAAAGCCCAAATATGGGCTTCCAGCACTCTACCAGTTAAACAAACGTAGCGTTTACGAACATTCGAACGTTTTTAGATTTAATGTAGTGTTTGTAATTCAAGCCTTTCAATGCGATCAAGAGGTCTTTTTTCAGATGTGGCCAAAATATGAGCAAAAAAAAGGCTAGTACAATTATGTCCGTTTGTTTCTCTGATCGCGATCAAACCACTTGAATTGTATTTTCAAAATACGGTCTAAGGGGAGTAACTCCGAAGTTACACGACGGTCTTTCACTATTTGAGAAATTGATCAGAAGGGTGTGGTGAAATATTATCCGTTGTGTCATACAAGATGTCCAAAATCTCTGACCGCGATCAAACCTCCAGAAGTGAATTTTAAAATACGGTCTAAGGGGAGTAACTCCGAATTTACACGACGGTCTTTCACAATTTGAGAAATTGGTCAGGAGGGTGTGGTGAAATATTAAGCGTTGTGTCATACGAGATGTTCAAAATTTAAACGTGAGTGTGCATAAGACATTCTATTTAACACCTTGTTACCCGAAAGAGAGTCCGGGGGAATCGAAATGGGACTGGGAACATTTCATGGTGCTAGCCTACATTTGCAGCGCACCATGAGTAATTTGAGTCGTGGAGGATGCCACTGGTCCATTGTAAATCCCACAGAGGGGATTGTGTTTCTTTGAACAGCGTCTATCGGGAATGAGTTGTCGTTCTTGGACTTACTACTGATGGTTGTTCTTTGTGGTAGATCACCGAAGTTAAGCAACGTCGAGCCCGGTTAGTCCTCGGATGGGTGACCGTCTGAGCGATCGATTCGGACTCCCGCGTTGTGTCCTTGAGCAAGGCACTTAACCCCGATTGTCCACATGGGGGCACGATGATGCCGTGTACTAAGGCGTACTGCACGTCGATGGTGCACATGTCTTAAACCGCTGTAACCCTGCATGAGTGGAGCTTGAACAGAGTTAGAATGTTGAGGAGTTGACAGTTGTTCGTCGATGCTCGGTATTTCCTCCGAGTACTCCGGCTTCCTCCACTCGTAAAACTGTCACGGTCATGATTAGCCATTGTGCATAAGTATGTGACCTTAAACACCAATAAATAAATAAATAAATAAATAAATAAATAAATAAATAAATATAAATAAATAAATAAATGGTCTTTGTGGTGCAGAAACGTGACGATTCCATTTTGGTACCACCAATGCTACTGTCAATGAGCTCAACATTGGCATTCTTTTGCTAAAATAAATCATATGTACAATAATTTTGTGACCCGTTCCAAACATACCTTAACCTGTAAAGGCCTATTTCAGGCTTTTACGGTCTCCGACACGTGTCCTTGGCATGCCATCATTTGGGGACCCTGTTGATAATAGACAATCCCCTGGGCAGTGATTTCTAGTCAAGTCTTGACTGCCTGAGCAGGCAGCCAAGACTTGGCTAGAAATCACTGTACAACTTGTTGTATAGTCAGATTCCATGCCAATTGCCCAGGATCTTAAGGATTAATCGAATTGAGGCGAAAATCAGTCACTTATTTATGAAAATGAACCCTCCAACTACTGTCAAGCCTCAACAAGGCATTATAGATAGCGAATTTATATTCGGTTCGGTATATGTCCCATCTCTATCTCTCCAGGGGAAGGGTCCCGGTGTACCCTCCCCTGTGATCATGACGGTCACCGTCGCCGTCTACATTGCACATCATATAAAGCGACGACATCAGCGTTGACACCTTGGACAGCGGAATCAAAGTTTTCCATCAGTTTGATCGCAGTTTTTGATAACGAGCTTCAAGCGCCTGACAGTGTGAACCAACGCATGCTCTGCAAGAATTCTGAAAACAAATAGAAACACGGAATGGTTTAAGGAAACAGGTGGAGATAACAACCTGTTTATCGATTGCGCGTAATGTCGGCTTGCCACGTGGTGGAAGCCGGAGTATTCGAAGTGTGTCACCGAACCGAGATAAGCTGCTGTTAGGCACACTTACCAACCCACGTCTGTTTTGCCAAACACAGAGCAGGTGACATACTTTGGGCCAATGAATGCATCACCACGCCTCTTATAAATTTCCATTGTAAAGCTTCAAGCATATAGTATAAAATAGGAAAATATTCCCTGGTGGTAAATTATTTTGAGAATAATATAATTATTTAAATTTAGTGTCACCCAAAGTAAAACAAACAAAAAGTCAAATGGTTTTATAGTTCGAAAATATATTAATAGAGAATGTGGTTACAGATTTAAAGGAATCCAGAATTGAGACGAGAAATAAAAACGATAAGTTAACCCTTTACCTAACCTGAAAAGCAGACGACACTTGCAAAAATAATTCTTGAATAACTATTTTTTTTATTTTTTGTCTCAAAAACATAGGTTATGACCCCCTCGTTGGAACGAGCTCGTTCCAACGAGGGGTCATAACCTATGTTTTTGAGAAAAAAAATGAAAAACATAATGAAAATTAATTGGCGATTTTTGAGAATAGCGCTGGACGGTTTTGGCCGTTACTTTAGGTAAAGGGTTAATAAACGGAGATCGTAGAGAACTGTTCATTATCAACCAGAATGACGTTATTATACATCACCGCGTAGTGGGAGTGGGATATGGGAATGGGTTCCGTCCATCGGCCCGGGTTGACATACAGCATCTTAAGCGGTAGGAGGCGTTGCCTAGTACAAAAAAATTACATTTTCTAATTGTCGGGTATTGTTCCCTTAAGTGATAATCCCTTTGTCCTTAAGTGGCAGGGGGTTTGGTTTGTTTGAAACAGAAGAAACGGGGAGCGGTGGCTCAGTTGGTAGAGGTGCAGGCTGCAAGCCGAGAGGTCCACGGTTCGAAACCCGCCTGCGGCAACCGCGTTGTGTCCTTGGGCAAGACACTTCACCCCCATTGCCCACGTGGGGTCACGGTGACGTTGTGTACTAAGGCGTACCTGTCTTCAACCAATGCTAACCCTGCTCGTGTGAAGTTGGTATGTTGGGGAGCTGACAGTTGCTCGCCGTTGCTCGGTGGTTCTCTCCGGGTACTCCGGCTTCCTCCACCCGTAGAACTGTCACGGTCATGGTTAGCCATTGTGCAGAAATATGTGACCTTAAACACCAATTAATAAATAAATAAATAACAGAAGAAACATCACTTAATGGTCCATCTGTAGTTAGTACCGTCCGTCCATTCTTCCGTCCACCATTCCGCCTTTCCCCATTTCTTGTCATCACATTTAAAAGAAAACCGTTCAAAATATTCCTCAAAATTTAATGTATAGTTTTGATGTTATAATATGATGAATTGGATTGTGAACCAGCTCTGTCCAAATATTTCCCAAGAGTTATTGCCCTTGTTGGGCTTAGAATTGATTGTAGTCGCATCTGATCACATTACCATTTCTTGTCAAAGCGATTCTTGGGGTTTTTTTTCAAATTAAAGATATAGCCTAAGAAATACCATTAAGGGGATTGCGAACTGGCTTTATACACGTATTTCTTTGAGAGTTATTTCCCTTGTTGGACTTGGGTTTTCTTGTAATCAGATTATACCATTTATTGTGATCACATTAAAACCTTATTCAAGATTTTTTTTTATTTTAATATATAGCTTTTGTGATAATAATATCATGAATGGTTTGCGAACCATCTGTGTCGTCCTAGTATTTCTTTGCGAGCTATTGACCTTGTAGAATTTAGGTGGCGAGGTTGGTCATCCCATGGCATTGAACTTGTATGAGAAGACACACGATGTAGAATTTGCCTTTATTTTTCGTCCATCCCACAAAAATTGAAAAAGGAGAGAAAAACTTCAATATTTGGTACTAAGGATAAAACATTTTCAGTTCTACCCTTTAACCCTTTACCCAACGTAACGGCCAAAACCGGCCAGTGCTGTTCTCAAAAATCGTCAATTAATTTTCATTATTTTTTCATTTTTTGTCTCAAAAACATAGGTTATGACCACTCATTGGAACGCGCTCGTCGAGCTCGTTCCAATGAGGGGTCATAAACTATGTTTTTGAGACAAAAAATGAAAAACATTAGTTTTTCAAGAATTTTATTTGCAAGTGTCGTTTGTTTTTCATGTTAGGTAAAGGGTTAATCCTCTCAGTCCGGTTTGTATACATCAGAAGAAAACGGCACTGACCGATAGATTTGTCGACGCAATCAACGACAACGACGGTGGTTCTCTTCGGTTACTCCAGCTTCCCTCATCTATAAAACTGTCCGACACGAGATAACCCTGGCAAAAACCTTTCTGGACACCGGTGTCCATGGACGTGGCTAGAGGTTTCCGATTGGGGGTGGGTGGTGGGTGGGTGGGTGTGGTGTGTAGGCTAGTGAATTTCCAACTAGGGGGGAGGGACCGGGAGGGGGAACCCCGTCCCGAACCCTCCCCCAGTTGGAAATGCACTACCGATAAAGATTTTGAAAATGAAGCCATGAAGGGGGCATAAACCTGATTCTAGTAACTGAAATGCCAACACATTTATGATAGAATTATCAGGTTATTATTATTTGGTATTCTTTTCGGAATTGAATATGTGCTAAACAAATGCTCAAGCTTAGAACTTTGAGTAATTCCAACTGTCCTAGCGTTAAATCAGATCTTATGCAGGAATGATCAATTTTCAATGTTTCATCATTTTGTAACTGTGAATGATGGAATTAACTCAGGATAACGATTTTACATGATGTGATTTTCTTGAAGTGCATTTCGAGGATTTTTTTTTTATTACGATAAGTAAACGTACTATAGATAGCTCGTACCGATCGACATCATGCATCCTTATGAAGCTCGATATTGCGTACACTCTAGTTGTAAATAGTAACAGTTAGAATTTTTGCCGATTTGAAACCGAGTTGGAATTTCGGGAAGTAAAGGAGACATCAGTATCACCAAAGAAGCTCTAAAATCCAGATAGATGGAATTTCCAGCTACCCATGACTTGCCCTCCGAATTTCCAACTGTAGGAAATTTTGACCAGGATTGGGGTGGGGGTGAAACACCCCCACATACCCCCTGTCGCCACGCCCCTGCCGGTGTCGCAAAAACCAACGTTTTCAACAGTAAAACTTTACCACAATGCCGCTGTGAATTTAACCAACTAAATCATATTTGTCAGAACTTGGTGAGCTCTGTTAAACCTTTACCTAAAACAGTATAAAAAAAATTCATTAAATTTCACAGTTTTCGAAAACAAATTTCACAATTTTTCAATAAAACCATATAAATATGGATATCATTAGAACCAGCTCGACGAGCTGGTCCCAATGATATCGATATGTGTATGGTTTTATTGAGAAACTTCCGAGATATTTTACGCGGTGGTAGGCTTATATTGGTTAATTTTATGGTCGTTGTTGGCCGCTATGTTAGGTAAAGGGTTAAACAAGAAATAATTGGTTAGATTTATATTTTAGTCATACGAAAACAAAATAGTGTAATCCAAGATATTTCTATTAACCCTTTACCTAACGAATCGGTCGTATCCACCGGCGTTATTTACAAATTAAGCAGTTGAAAAAAAAAAATTTCAAACACTTTCAGGAAACCATATCATGTGACCCCTCATTGGAACGAGATTGTCGAGGTTGCTGAGTTGTGTCCTTCGGCAAGGCATTTAATCCCGATTGATCCACGAGGGGGCACGGTGGCGCTGTGTACTAAGGCGAACTGCACGTCGATGGTGCACTTGTCTTCAACCAATGCTAACCCTGCTTGTGTGGAATTAGTACGTTGGGGATTCCGGCAGTTGCTCGCCACTGTTCGGTGGTTCTCTCCGAGTACTCCGGCCCCCTCCGCCGTAAAACAGTCCGACACGAGGTGACCCAGGCTGTCAAAAGGGTTGTTAAAATAAATAAATAAATAAATAAATAAATAAATATGTCGGAAACCCAAAATAGAAATACAAATTCCAGGTGATTGCATTTTCTGACTCCTTGGTGGTGATATTATATTTTATTATACGCCAAACGACAGATTATCGAACAAATTGCGGAAAGATAGAAATCGTATCCCCTACTGTGATGATATAGAAATGTTCACTTTCACGGTATCAATCAAAATGGCGGCTTTCAAAGCAACACTTCAAGGTGAATGCAAGTCAAACTAGAGGGGTGTCATTTGTGTGCAAAGCACATTTTTGTATATCCCCGCATTCGCATTTGTGATTATTGTCGGGGCCGAATCAAAAATCCAAAACCTTTATGCACATCTACAGACGCTATTGAATAACATGAACACATTTAATGTTTCGAATTGAAACTCATAGGAGTTTTTCTCTGGAAACCATTCCTCTAACGACAAAAATGGTGCCCCTTGCACCCCTCGAGGCCAAATCAAAATCCAAAACCTTTATGCACATCTACAGACCCTATTGATTAACATGAAAACACTTTTAGTGTTTCGAATTGAAACCCCTAGGAGTTTTTCACTGGAAACCATTCCTCTAATGACAAAAGTGGTGGCCCTTGCGCCTCCGAGGGCAGAATCAAAAATCCAAAACCTTTATGCACATCTACAGACCCTTTGAATGAACATGAACACACTTTCAATGTTTCAAATTGAAACCCCTTGGAGTTTTTCTCCGGAAACCATTCTTCTAACGACAGAATGGTGCCCCCTGTGCCGAATCAAAAATCCAAAACCTTTATGCACATCTACAGACCCAATTGATTAACATGAACACACTTCAAGTGTTTCGAATTGAAACCTTGGGAGTTTTCTTTCCGGAAACCATTCCTCTAACGACAAAAATGGTGCCCCTTGCGCCCTCCGAAGCTGAATCAAAAATACAAAACCTTTATGCACATCTACAGGCCCTATTGATTAACATGAACACACTTTCAGTGTTTCGAATTGAAACCCCTAGGAGTTGTTCTCTGGAAACCATTCCTCTAACGACAAAAATGGTGCCCCTTGGGGCCGAATAAAAAATCCAAAACCTTTATGCACATCTACAGACCCTATTAATGAAGATGAACACACTTTCAATGTTTCGAATTGAAACCCCTAGGAGTTTTTCGCCGGAAACCATTCCTCTAACAACAAAAATGGTGCCCCCTGTGCACCTCGAAGCCGAATAAAAAATCCAAAGCCTTTATGCACATCTACAGACCCTATTAATGAAGATGAACGAACTTTCAGTGTTTCGAATTGAAACCCCAAGGAGTTTTTCACCGGAAACCACTCCTCTAACGACAAAAATGTAGCCCCTTGCGCCCCTCGAAGCCGAATCAAAAATCCAAAACCTTTACGCACATCTACAGACCCTATTGATTAACTTGAACACACTTTCAGTGTTTCAAATTGAAACCCCTAGGAGTTTTTCTCCGGAAACCATTCATCTAACGACAAAAATGGTGCCCCTTGCGCCCCTCGGGGGCCGAAACAAAAATCCAAAAACTTTATGCACATCTACAGACCCTATTGATTAACATGAACACACTTTTAGTGTTTCGAATTGAAACCCCTAGGAGTTTTTCTCCGGAAACCATTCCGCTAACGACAAAAATGGAGTCCCGTGCGCCCCTCGGGGCCGAATCAAAAATCCAAAACCTTTATGCACATCTACAGACCCTACTAATGAACATGAACACACTTTCAGTGTTTTGAATTGAAACTCCTAGCAGTTTTTCGCCGGAAACCATTCCTCTAACGACAAAAATGGTGCCCCTTGCGCCCCTTGGGGCCGAATCAAAAATCCAAAACCTTTATGCACATCTACAGACCCTATGAATGAACATGAACAGACTTTCAATGTTTCGAATTGAAACCCCTAGTAGTTTTTCGCCGGAAACCATTCCTCTAACGACAAAAATGGTGCCCCTTGCGCCCCTTGGGGCCGAATCAAAAATCCAAAACCTTTATGCACATCTACAGACACTATGAATGAAGATGAACACACTTTCAATGTTTTGAATTGAAACCCCTAGGAGTTTTTCGCCGGAAACCATTCACGGACGTATGGACGGACGGAGACAACCAATATATCCCCGCAATTTTTCAAATGCGGGGATAATTATCACTGGAAATGATCAATTTGTTCTAAAAAAAGTATAATGAAAAGAAAATTTAGTGTTTTTGAGTGGATACCGATCGTTTCCAGCAATAATTCAACACGTATTCACCTTGAATTGATGCAGGAAACCCGCCAGCTCAATCAGATCGCAAGACTCTACCTGTTCCGAGTATCGATCAAATCACTTCCGCGTATCACTGCGCTGTTTACTTTCATGCATCAATTCAAGGTTGAAACGAATGGAGTTATCGATAGGAATGATCAGATTCTTATAAAAGGCGTATAATAAAAAGAAAATCTAATGTTTTTGAGTGGATAGCTCGCGAAAAATAGACATTTGTCTCGGTCACTCGTGAGATATTTTTCGGTATCCATTCCAAAACTGTAGATATCCTTTATGTATAAAAATATCGGTAAAGATAAAAGTTAGGCACGTGTCCTGTGCCACCTCCCCCTCCCTTTGCAGGCACGTAGCGACAGAGGGTTGTGTGGGTGTCTCACCTCCAACAAACATCATAATTTTCAATAGTTGAACATTCGAAGGTATAAATTACACCAGTTTGGAATTCAAAGAAATCAATTTCCTTCATGTTTTCAACTTTTCATACTTTTCCCACCTGTCGATAGGCAGTCAGTTGGAAGGAATAGATACAGGCTGGATATCTTGGAAAAATCATTTTTCTTGTAAATCAAATGACTAGATTTTAGCCAGAGGGAGGCCTCAAAATCCATCTCAGGGGTTCAAAATTTTTCCCTGGTGAAGCCCACCCCGCGGATCATACCTCCTCGTCTAAAGGGAGATGCCCGAACTCGAACTCTCCCCAACACCGGCCAGCGCACCCTCGGGACATACATATTGCATGTCGTGCTAGAACTCCAACCCCAGTGACCCAGTAAAGACCCCCTATCTACGTCCCTGCCTCCCTGCTTCGTGCAACCTTTGTTCCAGCTGTCCAGACGGCCTTGTAAAAGCCGTCAGCTAACTGTCGAACCCATATCATGTTAGTTCATTGGAATTAATTATTATTATTATGCATTTGGAAATTAATATTGTTTAAACTAACTCAAAGGGGAAGCATTTTGGAGCAGGGCCTTGGTAGAAGATCTGTATTGTTTTCTCAGTTATCCGCAGCGTTAACCCTTGGGTCCTCAGATTGGTTTCACGTTAATAACTACCATATATACCTGGGGCACAGTTGCAGATAACTTAACAGCGTTTCTACGTTATTGTTGACTACCTGAACAGGCCGCCGACACTGATGTAAAAACGCTTTCAAGGTCCACGCATCCTACCAGTAGAATTCCCAAAGAAGGATACACCTGGGACTGCTTTTTCACAGCAATTTAAAAAGGGCAGTTTATGGCTGTATGGGAACTAGGGGTTAACCCATGATCACAGTTTTTTTCCCGACTGCGATCGGCGATCGGTTGTAGTCATTCGTTGTGCTCCGACTCTGGATTCCGTTCAATTTGCGGATTTCAGCGGACTGAAGAATTGAAGTTCGAACTAGTTGACGGACTTGAGTCAAGTTTTCAACAAAAAGCCAAATTTTCGATTAAATTGTCCGATTTTTCCAATCAGCTGACAAAATATTCCGAAATTCCAACTCGAATCTGTGACCGGTCCGTTTTTTCGAATTCATTATTCGGTTTCCCTTACAATGACCAGGCTACACAATGACTCGAGACTGACAGCTATTCGGCCAATACCTACTCCTTCCCACTGACTGGCAGTCAGTTGGAATGATAAGGTACTGGCTGAATAGCTGCCAGTCAAAAGTCCGTGTGTGGCCTGGTCAGTTGGAAGGAATAGGTATTGGCTGAATACCTGCATGCGTAGCCCGTCCGTGTAAGGGGATTTCATGGGCCTGCCCGGGGAAATACATCCTTCTTGTTGATAAAATGACAAAAAATGTAAAACAGAGGGAGGCCCCAGTATCCATATCAGGGGTTCAAAATTTAAAAAAAATTCCCCGAGGGGGGGGGGGGGGGACTCCCTCCCCATCGAGAAGGAGATGCCCAACTCAAACTCCTCCAACACGGGCCTGCGGCCCTCGGAGACATGCCAATGGCAGGTCGTGCTAAACACCCCAACCCCAGTTAGAAATCTAACTCATCACCCCTTCCCTCCCCCGAGAGGGGGGGACTCCCTCCCCATCGAGAAGGAGACGCCCAACTCAAACTCCTCCAACACGGGCCTGCGGCCCTCGGAGACATGCCAATGGCATGTCGTGCTAAACACCCCAACCCCAGTTAGAAATCTAACTCATCACCCCCCACCCCCACCCCCCACCCCCACCCCCATTGAAGATCATCTAGCTACGTCTCTGGTCCCCTCCGGTTGCTACGTCCCGGTTCTCTAACATCTACCGTGACGATAGATAGCAGAAAAAATAATGGTTAGACATTTTCCACTATCTCATATCGTGACATAATAATCTTATTCATTTGCTTCATTTACAGCTGAATTATATTTGGTTTGTGAGTGCCATAAATGATAATGTTTACACTATGATATAGGGCCTGCATGTAATGAATGCAGATAAAGACAGCACAATATGTTACAGGTGGTTGTTGGGGCTTGGTGAGAGGGATTGTATTGAAAAACTAAGCAAGCAAGTGCGTCAGCTGCTAATTCACGCGAACACATTATAACTGCAAACAAAAATGTATTTTCTAAAAAAAGCGCCTGCATTCTTCACTTCATCTTCAACTTACGTGTTCCGTTGGTTGCGTAATTTTGTATTTGCGAGTACTGTTTTTGTGATGAAACTATTTTTGCTTTTGTATTCATTCTTTCTGAATAAGCCTCAGAAAAAAGATTTTTTGTTTCTCATGCATTTTTCCTCAATTTTAACCAAAGGGAGGGAGGCTTTCTTCTTCTTTTTATTAATCCACGAAATAGTCCTGGAAATAGTTAACACTTTCGCTGCCGAAAGCGACTACAGTGACCTAATTTATGCTGATTATTCTGGTATGCGCAGATCAAACCTACCATCTGATTAATTGTTGGAAAGCTCTCAGAGAGCCCTTTCCAACAATTAATCAGATGATAGGGTTCCAAGTATGTCATAAATCTTATTAAACTTCCTCACATACAAGCGTACATACAGGTTCTCCATATATGGCTAAAGTGGGCGTGGCTGTAAAAGAGTTAAAATTGGAAATTTTACTTCTTACACTGTTGAAACCCCAATGTCATCCAGAAATCTCTTTGCTTTGACCCTTTCTCCGCAATTGCGGTTACAATACTTCGTGGTCTCTCTCTCTCTCTCTCTCTCTCTCTCTCTCTCTCTCTCTCTCTCTCTCTCTCTCTCTCTCTCTCTCTCTCTCTCTCTCTCTCTCTCTCTCTCTCTCTCGTACTTTTTTTCATTCTTTACGATCGTATCCATTGTGCTACGGTGAATTTCCTTTAATTTTTTACCTCTTCGTTATGTCGAAGCTTTCAAGTGAAAACAACAAATTTGACACAATCTTATTTGTACTTCCAACCGGAGCGCGGTGGCTCGGTGGTAGACTGTTGAACTTCTATTCTAGAGGTTCAGGGTTCGATCCCCGTCCTGGACGACACTCGTTTTGTCCTTGGGCAAGGCACTTTATCCCAATCGCCTGCATGGGGGCACGATGACGCCGAGTACTAAGGCGTACTGCACGTCGATGGTGCACATGTCTACAACCGCCGTAACCCTGCTTGAACAGAGTTAGAATGTTTAGGAGCTGACAGTTCGTCCACTGAGTTCCAAAGTGTTCTGTGTGCCTACTGGCACATAGAACACATTGGAACTCAGGGGACAAGTTGCTTGTCAATGCTCGGTGGTTCTCTCCGGTTACTCCAGATTCCTCCACTCGTAAAACTGTCACGGTCATGATTAGCCATTGTGCATAAGTATGTGACCTTAAACACCAATAAATAAATAAACAATATATACTTCCAACATTTGATTTAAAAATCCACACAGTAACAAACACAATTTTAGTGTCATTTAGTCACAAAGCGTAATTATTGCTATTTATTGTGATATATGGGTGAGGAGTACATATCGAATCGGTGCATGTGTTGCACGTGGAGACTTTGATTTTGTGAGAGCAAATGTGCTGATGAAAAGGTGCGAGCACGTGCATCACATGTTAATTGAAGTTCAGGCAATCAAGTCAAGAAAACTGGACACACGTAACAGACAAATGACCTCATTTTTCAGTTTGTTTTCAACTCATGTGTTTCATCCGTTATGGACAATTTATCAGAGTAAAGTTTTGTGATAAATTTTATTTTGTTTTGTGTTCTTTCTGGATTAATTTTATTCATTTGATTCGCTGCCAGGAATAATGGATTAAAACAAGCAGCTGACTGATTTTTAACTTGATTTCTTCCTTCCACTAAAAATAGGTTTTATTTTATTTATTTTGTGTGTATTTCTCATTTTTTAATGTTTCTTCTGTTTTGCACTTGCAACGCTGAAGTTTATTTACAAGTGCAGTAGTAGTCGAAATAGACTGGAAGTCAAACGCAAAACAAGTGCTCCTTTTTTAATAGAAATCGTAAACCCTGTTATGATCTAATGTTAGTAAAATAATGGTGTTGGCTATTGGTGTACACGCCTGTTTCTATGAGCACGATCACAATTAACCGCCGCCACCCTGCACCCTTCAAGTCTCTAGACAGTTTTTTTTTTGTCAGAAACAAAGGGACAATTTCCACCATATGCATTGGTGGCTGGGTCCAAAATTACCAGTAAAACAGCTTGTTTACCACAGCAAAAAAACACTGATTCACTTCTTTGGGTTCCCACGGGGTCGAAATTACGGACAACAATATTTGCCTCAGGGGCGGGTGGGGGGGGGGGGGGGGGGCTTCAGCCCCTCCACTTTTTTTCCGGGCCATGTTTTTCTGTATACAGATATTTTAACACAACCAATGACTGGTGAAACAAGGGGCAGATCCAGAGCCTCCCCCATATTTTCGCCAGCGATGTTTCTCTCGTATACTGGTTTAGTTTCGGTGGATTTCGGATCATTTTTGCAGTAAGTGGCTGCAAACGCTAAAATGTATACAGTCTGTTAATAAGTCGGTTAAATGAAGTAGATCGTAATATTACAGACACACAAGTACCAAATCCACCGCAGACAAGATAATCTACAGACAGTATAATTGCTGTAAACGTTTGGTAAAGTATGTAGATGAGGTCTATTTATCAGCCTTGGTCGTTACGACCAAAGCTGATAAATAGACCTCATCTGTATGCTTTACCGACGTTTTTTAACGGCTCTCAAAGTTTGAAATCTTTCAAATACATCTCCTGAAAAATCTCAAAATATCCATCCACTCAGATGCATGGAAATGGGGGTTTGGGGACCCTGGAATTTAAAATTTTCTTACCGACGACCACCCATCGCCTGATCAAGCCCCCCAACTTTGAAAATCGTTCCGCCGCCCCTGTGCCTGGTAACACAGAGTCCAAGACCTGGCTGGAAAGCACTTCTAGCAGAATTAAATAATTATCTTGAAAATTTACGCTAATGATGCTTTGAGGCTCGGGATTAATATTTAAATTAAACTTTGAAAAATGCTGTGTCAATCAAAATACAATAATACCGTTTACCCATATACACCTGATATCCCTATTTGTTTAATTTCACGGAGCCAAATCTGATTTCTTGGGAAATATCTATGCAATTGAGAAACCTTTCCAAGGAATGCCATACTTCGCTATTTTCAGTGAGTGGAAGGTGAGAGTTACTTGCAGGATGACATTTTCTTTCGACTTGTATACTGCAGTTCAATATTTCTATGAAATCAGATTAGTCTCATGCCCATCACTACTTAACCCCTAAGTCTGCATACACCCACCGATTCAAACATTCATCGCGTTCTGTGTTTATTACGCACCCCATGCATTAAAATTCATTTAAATAAACAAATTTTAATTCCGATGTTAAAACCCAAAGATGAAGAGTCCGTTTGTTTTGTTTGAAGCTGTACTGATCAAATGGGGCGATAAAAAAAACTCAAAACAACCTTTTGAGAACCAGTCTAAATTACATTCGTTTTCTTTTCTATTGGGCGTGTTTGTTGAAATTCGTATTGCTGTTTCTCTTCGACTAGTGTAGATTCACGCCTAACCATTTGATGGCTATTACTGTTAGTTAAAATATAAGTACAAATTTGGCAGATTGGCAAAACTGCTGGGAGAAACTTTTTTAAAAGAAGTTCGAAGCATGTCAAGATGTCCCAAGATTTACCGAAATAAAGCTGACCAATTTACATATAACGGGATCCGCAGACGAGACGGCCATGGGACTGGGTTAATATTGTGGTTGGATATGATTGTTTCTATTAATATTATCTTATTTTAACTAATTTAACGAAATTTGGAAACTTTACGAAGCGTAACTGATGATTCGGCGGGAAAGGAACTAGTATAAACGGTGCTGGGAAAAAAGTCGCGGCCTGTACATCACCAGTTTAATACAGAAATATTTATGTCATGGCGGCGACTCCGTTAAATACATAGACATTATTACCACTATGTGGATGTACAAAATATGTATCAGAGTCGAGCTCCGGGTTTTAAGGGCAGATCACGACGAATCGAAGATGAGTCGCGATCTACCCTTAGAACCCGGAGCTCGACTCGGATACATATTTTGTACATCCACATAATGGTAATAATCATTTTATCTGACAATATATTGGGGATAAGTCAAGAATGTAGGCGAATATATAACGAACTATTTATTCGTACGGATGAACAAAAAGAAAAAAAAATGTAGACGTGCTTGTATCCGACCCCCTGATACAAACATCTGTATCAGGGGGTGGGATACACGACAGTTGCGGAGGTAATACAGACAAAATACATGTTGATTGTAAGATAAAAGCGTTTAAAGTTTAATGGATGTGTTATAAAACCACAAACTGTCCCTTTTATATTGCTCTGAAAAAGTTTTCCAAAATGTATTCTTCCTTCTGAACTCTAGAGAAAGGATACTTTTATCTTGACAGTGTTGTTCAGGAAGCCAAAAATAATGTAGAAACAGATTAAGTCATCTGCAGCTGTGATTATGTATATATGGTAGTTATTAACGTAACATTAATATTGGGACTAAAGTGTTGAAGAAATCGAAATTTGAATTCAACACATGGCCTATTTTTTTTTGAGAGAAGGAGTTGTTGGATAATCTGAAGAAAAATTCTGATCAGGGGCCAGTACTATAAAACTTTTACAATTGTATTTTACAAAATTGTATTTTCTACCTATGTATAACATAACATTTATTAGCATAAAACATCCTCCACAGGACAGTATGCGAGAATCTACAAGTAACATGAACAAAAGCGGTGCTCAAAACATTACAACTTCATCCACCAATTTTCATGATCAAAGTACTATATTTTTTATTAATTTGATACGCGAAAGAACGTAGATGTGTGAACCAGAATTTCCCATACACATCACCAAACATATACATAATCGTCTGACGAAAAAAATCCCGGATCACGCTGCAGATTTTTTGGCATAAACTGGGGGTTCTATTTTCAAATATTAATTTGAATTTCTCAAATTTACCCAGATTACTAAAACTGTCGATCTCACTGTTGATCAGAACAAATAGTTCTGATCGAAGCTCTGAATAATGTGTACATTCCATAAGAAAATGATATTCGTTTTCTATTTTCTCAGAGTTAGCTTCACAGTGAGTACATATCCTGTCTATAACAGGCTTCGGCGGATGATAATGTCGCCCTTTTTTGTATAGCTACTGTGTTATGTATGTAAATGACTGAAATCGATCATTAGCGTTTTAAAAGACGTGGCAATTTACCTACAGGTAAATTGCCACGTCTTTTGAAACGCTAATGATTTCTTTTATGTCTTAATCGCCATAGACAGAAAATACAATTCCCGAAAATACAATTGTAATGGTTTTATAGTACGGGACCCTGGTCATTTCTAGATATTTCCGTCCGGGGGTAAATTCAGTAGGTAAATTGCCACGTCTTTTGAAACGCTAATGATTTCTTTCATGTCTTAATCGTCCTAGACAGAAAATACAATTCGTGAAAATAGGATTGTAAACGTTTTATAGTACGGGCCCAGGGCCCATGGTCATTTGTAGATATTTCAGTCCTGGGGCCAATATTTATTCATTTATTGATTGGTGTTTAAGGTCACATACTTATGCACAATGGCTAATCGTGACAGTGACAGTTTTACGGGTGGAGGAAGCCGGTGTACCCGGAGAACCACCGAGCAACGAGCAGCTGCCAGCTCCCCAACATCGTAACTCCGCTCTGCAGCACAGGCAGGGTTAGATGGGTTGAAGACATGCGTAACATCGACGTGGAGTATGCTCAAGTACACGGCGTCATTGTGCCCCCATGTGGACAGTCGGGGTTAAGTGCCTGTCTTTCCCAAGGATACAACGCGGGAGACCGAATCGATCGCTCAGAAGGTCACCCATCCGAGGACTCACCGGGCTCGACGTTGCTTAACTTCGGTTATCTGACGAGAACCGGTTTCCACAACGCCACCTCGCCCCCTCCTGGGGCCAATACTATGAAACTTTTACAATTGTATTTTCTAATAATGACTTTAAATGGGTTAAAAATGAATCTTTAGCATTTTCAAAGATCTGGAAATTTGCCGGTTGGCAAATTACCATATCTTTTAAATTGCTAATGATTCATTTTAGTCAGTTATATTAATAGGTAGAAAATGCAATTGTAAACGTTTTATAGTATTGGCTCCCGGTCACTCGTTCCACATAAATCGGCATGAGGAGGTCTTGAAATAATTTCAAGCTCTGATTTCAGTGCAGCATTTGAAAGCCTCCGGTAAATTTCAGTGAGGTAGTTTTCATGAAGTTAAATGCAATATTTTTTGCTATAAAAATAAAAACAGAGATAAACCTTACCCGTCTCCCTTTTTAACGGGTAGAATGCTTGATTAATTTTGAAAAAAATAATTTTATTTGGCAATAAATGTTCGATCTGCGGCATTCTCCAATGAACAATCATAAAGCATTTGCAACAAAAATGGTATAGTTTGCCTCTGATTACAAATGAATCAATGAATTTTTTTCAATTCTACCCCCCACCCCCTAATCCCGTCCAAATCCACCCACCACACCTCACCCCCATGACGTGATGCTGAACTGTGCTAAACAAGTCTTGCTTCTCTGGTAAATGATAAAAATATAGGAGTCGGTAATCGATTGACTAAAGTTGACTTAATACTTATGTTACGGTCGTGATGACGCCGTGTACTAAGGCGTACTGCACGTCGATAGGGCGCATGTGTTCAACCAATCTAACCCTACCTGTACTGCAGTGCGGAGTTACGATGTTGGGGAGCTGGCAGCTGCTCGTCGTTGCTCGGTGGTTTTCTCCGGGTACTCCGGCTTCCTCCACCCGTAAAACTGTCAGGGTCATGATTAGCTATTGTGCATAAATATGTGACCTTAAAAACACCAATGAATAAATAAATAAATAATACGGTCGTGATATAGCTATACATGCTGAAAGTGATCTTAAACAACAGTAAATAAAGCTCAGTACTTGCACATTTTTTTTAGCCTTGATATGGAAGTTTCACTGTTCTTCGAAGAAAAGAGCTCGAATACTGGTCTAGATTTTTTTTTATTAGGGTTTAACGACACAGTAACAGCCAGGGTCATATCATGTCGGTGACAGTTTTACGGGTGGAGGAAGCCGGAGTTCCCGGAGAGAACCACCGAGCATCGACGAGCAGCTGTCAGCTCTCCAGCATCGTAACTCTGAACTCTGCACCGTGGCACAGCAGGGTTAGATTGGTTGAAGACATGCGCACCATCGACGTGCAGTGCGCCTTAGTACACAGCGTAATCGTGCCCCCATGTAGGCAGTCGGGGTTAAGGGCCTTGCCCAAGGACACAACGCGAGAGCACGAATCACTCGCTGAAATCGTCACCCATCCAACTACTAACCGCGCTCGACGTTGCTTAACTTCGATGATCTGACGAGAACCGGTTACCCTGGTCTTGAATAAACAAATTGGGGTGAAACATACCAACATGATCAACTGATAACTTTTATTTTGTTTTTGTTTGGATTTGGACAGCATTTATTCATTAAACCTAGTAAAGAAAGACTCCGAACAGAAATATAGATCTGAATCAATGAAGGTGAAATGAATTTGAACTGTGTTTGGGCTGTGGGGGGGGGGGGGGGGGGGGGGCATTTCCTTCCCAAATTCGAAGGACAATTTTTTGTCGCAGGTTTTGAAATTTTAAGTGGAACTAGTTTATCGAAATTCGTGTAAACTCATTCGAAACCCTCCTTGTGGGGAAGTGAGAAATGGAGTTAACGACCTCCAGCAGTGGCGGCGGAGCCAGGGAGGGGGGGGGGGGGCGCAGGGAACATGTGCCCCTCCACTTTTTCCACAGATATGTTTCGCAGTCACTGATGAGTTAAAATGAGTGCAAGCAAACGTGACAATATATATATACAGTCATCCCTAAAACATTATTTGAAAATCCAAATAATATTTAGCCAAAGAATTCCACTTTCGGTCGCTTCGGTCCGTTTCTTCTACTTCAACCATCTTCCAACCCGAAGGCTGGCCTTCGGGTTGGAAGATGATTGAAGTAGACGAAGCGGGCAGGACAGTGACCACAAAGCGGCATATCCATGTAAACGAGAGACTATAGCGAGTCATGGTATATTTAATAAATATAGCATGGCTTTGAGTTGACTATGCCAAAATAGTGGTCCTCGAGGAGAGGATAGTCCCGACGCGTAGCGGAGGGACTATTCTCTCCTCGAGGACCACTATTTTGGCATAGTCAACGAAAAGTCATGCTATATTTATTATATTAGATGTGTGTGTGTGTGGGGGGAGGGGGGGGGGGGGTCTTCATCGGTCATATATGCAAGATAATATTCTTATTCACAGCCAAAGAGAAAAGAAAATGTTTCAGGGTTTAAACAGGTAAACTAAGTTAATTCTGCCACTCATAGTTCTGGGATAGAGAGGTAGAGAACCAAAACCCCAAGAAACACAATACCATTATTCCATTAACCCCTCCATTAATTCTACCCGAAATCCGGCTACGGTAAAAATAAAACCTTTGGCGAAAGATACGGTACACATATTTTTATTTCTCCAAACTAAATGTAATAATGTATATGGGACGAGATGTCTTGTAAAGTATTTACGCTTCAATGGAATTTTCTAACCGAATACGAATGTTACTATTTATAACCGTGCACTATTACCGTGCACTATTCTTTTTTCAAAAATGATAGTTGGTCTGTGCGATTTCGCTGACGAACTATCGAAAAATAGGGTGTTTCTGTTCAACCAATCAGAACGCGGGAAAGTCACGTGACATCTAATATTTACCGATATACGATTGTAACCTTTCTCACATTGGTCGAACCACGGTAGCATTGTAAATTTGTGCCCCTAAACAGTCCAGGCTCCACTTTTATCGAACTTCCGCCGCCTCTGACCTCCAGGTAATCATGTCTAGCGAGAAGGAAACTAATTATGTTGTTTATTGATTCGCAATTCTACAGATTTGAGGCGTCTAATTTGATCCTTACTGTCAACAAAACACAACAAGAAACAGAGTCCATTTTATAAAGTGCAACATGATCTTTCATTTTGAACATCCGTTTCAGTTCAGTCCGTATTTGTGTTTCCTCACCGGCAAGCAGGGCTGGGAGCAGTTAACGTTTCAAACGTTAACGTGTTAAATTATTTTAACAACGTTAAAAACATTTAACCAAGTTTATAACGTTTAACTGTGAAGATTATAATTGTATAATATGTAGCATTGCGTCGTTATTTTGTGTTCACACAAGCCGAATCGCGCGTGCTGATGACGTCGAATTTTGCGCCATTTGAAGAAATTGAAGAACATGAATAATTTAGATGTCCGTCAATTATAGACGACCCATTGATTTGGTGAAGAGACCATGAAGCTCTCCTTCCAACGTTGGCGAAGTTGGCCCGCGGAAATTTGGCGATACAACAATATCAGCTTCATCCGAACGCCTATTCTCCATGTAAGGACTTGTATTCAAGCAACGGTGGATGTCTCTTTCTAAGGATACGGCCGCAGCGATTGTATTCTTAAATGAAAACATCGCTGAATGTTAGAATTTACGATAACCTGCAAGAACTATATTAACTCCTCGTCTCCTGTGTTCCAATGTGTTCTATGTGCCAGTAGGCTGCCAGTAGACACATAGAACACATTGGAACTCAGGAGACGAACTGTGCGCAAGTTGAATCATATTCAAATTCAAATCAATAAAAATGTTGTTCATTTTAACATTTAACGTCATTTAAATCGTTAACGCAGAATTATTTAACACGTTAACGTGTTAAGGAAAATTTTAACTTCTCCCTGCTCTGCCGGCAAGGCTCACATTTGTGGTATAATATCACACTTTGCCCAAATTGCAAACCGAGAAGAGAATTATTTTATCAGGTTGTGTAATAGCCCTGAACTTAAAAGGTACGACGGAGAGGATGAACTGCCCTTGAGCCATCAAATTTACAAAAAAGAGATACCAGCCCCACCTCCTTCTCTCTCGGCTCAACGTTTTTCCGAGCCTGATCACCATATTCTCGAATAACATGGACTTGGAATTTCCCTGCGTTCAAACATATGCACCTTAGTCAATTTTAAATTACCTTTCACTGAAATCAGAGAAATTAGCTTTCAGTGAACTCTGAGATCAGATGAAAAGCTAATGGCTTTTATCTGATCTCAGAGCGCGGTGAATGGTATTATTTATAAGCATACAAAAATAATTATTTTTTTTCGAGCAACAATTGCTTAAAGAAAATGCATCTAAACCGACAGGAAAAAATATGATTGTGAAGGACATTTGCCCCTCAGAAATTGAAAACTTCTAGTCTGTCCGTAAATAAAAAAATCAGTCTATGACCAAACGGCACCCGGTGAACATTTAACATAAATATTAGTTCCAGTATTATTATTACAAGGATGTCGGTGGTCTAGAGGTAACGCGCTGTGCTGCGAGTTGTGAGTTCGAGACCGCATAGGGGACATTTTTCATCTGTGAAGCAAAAATATCACCAAAAAGTGGCAAACAAGTTGAAAAATTCGTATTTCTTTGCAAGATCTGCCTTGTACCCCACTTACCTTTCTACTTGTACTACCCTCACTTACCTTCTACTTGCTGCCTCGTCACTTACCTTCTGTTTGCTGTCTCGTCACTTACCTTCCACATGGTCCATCTCACTCATCTTATTACAATTCCCTATTTTTTATGTTTGTTTATGTTTAACACATCGCTTTCTATTTTATTTTAGTTTAGTTTAGCTATTTAGTTTGACGCCGCTGGGGTTCGAACCCGCGATACCACGCTTCACGTGCCGCACCGAAACCTATCGCGCTACCGCGAACACGATATCTTATACTCGTTTCTACCTACACCATCGTATTCCAAGAAACGAAAAGAAAGAATCATATCTTTTTATGTAAATAAATACGACATTCCTAAGTAATTCATCAATCTTAGATTCTGATGGGGATCGAACTCACAACCTTCGTTGTTGCAAGCCGCGTCTTTATCCACTCAGCCACCAAGAACACAGCAACTGACGGTCATATGTTTTACCAATACTGAATTTTATCTATTTTAAACGCCACTTCATGAACGTTGTCATTGTAAACTTAAAAGATCAGTTTAATTAATTTGGTGAAAATCAATTAAGTGGCTTCGATGGTGTATTAAACCCCTTTAAGTCTGAAGAATCTTAGAAAAACTGGAATTTTCTGTTTCATAAAAATATGTTTCAGGTGGTGAATCATGTAGGGTTTGATCCAACACCGGACAGAATGCATCGATTTAACAAGAAAAAAAACAACGGTTTAACCAGCTGTGCTATTGACGCAACGGATGCTGCTTTCTGTATTTATGATAATACAGGCTGGTTTAGAACCAGTCTGCATTATCATCAGTACAGAACAAAACCAATATGCGTTATCATTTATACAGTTCTGCATTGTTTGCATCAACCGATGCTAGAATCGAAGACATTGGATTTTAATTTTGGTGAAATTCTTCTGAACATTATCCGAGAAATCTGCACGGCCCAAAATTTATAAAAGTGAACATGTGATTTCTTCCCTGATGGGGACTGAACCCTCGCCGCCATAATATGAATGTACAATGCTGAATGGCCTAATGAACTGCGCCACATGAAACATCTTCAAAAAGACTTCAGTGAATAGCGCGTCGGGGAATAATGTGGTCTGAACGTCCTGTGTTTTGAAAAAACAGTCGAGTTAAATACGTTATTTTCTTTTATTAGAGTTGGAGACTTTACTTATTTCGTCCCTTGAGTTCCAATGTGTTCTATGTGCCTACTGGTGTGTCTACTGGTGTGTCTACCGGCAGCCTACTGGTGTGCCTACTGGCAGCCTACTGGTGTGTCTACTGGCAGCCTACTGGTGTGCCTACTGGCAGCCTACTGGTGTGTCTACTGGAAGCCTACTGGTGTGCCTACTGGCAGCCTACTGGTGTGTCTACTGGCAGCCTACTGGTGTGCCTACTGGCAGCCTACTGGTGTGTCTACTGGCAGCCTACTGGTGTGTCTACTGGCAGCCTACTGGTCTGTCTACTGGCAGCCTACTGGAGTGTACTGACAGCCTACTGGTGTGTCTACTGGCAGCCTACTGGTGTGTCTTCTGGCAGCCTACTGGGTGCCTACTGGCAGCCTACTGGTGTGTCTACTGGCAGCCTACTGGTGTGTCTACGGGCAGCCTACTGGTGTGTCTACTGGCAGCCTACTGGTGTGTCTACTGGCAGCCTACTGGTGTGTCTACTGGCAGCCTACTGGTGTGTCTACTGGCAGCCTACTTGTGTGTCTTCTGTCAGCCTACTGGGTGCCTACTGGCAGCCTACCGGTGTGCCTACTGGCAGCCTACTGATGTGTCTACTGGCAGCCTACTGGTGTGTCTACTGGCAGCCTACTTGTGTGTCTTCTGGCAGCCTACTGGGTGCCTACTGGCAGCCTACTTGTGTGTCTTCTGGCAGCCTACTGGTGTGTCTACTGGCAGCCTACTGGTTTGTCTACTGGCAACCTACTGGTGTGTCTACTTGCAGCCTACTGGTGTGTCTACTGGCAGCCTACTGGTGTGTCTACTGGCAGCCTACTGGTGTGTCTACTGGCAGCCTACTGATGTGTCTACTGGCAACCTACTGGTGTGTCTACTGGCAGCCTACTGATGTGTCTGCTGGTGTGTCTACTGGCAGCCTACTGGTGTGTCTACTGGCAGCCTACTGGTGTGTCTACTGGCAGCCTACTAGTGTGTCTACTGGCAGCCTACTGGTGTGTCTACTGGCAGCCTACTGGTGTGTCTACTGGCAACCTACTGGTGTGTCTACTGGCAGCCTACTGGTGTGTCTACTGGCAGCCTACTAGTGTGTCTACTGGCAGCCTACTGGTGTGTCTACTGGCAGCCTACTGGTTTGTCTACTGGCAACCTACTGGTGTGTCTACTTGCAGCCTACTGGTGTGTCTACTGGCAGCCTACTGGTGTTCTACTGGCAGCCTACTGGTGTGTCTACTGGCAGCCTACTGGTGTGTCTACTGGCAGCCTACTGGTGTGTCTACTGGACGCCTACTGGTGTGTCTACTGGCAGCCTACTGGTTTGTCTACTGGCAACCTACTGGTGTGTCTACTTGCAGCCTAGTGGTGTGTCTACTGGCAGCCTACTGGTGTGTCTACTGGCAGCCTACTGATGTGTCTACTGGCAACCTACTGGTGTGTCTACTGGCAGCCTACTGGTGTGTCTACTGGCAACCTACTGGTGTGTCTACTGGCAGCCTACTGGTGTGTCTACTGGCAGCCTGCTGGTGTGTCTACTGGCAGCCTACTGGTGTGTCTACTGGCAGCCTACTGGTTTGTCTACTGGCAACCTACTGGTGTGTCTACTTGCAGCCTACTGGTGTGTCTACTGGCAGCCTACTGGTGTGTCTACTGGCAGCCTACTGGTGTGTCTGCTGGCAGCCTACTGGTGTGCCTACTGGCAGCCTACTGGTGTGTCTACTGGCAGCCTACTGGTGTGTCTACTGGCAGCCTACTGGAGTGTACTGACAGCCTACTGGTGTGTCTACTGGCAGCCTACTGGTGTGTCTACTGGCAGCCTACTGGTTTGTCTACTGGCAACCTACTGGTGTGTCTACTTGCAGCCTACTGGGTGCCTACTGGCAGCCTACTGGTGTGTCTACTGGCTGCCTACTGGTGTGTCTACTGGCAGCCTACTGGTGTGTCTACTGGCAGCCTACTGGTGTGTCTACTGGCAGCCTACTGATGTGTCTACTGGCAGCCTACTGGTGTGTCTACTGGCAGCCTACTTGTGTGTCTTCTGTCAGCCTACTGGGTGCCTACTGGCAGCCTACTGGTGTGTCTACTGGCAGCCTACTGGTGTGTCTACTGGCAGCCTACTGGTGTGTCTACTGGCAGCCTACTTGTGTGTCTTCTGGCAGCCTACTGGGTGCCTACTGGCAGCCTACTGGTGTGTCTACTGGCAGCCTAGTGGTGTGTCTACTGGCAGCCTACTGGTGTGTCTACTGGCAGCCTACTGATGTGTCTACTGGCAACCTACTGGTGTGTCTACTGGCAGCCTACTGGTGTGTCTACTGGCAGCCTACTGGTTTGTCTACTGGCAACCTACTGGTTTGTCTACTGGCAACCTACTGGTGTGTCTACTGGCAGCCTACTGGTTTGTCTACTGGCAACCTACTGGTGTGTCTACTTGCAGCCTACTGGTGTGTCTACTGGCAGCCTACTGGTGTGTCTACTGGCAGCCTACTGGTGTGTCTACTGGCAGCCTACTGATGTGTCTACTGGCAACCTACTGGTGTGTCTACTGGCAGCCTACTGATGTGTCTACTGGCAACCTACTGGTGTGTCTACTGGCAACCTACTGGTGTGTCTACTGGCAGCCTACTGGTGTGTCTACTGGCAGCCTACTGGTGTGTCTACTGGCAGCCTGCTAGTGTGTCTACTGGCAGCCTACTGGTGTGTCTACTGGCAGCCTACTGGTGTGTCTACTGGCAGCCTACTGGTGTGTCTACTGGCAACCTACTGGTGTGTCTACTGGCAGCCTACTGGTGTGTCTACTGGCAGCCTACTGGTTTGTCTACTGGCAACCTACTGGTGTGTCTACTGGCAGCCTACTGGTGTGTCTACTGGCAGCCTACTGGTGTGTCTACTGGCAGCCTACTGGTGTGTCTACTGGCAGCCTACTGGTGTGTCTACTGGCAGCCTACTGGTGTGTCTACTGGCAGCCTACTGGAACGCCCACTGGCGCAGCCTACTGGTGTGTCTACCGGCAGCCTACTGGTGTGTCTACTGGCAGCCTACTGGTGTGTCTACTGGCAGCCTACTGGTTTGTCTACTGGCAGCCTACTGGTGTGTCTACCGGCAGCCTACTGGTGTGTCTACTGGCAACCTACTGGTGTGTCTACTGGCAGCCTACTGGTGTGTCTACTGGCAGCCTACTGGTGTGTCTACTGGCAGCCTACTGGTGTGTCTACTGGCAGTCTACTGGTGTGTCTACTGGCAGCCTACTGGTGTGTCTACTGGCAGCCTACTGGAACGCCCACTGGCGCAGCCTACTGGTGTGTCTACCGGCAGCCCACTGGTGTGTCTACTGGCAGCCTACTGGAACGCCCACTGGCGCAGCCTACTGGTGTGTCTACCGGCAGCCTACTGGTGTGTCTACTGGCAGCCTACTGGAACGCTCCCTGGCGCAGCCTACTGGTGCGTCTACAGGCAGCCTACTGGTGTGTCTACCAGCAGCCAACTGGTGTGTCTACTGGCAGCCTACTGGTGTGTCTACTGGCAGCCTACTGGTGTGTCTACTGGCAGCCTACTGGTGTGTCTACTGGCAGCCTACTGGTGTGTCTACTGGCAGCCTGCTGGTGTGTCTACTGGCAGCCTACTGGTGTGTCTACTGGCAGCCTACTGGTGTCTCTACTGGCAGCCTACTGGTGTGTCTACTGGCAGCCTACTGATGTGTCTACTGGCAGCCTACTGGTGTGTCTACTGGCAGCCTACTGGAACGCCCACTGGCGCAGCCTACTGGTGTGTCTACCGGCAGCCTACTGGTGTGTCTACCGGCAGCCTACTGGTGTGTCGACTGGCAGCCTACTGGAACGCTCACTGGCGCAGCCTACTGGTGTGTCTACCGGCAGCCTACTGATGTGTCTACTGGCAGCCTACTGGAACGCTCACTGGCGCAGCCTACTGGTGTGTCTACAGGCAGCCTACTGGTGTGTCTACCGGCAGCCTACTGGTGTGTCTACTGGCAGCCTACTGGCAGCCTACTGGTGTGTCTACTGGCAGCCTACTGGTGTGTCTACTGGCAGCCTACTGGTGTGTCTACTGGCAGCCTACTGGTTTGTCTACTGGTGTGTCTACTGGCAGCCTACTGGTGTGTCTACTGGCAGCCTACTGGTTTGTCTACTGGCAGCCTACTGGTGTGTCTACTGGCAGCCTACTGGTGTGTCTACTGGCAGCCTACTGGTTTGTCTACTGGCAACCTACTGGTGTGTCTACTGGCAGCCTACTGGTGTGTCTACTGGCAGCCTACTGGTGTGTCTACTGGCAGCTTACTGGTGTGTCTACTGGCAGCCTTCTGGTGTGTCTACTGGCAGCCTACTGGTGTGTCTACTGGCAGCCTACTGGTGTGTCTACTGGCAGCCTACTGGAACGCGCACTGGCGCAGCCTACTGGTGTGTCTACCGGCAGCCTACTGGTTTGTCTACTGGCAGCCTACTGGTTTGTCTACTGGCAATCTACTGGTGTGCCTGCTGGCAGCTTACTGGTGTGTCTACTGGCAGCCTTCTGGTGTGTCTACTGGCAGCCTACTGGTGTGTCTACTGGCAACCTACTGGTGTGTCTACTGGCAGCCTACTGGTGTGTCTACTGGCAGCCTACTGGTGTGCAGCCTACTGGTGTGTCTACTGGCAGCCTACTGGTGTGTCTACTGGCAGCCTACTGGTGTGTCTACTGGCAGCCTTCTGGTGTGTCTACTGGCAGCCTACTGGTGTGTCTACTGGCAGCCTACTGGTGTGTCTACTGGCAGCCTACTGGAACGCCCACTGGCGCAGCCTACTGGTGTGTCTACTGGCAGCCTACTGGTGTGTCTACTGGCAGCCTACTGGTGTGTCTACTGGCAACCTACTGGTGTGTCTACTGGCAGCCTACTGGTGTGTCTACTGGCAGCCTACTGGTGTATCTACTGGCAACCTACTGGTGTGTCTACTGGCAGCCTACTGGTGTGTCTACGGGCAGCCTACTGGTGTGTCTACTGGCAACCTACTGGTGTGTCTACTGGCAGCCTTCTGGTGTGTCTACTGGCAGCCTACTGGTGTGTCTACTGGCAGCCTACTGGTGTGTCTACTGGCAGCCTACTGGTGTGTCTACTGGCAGCCTACTGGTGTGTCTACTGGCAGCCTACTGGTGTGTCTACGGGCAGCCTACTGGTGTGTCTACTGGCAGCCTACTGGTGTGTCTACTGGCAGCCTACTGGTGTGCCTACTGGTGGGCCTACTGGTGTGTCTACTGGCAGCCTACTGGTGTGCCTACTGGTGTGTCTACTGGCAGCCTACTGGTGTGTCTACTGGCAGCCTACTGGTGTGCCTACTGGTGTGCCTACTGGTGTGTCTACTGGCAGCCTACTGGTGTGTCTACTGGCAGCCTACTGGTGTGTCTACTGGCAGCCTACTGGTGTGTCTACTGGCAGCCTACTGGTGTGTCTACTGGCAGCCTACTGGTGTGTCTACTGGCAGCCTACTGGTGTGCCTACTGGTGTGCCTACTGGCAGCCCACTGGCACATAGAACACATTGGAACTGAGGGAACGATTTGTCTGTCGATACGCTATTGCTTGAAGGGATTACAAAGATGAGATGGTGGCAGATTCGGATGTATTGTTCCTCGAGTCCAGCTAGGGTTTTGATACATGTTTGGAATTTGTTTGTTTTATTTATAAAAACAATTTTCAGTTGTCATGAAAATTTTGTCTCTAGGCAAGGATTGAACCTTCACCACCAGAATTCGGAAGAATCGAATCAGTTTCTCGCACTTCATATCTTCCGATCGAATCCACTGCGCTACGGCGAATTTAATAAAATATCTTATAGTGAAAGCAACAAATTTGACAATAGACAATCTTTTTAATGCTTCAAACATTTGAAACAAAATCACAGAAACACAATTTTTAAATCATTTTCATTTTTTGGTCACAGGGCGTAATTTTTGTGTTTATATTGTGACATATGGACAATGAGTGCGTATAGACTTGGTTCACATGGAGACTTGGTTTCTGTGACAGCAAAGGTACTGATGAAAATGTTCAAGCGCGTGCATCACATGCTAATTGATGTTCAGACAATCCTGTCAAGAAAATAGGACCACGTGACAAAAAATGACCTCATTCTTCAGTTTGTTTTCAACTTACGTGTTTCATCGGTTATGGACAGTTCACGAGAGTAAAGTTTTGTGATAAATTTTATTTTGTTTTGTGTTCTTTCTGGATTAATTTTATTCATTTGATTCGCTGACGGGAATATTGGATTAAAACAAGTAGTCGGCTTTGATTTTTAACTTGATTTGTTCCTCCAACTAAAAATACGTTTTATTTTATTTTTTATTTTTATTTCTCATTTTTTTCATGTTTCCTTTTTTGTTTTGCACTTGCAGTGCTGCAGTTTATTTACAAGTACAGTGGCAGTCGAAATGAGCTGGAAGTTCAACGGAAAACAATTGTTCCTTTTTTTAATAAAAACCGCAAACGCTGTTATTAATCTACTTTTAGTTGGTTATTGGTCAACACGCCTCTTTCTATGAGTACGATCACACCCACTCCAGTCACCTTGCACTGTTCAAGAAAGGGACAATTTTCAGTCTTCACAACTCGTAGTAAATTAGATTTTATATCACTCGTAATACCTTCTTTCCAGTGCCGTATTAACCCATGCCCGGGTCCCCAGGCTTGTAGGTACTTCGGGACGGGGCCCCCCTCCGGCACTTCAGTCTTTCACACCACTACAGCTGACAGCCTGACTCCATAGGCACTATGCCGCAGTACATAGCCCTACAGTACGTGGAGAGTGTATTACCACTAAACCACCCACAGAGTGGAGATTTCACCCAAGCAATAATTGCAAATTTGTTGCAAAGCATAACAATCACAAGCAAATTTCCAGCCAATGGACCTCCGGGTTAAACACGGAGGTCCATTGGCTGAAACATTGCTTGTGTTTTTTTGTCCATATGTACAGAATTTGAAAGTGATATTTTGGGTGGTAACTCCACTCTGCAGGTGATTTTGTTACAATCCACTCTCCACGTACTGTATATCCATTTTGTGGGTCTTCTGAAGAATTCTACTCACAACCTGGCGTATTATTTAAATAAGCATTAAAATAATGTACTGTATATATAAATATATAAAAATAGTATACTTATGAGAGTATATAATGGATAAATACATATGTACATGTATTGCTACGCGGCGCAGAGTGAAAAGTGTATTTAACCATTGGTGCCCTATGGCACTGGTAACAATGCCTCAGCCCCCCCCCCCCCCCAAACAAATGGCGAGCCCCCGTCCCTGTGGGCCCCTAGACTTCAGCCTAGTCAGTCTTATGAATAATACGGCCCCGCTTCTTCCTCGATATTACTAATAATAACATTTGCCTGGCAACATAGAGAGCCAAGACTTGACAAGAAACACTTCTAGCGGAATTGACTGAGTATCTAGAAATTATCCATTCACCTTGACAGTGTTTTTGCATTATTGTTGGCTGCCTGCACACGTTAAGTCAACTGTAGCTGTGCACGTGTTTACATCATGGCAGTGATTATCTTGGGATCTAAGGGTTAAATAAATCGCAATTTCAATTCAATATGTGACCTGTTATTGAGAGAAGGGGTTGTTGGATAATCTCAGGAAAAAACCCTGATCTGGTCATTTGTAGATATTTTAGTCCTGTTCACCCGTTCCTTAAAAGTCTACGCGAGGAGCTCTTTGGAATGAGGTAGTTTTCGTGAAGTTGAATGCAATATTTTGTGCTAGAAAAATGAAAACAGAGATACCCCCCCCCCCCCCCCCCGCCCTCCCCCATCTCTTTTTAACTGATAGAATGCTTGATTAATTTTGAAAAAATAATTTTATTTGTCAATAAATGTTCGGTCCAGGGACATTCTCCAATAAATAATAATAAAAACATATACAACAAACATGGTATTATTTGCCGCTGATTTGTTGGTTTGTTGGTGGTGGTTAACGTCACATATTTATGTACCATGGCTAATCGTGACACAACATGGAGATGAAGTCAAGTTTAGTCAATCGTTGATCAACATGTTGCCCATTGTAGAGGACTTTCACCCCAAGCATTGGTGACTGGGTCCTATTTTACTCGTAAAGCGGAACTGGTTTACCACAGTAAACAAGTGCTGCTTACTTCCCGGGGTTCCCACGGGGAATTTGCCACTGATTGAAAATGAAGGATTTAAAAAAAACTTCTAATGCATTTTTCAATTCTACGCCCCCCCCCCCCCCCCCCCAATTCACCTTCCCCCTTGAGGTGATGCTGAACTGTACTACACAAGTTCTGCTTCACTGGTAAATGATAAAATATAGGAGTTGGAACTCGATTGACTATAAAGTTGACTTTATTTTTGTGCTGCGGTCGTGATATCATCATAGATGCTGAAAGTGATCTTAAACACCAACAAATAAATAAATCACGTGCTAGCACATTTCTTTTGGTCCTTGATTTGGAGTTTCCGCTGTTCCACGAAGGAAAGAGCTCGAACACAGACCTGGAATATACAAATTGAGGGGAAACATACCAACATAATAATCTGAGACCTTTTGTTTTTGATTGGATTTAGACAGCATTTATTAATTAACCCTTTGAACTCTAGTGGTATCTTCCACGTCATTTCAATGGCAGCAATTAGAATAGTCCATATTCATTATTTGGGGTAGACCAATCAATATTTTCAACGTACAGCCTCGGGGCTGCAAGTTGAAAATATTGATTGGTCTACCCCACACATTTACTGAACAGCCACTCTATATAATGACGTTATGACGTATCATAACACCCAACGGTCGTGTAATACACCACTGTAAAGCTTATTCATTCCCCTTTCCACTGATACCGGATACTGCTGGATACGTTGTGTGAATCAAATTTGAGGGGGTGTAACGAAGATGTGTGCTATCGTCTTCGAAAAGCGAGTTGTGTGCCTTGTTAATATTTATATACCATTATAGGGGCACGTCAGCATCAATTCAAAAATGGTATCAAATATCATTTTTCTTTCGATTTCCCAGCTCGTGCCGAGTACCTGTGATTTGAGGCGTATAATTTGATCCTTGCTGTCGACCAAACAGAACATGGCTGAGTCCATTTTATAAAGTGAAACATGATCTTTCATTTTGAACAGCCGTATCAGTGAAGTCCGTATTTGTGTTTTCTTACTGGCAAGTCTCATATATGAGGAATAGTATCATACTTTGTCCAAACTGCAAACCGATGAGAGAATTATCATTTTATCACACCGTGTTCATTGCTCTGATCCCAAGCTGTGTTACAGCCTTGAACTTAAAAAGTAAGATGGGAGGATGAACTAGACGTCAGCCCTCAAATTTAAAAATGAGACCCCTTTCTCGTTCCCCTCCCTCGGCTCAACGTTTTTCCGAGCCTCGTGACCATATCCTCAAAAAAGTGGACTTGGAATTTGATGAACTGGACGTTAGCCCGAAAATTTAAAAATGAGACCCCTTTCTCCTCCCTCCCTTGGCTCAACGTTTTCCGAGCCAAGTCACCATATCCTCAAATAAAGCGGATTTGGAATTTCCCTGCGTTCAAACACACGAACCCTGGTCAATTTCAAATTACCTTTTACTGAAAGCTGAGATCAGATGAAAGGCAGCGGCTTTCATCTGATGTCGGAGCGCAGTGAAGGGTATTATTTATAAGCATTTTTTTTCATGCAACAATTGTAAAAAAAATGTATATAAACAGCAAGGAAAAATATGATTTTTGAAAGATATTTGCTTTTCTAAAAATTGAGAACTTCCAGTAAGTCGATGAAGAAATTCAAACTTCGACCAAACTGCCTGGTGAATTTCCAAGTTAAATATTAGTTCCAGTTTTATAATAACAAGGAAGTCGGTGGTCGAGAGGTAACGCGCTGAGCTGCGAGTTGGAAGGTTGTGAGTTCGATCCCGCATAGGGGACTTTTTTATCAGTGAAGCAAAAAAACATCACCATAAAGGGCAAAAAGTTGGAAAAATTTGGGTTTTCTGTGTAAGATCTGCCCCACTTACCCTTTCCTCACTTACGTTCTGCTTGCCGCCTCATCTCTTACCTTCTCCTTTTGCTGTCTCGTCACTTACCTTCCACCTTGTCCAACTCACTCATTTTATTACAATGTGTCTATTTTTATGTTGGTTTATGTTTAACACGTCGCTTTTTATTTTAGTTTAGTTATTTAGTTTGACGCCGCTGGGGTTCGAACCCACGATATCACGCTTTACGCGCCGCACCGAAACCTATCGCGCCACCGCGAACACGACATCTGTTACTTGTTTCTACCTTTTGGTGACATCCCTGATTCGATTGGATCTCGAGAAATGAAAAGAATAATTTTGTTATATAAAATTAACTACCACATTAATGATTTATTCATCGGTCTGCGATTCTAATGGGGATCGAACTCACGACTTTCTTCGTTGCAGCCCGTTCTTGTATCAACTAAGCCACGAAGAACACATGAATTGACGTCCGCGTGCTTTACCAACGCTGAATTTCGTCAATTTCAAACGCAACTGCATAAACGTTGTTATTGTAAACTTGAAAGAATAGTTTAATTATTTTGATGAAAAGTGAGTTAAATAGTCTGTTAAGTCCTTATAAACTTAAAGAGTAATAAAAAAAACTGAAATTTTCTTTGTTTCATAAAAACGTATTTCATGCGGCGATTCATACGGGGTTTGATCCCGTGATGAACAGAATGCAACGATTCAGCAAGAAAAAACTATCGGTTTAAACAGCTATGCTAATGACACAACGAATGCTGCGTTCTGTATTAATGATAGTGCAGACTGGTTTAAAACCAGTCTGCACTATCATTAGAACAGAACACAGCTAATCTACGCTTAATTTTTCAGTTCTAAATTGTTTGGATCAACCAACGCTTGAATCTGAGACAGTGGATTTTTATTTTTGGTGAACTCCAACTGAACATTATCCCAGATATCTGCACTGCTCAAAATATTCATTCACTTGTGGGATCTCACGGGAACCGAACCCGCAACTCTGGAACTGGTTATTAAGAAAATTGTGCAACTCAACCGATTGCGCCACTAACATTTTGTTTGGAAACGTGTAAGTCAGTCAGCTGATCAGTCGAGTTATACTGTATTGCCGGCCGCTGATTCCGTGATTCGGGATATTCTCAAATTAGTTTTGTTGAAAAGAGCACTTCAAAGTCAGCCTTTTTGAATCAAGTGAAAATGATTTGGTTTTATAGCGAAAAATTCAATTCTCAGTTGTAACATTATGTAAATTTTTCAGCGAGTGAGGTTTGAACCTACAACCTAAGAATTCGGGTGTTCGAAGTTTATGTTCGACGTCCGTATCCATTGTACCACGGCGGACTCATTGAACTTTTGAACCAACAGGTTATTATGTCAATATTTACGAATGAAAGCAAAAAATGTGTCACATCGATGTAATTTTTATTCATTCTGCCAGTTTTGAAGATTACATGTGGACTGTGGTGTGGGGGTTGATGTGTTTATATTGTGATGTAGGGATAAGGAGGACATAACGAATCGGTGTATATGTTGCACGTGGAGACTTTGGTTCTGCGTGAGGAGTTGTAATGGAAAATGTGCATGCACGTGAATTACATGCTTATTGAAGTTCACGCATTACTCTCCTAAGAAAATTTGCTTTTTTCACAAGGAAGGACCTCCATTCTTCAGTTTATCTTTAACTTGTGCATTTCATTGGTTGCGGAATGTTTATGAAAGTAAAGTTTTTTTGTGATACAGTTTAGTTTGTTTTGTGTTCTTTCTGGATTAATTTTATTCATTTGATTCGCTGATGGAAATTCAGGATTCATACAAGTAGTTCGATTTTTAACATGATTTATTCATCCCTCTAAAGACGTTTTATTTTTAGAGCCCAGCGAATCACCCCTTTTCGCTTTGTATCGAATCGAAATGGGTTTACTATTCGAATTCGAATAGAATCTCGAATCGAATCAGGGGCGTCTTGAAGATGACCGGCTGGGGGAACAGAGTGTGGTAAACCTGATTTGTTTCGACAGTGATGGCTCAAGTCCCGACTGATAAAATATTCCAGCTCCATCACCAAGGCATGCCTTCGTCGAAGGCATGCCTTGGTGATGGAGTTGGAATATTACCCAGGAAGGACTATAGTTCGGATATAGAAACTGGAAACTTTATTCAACAGTGGTAGTGTCTAGTGAGACTTGAATTAGCATGACTGCTGGCATATATAGGTACATATGTTGTTTCTATTTAGATAGCGGAAACTACACTCAGTCTTTATTGTCAGTACTATTTATGTACAATTTCCACCAGAACTATAGTGTTGTGAGACGACGAAGATGATGCAAAGCTATATTCCAGTGAAGAGGTTCGAAAGGAAACGAATCGTGCAGCCGATTCGAATCGAACCGAATAGCAACTTAAGATTCCAAATCGAATCGAATTTTGAAGCTTCGCAGGGCCCGATTTATTTTACTTTAAATGATCATCATTATAATATTTGACATTTGTAATACAACAACTCTCTACAAAGTAGACCGCGGTAAAAGTGGGCTGTGAGATATACACAGGACAACAATTCCTCCCGTTTTAGTTAAAACAGCAAATCATGTCATGACCCACTTTTAGTAAGAAATAACTATTGGTTTTTAGGACATTCCCTCGGCTTCCATCAATCACGCCGACGATAATCGAAACGCGTAGGAGCTGTTACAAGCACCCTGTCTGTGGGATGGAGAGGAGGGGGATATGATTGAGCTCTAGACAAAAATGTCACCGTCTTCCGTAACAAACTTTGGTACAGGTACGGTACTTGGTAGCGTTTGAACAGGTATTGTTTTGAGATGTTAAATTTCAATGTCACGGGGTCACAAAATTAATTAAAATACATGTTCAGTGTCCAGCCAGTTATCTGTGACCTCCAGAGCCCCCGACTTTAACATTATATCGGGGGTCCTCGAAACAATATTTGCCTTTGGAGGTCAAGACCACGCGATCACAAACTTCAAAATGTGCTCTCAGAGTCGCCGACATGCATCTTGGTCGAGTGCTCACTATCTGATACCTCTTCTGTGGATACGACTAAAATTCACGACGTTTCTTGATTAAAACTACTAAGTTTCTACGTTTTCATCACTAGATTCCCATCTGATGCTTTTTAGAGAGATGAGTGAACAACTTTTGCACCGTTATCTGTGTGTCCAGAAGAATGCATGTTGCTTTTCAAATTGTAGAATTACCCAAAACAAGATGCCCCTTTACAGTTTCAGTTTCATCTGGCACAAACATTTACGGTTTTGTGATACATTTCACATTTTCAGTATCAGATATTCAAACCGTAACTGTCTTCAGATTTGGGGAGTTTGAACCATGTTTTCCCACCACATCATACATTTATCCTACGGTTCTTACGTTCACACACCTCTGCTTTTTGGGGATCCTTTTAGACAAGAAACCCGTAATCTCCAAATGTTTCTACAATAATGGTATTGTCATGGTAACAGTCTTGGCAAACTGCTCATTTTCAATTGCAGTGGTTATATCTAGAACCTTTCCAACATAAAATCACCAAAATATCATCATCTATCTGTGACAAGTATTTGTTAAAGTTGTGTTTGTTGAACATGCGAACTTTTGGGTAAATGGTCCCGACGCAATAGTTATTCTTGTGGTGGTGGTAGGGTTGTATGTCCCGTTGTTATTGTACAAACACCCTTTAATGCAAAGGGGGAAAAGTGACAGATTAGTGACATGCTGTGAAACTTCCCTTCATCCTAATCAAACACTCGCAAAAAAAGTATATTTATATGACTAGCATCTATTTTTTCTTTGTATTCCTAGAGTAATAAATTCCTGTTTCTATAGGCAGTCAGGATTTGACTACAATCCTCTATCACGGGGTGTTATTTAACAATTATCTCGAAGATTAACTCGACATATCCCCGCGCAGCAACTGTTTTGAAGCCACAAAGGCTAGCAGGGAAATCTTGTTGATCTAAAGGTTTATATTAAAATTATAATATCAAAGAAGAATGGTATCATTCAAAATCAGATACAGTTTACCCACAAACGTTTGATACCCTTTTTTCATCATTTGCCAAAACCCAGGGTAATTACTTAGGAAAAGGAGTTTAGAAACCTTCTGGATTCAGGGTGTCGGTGGCGCAAGAATGTTATGTTTTTCAATGTTTTTCTGGGATGTGAGATTTATTTTATAATGACCATTTTCCTTGTCAGTTGTACACTTCAGTTTAAACCTTTGATATCAAATTAGTCGGATTATAATCTCAAACTTTTAAAGCAATTAAAACTAAGTTTATCACTTCTTCGCTAAAGCATTGCAGATGGCGTCATGATGTTCTCACACTACGACTTGTCCACTTTGGCGAACAATTTTATCTGTTGCAGTGTTTGCGATCGCTAAACACTATATTCTTCTCATTTGTGGATAGTTGAAGTCTCAGCCATCGTTTCTTGTAAGTCACTGTGAGAGTGCTGTCAAAATAATTCCAATCTCTGATTTGAGTGTATCATTGGAAAGCTTTGACTAAATTATAATGGAAGTAACTTAAGTAAGTGTTTGGTGAAAATTTATTGGATAGTGCTTGCAAGCAATAAATTTCAAACCGAATAGATATGATCGTTTCAGAATGATTGTGGGATATATCTAAAACATTGATACCTTTATCACAGTACGAGCATACTTAATGATACTTTTAGCTCAGGCCTCATAATGTCGCTTTGATCAGACGCTTATTTTCCAATGATTCTAATATTGGCCTTGAATTGATAGATTAGACTTTAAGATTATTATGTTATATTTTCAGTTGTGTTTTCGAAAATCCACACTCCTACACATATCCACATACCCCACACACACATCCACATACCCCCACACACATCCACATATCCTTCGGCCGACACACGCCATCCCTGACAAACATTCACACACGCACAGGTTGCCGTTGCAATTGCAAAGCACATTTTCTGGACGAAATGACGAAACGGGCAAATAAGATCGTTAATAGGGGGTACCCTTGAAGAGTATTTTTCTTCATTTAAAAGAAAGGCGTTTGTGTTGTGAAATTTTCAATCGACGTTTGGAAACTCCAAAGTGCCTTCAAAGTCCTATAGTTTGAGAAAACCCTGTCATTAATATTACTTCCCCTTTCCCTGTCATTGAAGTGTTGATGGCTCAGTGGTAGCGCTCTGTACTGGTGATCTCAGGATTGTGAGTTCAGTTCCTCGGAGAGATGATTTTTTTTCATGTCCACAAAGCAAAAGAAACCACCATTCGATGCAACTTTTAGGTGAATATTAGTTCTAAGGGTGATGATCAGGCGAAGACGTTGGCCCGGAGGTAACTCCTACGACTTCTGTGCGCAAGGTTGTGAGTTCAATCCCCAAAGAGAATGACTTTCTTTTCATGTCTGAAAAATATAAACGCACATCTACCTGATGCAATACAAAGATAAATATCAGTTATCAGAATGATATTGAAAGGAATGTGATGGTCCGTTGGTAACTCGTTGTGCTGCTGATCATAAGGTTGGGAGTTCGAGTCCCCAAAGAGGAAGAAATGTTTTCATGTTTGAACCAAATGCAACCAACGAAAAGATAAATAGGAAATCTTAGTAAATTATTATGGGGATCCCGTGGCTGAGTGGTAACGTAGTGGACTGCGGACTGGAAGGTTGTGAGTGGTTGTGGGTTCGAGACCGGGTGCCTCCCCGAGGTGAGATCGAAATGAATCAAAATGAATCAGCTGGTGGTACTGATTGAGAGCGAAACCTGGAAATGAATCAGATGGTTGAAGAAAGAGGGGGAAAAGTTTTCATTTCAAAATCTACTCTTCAAAACTACCAAAAAAATGGAAGAGTTTTTTGTTTAAAACGCATTTTTGATTTTTTGTCCTCGACATCGAGTGACTTTTTGCTTTGTCGTTTCGCACATTTGATTGTTCAAAGCTTATATATCGATTTATATTTTATTTTTGTTTAGTTTGCCCCTTGTGGGATTCGAACCCACTCCGCTAGGTTTGAAAGCCGCGTCGCTACCTACCGCGCCACCGAAGCACTGCAATCAGGTGTATGTTTTATCATTAAGTATTCTCAGTTCAACACGGCAACATGATGAAAGGCTTCAAATGAAAGAAACTACTTTTAATATTTACTAAACAAAATCAGACTTTTGTTTGTAATTTTAATATATGGTTTACATGTAGGCATCAGGTGAATGCAGGCATTCTACCCCGTTGATCGAAGGTCGCTGCGAAATCTTCGGAACTGGTACGAACACGTTAATCGGTCTCACTGTTGGACTTTTCCAAATTCAGAACTTTGCAAATACAACTCTACTGAATAGAGCCGATGTTGAATTAAACAGGGAGTATCATTATTTGACACAGCTGAATCCGCGCCTGTTCTGTAATTATCTCAAATATTCTTAAACGAATGGAGTTTTGAAACGAGAGACAACTTTGCACCCGATTAAAAATATTCCACTCAAATGGGATTTTGGGGGGGGGTTTGAACCCATGACCACAAGATTTATTGAATATAATAATGCGAACACACGCCCATACCAGCTGAGCTAGTAGGACAATGCAAAACGTTTGCTGAAAATGTGTCTTCATTATTCACCGGTTGAGTGCAAAAAGGCACCATCTGCAATGCTTTGACATTGCCGATGGCGCCTTGTTGCATTCAAGGGACGATGTAGGCCATAATTAGTTGCAACAGTCATTGAAAGCAGTTTGTTGGATTTTTTCACAATGAAACCTCAAATTAATACTTCAACACAGTCACAGAAAATGTTCAGGTTTTCTTTCTTCGTTTATTGATATTAAATTGAGCGAGCTCTCATTGTTCAACCTGTCAATGAATGTGTTGTGCATATCAATATTTTAGCACGACGCATTCATCATATAACTTACACCTGTCCATGGCGTTTGGTTTGGAATCCACGATGCGATACTAAGCCTGACACAGCGAGCCAGTTTACTATTGCACATTAGCAAACATCGTGACTTTTACTCAAGTATTTTACGATTGCAAGGATATTCGAAATTCACAAACTCGATTATAAAATGGGAAAGTCCGAACAAGAAAAGGAAGTGTATTTATTCAACTTTAACCAATATAAAGTTGTTAGGAATGTTGAAAGAGCAATTGGGGTTAGAAACCTTGAACTTCGTCTCCATAAACCACGCCTTTATCTATTTAGCCACCATGACCAACCCAAGTGCAGTCTAATTGTTGTGACAACACTGCTGCTTTCTATATTCTATAACAACTTCACACTCGACATTGACAGCTGCTGTAAAACGAATGAACAATTAAAGAGCAACATAAATGAATGGCAAGTTAGCTTGAAAATAGGTGATAGGTTATTTTCTATGTCATCGAAAGTCTAAACAAACAATAATCTGTCACATGTTTGCTGCCCATCCGCATTTATGAACAATGCTTCGTAGTTTTCAGCATCAAAGAATGACAAATTATGACATATTTTTAGATATTTTACGCCATCTAAAATAACAGGTTACCTTTTGTCAAGCTAAATTTCCCATTACTCATATAGCACCTTAATGTTCGTAACAGATCAGTTTGGATTTTCCTGTAGTTTGTTCAAGTAATTACACACTGAAACCCACACGAACAGCGTTTTTCTGCTTTTTAATGAAAAACGGATTTTGGTCACAGATCTTTCCGGGGCTTGAACTCACAACCACAAAAGCAAGGTAGTCAGGAAAAAAAGTTATGTTCGTACCCGACGCGCTATTAACACAACATCTAAACAATTATTTTCAAGGGACCCGAAAAACTATTAATAGTTGAATCTCTGAACAATGGCGGTTTCTCAGCGACTTGCCACTCAAAAAAAAAGTCATTGAACTGGAGTCCATGCTTTACCTTGTCACTAGCTGGCCTGTATAAATTACAAACCAACACATGAAAAAGGAATTACCTTGACTATTTTTAGGCAGCTTTTATTTAATGTAATTCATTTTGATTCGCGCACGCAAAAAACTTGAAAACTCGGTCGGACATAGCCGTGGCGTTGCTGTTCCGTATGTCGATACTTGGCCAATCGAAACCAAACTTGACATATGAGTTGGGTATAATGAGAGGAAGAATTTACTTGGGGAGTCATTGTGCAAAAGATCAAGGTCACAGTTACCTTTAACATACAACTTTCCTAAATTAGCTCTCTAAAGTTCCACTGGACCGATTGAAACCAAACTTGACATGTGGATTGTGTATGTTGAGGGAAAGAGCTCTACAATATCACTATGGAATCATTGCGCCAATGGTCACGGTCACAGTGACCTTTTACTAACAAATTTGTCTGGTTTCCACTTTCCAATTAAAGTTCTGATGAGCCGAGTTAAACCAAACTTGGTATGTAGATTAGATATTATGAAAGAAATCACTAGCTGGTCTGTATAAATTACAAACCAACACATGAAAAAAGAATTACCTTGACCAGTTTCAGGCAGCTTTTATTTAATGTAATTCATTTTTATTCACGCAAAAAACGGAGAAATCGGAAGGACAGAGCCGTGGCGTTGCTGTTCCGTATGTCGCCAAAGGTCAAGATCACAGACTGACAGTGACTTTTACATAACAAATTTTCCTGGTTCCACTCTCTGATTAAGGTTCCATTGGAGAGATCGAATTCAAACTTAACACGTGGGTTGGGTATGATAAGAGGAAGGATCCTCCGATTTATTTTAGGGTCACTGCGCTGAAGGCAGAGGTCACATTGACCTCTAACTTACAAATATTCCTGGTTTTTTGCTCTCGTTGCTATATCAGGGCGTTTTTTCTGTGGGGAAAGGGGGATTGGCCACCTCTATTGGCCAGCTCTAGTTTCCATTTTTAGTTTAACCAATATTTATTCAAAATATTTAAAAATAGTATAAATTATACATTATAGATGGTGGATCCGACAGAAAGCTAAAATGCTTTTACAAGGTCGTTTCCACATACAACATTTACAACGTTACAATATGACAGGATCAATAATAGTCAAAAGGTTACATATATATTGTTTAATCTATTCTCAATAAAGTCTGATGTATCGAAGAATAAGAGAATTATGTATGAAGAAAAAACACAGGAAGCCAGCCAGGGTGTAAACTAAGCCGATGACGATTCCAGCCAACTACAAGCACAGCAGGTGAATACATCCATATGTTAAATGCAGACTCCATTTCCTAAAACAGCACAGTTCCACACACCAAAGTCGTGACCACCACAGCCGCCCTCACCAAGGCAACTTTACTACCAATTTGAATGATTATTTGGCTACAATCACCCTGATGAAGACTACAGCGGCCGGCAAAGCGGTTGCGCAAAAAGATTGGAATATATAAATACGCTTACATTTACGGAAAGCGCTTTGTAGCTACAATATAATTTTGGACTATACCAAAGACTGAGCTATTATCTTCATTACTTAGAACTTCTGAGCCATAGAGAAAGGGTTGACACATTTGGAATAAATGGTAGTTGACCAATGGTTCAGTTACGGATATTGAAGAAGAGTGGGCACGTTAGCAGGAAATGTTCAGTTGACTCAATTTTCCCACATTGGCAGTAGAGTGACAGTGATATATGATTGGCGTACAAATGTGTGTTGAGGCGCAACCTACAATGGTATATTTGTGCTGCACGACATTTAGCATTACTCAAGAAGGATGGCAGCCGTCGGCTATTATGATTTAAGTAATTCTTGAAGTTGCTGTAAGAACTGTTACCTCTTATTGGCAATGGTATGTTGTTCCAAAGTTTAGTTACTTCTGGGATGAAAGAAGATTGGTACAAATTGGTTCGACAGAAGGGGATTCTGAGGTTACCGCCAGAATGGAGAGTATGTGTCGTATTGATCGCTGACATGAATGCCGGAACCTTATTAGCAATGTGTTGTGGCATTATGCGGTGGTGCATCTTAAAAAACTGCATCAGTTTGTGCTTCCTTTGCTTGTATTGGAGGGTATCCCAGCAGATTTCTGGGTATAATAAATCTTTACTGGCACTGACAGTTCCACCTGTAACAACCCTAGCTGCTGCCACTTGAATTTTCTCTATATTAGCAACATCAGCTTCATTGCAGTTGTCCCAGACTGTATCAGCATATTCTAATAGGGGTCTTATGAATGCGAAATAGATTTTTTTCCAGAAAGCATCCACCAAGTACGAATTTGTTCTTTCGCATTAAATCTATACGCGTCCAGGCTTTGGTACAGTTATAGTCAATGTGATTAGTCCACGTGCAACTAGTATTTAACATAACACCTAAATGTTTGTGACTGTTAACCTTGGTAAATTGTGTATTAGAGAACAAAAGGGGTGGATGAGATCGGGGATTAGTTTTCCGAGATATGAGCATACTTTCAGTTTGTTGTGGATTAAATTCAACCAACCAAGATCTGGCCCAATTTTCTATAGTAGCCAGATCACAATTGATTAAATTGGCTGTTTGGGTTGGATATTCTTCAATTAGATAAAGAGACGTGTCGTCTGCAAAGAGGCGTAGGCTGCTGATCAAATGTTCCGTTATGTATTGATGTAATTACAATGAGAAATAAGAGGGGACCAAGAATCGAGCCTTGTGGGACTCCGGAGCAGACGCATCTCCAAGAAGAGGCCTTGTTAGCTATAACAACCCGCTGGGATCTATCCGAAAGATATGATCTGAGAAAGTCCAGCAATTCACCCCTAATTCCGAACTTCTCTAGCTTGTATATCAATCCGGCGTACCATACTTTATCAAACGCTTTACTCACATCACAAAAAAACACCTCTGACCTCCTTGCCTTCGTCCACGGCGTGACAAAACTCGTCGTATATATCTGTTAATTGGAGAACTGTAGAGTCCCGAGGTGTAAACCCAGATTGGAATGGAATAAGAATATTGTTATCATCCAGAATTTTCCATATGCGCTTAAAGATACATTTCTCAAATATATTTTGCCTACACAGCTTATCAACGATATAGGACGATAATTTGTGACTAAGTTGGGAGGAGTTTTCTTCAAAATTGGAGACACATTAGCTTTTTTCCATGCAGATGGGAAGTAACAGTTATTTAATAAGATATTAAAAAGGATCGATAGTGGTTCACATAATGAATTTTTACACTCAATGAGCAGAAGCGAGCTGCTCCAGTTTCTATTTTTTTAGAAAGAGAAAGGTATATTTACCATGCAGTTAGAGAACAAAGGTCGAGGCGAGCAACAAAGAATCTGCGCCTACTAAACCATATCGTCATTACTAACATGAGCTACAGTGATGTCGAAGTACAAAATTTGAAATTACAAATGTTTTATCATTGGCAATTCGAGTATATTGAGTTTTATTGCTATTTGTGCAGGATTTAGCAATGCAGGCGAATGAAAATTTCGTCGCCATGTACTTTTTGAGGCGAACGAAGTGCTCTTTCACCCAGTTTGTACAGGCATACCACTAGTCACCTTGGAATAGACACCACCACACCTAGATAAGTTCCCAGTAGCAACCCCATAAAGTGAAGCAGTGCTTGCTTACTTGGCGGGACTTGTCTTTATATTCATGTTGCGATCTCGGTTAGCCACTGTGCAGAAACATGTTACATTAAACACCAATAAATAAATAAATACTTGGATAAGTGGTTAGTTAATGGACCATCAAATATAGGACGCTATGGTCCACGCACTACACATTTACTTGGATTTAATTTCTGTCTGTTTATAGAGGACAACGATTTATTTTTTGTACAACACGACGATATCAGATAAGAGAAGAATTACACTAGAGGTCACTAGACTCAGATGCATGCCCACGCAGTTAAGTGCATAAACTGAAATTTTAACCTTAGTCACCTTAACCTGTTACCTGTGACCTTTAAACTACAAAGGAGAACAGCCACGAGGTCCCCTGTATGGTATAAAATTGGATGACTAATCGAAACAGGTAAACGGCAAGAGCAGAAAATTTTTTTTTAATGAATTTGTGGTCTTGACCTTTGAACTCTAAATGCAATAGGTCTTCAACTCGTACAAAGTTCCACCCCTGGTCTCTGTACAAAAAAAATGGGGAGAAAAGATTCAGGCACCGTATGTCTAAATTATGAGGCGATAGACACCCACAAATTATGTATTTATGTAATTTTGACCTTTGACGTTCAAAGGTGGAGAACTCCGATGTCACTTTATAACATTAAAAGTGATTGACTCAAAATGAAATAGGTAAGTGGTTCGGGCTGTATCTGAAAAGGTCGAAAAAAATTAAAATCTGTACCGGCATGTTTACACAAGAGAACTATGGGCTTACAGCTATAGTCTATATCTAACTGGCATCGGGTATTTTGTGGGAAGGGTCTATAACCGTGGGGGATAACCATGGGTGTCTGTTGTGTAATTCTCACTGACGTTTGAATGATTTGTAAAGCTTGAGAAGCGCGTCTTTGTTTGCTCCCCAATTTTTACCTCTGATTATATTCTGAAATTGTATATGGATACCAGTGACTTGTACATACATTCTGTACATGGGGAGTGTATTATCACTAAATCACCTGCAGAGTGGCGATTCTACCCAAGCAATATTTGCAACATTGTTGCAAAGCATAACAAGTACAAGCAAAGTTCCAGCCAATGAGGTCCATTGGCTGAAGCATTGCTTGCATTTTATGTCCACATGCACAAAATTTGAAAGTGGTATGTTGAGTGATAACTCTATTCCCCGGGTGATTTAGTTACAACCCACTCTCCACGTACTGCATATATCGTACACAACTCAGTAAACTCTGTTCACCGAACACATAAAACCCACAGTCTGTATCTCTGATCTCTGAACACAGAAACATCTCACGAGTGACCACTAAATAGATATAAACTATAATTACTATCAAAATAAACTTACTGATGTGTGAATTTTAGTTTTTCGAAGTTTTGAGAACACACCGTGGTTAGACACAGAAATGTATTTTTATTACTTTTGTAATGTTAACCTTTGAGTTCAAAACCATTAGGTAAGAATATCTTACAAAACACCATAACTATATAAAGATGCAACTGTGTTTTTAGAGCACAAAGACTGGATCTAGCTGTAATTCGTAACCCTTTAAACTCGACGGGTTGCATTTCCGGTCGAGGAACATGATACGTCATAATTTCATTAAGTAGAATGGCTGCTAAGTGAATGTGTGGGGTAGACCAAACGATATTTTCAATATTAATTGGTCTACCCCCAAATAATGAATATAGACTCTTCCAACTGCTACCATTGAATTGACCTGGAAGATACCACCAGGATGGAAAGGGTTATTTTCAAGGACTTTCAAAGACCTATTTAACCCTTTACCCAACATGAAAAGCAGACAATACTTGTAAAAAAATTCTTCAGTAACTAATTTTTTTCATTTTTTGTCTCAAAAACATAGGTTATGACCCCTCATTGGAACAAGCTCGGTGAGCTTGTTCCAATGAGGGGTCATAACCTATGGTTTTTTTTAGACAAAAAATGAAAAAAATAATGAAACTTATTTGACGATTTTTGAAAATAGCGCTGGCTCGTTTTGACCGTTATGTTGGGTAAAGGGTTAAGCCATTTTCACATTGAAAATATTAATTGATCTACCTCAAATAATAAATATGGACTCTTCCAAATGCTGCCATTGGACTGACATGGAAGATACCACCAGGGTTCATCTAATGGGATAGTGTTTGAATATGGACTTAGATGGTTGTGAGTTAGAAAGGATATCTACTTTTTTGAGTAGATACCAAAATTCTCTCACTCATGACTGCGAATAAATATCAGTTTCCACAGGCATTTTCTTATTATATGCGTTGCGATGTTTTATTTGCGATTAATACATGTTTTTATAGCAACCAGAACACTCGAACGCTGAAAAACACACAATGATATCGATCTAAACATATTGAGTAATTCGCATCAATTCCGGGTCAAGATGGGCAATATACCGAAAAACTGAACCGATAGCACTATCATTGGTACACCGAAAAACCGAACCGAACCAATCGTTGAATACTGTAACGAAATGCCCTCCATGGAACACGTAGGGTTAATATAATTTCACTTGGAAGTCTTGGTTCCCTAAGTGTTAGTAAGAGTGGCCAAGTCCTACTTGGTAATAGTGGCCAAGTCCTACTTGGTAATAATTCTCTGTTGAATAAACTTTAATAAGTATGAAAGCTGTTCCCGAGTCCTTGTTAAAGGGGCAGCTATGCTATTAAACTATTTACAATATTCGATATTAATACTATGGAAATTCTCTTAAAGGCACGGTTATGCAATCGTGGTATTTTACTGATATTCCTATTATACTAAAATTGCATAACATAAGTGCAATTGACCTACAAGTTCGGTTCTCGCACTCGGCACGCATGGCGCAGAAAACGAGACATAGTCTGCCCTGCAGTAACCTTATCAAAATACTTTTGACAGAATTTAGTATTGTGTAACTGACCTGGCCTAACCTCAACACACCCAGAATAACATTCAGCTCAGGGAATTGCGCAAGATAGGATGTTCGATTGACGTCATAGAGTGACTCCCTAACCTTGAGGATAAATCGGACGATTTAGATAAATACCAACCAACAGCATGCCAGCATCATTTTAGTGTGAGAATTCATACTGATAGCACAGGATGCCCCCATTATCCTGGAATGGATGCGAGGTGTTACAAAACACCTCTCCGCCATCTTGTGGTATAGGTGGCATTTTGTGGTGTCATGTGGCGTAAGCCTTCACCTTATACCATGGTGTACGTGACTAGATACAATCGGGAAGTCATGATTCTAACAGAATATAAGCCGGCGGAAAGACCCGAGAACTTCACTTCTCTCTGGGCTTCCAACATGCACAGAAGTCACTCTCGTATTTTCGTGGAAGAACACTGCCGAACGCTGCTAGGCCAGACAACAGTTCCAGACAGAGGACGCGATGAGAACGATGTGATAGTTTTGACTTAGTCTCATTTCGTATCTTATATTTTGATGTTTTACCAGAGAGAGAATTTTAGTTTAAATTGTAGGAACTGTAACTTTGGGTTTGATTAAAAGTAGAAACTGTAAGAACATTTTATGTGTTTTGAATTCACCCATTCGCTGCAGCTGCAGTACTTCAAGAACTTCTACAGACTCCACAGAAGCTGGTTGCCTTCTTGATTGAACTCTTTGAATTGTCCTGTGGCCATTTGCCACGATTGAAGTCCTAACCCAAATCCACTAGACGATCATTTTTAAGGGGTACTTAACCCTGCTTCGCCACAGGCCAGTTTATATGGTGCCGTTCGTCAGGATGTGGACTCTGACTTCTAACTTTCTTGAGACGATCGGGTGAACATTCTAAAAACATCTATTGACCCTAATGGACCCAGTGAATTGACTCAAAAATGTTGCCGCTGGGGAGCACAGTGAACTTGTGAGAACTTTTTGCTATTATTTATGGCCGTCGTAATTTGTACGCCTGGCAGCAGACACTTATAAGGCAGCAGACAGCACTCTCTGAACCCAATGGTCGAAAATTTACTGGTACAACTCCATGGTGGAATTCCATGCATGACCAATTGAATGTCCAACATGCCATTATTTACACTGATGCCGACCGCCAATTGCTTACATATTCAAGCCATGCTCGACTGGTCACACCGAGCATTGCTCATCAGATATATAGAACTTCTAACGGAACATCAGGGAAAAACGGAAACTCAAGGAGCATTGAAAAATCTCGAACAATTCGAGGAAATTCTGAAAAGACTACCATGTGTGTTTCAACAGTTATAGCGCTAGCAAGGAGCAAGATGTTGCGTTGGATGTTATTAGTTGGTCTTTTGACTACAATAATAGATGGACATACTATTTTTAGAAACAATGTTATCTTTAAGAAAGTGAAAAAAGTAAATATGGTAACTAGTGATTGGAGTACAATGTTTGTTTATGAACTTCAACCTTTTATACAATATGTGCGAAGACTTGACCGAAGTATGAAATATACCATTGGCTTGTATGATATTACTGCAAAAACATTTCGACAAACTTTTGTAGAATTGAATGGTGAAAATTCTACCTTTGCCATTGCGTTGAGATCGATCATAACGGATGTACACCAGGAGATCAGATACCTAGATAATCGTGCTACACAAGTATAAGAGGATCTGAACAATTATTGCAGATTACATGGACATACAATCTCGTCTCGGAAGAAACGAGGTTTGTTTGATTTTGTAGGTGAAGGATTGAGTTTTCTCTTTGGAACTGTGTCCCAATCAGATTTGAATGGGATAGCAGATAATTTAAGACGTTTAAGTACTAATCAAGCACAGATACAACATGTTCAAAGACAAAGTTTAACCTTCATTAAAATGAATCGTGGAGCGATTCTTAAAAACAGAGAATTTATGTTAAATTTATCGCGCGAACTGATCCTATTTCAGGGTCGAGTGAATCAAGTAGTTCAGAATCATGAAGATAGAATCATGTATTTTGAACATTTCACTCAAGCTTATCATCAGCTTCAGTTTGTAATGAGTCGAATGGAATCAATGATAGTTGCCGCAGAAACAACTCTGCGGGAATTACATGACCAAATGGATATCTTAGCCGATGAGAAATTATCACCAAAAATAGTGGATCCTTCACTATTGACCTCAGTATTGTTGAGTATTAAAGTTCAATTAGATGATAAATCAATGTTGCCGCTAGATCTGACAACAGAGCTATGGCAATACTATCATTTGCTTATGACGGCTGCCATTTATGACGACAATAAACTGGTGATCTTCATGAAGATCCCCTTACGTAATTCGAACTTGCAATTTGAGGTGTTCAAGGTGCAGGCTTTGCCTGTACCCTTTGTCAATGTAACCAAGAACGCGTCGCGAGTCGCAAATAAATTAGTAGCAATATATACACTTGAATCTGACATATTAATTGTTAATAAAGAAAGGACGAAATATGTCCCAGAAATAGGACATGACCAATGTGTAGATAATAATAAGTTGTTTTGTCCTTTAGTAGGTGCCGTACGAACGATACATATGACGATAAGTTGTATGTTAGCCTTGTTTCTGAATATGAAACCGGAAATATCGCAATTATGTCAAACGGAAGTTCGATTGAATGTCGACCTCCCGTTCCGTACTAGAATCGATGAAGGAATGTGGTACATCACGACAGATGTCCCACTACGATTCTCAATTACGTGTCCAAAACGAAGAAATCCGAAACCGAAATGGATTCTTCCGCCAATTGGCATTTTGGAATTAAAACCGTTATGTATGGCATCGAGCGGTCAATTAATGTTACCAAGTTATTTCCATAAAAGGGATAATTCTAGTTTTCGACTTGTTATAAAGACAGTGTTATCAAATTTCTCATTGTTACAACGACAGATGTGGAAACCTGTCATAGAGAGAATGAACATATCGACTTTTACGATACCGAAAGGAATAGAACATTTTGATGATTTACCCATGGATGACTTACTCCATGATCTTGACTCGCTAAATTTACAAATGACGGAATCATTTGAAGTCCCTAAGTGGGCTTATGCTCTCACGACTGTTGCGTTAATAGTAGGAATATATCTGCTTTGGAAGTGCTATCGAGCCGATAGACACAAACAGATATACAAATGGTTAAGAGACCGTAAAAGAAAACCGACTTTTTCTGCTGTTGATGATAGTGAAATGTCTAATTTTGCATTTGCCGATGCGGAAATCTATACTAGTATGGGACCTAGACCACAGCCTTCAGCTCCTGCTGATCCAACTGGAGTACAACAACAACCACAACAACCTCCTAAGAGTATTAGAGACATGATGAGAAAAGCTGTTCAAAACTTTAGACCTTCTCCTCAACATAATAGGAAATCAATATATCCCTGTGTACAACATGATGTGGATTCTGCCACTGTCCACGTCACTATGTTAGATATAGACAAAGAAACTGAAAAACAATAGTTCACACACTGTGTGTTTTTGTTTCAGTGTACAATGGCAGAATCAGATTCTAGTGTTGACAGTGGAATTGATGATTTCCCTGATTACCAGAGTTATTATAATGAACGTGACAATTTATATGATGAATTATATGATGAAACTTCAAGTACAGTTAGTACTGGGACAGACAGTAATAGTACCGTTTCACGAGAACTTTTCCAAGACACTAATTCATCTAGTTTGGACGTAAATATAAATAACAATGCATCTGATATTTGTGTACCTATATTGGCATCAATAGGAGCGTCACCTTCAATAGCATCTTCCGACCTTTTGTCGACTCCTCCAAGTAGTGTTCAAACCCCTACTGATTCTATTTTACTATATTCACTTGAACGACTTCCACCATATTCGCCAACGGATACCGTGGAAACGTTAGTTCTTCCTCCAAGGTTACCTGTTAGAACCCATGATGCAATTATTGATCGAGACCCTGAGAACCAAGATGGACTTGGTGGGTTTGTTTATGACATTACAGTAGGATCGCATACTTCTTCTAGTATGACCACACCCACGAGTGACTCTATGCCTAGTGATTCTACCACTGTTCTGGAGACTGACGCAGCAGAGTCCAGTATCAATGTGATACAGGACGAACTTGCACGAGCCGATCTTGGGTTAGAAGTACACACTCCTCCTCTAAGTGATGTGGAAGCAATACAACTTGCTCCGTTACCAACTGACGTTGTCCTACAACCAATAGTTGATATTCGACCAAGACCGTGGGAATGGGCACGGAGCGAGTTTTTCAATACACCTTGCCCATTGGCCCCTCCTCATGAATTTGATCGAGATATCATATGACCCAACACATATGAACAAGATTTTATGAAAGATACAGATCTCTTAGGCATTGAGGATGAATTTGGATGTCAATATTTTGATTTTGATTTGAATATACTATATATAGAGGATGAGCGTGAATTGATATATTATTACGACAGTGCTATTGATACTCATTTAACTTTTGCAAATAGGTCTAGGTATTTAGTGATATACAATTGCCCTGATTTACAATATCCAAAAATAGATGAGCAGGGTGACATAAGTGGACCTCTGCGGTATTATAGTCACCGGGTGGCTACTACCAGCAGTGTACATCATAGATTTCACATGCCAAGAAATGTAGCAGAATTTACTCCTTTTTGTGCAAGATATCGTGACTATAGTCATCGAAAACGAGCACGATATCACTCAGATGGACGACCAATGAGTTTTCAACCATTTGTTGTCTATCGACAGTACCATCCAGATTATGTTGGGCATTTCACTGGGTCAACGTTCGATTATCAAACAGGCCCAAATACTGTGTATCGGCATTATCAGTTGCCAACACGAAATGAGAACCTTCAGAGTGAAGATTGAAGAATGAATTATTATTATTATTATTATTATAAGCAGAAAAGTCTAAACAGACTAGACACACTATGTATATAAGATTTTCATGGATCTGGTTTCCCAATTTTATGCATGACACTTGATTGGAAATCTGATGCATGACAATCACGGGTTGTCTGTGTTTGTCTTGATTATCGTCAAAATTCTTAAAAAGAGTTGGTAATTCTGTTATACAGTGCAACAGATCATTATAAATTCTAAATTCGGAGTTCCTGGAGTGCATTAGATGAGTTACACACAGGACTCCAGTAATCAAGGCATTTGAATTTGAAAGTTGGTGGAAAGAGAGTTAATTGAGTGCACCAAGTAGCAGACGAACCCAGGGGAGCGTAAATTTTAGTGTAGAAACATAATTCTTATCCAATATAGTGGTTTCCCTTGTGGTATCATCTTTTTATTTGTTGACTTTCAGTTATCTTTTTATTTGTTGATTGTAAGGATGGCTTCAGTAAATACTGTTGAATTTATAGAATTTGCAGAAGAGCAAGAAATGTATGAGTTACATAAATGTGAAGCGTTCCAGCACGCTTTATCTTCTAGCGTAGAACGTTTAGTATTCCCTCGTGACTTATGGAGTCATCGTCGTTGCACGAGACTAATTCGGTGCTGGGAAGCAAAACATTACAGTCCTGACACTGGCCATAATGAGCTGATACAATATGATGTTTATTACCGTTTTTACCTCTCGGAGGAACGAAAGGTGATTTTCCCTCATCTTGTACAGCTCCCGGAGTTCAAGAGGATTGCTGAACCCTATGAGGCCAGTGGTACCGGTCCTGACAAGGTCATCCACTATTGTAATGATCATTGTTGGGATGGCCGGTATTATGACCACCGACAAAATACGACGTATGCCGAACTGATAGCCAATCCTGGATTGGTTCGACCATTCCGAGAAAAAGAAATCAGTCCTGGAAGTTTGTATGACGCGAGTGCTGATGCAAATGAATTTTATGCGTACGTACAGCACTTAAGCAACCCTGCAAAATTCTTTCCTTCAGGCAATGTACAGACGACTTATACATTAGAAAAACATGAAAAACAATATGGCCTCCTTCGTGAAGCCCTCGTACGACACAAGGGTAGACGATTACAGAGATTCAGTGAACGGAACCAAATTATAAAGTATAATGAATTAAGAGAAGTACAAACTTATTTTAAGGGACTCGGGGGCCCTTGCTGTATTTGTTTATTGGAGATACCCCAAACCTGGCAGGATTTGTTCATGTGTGGCCAGTGCAAGCATCAAGTCCACTATTCCTGTGGTTTTGCATGGGCCAGCTGCAAATGAGCAAGCTGCTTGCCCGCACTGCCGTGCACCCATGAAGTGGGGCATCGGCAGCGAGCCCAAACTTCCCGTACCATCCGAAATTAATCCCCATCTGTTTTAAAGAATACGACTCCCTACAGCTGCGCGCCGTCGGGCACTGTTGTCATCTTTGGACGTTATCTCATAAATCTTAACATAGCAGAACCATAAGAAATAAAGTAAAAAAAAAGTAAAACAAAATTATATAGTGACATTCTAGACGTGACTCCTAGTTTCGTCACTATCGACAACAGAATAAAAACTAACGAAGAACCTTTAACGGGAAAAGTAGAATTGTTCATACGGCGCAGCTGTAGAATAGTGTAATATAGATATTTGTGTATTTCGAGTATAATCATTCACTTTTATTTTGTTTTGATAATTTGCACTCAGAGTTTTAGTTATACATTTTAAGTTAGCAGTTGAAGTATTAAGTATTAAGTGGATAGTGATTTAACCCTGATAGTGTCATAAGTAATCTTAAGTTCAAACAGTAATGGCCTCTGCATCTGCATTCTGTATAGTTAACCCAACTTCAGAAGATTTTCTTCTGGAGCAACTAGAGTACTGGACACAGAGATACCGCATCCCTGTCCCTATGGTCTTTCGACATGGAACTTCCGCCTTCCAATGTAGTATCCATGTATGGGATGTGGTTCAGTTAAACGAAGTCACCGGTCATCTAGAACTGATTAGGACTCAGGTCTTGTACCAGTATTGTCTCCACACAACAGAAGTAGGACGAGAACTGGTGATGCCTCATCTAGTGGTGATCGAACATGAGGCTCGATTAGTAACTCCACTGGAGGCAGCACAATCAAGCCGTTAAAGTGTCATTCGTTATTGGAATGATCGACGGTGGGACGAACTTATTATGACCAAAGAATACCGTATGCAACAGAGGATGGGACCGATTTGTTCGTTTCGTCTACTCTGATCCGTCCATTACGCCCTAGTGAATAAATTGCTATACCAGAATATCCCCTACAATATCGCATGTTAATTGGTGAAGCGTTCCATCATGTGCAGGTGGAACATACTTATGAATGGGAAAGTGCACAATATAGTTATCAAGTCTTGCAATCCGCGCTCGAACTGTATGCAAGCCTTCGAATTTTTCAGGCCACTCAAAATTTAGTAGATGGAGATGAGAGACAATGTGCGATATGCTTGATGGACATCATAGGGCCTCGTGCAGCATATCGTTGTCCTCGATGTACTCAAATAGTGCATATACACTGTGGGTTAACTTTGATGCAGGAAAAACGAAGTTGTCCTCTGTGCCGTTTTGGCCTCCTTTGGGGAACCCCTTTGAAGAGACATAGTTTCAATTATACCGCATTTTACTATCAGTTCTTTCCCAATCAATTAATGTAAGAACGTAAGATATAATCAGTTAATTTTTCAGGTTTCAGTTAATTAGTGGACAATGTAATTCCTTACAGAAAAGGTGATTCCTGTTGTCTGGTAGCGTTCTGGTATTGTCAATTGTTAATGAGCGGAATCCATGTAGTGCATTTCTTATTCTTTAAACCTAGTCACTCGGTAGTGTCAGATCCTGATCACGGTATTCTGACCATTTTATGGTGTTAATATCCTGGTCATTCTGGATCACGTAATTGCAATCCTGGTCATGTAATTGATCATCTTGGTCATCCTGGTCACATGTGATTGGTCATCCTGGTCACATGATTATCCTGGATTACTGAATCCATTCCCCGATCCGGACTCGAGCTCTGATAATATTACCAGACCCCGCGTCTTGGTTGGGAGGATTGTAACGAAATGCCCTCCATGGAACACGTAGGGTTAATATAATTTCACTTAGGAGTCTTGGTTCCCTAAGTGTTAGTAAGAGTGGCCAAGTCCTACTTGGTAATAATTCTCTGTTGAATAAACTTTAATAAGTGTGAAAGCTGTTCCCGAGTCCTTGTTAAACGGGCAGCTATGCTATTAAACTATTTACAATATTCGATATTAATACTATGGAAATTCTCTTAAAGGCATGGTTATGCAATCGTGGTATTTTACTGATATTCCTATTATATTAAAATTGCATAACATAAGTGCAATCGACCTACAAGTTCGGTTCTCACACTTGGCACGCATGGTGCAGAAAACGAGACATAGTCTGCCCTGCAGTAACCTTATCAAAATACTTTTGACAGAATTTAGTATTGTATAACTGACCTGGCCTAACCTCAACACACCCAGAATAACATTCAGCTCTGGGAATTGCGCAAGATAGCACGTTCGATTGACGTCATAGAGTGACTCCCTAACCTTGAGGATAAATCGGACGATTTAGATAAATACCAACCAACAGCATGCCAGCGTCATTTTAGTGCGAGAATACATACTGATAGCAGAGGATGCCCCCATTATCCCGGAATGGATGCGAGGAGTTATGAAACACCTCTCCGCCATCTTGGGGTATAGGTGGCGTTTTGTGGCATCATGTGGCATAAGCCTTCACCTTATACCATGGTGTACGTGACTAGATACATTCGGGAAGTCACGATTCTAACAGAATATAAGCCGGCGGAAAGACCCGAGAACTTCACTTCTCTCTGGGCTTCCAACACGCGCAGAAGTCACTCTCCTATTTTCGTGGAAGAATGCTGCCGAACGCTGCCAGGCCAGACAACAGTTCCAGACAGAGGACGCGATGAGAACGATGCGATAATTTCAACTTAGTCTCATTTCGTATCTTATATTGATGTTTTACCAGAGAGAGAATTTTAGTTTAAATTGTAGGAACTGTAACTTAGGGTTTGATTAAAAGTAGAAACTGTAAGTACATTTTATGTGTTTTGAATTCACCCATTCGCTGCAGCTGCAGTACTTCAAGAAATTCTACAGACTCCACAGAAGCTGGTTGCCTTCTTGATTGAACTCTTTGAATTGTCCTGTGGCCATTTGCCACGATTGAAGTCCTGACCCAAATCCACTAGACGATCATTTTTACGGGGTACTTAACCCTGCTTCGCCACAATACCGACACCGTCTGAATTTTCAAATTTTCCCACATTCGCTATTTATAAAACCCTGTTGAGGCTTGATAACAGTTGAAAGGTTCATTTTCATGAACGAAGTGACTGATTTTCTTTTCAGTTTCGTTAACTCTCAATGGACTGGGAAACTGTCCTGAATTTTCCCTCTACACTACAACCTGTACATGTCCAATTGCTTAGCAGGGATTTCGAGTCAAGTCTTGACTGCCTTAATAGGCAGCCAAGACCTGTCTAGAAAACACTGCCCATGTGTCTGTCTATTGTAAGCAGGACCTTCTAAAGATGGCATGGTCAGATCACATGCCCTATCTGTTAAACGCTCTTCACCACTTAATTTGTCTGACCTCATTGCAGCGTCAACTGTCTCTCCCATGCCGCGACACTTGAGGAAACAGCTGCCTTGACCCTGGGTATTCTCCATCCTTTACCCCTTCTTTTACAACAATTCTCAAAATAATTTCATGATGATAAAAGTGTATTAAATGCCATGAAAGTTTACTGTGCGTGTTGCCAGTTGGAAACAGCTTACATAAGTTTCGGCTTGCTGCAGAATCCAGATTTCACAAGCTCTTGTTTAATCATGTTATTTCATATCTTGTGCACTTGTATTTATCTATGAAATAAAATAATGTTTGAACATGCCCTAAGATCACAAAAAGCCTGAAATAGGCCTTTAGACATTAAGGTGTGTTTAGAACAGTCACAGAATTACTGTAGATAAGATTTGTGGTCGTACAAGAATGTCATGCACTGTTGAGTTCATTGGTAGTGTCATTTGTAGCATTGTGGTACAGTGATACTACAACTTATTCTGTTCTTCCTGGTGTGAATTCCTCTTTGGTACTCTCATCAAGTCTCATTCAAGTCAGATACCGAACCGCCACTGCGGTATATCCCTCCCAAAATACGACACCGAACACAAATTTCTAATACCGCCCATCTCTACTTCCAGGAAGATATTCCATTTATATCTATCGTGATAATAGATATAAAAAAAATGTTTGTTGGACGTTTTCCTCTATTTTATAAAGTAGCATGTGATAACTATTTTGACTGTATAGGGTGAACAAACAAGAAAAATGATAATCACATGTACCATATATTTTTTTACAGATATTTATCAAATATGCTTTGACAACACATTCAGCAGATTTTCATCCAAACTGGTCCATATGTTTTTCGTAGTCTTCGTAATGGATGACTGGAAAGAATATGTGGCGCAAGTAAAAGAAATAGATTCAACGGTGACAAATTTTACTGTGAGTATATATGTTTTCAATCGCTGTAGTGGAAGGATAAATGTGTAAAAGTCAGGCATGTCAACTGGTATCGCCGGTTCCCTCATGCTCCAACCGGTACCAGTAATGAAGCTTTTGCCCTGCCGGTATGGAGAAATTCTTAATTGATCGAGGGTAAACAGGCTGATAATCATGTATTGTACAATTGCACGACATACTTTTAACTTATTTTTGAGTGAACATATCAAAACACTCTACAGGTGCATATTCTGTCTGCACCACAACTCGATAAGGCCGACCATTTTGACTTTTCATATGCTGCATCAAAGTCACTGGAAGTGCCGACATCGGCTACTTCGAAGAAATTATTCTGTGGTAACATCAAAGTAATCATAAAGCACGATCTTTGTGCTTTATGATTACTTTGATGTCACCGCAGAATAATTGGACGATGCCATGTGATCTTGGGGACTGGCACGGTTTGAATGCGAATTTCTGCCATCTTATCGCGATATGTCATCCAGTTGTTCATTTGTCCCAGTACCGGTTTCGGCAGGACAGACTCTGTCCCGTCCCGGTACCAGTTATGTTGGTAACGGTGGTACTTTGACATGCCTGGTAAAAGGGTTTGTCAGTGAGCAATTCTTTTTGTGTTCACATCTTGTTGGCGGGCGTTGTGGAGTCTGAAGTGGCTCACTGTTGCTCGGAGGTTTTCTCAGAGTATTCCGGATCCCCCCACCCGTAAAACTGTCCAACACGAGGTGACCCTGGCTGTCGAATGTGTGTTAAGCCCCAGTAAATAAATAAATTTATACTGGGTAGATGGTTTTCAAAGTAACACGATTGCTGTTTTGTCTAACAATTGATCCTCCATTCGTTACACTAGGACAATGGACGACAGAAGGGACCTTGTTAAGTTTGGGGTACTGAGACTGAGAGGATTGCTGCGTTGTTGAATGGGAGAGTAGACACAATGATTAATGTGCTTTTTGGCAAAATGGAATCATCTGCCAAGGATCTAAGCTATCAAGGTGCTTAAAAAATGTAGGTGCTTAAAAAATGTAGGTGGGGATAGAGGTCAAACGGTCTCAATTAAGTCAAAAGCATAATTGTGCTCTTTTTTTCTTTTCAGGAAACATTGAGTGGCGTACAGTTATCAATTGTTGAAGTTATAAAACATCAGTCGCAGAGCAGATTGGTCGTTCTACGAGATTGGTACTTAATAATGGGAAATAACAGATACGTCCAAATATGGTCGATTTTACAGATAGTAGTTATACTGGGCTGTGCATCACTCCAGGTCTATTTTGTTCGCAGACTTTTTAGAACTACAAATATGACACCAACATCAAAGCCAAGAGCCTAGTCAAAATTTTATTAATATTTATTACTATTTTCACCAGATTCCCTTGTTATTTTTACAACATACCATTCATTAATGTCTAAGCATCCCTGTCTTTTTGTGCCTTGAAAATCGATTTTCGATGAAGTTATCTCCCCTGAAATTATGGACGCACGAGGAAGGTCCAATTAAGAAGCAAGTAATTGTTGAGAGAACACCCGTGACTTCGGTAAACAATAAAGCCAAACTTCCACTTATACCTTTTAATAAACGAAAACAACAGACAGCTCTCGGGGCTGTCTGTTGTTTTTGCTTATTAGACGTTATTAAGGGACACATAGCGTTCTACAGCAAGGTAATTAAACTAAGTTACTTCCCAGATAATGAGCCATTAAGAGTATCTTTTAGCATCGCACCTACCAACACTAAGTGTCCAATTTAGCTTTTTGTTTAGCGAAAGAATTCGCAAGTTTTTCTTCCTCCCACGACAAAATTAGCAAATCTCACCCCTAGACTTTAATATTAATGGAAACGACATCGTCTGTATATGTCACGATGCTTTCATTGTTTATATATTGTTTATATAATGAATAGAAAAAATGTAACAGGACATCAAAGGATGGTGAATTGTAAAAGGCAAGCATCTACGTTTTTATGCTGTTCTACAGGAAAATTTGTGAAATGATGCACACACGGATGATGACAATTCGGCAACATTTCGAAATTTCAATTTTTATATGAGATTTCTGCACCCTCAGTCTTAAATTTACCGACAGCCTCATCAAAGCAAGGGGAGCTAACTTTCTTGTACATCACTTTCAATGACGAGAACTGTCAGCCATGATTGATACAGCAGTTCAACTTCACCGTTAGTGTCTTCAGCCATAGTATGTAGAGCTGGGGGGGGGGGGGGGGGGTGTTATCATGCCAATACGGTTTACCGTGCCGACACAATCTCAAAATACCGAAGTTTAAGTAAGAACAAGCCAAGACCAATACCGGGTCTGGACCTGCGTCGCTGCATGCAATTGAATCGGCAAACAGGAAGTGGCTGCATGGCAGATCTGAAAATTGCTTACACGATACAACTCATCATTATGAAGCAGCAGACCACATATAAAATCAATCCCTTGCATAGAAGCCGAGAAAACCTTGACGGAAAATTTCAATGTTCAGTGGGTACAGCAAAATTTCAAAGTATCGGCAAACAGAAAGTGGCTGCACGGCAGATCTGAAAATTGCTTACACGATACAACTCATCATTATGAAGCAGCAGACCAAATATAAAATCATTCCCTTTCATAGAAGCCAAGAAAACTTTGACGGAAAAAGTGTTTCGGACGGACGGACGGAATGACGGAATGACGGACGGAGTCGAGCGGTTACTAGACCTGCTCTGCCGCTGGCGACGCAGGTAAAAATACTCCTTGGGTCAGCTGTAAATAATCCAGACAACAGATCATTAACCCAGTATAACTGACAAGAAGAGCACATGCGCGTGGACTATACTTATTTCCATTGGCACTCGTCATCTGTCATTTGTTGTAATGAGAAAGCTGAGAAAAGCAGCTCCTGGGGTATTTTATCTGTTTTTTTATGCCTCCACCATGAAATGACCTAGGGCATTTAGTGCTACCCTTGTCCGCTCGTCTACCTCATGTCCGGCCGTCATTTCGTCATCCCGAAATAATTTTTCCGGACGTTTTCACCATGCATTGAGATAATTGGCTGTTTTCTCATATGTGGCCTTGTCATGAGTGATTAATGACCTTGAACAAAGTTTATGATGTGAAAAATCAGAGAATCAGTTTTCCGGACTTTTTTTCGCTACACTTTCAGATAATTGGATGATTTCTGGTATGTGACTTTGTCATGCGTACATATAGGTGTGTGAAACCAACGCCTTATCATTCTACCTCGCGGGGCATACGCGTCGTACTGACACATCTAATTTACTACATCAAATGATCGGCGGCAAGTGTCTGTGTTATTTTCAACGTTTTGACCCCAAAAAATAATATACTAGCGAAAAAAAGAAGCACAAGATTTTTTATGTGGTAAATATTTCAAATGTGTTATAGATGATTATTTCATTGTTTAAATTTAGATGTTATTTCTTCTTAACTGATTCAATTTTGACGGGTTTTGTTTTAGCACAGACAGCGTTTGCATGGATAACGTTCCAACATGGGTACTCTACGCCACTTCCTGATCAAAATCAATAGCGGATGTGCCCACCCCGGGCATCAGTCGCTTCTTTACCTCTCCTTACCATTGACCTCATCAAGTCGATTCTGGTCCTTTGTGGGATGTTAGTCCACTCCTTAAGAAGGGCCTGCGTGAGCTGGGTGACGTTGGGCGGGACGTTGTCGCGCTTCGTGGCTCTCCTGTCCAGCTCGTTCCACAAATGGTCGATCGGGGACAAATCTGGACTGTACACACTAAAAACTAAAGTGTTAAAACTGACACTTTCAAGGTGTTAAACCCATTCTAACTCTTAGGGTTTGCTTTTAACATTCAAAGTGCAATGTTTTAAGCACTTAGACATTACAATCGTCAGACATCTGAAACTTGAATGGATGGCACTTCCCATGTGTCTAGCATTGGTGGTTCTTCCAGAATCGTCCATAATTTGATTTACGCTTGGTGGGCACATAATTAAGAGGACACAACGCAGATGACGCGGATCAGGCTCGAGAGTTCGAGCCTGATCCGCGTCATCTGCGTTGTTTCCTTTTAAGTGTCGCGACATTACACTTGTCAAGTGGTATTATTGTAACACCTGTCAAATTCTGGGATATCTACACTTGAACAAAGTGCTAGCTCAGCAAAAGTGTTAAATACAGCACTTCAAGTGTAGTTTTTAACACTTTAGTTTTTAGCGTGTAGCGTGGCCAATCGAGAACTGGGACAATGTTTTGGTTCAGGAAGTCTCGACAAACCCTAGCAACGTCAACCTCGCATTATCCTACTGCAACGTAAGGTTACGCGCATGGATACGTGGAAGGACGCGAGACATGAGGACCTGACCCCGGTATCTTACAGCTGTAAGATTGCCTTGGCTGACCACAAGAGGTGTTTTCACGCCATGAGAAATCCACACCCCAACCATAACAGACTCTCCACCGAATCGGTTGTTTTCCTTAACGCACGTTTCAGAATGTCGGTCAATTCGACGTCTATAGCAACATTGTCGTCCATCTGACCTGTAAAGCGTGAACCGAGACCCGCGAGTAACACACGTCTCTAGTGGGAAAAGTGAAACCGATTTTGTGCATGCACCGGCAGCCATTGCAATCGACGTTGACGTCGCCCGAGTGTAAGTTGCGGACAGACGTAGGGACGTCGTGGCCTTAAATTGAACTCCCGCAACCGATTCCTAATTGTTATTGGACACACTCGGCGACCATGAGTGCGTACAACTTGACGTCTCCGTCCACGTCTGAAATCGAGGCGTATGCCTCTAACATGACGAGGCGATGTAACGCGCGGACGTTCGCTACTGGAACGGTCAGTTAATCTTCCTGTTGCCCTGAGACGTCCAACTAAACGAGCTATCGTTGACTCATGGACTCCAAATTGCTGGGCGACGAAACGTTGCGATTGATCCTGCATAATTAGAGCAATAGCCCTACCCCTGTCAACTTCGGACATTGGCGTCATTTTGCTTTTCAATCGAGTTGAAATGAAATGTTGTGCAATCGATGTGTACTGTTCAAAACTTCGATTTGGTATGGTTTCCAAGCCCATAGCACGTTGGAGTGCACCAGATGCACGCTTTGTCGGAAAATCTGTTGAAAGCATGCAGCGTCGCACGTGGTCATGGTTGACAGAATTTTAACCAAAGATTCTTTAGACAGTACTCTGAGGTAGCAATGTGTCAAATTTTACTACATTTGGTCAACAAATAAAAAAATTACATTTCCAAAACTGAACTTGCGTTTCTTTTTTCCGTCAGTATACAACCATTATTCGTTAACTGGTTGAGCACTGGAAGCCCATATTTAGGGTTTTATTCTGAGGTGCAGGTACTGCGACTCAAAAGGCCCAAATTCAGTGGCTGTGATTCATATTATCTTTGAAGTGATATTATTTAGTCTGTAAGGATTTTCCTTGTTACAATTTACGGGAGAGTGCAGGCACTCTCCCATAAATTGTAACAAGACGAAGACCAGATTTGATGGCCAAAAATAATTTAGCACTCTACGAGTTAAAGTTTCCATTTGTTACTATCATCATCATGAATTGATAGTTGGACTTGAATGTGAGCATTCTGTGTCCCTGACTACTATACAAAACGGTAACCTGGGGCTGCTCACTAGACTGAAAATAACGGTCGGTATTGGTAATGGTGTCAGTATTTTGTCAATGCTGAATATCGTACCCATACCGCGATAAATCACCGTCAAAGTACCCGTAAAGACTGTTATGTCAGGACCGGCCAGCTCTAATAAAGTCTCATTTAAACAGATAGCCATTTGAACTGCAATAGTAGAGTTACAGTAAAGGGCGTATAATCCACCGAGAAAATGTCAGGTAGGCCCTCTATTGGGCGAAATGGATCTGATTACGTAGATTGCCGGTATATCGAAATGTTCACTGTGTGGACTGCCATTGGCACCATACCACCAGTCTAGTCTGCCATTGGCAGTCCACATAGAGAACATTTCGATACAACGGCAGGCTAGTGTGCCATTGATTGCTCAGATGAAAGGAAAAAGCGTTCCTTCAATTTCAAAAATAAAATTTTTCTCCGATCGGGCGGAACTAATGTTCTCCCCCCCTCCGGTAGAATCATTTTTGTCGAATGATCGATTATGATGATACAAAAATGCAATTCAAATGCCCTCTATGTGGACTGGCATTGATCTCTCCGATGCAAAGAAGTCGCGTTCGTTCAGTTCGAAAAATCAAAATTTTCTCCGGATCTGGGTCCCCCTTGGTGCATTCCCCGCTAACATTTCTTGACCCAGTATGCCCCTGATAAACTCCGTTATCACGTCAAACTACACACTAAAAACTAAAGTGTTAAAACTGATACGTTCAAGGTGTTAAACCCATTCTAACTCTTAGGGTTTGATTTTAACACCAAAAGTGCAATGTTTTAAGCACTTAGACATTACAATCGTCAGACATCTGAAACTTGAATGGATGGCACTTCCCATGTGTCTAGCATTGGTGGTTCTTCCAGAATCGTCCATAATTTGATTTGCGCTTGGTGGGTACATAATTAAAAGGACACAACGCAGATGACGCGGATCAGGTTCGAGAGTTCGAGCCTGATCCGCGTCATCTGCGTTGTTTCCTTTTAAGTGTCTCGACATTACACTTGTCAAGTGGTATTATTGTAACACCTGGCATGTTCTGGGATATCTACACTTGAACAAAGTGCTAGTTAGGCACTTAGTAAGTGTTAAGTACAGCACTTCAAGAGTAGTTTTTAACACTTTAGTTTTTAGCGTATAGTCCCACAATACTCCCTTTCAGTGTAAATGAGAATGCAAAGGATCATATGTTATTGATTGATTGTTTGATTGATTAAATGGTCGAGTAACTGAATGTTGTGTTCTTTCACCCCTTACTGCTATTAAAATAAATTCACAAAATCCAATTTTTATGTTATCTTTGGTCCAGTCAACTTCTCTGTTCATGAGAATTTTCTAAGGTTTAGCCAGTCCTCCATGCCTATGCTGCCCACTATGGAGGGCGATCACTTTCACTGCAGGAGTTGGTTACCGGGTCCAATTTTACCAGCAAAGCGGAATGTTTTATCACAATAAACAAGTACCGCTTCACTTTCTGTGGATTCCTACGGGAACGTCCTGATTATATTTGTACTCTCACGGTCTTCAGTTCGTTCGTTTTAGAAAACCGAAACTCAAGTGAGTGACATTTACAACCGCATCAAACTTTAATTTGACACATTAACTATTCTAGAGCTGAAGAATAGTTAATGCATTGTATCTGTGTGGCATGATCTGAGAATCGTTTTAACCAATTCCTCGGCCGAACGTTAACCCGATTTTTTAACCCTTTACCCAACATAACTGCAAAACCGCCCAGCGCTATTCACAAAAATCGCCAATTAATTTTCATTATTTTTTTATCTCAAAAGCATAGGTTAAGACCCCTTTTTGGAACGAGCTCGTCGAGCTCGTTCCAATGAGAGGTCATAACCTATGCTTTTGAGACAACAAAATGAAAAAAATTAGTTATTCAAGAATATTGTTAGCAAGTGTCGTCTGCTTTTCATGTTATGTGAAGGGCTAAGCTTTTGTCTTACGCCATTCAAATTTTATTGTAGTTTTAGTTTTAATCTCAAAAACATTGCTTATGACTCCTCATTGGAATAAGCTCGTTCCGATTAGGGGTCATAAGGTATGCTTTGGGGACACAGAAGGAATAGATATTCAAGAAATGTTTGCAAGTGTCGCCTCCCCTCCCCTCCCCTCTCCCATTTGTGTGGCGTCAAAGGTTGACGAGTTCCCTGTAGGTTTTATAAAATGTCGCTCGTATTCTTCTATGTTGTAGAATTCGGACTCACTCAATTTCTCTACTAAACAAGGGCGACCATCCTGGTAGCTGTGATCATTGGGTCACAAACAAACGAAATGGGCACAAAGCGTTATTACTATACTACCAAAGTATTACAGCGCAAGTGCACAATGCCCTACATACATGGCATAATACGCACAACACTGGAAACAAGAACACACCTGGCACTGTGGACCACGAAGAGAAAGTTTCACCACGGAGGGACGCAACTACGGATGGACCCTTTTTTTATTTTATTTTATTTTTATTTATTTATTTTTTTTTTTTGCTGCTAACCCAGCCTCTGATACCAGAGAACAAAAGAATTACCACCCAACGAAACAACGCACCGGTAAAGGAAATCTTGTGTTAGACCACTCCTTCTACAACATGTGTCAGTGAATGTCAGCCTGGACGAACGGGCGTGTTAACTAACATTAGTACATCCAAAGCTGCTCGATTGCATCTAAAACTCTGCAAGAATATCCTCTCAACATGCACACACGAGCCAGGAGCCAGGAGCCCAAGCACAGTATTTACGCCCACGTGTGTATATCGGGAGTATTGGCGACTCGCCCAAAGGGAGTGGCTCATCGAAGGCAAAATTTACTATACTTTCGGAATTCCCATAGGACAGTTTGTTTATTTGGTGTTTAACGACACTTTCAACAGCCAGGGTCACATCATGTCTGACAATTTTATGGGTGGAGAAAGCCGGGGTGTCAGGAGAGAACCACAGAACAGCGGTCAGCAACTGTCAGACTCTCCAACTAACTACCTAGGTCCTCTGTACAAGCCGAGCTGGCAGTAGCTGAAGGCAAGTACACCACCAACGCGCACGTAAGCGGGGGGTGGGGGTGAGGGGGTGTGACAACAGTTACGTATTCCTAGTTCTTTATTCGACATTCGTTATGAACCGATTTTATCGGTTGAGAGCGAATGCCGAATAAGGAACTGGAAATAAGTAACGGTTGTCACGCTCCCTTCCCACTGGACTGCCCATGTATCCTCGTAATACTGAAAATGACAACTAGGCTAGTTCGTTGTAAGTTTCTTCACAGCTGCAGGCTTTTGTTGGGCCTAGAAACCCGTCTTGGACCACCCAAGACGGGTGACTTAGACTCGAAATAAGTCTTGGGAAATGTATAGTGAATTGGCCTCACGGTCCAGTTTGTCCACACCGATGTCAGATTCATCCAATATTTATATCTTCCGATGAAAAGGGCAGTTAGTAAGAAATATAAGACAAACCGAGTCGTAGATGGCTCCGAAGATCTGGACTGCCAGAGATACCCCCTAACCTACTTAGTATTTCAAATGACAGTATCGCTAGCACACTTTTTTCAACTTTGGTGTTATGGTTTAACTTTATTTCAGTTGAACTGTATCAATGCACAAAATCTGCATGATCCCTGCACACATATTAGATTAATCACTGCACATTTGGGGAACACTGCACACTTATTTTATCAGACCCTATTGCGGAGAGGTGGTTTCACCCAGTTGTTTCCGACTACTAACGGTTCATTGGATTACCTCCCTTGTTTATGGCTTTCCACGACAAATAACCGGCTAACTGGCCGGGTGCTAGAAGCCACTATCAGCAAAAAACACTATATTATAACTTTTACAATTGAATTTTCTAGAATTGTATTTTCTACCTAAATATTAATATAACTCTACTAAAATGAATCATTAGCCTTTTGAAAGATACGCCAATTTGGCAACTGGCAAATTGCCACATCTTTGAAAATAAATGCTAATGGTAATGGTTTATTTCAACCCATTTAAAGTCATAACTAGAAAATACAATTCTAGAAAATACAATTGTAAAAGTTATGTAGTATTGCCCCAGGGGTTTTCCAAAAATATGAGGGTACCAGAAGCAAAAGCCAACATTTCCTTGCTCATGTTCTGTATTCTGTCAAAAAATACTTTGTTTACATAAATTCTGTATTCAGTCAAAAAATACTTTGTTTACATAAATTCGTTTTATTACAAGTTATTGGAGAGTGCTTGTGGGCATTCTCCATTAATTTGTAATAAAACAAACTTTGATGGACAAATTTACACCACCAAAATAATCTAGGCCCATACCAGCTAAAACAGACTGGAATCATTGCTTCAATGCAGGCTATATTAAAGCAAGGACTCCACTTCGGTTTTAGCTGGTTATTAGTCGGGAGTAGAAAATTTGATTAAAAGTCGGAAATAGTTGGGAAATTTCTTCTAGAACAGCTGTCAAGAATTTGATTATTCAGCTAGAAATACAGTTCAGACCATTGTTCGGTACTGGAGTTGCAGTGCAGGCCGACTGATTTTCTAACTGTTCAATCATTTAACTACCAGATTTCTAACTATTCAAATTTAGTCTCCAAAGTGTGGGGGACGGGTGGGATCCCCTTGTCGCCACACCCCGACTTGGGTTTATACTCCTGCACTTGGGTACAGACTTTTTGCCCAGACATCCCACAGGATTAACACTGAACCTCCAGACTCCCTGCCTTCACTAGTTGAGTATCCATTCTCCATACAAAATATTGATCCGCCCCTATCCGATTAAAAATAATGCATCCGCCACTCAGTGGATTCCTTAACTGGGCGTGATGAAATGTGCGATGCCAAATCCTGTTGGAGAAAGGACAGTGACTGTTTTCTATCAATTCTTTTTTCCCCGCCCGAAGTGGACTGGTGTTTGTTTACTGTGGTACATTAGTTTTGATTTTCTGATTTTATTGGGACTTGTAACGAACGTCAAGGACTGCGCGCTTCCGCTAACGTAGGCAATATAATTATAAACGATTGACGAAGCTTTACTTTATACTTGCCCTCTGGTATAATGTAGATATAGATTCTACAAGTGACATTAAACCCCAGTAAACGAACAACCAATCCACCCTCTCTAACAATGAGTCACTAAGCAGTATTTTATCAGATCTTTTCACGGAAGATGGCAGTAAATCTAGCTCGTCATCTTGCCCAAATTGAAATACAGGAGAGTACAAAGCATTAGCCTTGAAAACTCGTGCATTTGAGAAAATTTCTATCACAACAGTGAAGACCATGTCTGAAACGCTCACTGGTTGAATTTAACGCCCGGACAAAAACCCATATTTTCCAAGAAAATAAAATAGCACTTGTGTTTACTTTTCAGTTTGTCGTCCTCCCGAGTTACAATGTGTTTTATGTGCCAGTAGGCACATTGGACACATTGGAACTCAGGGGACGAAGTACTGCTTCCTAAACATATAGGTTTAGAAATCCGATTGAAACAGGCTCGTAGAGCTCGTTGCAAGGAGGAAATAAATTATGTTTCGAAAAATGAAAATTCAGTTAATTAGATCGTATCATCGTTTTTGGTAAAGGGTTAATCTCTGAAAGGAGTGCAGGGATTTTTCTAGGTGACGACAGGGGCCGAATATAGGCCCCATTCCCAATGAGATTTAGGCATGATGTTTCCCAATTTGTAACATTAAATTCCCAATTGGTAACCAGTATCAACTTGGCCATAACATTTATGATTTTTACTGCAAAAGTTGGTCTTATTATGCTGATAAAAGAACTGTAAAACCATAATTTCAATTAATAAAACCAACTTCTTCATTTTTAATGTACCTGTAGAGAAGAAATGTGCACTTTTCTCCACTCTACAGCATCAACAGGATTCCCAATTTGGTCCTATAAGATGTTTTTTTCCCAATTGCACGGGCCCTTGGACCCATTCCCAATACACCTAGAAAAATCCCTGGAGTGTAGACATATAACATTTCTTAACCCGTTAATTGGGTGCGCGGAATTGAACTTGAAACCGAAAGGTCTACGGTGCGATCCCGGCAAGGGAAACTGTTTGATGACCTATGGCAAGGCATTTCATCCCGATTTCCCGCCACGGTGTCGCTGTGAACTAACGCGTACTGCACGTCGATGCTGCACTTTGTCTTCAATCAATGTTAACCCTGCTTGTGGGGCGCGGTGGCTCAGTAGATAGAGGTGCAGGCTGCAAGCCGAGAGGTCCTCGGTTCGAATCCCACCTGCGGCAACCGCGTTGTGTCCTTGGGCAAGACACTTCACCCCGCTTGCCTACATGGGGGCACGATGACGCTGTGTACTAAGGCGTACTGCACATCGATGTCTTCAGCCAATCTAACCCTGCCTGTGCCGCGGTGCAGAGTTCAGAGTTACGATGTTGGGGAGCTGACAGCTGCTCGTCGTTGCTCGGTGGTTCTCTCCGGGTACTCCGGCTTCCTCCACCCGTAAAACTGTCACCGACATGATATGACCCTGGCTGTTAATGTGTCGTTAAACCCAATTAAAAAAAAAAAAAAAAAAAAAAAAAAAAAAACCCTGCTTGTGTGAAGCTGAGGAGCCTGGCAGTTGCTCACCGTTGCTCGGTGATTCTCTCAGGGTACTTCGGCTTCCGCCACCCGTAAAACTGTCCGACAAGAGGTGACCCCGGCTGTCGAAAGTGACGTTAAACCCCAATAAATAAACTAACCCGTTACTTAACCCCGAATAGCAGACGACACCCCCCCCCCCCCCAAAAAAAAAAACAAAAAACATCTTGTTGAAAAACTTAACAAGCTCGTTTCAATGAGGGGTCATGAGCTATATTTATTAGACAAATAAAAAAATACAATTTGAATGGCAATTTTCGTGAATAGCACTGGTGTTTTTTTCCCTACCATCGGGTAGAGAGTTTACACTATTTTCGGGCTTCGGGTCACTTTCAGCATCGGAGGCTATATCATGATAGCAGTATAAAGCAACGTTTAGCCAATCGTGTATACCTATGCTGCCCTCTTCAGAAGATACACACACTGTACGTTGGTTAACGGATCATTTTATGTTAGAAGAGCAGAACTTGTCTACGACAGTTGCAAATCAGTGATCCACTTCTCGGGGTTCTCATAGGGATGAGAATAGTCTATAAATTGGTCAGAAAGTCAGAACTAGCCTACTTTAATTCTATGACCTTGTAAAGGGGTTATAGCCCTTGTGGCGCTGCACAAATAAAGACGGCTATACTCTGCGTGCGAAGCGATCATATGCAGCAAGTTACAAGTAACAAGTTACTGCAAAAACCATGAAATTTCGGGTAATATTCAACAAAGGGCAATAACTCCATTCATTTTAATCGAATGATGGTGGTTACCCAATTTGTCCAAGATATTGTAAATATGAATCAGCGGACAAAAATCATTTAAAATCTGATAACTATTGTTCACGTCATCGCATAAACAAACTTTCGGACAGACAGGCAGACAGACTGATGGGAGAAAGCTCTTCACTATACCCATTCTCTGCGGGTGGATGTGGAGCACGATTCTTCTCATTTTTTTTAAATTTCGAGTGTTGTCTCTAATTTGTGCCTTGCTGTCGAACAAAGCAAATATGTAATTAAATAAACGATTTGTTCCGACAAAATTATAATAAGTGATTTTAAGCTTCACCTTGTACGTGGGTCGCATTGCGCGCAACGCCCGTGTCGAGTCCTTGTTTTATCACGGCCTTAGTACTCCGTATAAATCCGAACTGCAATTGACCCTTTGCGGTTAATAGTGGTATAACCTATGCAGGACGATACCACGTAGAAAGAGGGGGGGGGGTAAAGATTAATGGTGTCGTCCATTAACTCTTAACCCGATGAGCAATTTAAAAATAGTTTTCATCAAATCTAGTCATGGCTGCTCTAAAGATGCCATGACTAGATTTGATTAAAAATTAAATAAAAAATTGACTTATTAAAAAAATGATTAGTAAAAAATCGCTACAATTTACAGGGGAAAATTTGATAAAACTTGCTCAAATGATATATACTTTACTGGCGAGAGATTTCCTTTTCTGGGCGGTAATATCCACAAGCAGCTTGCAAGCAGTAAACCCTTTACCCAACGTAACTGCACAAGCCGGCCAGCGCTATTCACAAAAATCACCACTTTATTTTCATTTTTTGTCTCAAAAACATAGGCTATGATTCCTCCTTGCAATGAGCTCGTCGAGCTCGTTCCAATGAAGGTCATAACCTATGTTTTTTAGACAAAAAAAAGAAAATGAAAAAAATTAGTTATTCAAGAATTTTGTTTGCACGTGTCGTCTGCTTTTCATGTTAGATAAAGGGTTAAATGTCGAGTAAGTACCGGTAGGAATACAGACTGAAGGGGTCCAGAGTGTTGAAAATGGATACCCTGATACAGAAATTCAATCAGTACAAACAATTTCATTTTATTAAAATTTCAATATTTCAACAGAAAAAACCGGAATGAACAAAATGATGCATATCTTTATATAAGTTATCTCGTCAATAGTATGTCATGTACCCGGACACCTCATAGTTGCAGACAGAACCACGGAAGTCATTTCTCGTGACCCAGTTGCGCCATGTTGTGTTGTCATGGTAACCCCCACGAACGGCCATCTTGTGACGTCACCCGCCAGAACGTGGAGTTAAAGTATTCCGACTCCCCGAGATGTGTTTATGTCATGCGTACACATTACACGCAGCACATAGGCACATGCTGGATGTGCCGATATGCGCTTATGTGAAAATGCACAATGTGACATAAACATGTTTAGGGTCGTCGGAACACTTATGAAACAAGGTAGTAATGGCACAAGACTGCATAGTATTGGATGACTACAACAAAGCCAAATCATAAGACAGATAATTGGAGATAAGATGATAAGACTACCTGCATAGGAGTTGGGAGCCAAAGAGGAGCTGTATATGAACCCGGCCATAGGTATCCTCAGATACCCGTATGTGCCTATGTGCTAGTACACAGTGTGTCACATTGTGCATTTTCACCTAAGCAATTATCCGCACATCCAGCATGTGCCTATGTGGTACATGTAATGTGTAATCATGACATAAACACATCTAGGGAAGTCAGAATACTTTATAAGCAGGTGAGGGAAGTCATAACATAGATTGTAGACTCATGGGTAGAAGCAGAGGATTCTGCAGAAATCCGACTCAAATAAACAATTGTCGGGTTGTTTGTGGTAATTAGATTTACTCTAGTTTAAGCGAACTTACCCTCGAGGCCCTCGCGGTCCTATAGCACTACGTGCTTCTATTATAAGTAATTGTACGGCGGTCCTAAAAAGGCTTCTGTGGGAATCCGCAGTAAATAAAGTCGTTTTTGGTGATTTGGAAGGATTGCCGGGTCTATTTGGGTATTTAATTCTACGAATCGGGAAACTACTCCTACTCAATCGAACCGAACGTATCCTCCGAACATACCCTCTCCTCTTGTAGGCCTTTGGGTAACATAGCAACCACGTACTACCATAGGAACCAAGATGGCGGCCTTGAGTATACAAAATGGACGACGGAAGCACGTATCACCCTAACACGCGCTGCGCATGCGCACTAACTCCACGTATCACTATAGGGATGATGTCACAAGATGGCCACTCACGTGGGTTACCTTGACAACTGGGTCACGTGGCATGACGTCACTTTCGGGGTCCTGCAACTATGAGGTGTCCGGGTACATGACATACTACTCTCGTCGAACAAGTATCTGAGAATTTCATTGGGTTTATAAGAACGTCACATGCAGGCTGCATGTCAACTATATACGACCAGTTATACGGCTGATAGTCAGGATTACAGTTAAAAATTCAATAATTCCTAGAAACTTTATTAAGGGCTTGCAGTAGTTATGACCTGATTGGCCATACCGGCCCCCAACAGAATGGGTTGCCGGAGTCGGTACTACAGGAATAAATATCTAACACTTCGAACAAAAGAAAGCGGGGGGGGGGGGGGGGGGGGGGAGACTTACACACCCCCTAAAATTTTCGTACCCCCCCCCCCCAAAAAAAACAAAAAAAACATTGGCTCAATGCAAGTTCCACACAGCGCCCCCAAATGGTTGTTAATATGCGCACTGTGCACGCTACAAACGCCTCAGATTGACTCATGGAGCACTAAATTTTTCAAAATTTTCGCGGGTGTGTGGGGAGCTAGTCCTAACTAGACCCGCTGGTCCATGTCTCCTCCTCCACAACTTCCCTCCAGGGAAGTGAGAGGAGGAGGCGACGCCTGTGGGCTCCTAGTTAGGACTAGGAGCGGTCCCCGAAACCCCGCTCAATGGCCTTTCAAATGTAATTTTTGCCACTACAACCCTCCCCCCTCCCCCAACAAAACCTGACTAGAGCACCCCTAATACAGAATCCTGGCTACGTGTCTGACTTCCGACAAGAAACCTATTGGGGTGTCGCAACCCCTATACCACCCACCCCACCACCATTTAGTTACGCTCCTGCTTTCAAGTACTGATGGGTAAGAAAGTTGGTATGTAAGTTTTATTGGAATGATACTATATACGTTTTGAGCGACTGGGGAATTGGCAGTTTGGAAACCCGAGATTCCGGGAGAAGCCCCAAACTCTTCCTGATAGAACATTTACACAAAAACTTCAAAGGATGCGGGAGCGATATAGAAGAAACCTTAAGCATGTTACTCAAGGCATTGTTGCATAACTTGAGTTCATGAGTGTTACACCCGGACTCCACGAGTACCCTCACGGCATTCACATTCGTTTTTCGAACAGCCAACTCCAAAGGAGCCTCATTACCTTCATTCAGATCACAGTTTGCTAATACAAATCGTTTTAAAGCATAAATGTTGTTGCATGCAACACATAGTTGTATGGCGGAATAGCCATCTTGTCCGGCTTCCTTAACATCTATGCCACGCTGAATTAAAAGATCTAAGCACTCGGTCACAGTAAATCTGTCATACGCTAAAACCGAACTAAATGATTTTATAATTATATGCATAACATTATCCCCAGCATTGTTTTTGAGACAAATATCACAGTCTGCATCAACGAGTATTTTGACACATTCGGTCTGTCCCCTCATTGCCGCGACCATAAGGGGTGTAAGTCCGAGTTTGTTTTGAGCATCCATAAAGGTGGAGTCGACATGAAGCAGGCGTAACAAGCAATCTGCTCTATTATTACTCGCCGCTATATGATATGCGGTGTCTTCTTCTGCGGTGGATCTGTAATTTATATTTGCCCCATGGGCCAAAAGAAGGTCCATCATTTCAACGTATCCCATTCTGGCAGCCATCATTAACGGGCTCTCCCCGAACATTACATCTGGAGTGTGTACGTTGACACCGTGTTGTAAGAAGACTTTTACCACATTCGATGATCCCTGCAATACCGCTTGGATGAAGAAACAACTAATCGTATGCTCTGACAGGTCATCAGCCCCACACAGATATTTCTCCACTTCGTCAGCATTGTCCCTTTCTATCAGTTTAGACAAATTACACCTGTAAATAAAATTAAATAACTACATACATTTGTACGGCGGCGTTTTAGCGCGATTTTAGTAAGGTTTTATAACAGTCTAAACGATTTTCAAAATGTGAGGGGGAGGGTTGGATCGGGCGATGGATGGTCGCCGGTATGAAAATTTTAAATTCCAAGATTCCCCCCCCCCCCCCCCCCCCCATTTCCACGCATCTGAGTGGATATTTTGAGATTTTTCAGGGGATGTATTTGAAAGATTTCACACTTTGAGAGCCGTTAAAAAACGCCGGTAAAGTATACAGGGTGAGGTCTATTTATCAGCTTTGGTCGAAGCCAGACGTTTACAGTAATTATACTGTCTGTGGATTATCTTGTCTGGGGTGGATTTGGTACTTGTATGTTCGTAAGATTACGATCTATTTCATTTAACGGATTTTTTAACAGACTGTATACATTTTAGCGTTTGCTGCCACTTACTGCAAATAATGATCGAAACTGAACCAGTACGCGTGAAACACAGCTGGCGAAAATATGGGGGAGGCTCTGGATCGCCCCTTGTTTCACCAGTCATTGTTTGTGTTAAAATATATGCATACAAAAAACATGGCCCGGCAAAAAAGTGGAGGGGCTGAAGCACCCCCCCCACCCCCACCCATTCCCCCTCCTAAGTATATTTTAACAGTTTACTAATATGTTATAGCAGTTATTTATTTGTTTACTTATTGGTGTTTAACGACACTTTCGACAGCCAGGGTCATCTTGTGTCGGACAGTTTTCCGGTGGAGAAAGCCGGAGTACCCGGAGGGAACCACCGAGCAACGGCGAGCAACTGTCAGACTCCCCAACACACTAACTCCACACAAGCAGGGTTAGCAATAGTTGAAGACAGGTGCACCATAGACGTGTGGTACGCCTTAGTACACAGAGCCACCGCTGATTTGTGCACAGGTAATATGTGGACATTAATTAAAATATAAGCATCCGTAAATTAAAACAGAGATTTTTTGTGAAATGCACTCGTTCTCGTTCAGCGACGTTGCTACAATGCACCATTCGTTAAATTTACAACAGTTGGAAATTCGAAGCCCTAGATTCGAAAACGTTGGGAATTTCAGGTAGGGTGCTCCTCGAATTTTTTTTTCCAAACATACCAACAATTTGACCAAAATATAAAATTTTTTGACTGAAAAGTTGTGAAAGTCCACCAAATATTGACTGAAAAGGAGTAAAAATCACAAATATTGATTTGTCACTGGAATTTGTAACTACTGAGAGCCCCAGATGGATAATTGCAGTCGATGGGCTGTACAAATGGAATTCTGTCAACCCATCTTAAAACCTGAAGTATGAAAATTTTGACTGAAGGTGGTGGGGGCGGGTGCTAACAGAACTTCCCACTTGTTGACAATTGTGTAGTGATAGACGGAAATTTGCCTACTGGGCGAGGGAGGTTGGTGCAGTTGGACATCTAGACTCAAGAGGTGCTCACCAATCGGAGATCCCATCCACCCGAGACCCTTATTTATTTACTTATTTATTTATTTATTCATTGGTGTTTAAGGTCACATACTTATGCACAATGGCTAATCATGACCGTGACAGTTTTACGGGTGGAGAAAGCCGGAGTACCCGGAGAGAACCACCGAGCAACGACGAGCAGCTGCCAGCTCCCCAACACCGTAACTCCGCACTGCAACACGGGCTGTGTTAGATTGGTTGAAGACCTGCGCACTATCGGCGTGCAGTGCGCCTTAGTACACGACGTCACCGTGCCCCCCATGTGGACAATCGGGGTTAAGTGCTTTGCCCAAGGACACAACGCGCGAGACCGAATCGACTGCTCAGACGATCACCCATCCAAGGACTAACCGGGCTCGACGTTAACTTCGGTGATCTGACGAGGACCGGTTACCGCAACGCTCCAAGATAATATAAAATATATTCACAGCTGCGCCCCAGATCAGATCCTTAATCCCCCTTTCTGTTTCCATACGTTACGTAGCTCTAGGGCTAAACGCGTCTATGCCTTTGGATATGGAGATACCGAGATAAATAAAATCATGATCACTGAGCTCGTTCCAGTGAGGAGTCGTAAGCTGGACACTTACATCATTATTATCAGTCAGATCAACAAGTCATACGATTACCTCATTATATACATGTGGTTTAAATTGTTCGAGAATCTGATGAGTCGCAATCAGTGGCGCAGCCTGACAAAGGTGTGTGTGAGTGTGTGTGGGAATGGAGTTGTTCTGGGAGCCATGCTCTCTAAAATAATCCCCCCCCCCCCCGTAGTATAATTTGCCCCTATTAGGGCAGGCCTGGCCGTTTGAGGGGAGCTATTGCTCCGGCTCTCCTTGGCTCTCCTAAAGGCAAATTGAGGAGAGCCATAATTGCTTTCCTTAAACTGTAATGGCTCTCCTCAATTTTCATATTAATAACCTTGTATGATTGATATTAGTGTAGAATAGCTCCCCTGAAACAGATTTAGGAGGGCCATAGTGGCTCCCCTGGATTTTTCAAAAGGCCAGGCCTGCCTTATTATTACTCCTCCAATATGGAATCAGCAATTGGAATGGTAAACTGGTCAGAAGAGTAAAGAGAACCGGTGACGGCACCACCAAGAGAATGGTATTTATACTGGATTAGAAGAGGAGACCCAGTCGTTGTATTAGGTGAGTTTAAAGTATCCGTCCGTTGGAGGAAATAACCCACTTGATGAGCTTGTAACTATTTGATATTGGGTGGTATATATAAGTATTAGTATATTAAGATTATTATACCCCCAAAATTACCACACACACCCATCCCCCCTAAAAAAGAAATTGGCTCAATGCGTGTGTCACATAACAGAGACACCAAAATGGTTCCCAATATAGAGCCACACGCTCTACAAATGAATCAAATTCGATCTCAGATCACTGAATTTCGCAAAAAATAAAAAAATAAATAAAAATTATCGGGCTATGGAGAGGCGTTGTTCTAACTGGAAGCCCTCCTGTCTTTAACCCTTTGAACTCTAGTAGTATCTTCCATGCCAATTCAATGGCAGCAATTAGAAGAGGCCATATCCACTATTTGGGGTAGTTCAATCAATATTTCCAACGTGCATGCAGCCTCGGGGCTGAAAAATTGATTGGTCTACCCCACACATTTACTGAACAGCCATCCAAAATAATGACGTTATGACGCATCATGTTCCTGGCCGGAAAAGCGGCCGTTCCAGTTCAAAGGGTTAAACCTCCGTCCACTTCCCCTCACGGCTTCAATTCAGGGAAGTGGGAGGAGGGAGGGGTAACGAACGCAGGGTCTTCTTAGTTCTTACCCCCCCCCCCCCCCCCCCCACACACACACACACACACACGCGGACATCCAAATTCATGTTTCCCTCGCTCACAAAATGGCTAAGGCATCCCCAATCCCCATCCCATATAGAATCCTGGCTACGCGCCTGGTCGCAATCTTCGTGCTCTCAAACTCTGGACAAGTTAAAAAAAAATACTCAGCTCAATGTTAACACAGGGGAGATAACCAAAGATAAACATACGGATCTTCTCTTCGAAAAAATCGCCCCACAACGTCCAATTCAGCATTTAAATCGTGATTTTGTAAGCTCCAGACATTACTCTGGTTTCCACCCATTCTAAAAAGTAACGTCAACGTTATTTACTTCGCCATTTAGTTCCTTTTCGGAGAGTTATATAATATCGTACGCTTTTTGTTTCACCACAACAGGTTGTTGTCTTCACCGACAAGAATGTATTTCTTACAATAGTTCTAATTGAGAATTAGAACATAAGCCTCGTTGGCCATTTCGAAACATCACGTACAATTAACTTTCATTTTCTAAGATTAAAAAATCGCATAACAATACAGTTTGGCTTATTATTATTATTATTATTATTATTATTATTATTATGTTATGAAAGTTTAGAAGAGAAGAACCGACTTCATCGCGGAGCAGAACGCACTGAGATGAAAGATTGCTTTGTAAACTAAAAACACAGAAACAGGTCGTTAACAAAGAATAAATAATTTTGGTTGCGGAAAGTGTCACGTTTTTCAGGATACGTGTAAAACTCTTTTTTTGACAAAAACAAGATGTCAGCTAGCGGGCTGTTCACCTTGCGCCTTTCAATTAACATAGAGGATGTGTTTTAGTTTCCTTTCCAACGTGTAACTTTGTGACATCACTCTGCATGTAGGGCTAGTTCCGCCTTGCTGTAGAACAAAGTAATCATCAATCATCAATTACACTGGATCCATCGTCTGAGATGAGACGTAACATTATTATTGAATTCTGATGCAACGGGTTATCGCGCCAAAATTATATTGAATGATTTTATGTCTTCTGTTTGGATCTGGTATAACCAGTATAATTTGCCTTTCACTTTAACCCTTATCCCAACTACACAACTAGAGCTGAAACGGTGAAAGGGTTTTCTCGGTCGATTTATCATATGGATTAACCGTGGTTAACCGATTAATCACTTGTTTTACTAGGTAGCCGAATTATTGCCGTACCGTTTATGATTTGTAGCATTAACCCTTTACCCTAAGTAACGGACAAAATGGCAAGCTCTCTATATAAAAATCTCCTTCAAATTTTATTATGTTTTCAATTTTTGTCTAAAAAAAACATAGCTTATGACACCTCATTGAAACGAGCTCGTTGAGCTCGTTCCAATGAGGGGTCATAAGGTATGTTTTTGTAGACAAAAATTGAAAATTTTAGTAATTCAAGAATTTATTTTGCAAGTATAGTCTGCTGTCCGCAACAGTCAAAGGGTTAAGAATGACCATTTTCAGCTACTGATACAGTATACTGATCATGCAAGTGAACAAGTATGTCTGCACACAACTTGCAAGCTTTAATCTGTCTCATAATAACTGATGCAAGTCAGTGTGAAAATGTTTGCCTGTTTTAGAGCAAGTTTATTCCTTTGCTAACCCATGCAATATAGTAGTTTAAGGCAACGGCTAATCGATTAATTACTTTTTTTCGATCGATCAAGACGTTGATCATAGGTTAATCGATTTATCAATTAACCGTTTTAGCCCTATTCACAACGAATCACCATTAAAATTTTATTATTTTTCAATTTTGCCACAAAACACAGCTTATGGTCCCTCATTGGAACGAGCTCAAAGAGATCGTTCCATTAAGGGGTCACATTCTATTTCTATAGGTTTTTGGGCAAAAAATGAAAAAGTTTAGTTATTCAAGAATTATTTTGTTAGTGGGTTATTTTCGTGTTGAATAATAGGGCCCTGCAAATCACCCATTTTCGCTTCGAATCGAATCGAGTCTATTATTCGAATTCGAATCGAATCTCGAATAGAATCAAGGACGTCTTGAAGATGACCGACTGGGGAAGTGGGTGAAGGGATAAAATATTCCAACAACAACACAAAGGCATGTCTTGGTGATGTAGTTGGAATATTACCCAGTCAGTATTATGGTTCGAAAACAGAAACGGGAGCGAGAATCATCGGTACTAGGCACTGCACTGGGTTGCCGATAGTAACAGCTCACAGCCCGACTGTCATGGCTCAAATCTTGGCCGATAAAATATTCCTACTACATGATCAAGGCATGCCTTCGACGAATGCATAACTCAATGATGTAGAACTTTGGAGTAGTAGTCAGTCGGGATTATAGTGAAAAAATATCAAGAGTATTTGGGTGTTTATTTGTGACTAAATATAAGTAGCTGCCGTGGCGCATGTGCTTTCCAATTTCATGTTTAATTGACAGTTACCGTACGTCTCTCCTCCACCCCAAAACACAACGGCACCTATGTTTTGGAAGCATAAATTGTAAATATAAAAAAGACTGAATAGCGATTTTTGTGTATAGTGCTGGCCGTTTTTGGCCGTTACTTTAGGTAAAGAGTTAAACGCATTCTGACCAGTCACTATCAGCCCCAAGGAAGGGACAAACTGACCAAGGGGGCAATGATTAAAAAGATAGCTAGGTTGTTATAACAAGATAGCTAAGTTGTCATAACAAGTTAGCTAAGTTGTTATAACAAGTTACTAAGTTGTTGTAACAAGTTAAGCTAAGTTGTTATAACAAGTTAGCTATGTTGTTATAACAAATTAGCTAAGTTGTTATAACAAGTTAGCTAAGTTGTTGTAACAAGTTACTAAGTTGTTATAACAAGATAGCTAAGTTGTTATAACAAGTTAAGCTAAGTTGTTATAACAAGTTAGATATGTTGTTGTAACAACTTAGCTAAGTTGTTATAACAAGTTAGATATGTTGTTATAACAAGTTACTAAGTTGTTATAACAAGATAGCTAAGTTGTTATCAACAAGTTAGCTAAGTTATAACAAGTTAAGCTAAGTTGTTATAACAAGTTAAGCTATGTTGTTATAACAAGTTAAGCTAAGTTGTTATAACAAGTTAAGCTATGTTGTTATAAGAAGTTACTAAGTTGTTATAACAAGTTAGTAACTTGTTATAATAACTTAGAACAGGTAAAAAATACATTTACTGGCGTCAGCACGCTGCCGTAAAATTCATTGCATCGCATACGATGTGCAACGACCTCATCTCTCCGAATGTATCGTTTGTCTACAGAAATACGCTGGACACGGTATGAACGTTCCGATAAAGTAATGACAATGAAGTGTTCATTCTGTTAGTAATTTGGACGCAGTATGATGTCTTCTACCTGAGCCCTCTTGTTGAAGAAGAACAATAATTAATTCAGCTTAATCCAATGATCCAAACTTAAAAAAAGAATCTCCGAGAATAAATATCGCTGTGTCAAAATTATACTCGGTGACTTTTTTTGTTTTTGTTTTTTTTTTCAATTTGCACACTTAGGCAGTGTTTGTTTGTTTCTTTATTGGCGTTTAACGGCACTTTCAACAGGCATGGTCACGTATTGTCGGACATTTGGATGGAGGAAGCCGCAGTAGCCGGAGAGATCCACCGAATAGCGGCGAGCAACTGTCAGCCTCCCTAATGCAAGTAGTTCTGTGAACATCCTTTTAGACTACGGGGAGTTTTTATTAGCAATACCATTACGCCACTTTCTCTGCCTTGATGGAACACTTATTGGCTTTGAAGAGAAAGAACAAGGGCAATAACTCTGTAATAAACCAACTGAGCGGAATGAAACTGAACTTCATCTGTAAGTGCCCACCAGGAAGCTACATACAATACAAAAAATCATTTCAATATTTCCATCCACAGCCGAAAAACGGTGTGGAAAACCTGGGTTTTTTTTAACTGTCAAATTCCTAAGTTCACGGGCAATAACTCTATAAAGACCTACTGTCGGAAATGGAAATTAAACTTGATTTATAAGTACCCATTAGGAAACTATATAAAAAAATAATCATTTCAATATTTCTATTGATCGCTGAAAAAAGTGCGGAAAACCTGTTTTAACTGTCAATTCCTAGTTCAAGGGCCATAATTCTGTAATAAACCAACTGAGAGAAATGGAACTGAAGGTTGATCTGTAAGTACTTACCAGAAAGTTACATACAATGAACGTATCAATGATACGGTAGCTTAACTTGACTGTTTGTTGTGTTTGATGAAAAGGGTAATGTTCAATGTTTATGAAAGGATTATGAAATACGACAAGAATTGTGATAACTGAGAATCTGTTAATTTCTGTTCCCTGTATGCTATGTTTTCAATGAAAAGAATTTGAGATGTAGACTGTACTAAAGAATTGACGGGTGGGTTAATGTGGCCCTCACAGTTAATGTATGTCAACCAAAGTTACCAAGTTACAGTGACATTATTCCAAAACGAGTCATCCTATCAAGTTACAATGAACTCCGTTCATAAATATAACTCGTAGACTTTGCTAAAGGAATCTTGGTCACATTATTGCTCGGCAGTCATGGCTGACCGATCATGACCAAAATACGACAGTTTCATCCAGATATCATACCAAGTTATCCTACCAAGTTACAATTAAACTCCTTTATAAAAAGAACCTGTAGACAGTACTAAATGGACCAAAATAAGAAAGTCTCATCTGGACATCATATCGAGTTATCCTTCCAAATTTCAATGAAATCACTTGATAAATATGGACTGCAGTTGCTAAACAATTCGAGATCACAGGCATGTTCGCCATCACCGTTGACCGATCAGGAACAAAATAGGGCGTTCTAATCTAGACATCATACTGAGTCATCCTACCAAGTTACAGTGAAATTCCGTCACAAATACGACCTGTAGACTGTGCTAAAGGTTTTCGGGTTCGGACAGGCATCACGGATGACAAATAGCGACCAAAAGGGGAAGTCCTCATCTAGACTTTATACGGAGTCATCGTACCAAGTTACAATGAAAGCCCTTCATAACTGCGACCTGCTGAGTGTGCTAAATCGTACCAAATTACAATGAAATCCCTTCATAAATACGACCTGTAGTCTGTGCTAAAGGTTTTCGGGGTTTGAGCTCGGGCAGCCGTCACAGTTCAACGATCGCGACCAAAAGGGAACGTTCTCATCTAGACATTGTCTGGAGTTATCCCACCTAGTTACAATGATATCCCTTCATAAATACGACGTGTAGACTGTGCTAAGGTTTTCGGGCCTCTGTAGTCTCAGCTGACCGTTCGCGACCAAAAGGGGGAACGGTCTTATATAGACATTATACGGATTCATCCTACCAAGTTACAATGAAATCCATCCATTAATACGACCTGTAGACAGTGCTAAAGGTTTCGGGTTGTGGGCTCGGGCAGCCGTCACGGTTAACAGATCACAACCAAACGGGGAAGTTCTCATCTAGACATCATACGGAGTCATCCCACCAAGTTCCAATCAAATCCCTCTATATTAAATACGACCCGTAGAGACTGAGTTAAAAGTTTTCAGGTTTCGTGCTTGGGCAGCTGTCACGGTCGATAAATCATAACCAAATGGTGGCGTTCTCATCTAGACATCATACATGGGTTCAGTCTAGGGGCCAATTCAGAAATTTGGAAGCCAAATGGCAGAAATCAGAAAAAAAAAATTCAAGTATATTTCTTTCGCCTGAAAAAAGGAATAAATTTTGCCACAGTTAAATGACTTGCGCGGGGGACGTTTTCAGACTGGAACCCCAAACCAGCAATCCAACAGAGAGACTGCAATACTGGCGTCTTAAACTTCGCTTGAGCTGAAAAGATTTGTTCTGTGAGAGATATGGGGCATCACGTATGGCGAAAGCCGTGTTAGCAATTTCGAAAATAGCTGAGTTCTTTGATAGCTAATTTGATTACCTCCCTTACTAGAATTACCTTTCTGCATTCGACAATTTTTATGCTTCTGGTGAGTTCATTCGCACAGTCGTTACATCTCAATACTGGTTCAGAGTTGGTTGAGTGGCAGATGAAGAACTTTACAAAAAACAGTGGGGCCGCACTTTGCACCCATATCGGTCGTAGTTTCAACAAAGACGGATATATGTTTTATGTATATTATTATACAAGGCTCCCAAAAGCTCTTTATTTAGGCATGTCGTGCTCATTAAATAATCCCTTCATTCCCGAAATTTTACGTGAATCCATCAAGATTTGCACACTTGAGATTTTAGGCAAATCTTCATGTGAATCGATTCGCGTTGAAATTCTGCCCCTACACAGGTATGAAGTCAAATCAGCCCATCGTTTAAACACATTCTGCCTACTTTTGAGGACAATTGCCCAAGCCTTTAACCCAGGCCTGGCATTCTTAATGAAAGTGTCAATGACACTGTAGCTTAACTTGTCTGTGTGTTGTGTTTGATGAAAAGGATAATGTTCAATGTTTATGAAAGGATTATGAAATACGACCAGTGATTGTGATAATTGGGAATATGTTAATTTCTGTTCCCTATATGTTATGTTTTTAATAAAAATAATAAGAGGTGTAGACAGTACTAAAGAACTGAGGGGTGGGTTAATGTGGCCTTCACAGTTAATGTATGTCAACAAAAGTTACCAATTTACAGTGAAATTATTCCAAAACGAGGTATCCTATCAAGTTACAATGAAATCCCTTCATAAATATGGCCTGTAGACTGTACTAAAGGTTTTCGGGCCTCAGGCCTGCGTAGCCATCACGGTTGACCAATTGCAACTAAAGGGGACAGCATCATCTCAACATTATACCGAGTCATTCTACCAAGTTACAATGAAATCCCTTCACAAATACGACCTGTAGACTATGCTAACGGTTTTCGGGTTCCAGGTTCAAGCAGCAATCACGTTTGGCCGGTCGCAAACAAAAGGGGGCGTTCTCATATAGACATACCTCAAACCTACATATGAAATTTTGTGACGATCGGACAAGAACTACGGGGTGTAGCCTGTGCCAAAGGAAAATGTGAACAGGCTCACAGACTTTCGCACACGTGATGGCAATAGCGTATTATGACTTTGTCAAGTTAAGCTAAAACCTCATTTCATTATTTCCATCCACAGCTGAAAAAAGTGTGGAAAATCTGTTTTATCTATCTAATTCCTAAGTTCAATGGCAATAACTCTATAAAAACCAACTGACGGAAATGGAAATTGAACTTGATCTGTAAGTATCCACTAGGAAGCCATATAAAAACAATAATTTCAATATTTCTGTCGATAGCTGGAAAAAGTGTGGAAAACCTGTTTTAACTGTCAAATTCCTAAGTTCAAGGGCAATAACTCTATAATAAACCAACTGGGCGGAATGGAATTGACGCTTGATCTGCAAGTACCCACCCGAAACCTACACACAAAAACTCATTTCAGTATTTCCATCCATTGCTGAAAAAAGTGCGGAAAAACTGTTGTAACTAATTCCTAAGTTCAAGAGCAATAACTCTGTAATAAACCAACTGAGCAGAATGGAATTGAAACTTGATCTGTAAGTACCCACCAGGAAGCTCCAAACAAATGAAAGTGTCAATGACGCTGTTGCTTAATTTGGCTGTGTGTTGTGTTTCATCTAGACTTCTAGACATGATCTGGAGTCATCCTACCAAGTTACAACAAAATCCCTTCACAAAATACGACCTGTAGCCTGTGCTCAATGTTTTTGGGCTTTGGGCCCCTGTAGCCATTACAGTTGACCGATTGCGACCAAAAGGGGGCGTTCTCATCAAGACATTACATGGAGTCATCCTACAAAGTTACAATGAAAGCCCTCCATATTAAATACGACCTGTAGACTGTGCTAAACGTTTTGGGGTTTTGGGCTCCGGCAGCCGTCACGGTAGACAGTTCGCGACCAAATGAGGAAGTTCTCATCTAGACATCATACGGAGTCATCCTACCAAGTTACAATTAAATCCCTCCATATTAAATACGACCTGTAGACTGTGCTAAAAGTTTTGGGGTTTCAGGCTTGGGCAGCCGTCACGTTTGACAGATCATGACCAAAAGGGACGTTCTCATCAAGACATATAGAGTCATCCTACCAAGTTACAATAAAATCCGTTCATAAATACGGCCTGCAGACTGTGATAAAGGTTTTCGGGTCGGGCAACCATCACAGTCGACCGATCGTGACCAAAGGGGATGTTCTCATCCAGACATGACCTGAAACCTGCATATGAAATTTCGTGACGATCGGACAGGAACTACGTGGTGTAGCATGTGCTAAAGGAAAATGTGAACAGACTCGCAGACTTCCGCACACGTGATGCCAATAGCTTATCTTGACTTTGTCAAGTCAAGGTAAAAATCATTTCAATACTGAATCCAGAGGTGCGCATCGGAGATGCAGGAATTGAGATGTGGTGGCAATCGGAGAGTGCTGCATGTTGATAACCCAGTTATCAACCATAAGCCTGTTGTCAAAGCTGGAATCTTTGTTATAATGCTAATAAAAACAGAATTCGTAACAATTAATTAAGGCGTGGGATATGCCACAGACTTTATTCTAAATCTGGGGTTAGGCCTGGAATGTGGCACAGACATTATTCTAAATCTGGGTTTAGGCCTGGAATATGAGATAGACATTATTCTAAATCTGGGTTTAGGCTTGGAATATGGCTCAGACATTATTCTAATTCTGGGTTTAGGCCTGGGATATGGCACAGGCATTATTCTAAATCTGGCTTTAGGCCTGGAATATGACACAAACTTTATTCTAAATCTGGGTTTAGGCCTGGGACATGGGATAGACATTATTCTAAATCTGGGTTTAGACCTGGAATATGACACAAACTTTATTCTAATTCTGGGTTTAGGCCTAGGATATGGCACAGACATTATTCTAAATGTTGGCTTAGGCCTGGGATATGGCACAGACTTTATTCTAATTCTGGGTTTTGGCCTGGGATATGGCACAGACATTATTCTAAATGTTGGCTTATGCCTGGGATATGGCACAGACTGTATTTTTCTTCTGTGTTTAGGCCTGGGATATGGCACAGACTTTATTCTAAATCTGTGTTTAGGCCTGGGATATGACACAGACTTTATTCTAAATCTGTGTTTAGGTCTGGGATATGGCACAGACTTTATTCTAATTCTGTGTTTAGGCCTGGGATATGGCACAGACTTTATTCTAAATCTGTGTTTAGGCCTGGGATATGACACAGACTTTATTCCAATTCTGTGTTTAGGCCTGGGATATGGCACAGACTTTATTCTAATTCTGTGTTTAGGCCTGGGATATGGCACAGACATTATTCTAAATCCGTGTGTAGGTCTGGGATATGGCACAGACATTATTCTAAATCTGGATTTAGGCCTGGGATATGGTACAGACTTTATTCTAAATCTCTGTTTAGGTCTGGGATAAGGCACAGACATTATTAGATATATCCTACTCCTTTTATTTTAGTTTAGAAGTGCAAGACAAAGTGTACAGAAGTTACAAATAAAGTGCATCATTGGAGCGAAAGTGCAACTAGAATTATCACTGAAGGTGATTAATACCCCCACTTCCGGCTTACTAGAATGCACCTCTCGAGCTCGTTCCAAAGAGGGGTCATAACCTATCATTCTTGAGATAAAAACGAAAGAAATAATGAAAATTAATTGCCGATTTTTGTGAATAGCGCTAACCGGTTTTGGCATTACGTTGGGTAAAGGGTTAATAATGGCGGTGTTCGACACACAAAAATCTCATGTACAAATCTATATTAAATCTTCTAAGTAAACGGGGAGATAATCTCATAAATAAAAAATTACCACAGATGTAAAATTTTGAAATATGCACATGTTCGCCCATTAGTGGCCATGTTTAAGAAGTTTCATCGTCGGTTCAATAATGTAGGAGATTTGAAACAGAATTGGAATTTTGGGAAGCAAAGAAGACATCAGCATTGCCAAAGAAGCTCTAAAATCCAAAAAATCCAGATAGATGGAATTTCCAACTACTCATGACTTGCCCTCCGAATTTTCAACTATACGAAATTTTGGCCAGGATTGGTTACCCCCCACTCCCTGTCCCTGAAATCAGGAGATATATAGAAATGACCAAAAACGGACATTAAAAAAAAAATCACTTTTTTATTTTTTTTTCATTTTGATATTGTACAATGGTCATGTAAATTAAATATATTTACACATAATGAACATAAAATACCACCTGTGTTTTTATTCTTAACAAACTTATTTCTATACTTCCTGGCCATGGGCATTTCAAGAAGACATGCAAAAATAAACAATTCCAAGTTTTTTTTAGAGACATTTGAAGCATTAATTTGTTGATAAATACAGAAACATCTGAGACATGATCTAGGAGTGCTATTATAAGGGGACGGAGAGGTGGGTGGGAGAACAAAACAATCCCCTTATTTATAGACCTAAATGGTCTCAGAACAACCCATACAGGCATTTAATCTATTTTACTTTGTTTGACAGAGCTGAATATTCTGGTTTATATATAATTTTCACTGGAAAAGTGGCCATTCAATTAACAGCGTTCCACTGTATTTCAAGTTGTATTCAAGACTTTTGACAGGTCAATTACCATGTGATAATCTTTTACTCCAACTCTCTTTTTTCTATATTTACTGGTGTTTAAGGTGACATATTTTTGCACAATGGCTAATCGGGACCGCAATATGGAGAAAAAATGCATTTATACCTAGGTTACACATTTTACAGGACCTCTACCCCAGGCATTGGTTACCAGGTACTATTTTACCAGTAAAACAGAGCTTGTTTACCACTCTAAACAAGCACTGTTTAACCTCCTAATGGGGCCCCATTTGTTTATTTATTGGTGCTTAAGGTCACATATTTCTGCACAATGGCTAATCATGACAACATGTTTATAAAGTCAAAGTCAGCCAATCGTTTATATCCATGTTGCCCATTTTATAGTCTTAGAGAACTTCCATTCCAAGCACTTGTGACTGGGTCCTATTTTACCAGTAAAACAGAGCTTGTTCACCACAGTAAACTAGCACTTCTTCACTTCCTGGGGTTCTTACGGTGGACCGACAGGGACTAACCGTTATTGACAATAACTCTTTGATCCACAGATTAATTTTACATTAATAACTATGATATATACATTTATATAGCTGCAAATGACTTAATAGTGTTTCTACATTATTGTTGGTAACAGTAATGTGAAACATTGGCAAGATAAATTCAACCTACTGCTTGAGTTCTCAAGGAAGAATACACATGGAACAACTTTTTCGGAGCTTTTTTGCTGAGCTCATTCCAATGATGGGTCACATGATATGGTTTTGTTGAAATTTTAAACAAGAAAAATGTTACTAAGGTAACACATGCCCCCCCCCCCCCCCCCCCCCCCCCGGTGACCTTCACCTTGCAGATGCGGTGGAAACTATTATACGTGACACACCTTCTGACTGTCCTTAACATTTGTAAAAAGTTTAACAATTGTACTATGATTTGTTTCTGAGTTATGGCTGAGACACGAATATTGACCAATTTTTAGTGTGACCTTGAAATGTGACCTTGACCTTGAAGGTACGAACCTGGCTATGGTGTGTAACACATCCTCCCATGGTCCATTATAATTATGTGAAGTTTGATGACTGTGGCCCTAACCATGTTCAGTGTGACCTTGAAATGTGACCTTGACCTTACAGACCTGGCTGTGATGTGTGACACATCCACCCATTGTCCTTTATAATTGAGCGATGTCAGATGATTGTAGCCATAATAGTTTTGAAGTTATACTTGAGACACAATTTGTGACCCTGAACATATGAAGGTCAATTGTGATCTCCACCTTGCAGATGTGGCGGAAACTATTATACGCGACATACCTTCTGACTGTCCTTAACATTTGTAAAAAGTTTAACAATTGTACTATGATTCATTTCTGAGTTATGGCTGAGACACGAATATTGACCTATTTTTAGGGTGACCTTGAAATGTGACCTTGACCTTGAAGGTACAAACCCGGCTATGATGTGTAACACATCCTCCCATGGTCCTTTATAATTGTGTGAAGTTTGATGGCTGTGGCCCTAACTGTTTTCGTGTTATTGGCTCGGACACACACGGATGGACGGACACACCCACACTTCAATCACTATATGCCATCCGGCTTAAGTCAGGGGGCATAAAAAATTTCTTTAAAGCCAGCCAAGACTAACCTAGAGATGACTGCAAGATAGAGTATGTAGACTGTCAGAGTGTTATGGTAGATTACCACCCTAAAAAAAAAAAATAATAATAACACCCTTGACTGTCATGGGCATTATTTTTTTTCTCGGAGGGTGATAATAAGCATCATTATAGGACAGAAAAAATCTGTTAATTTAATTTAATTGGCTAAATCACTGGTCAGGAGTGTTGATATACTCTAGTATTGCTGATCAAAACTATTTTTTTTTATCAATATCGCATTGATATTTCACTGCTCTGTGATTGTTGTCTATAAATAGCACAGGTAGGTTGATATAATGATTCCAAATACTGGTTTGCGATAAAAATAGAAATGGTATTTCCAACTTGCACCTTCATTTAACTTTCCTGTTTCACTGTTTAGGAACTGTTCAAAATTTATAATAATTAACTGCAACTTGAACAAATAAATTAATGCACATTGCTTCTTATACACAAAAATAAGTTGAAATTACATTTATTTTGTTGCATATGATGTTTTTCTTTGAAAAATATGTAATAAAGCAAAGAATCTGCAAACAATTTTTTCTGTTATAATAATAAAACAATAATTGACATTCCATGAGGCTGATACATGGAATTATCAGCCCTTGAAAAGTAACATTCATCTCAGCCTATAGCCTTGGTGAATATTACTTTTTTCAGGTCGATAATTCCTTGTATCAGCCTCAAGGAAAGTCAATAATTGTATAATAACCACGTACACAAAGGTCAGCATGTCTTTAATAAGCTGGATTTGATTGTATGTTTATTATATACATTTCTAACAGAGATTATTTTGATATTACCTTTGCTTGGTAAGGCCTAAAAAAATAAAAAATCTGTTTCTCAGGCCCTCCCGCATGGTCCTTTTGGCTGCCACATGCTCTCTTTTTATAACCAATTTAAACTTAAAAACAATAAAAATGAAATGGTTTATGTCTGATATTTTACCCAAGTTAAAAAATTTGAGAATTTGTCCCTTGAGTGCAAGAAGGCTTTGCAATGCTTTAGCATTGCAAAGCCTTCTTGCACTCAAGGGATGAAATACACCACCACCCATGCTATTCTGTAGATTATGAGGCCTAAAACTTGAACCAAGAACATGAACTTTTGATGGCAAAGAAGTAACTACTGAAATAAAAAATAAAATAAAAAAACGCTCGCCCGCATGCAATTTTACAAATAATGGTCTGAGAAACAGAAGATCTACTTTGTGTGGCCAAATCACTATTTATTACATGCCTGTTCTATGAATTTCTCATCTATAGCAACACTAAACATGCAGAAAATGAAAATCTGTTCTGCACATATGTGTGGAATGGAAAACGTTGACAGACTATTTTTATAAAGAAGCAAAATTTCACTGGAATTTTCTACAAATCGTGCACACCAATTACAATTTGAATCGCTAACAATAGTTGAAAATCGTCCCCTGAGTTCCAATGTGTTCTTTGTGCCAGAAGGCACACATAGAACACATTGGTACTCAGGGGCCGAAATAGTAACATGGATTGCTCTCGCAAATCTGGTTGGCGATAAAATGTGTTCTTTTTGTTAAAAGTTGTCAAATGAATTGCCGAGTGTCCTTCTAATAATGGTTTTTATAGATGTGAAGGCATGTAATAAACACAGAATGACACACGAATGTGAATGGCTTAATCGACATGAAAGGATAAAACTCGATGCCTGTGGCCTCTCATTCTATCTTTCCCTGCTGGCACTCGATTAACCCCTTCACATATGCGTGTCATTCTGTGTATTTCTGTAGATATCAAGGGTGTGATTACACTCCCTAAAATAAACTGAAATCATGTTTTCAGAGAGTAAAAGGTTTCCAAATCATGTAATATGTCCCCATATAACTAATATAGTGTAGTAGGATTCCTGCGGGAAAGGACTGAAACAATTCAAGATTATTCAAGGGTGTTTCTCAACATTTTTCAAGGCCCTACAACTGCTAAATTCAAGAAATTTCAAGGTCTGTCTCTAAGAACAATGGCAAATGAAGCAAAATAGAAATAAAAAGGTAATTACGTGCTTCAGCAGCATTATTTTGCAAAAATTCAAGCCTTTTTAAGAATCTCCGACCAATTTTCCGTGATTTCAAGGCCTTAAATGCCCCTTATTCAAATTCAAGGCCATTCCTTAAATTCGAGGCCCCATGGGAACACTATGTAGAATTAATGATTTTGGTGGCATTTTAGATCGCTGAATTTACATGAAATGGTCTGAAAGAATTAAAGATACAGTGGAGCCCACTTAATTGGATATCTCTTAACTGTATATTCCTGTTAATTGAATATAATTTTCAAACACAAAACCATTTACCATACTTTTAGTACAGATTTGATCTGTTGATTGCATATGGGTTGTAGAGTAAACTCCTGTTAATTGTATATAAAATTTTGTAATATGTCGAAAAAATTACTGTGACACGCACCAAATTCCCCTTAATTATCAACCTTTTTGACCTCACTACATCCAATACAGGCATTTATTCTTTTATATCTTGTTTGACAGAGCTCTAAGAGAATAAATGCTCAGTTTACCTCCAGAACACAGGAAACTGATCAAATCCCTGTTTATTGTATACTCCTGTTAACTGAATAATTTTCACTGGCAAAATCGATATTCAATTAAGAGGATTCTACTGTTTGAAAATATTTTTAGTTGGGTGAAAAAAAACCCTCAAATCAGATAAAAACCTGAAAAATCACAAGCCTGATAAATGGTATATATTATTTTATTGTGTATTATCACAAAAATACTCACAGTGTGGTTTTCAATCAAGAAAATAACTTGTATATAGTGAAAAAGCAAAAGAAGTGCAAGAAACAATTCTGTCAACCGACAACAGATGCAACCTGAGTTCCATTGGCTGAAACATTGCATGTACTTCTCAAGCATTTCCACATAATCTGAGACTTATTCTCTGGGTAAAATTTCATTCCATGAGTGTTTTAGAGTATTTATTTATTGGTATTTAAGGTCACCTTCAGCATCTATGGCTTTATCATGACCACATCACGGGTATAAAATGTTTAGCCAATTGTTTATACCTATACTGCTCACTTTAGAGGATTCCAGCCCTCCCCCCCCCCCCCCCCCTCCCAGTGTCGGCTACCAGGTTTTATTTTGCCAGTCAAAGCCCATTGGTAATTTAACTGCAATCTCTTTGATATTTTTGAAATAGTAGAACTAAAAGTTTAACCATTTATATCTTGTTTGACAGAGCTCACTTATACATAATTGGCTAAATTGTCAGTTCCATTAACATTTTACCTAACGAATCGCCCGCATCCGTCCGCGTAATATGCAAACTGAGCAGTTGAAAAAAGTAAATTTTTCAAAATATTTCAACAAAACCATATCATGTGACCCCCATTGGAACGAGCTCATTGAGCTCGTTCCAATGAGGGGTCACATGATATGGTTTTGTTGAAAGTTTTGGAAAATTTAAAAAACAAATGATATTTAAAATAATAAATTTTGATATCGTCTGCGTTGGGTAAAGGGTTAAGAAACTTGTGGCAGCTGAAAATGCTGGATAATTTCAGTACTGTTTTATAAATCAAAACAAAAAAAAAAAACAATAAAAAAAAGCCTCCCTCCTTCTTCATAATATTACTGAAAAAACTGCCTGAGAAACAATAAATTTTGTTTATAAGCCTTAGTAATAAACAAGATGTAAAAATACCTAAAAATTGAAAGATAAATAATTTTACATCCAACTTTATAATCACTTTTCATAACATTTGTGTAAATAAGTTGATTTTGAAGAATCTGAATATTAATTCAATTTGTATATTTATTGGGGTTCAACTTCTTGCATACTGGAAGCTCAAAAGTACTCTTTCGTATGCAAGTATTTTGTTTATTTATGGCCAAATATGTACGCAATGATATTTTGTCTGACAAAACTCAGTGAGGTCTGGGAAACAAAATATAACTGGTTAAATTTTAATTTATTTATTTATTTATTTATTTATTTATTTATTTATTTGTGTTTAAGGTCACATATTTTTGCACAATGGCTAATCATGACCACAACATGTGTATCAACTCAAGACCAGGAGTGAGCATTAATAAGCCATGTTGCCCATTTGAGAGAGGGATTGCACATCCCAAGCATTGGTGACTGGGTCCTATTTTACCAGTAAAACAGAGCCTGTTTACCGCAGTGAACAGGCACTGCTTCACTTCCCAGGGTTCCTGCAGGGAGGTTAAATTTTAAATTTTAATAGAGACCTGCAAATTGCTGTTTTTGATCGAATGGAATATTGAATTGAATTGGTGAAAACAAATAAATTTTGAATCGGATTTCGAATCGAATCACAGTTAATGGATACGTCATCAAAAGAAAACTTTTATTCCAAAAATAATACCCCAGATTATTAGAAGACAACAGTTATGTTCAGTGCATTTTTTGCCTCAGCACTTCCCATGCTATAAACCGAGATATAAACCAATATATCCGCTTATGAATGAACTATCTGAATTGTTGACTTTATAGCTTTGAAACTGCACCAAAAAACATTTTTAAATGAACCTGGCTGATACCTCACTTTTATCATATGATTTCTCGGAAACAAACTTTTTTTCAAATCGGATCAACTCCATTCCGGTGGTGAAGCAATTTGTTTTAAATAAAAATGCAGAATTGCTAAAACGAAACAATAATTCAACGCCGAATGGAGTCAAGCTGCTTGTAAATTAAAGCCTGCTCTACTTCTGTTTATATAATAATCAGGGGTATTCTTTTAAAAAACTGTTACTTTTGATGATGTATCCAGTAACTGTAATTGAACAGAACAATACTCAATATAAAATAATGTGATCATGTTGTGGAACAAATCATTTATTGAAGTTGAACCGCTGAATAACTTTTCAAAGCTCGAAACTTAAAATTTTCATAAATGGTCACGGGTCAATAAGTTGAAACGAACAGTTGTAGCGGTAGCAGTGTTTGTAGCGATGTAGCTACAACTGTTATACAGTTGTAGCTACATTGCTACAAACACTGGTAGCACTATAAGTCAGTTACGTGTCTACTCAGAACTGTCACAAACTTATGACCAAAGTATATTCAAAAATATTCGAATTTCCGATTTCGAATCGAATATTGACTTTCAAATAGAATTTCGAATCGAATTTCAAATTTTTGCAGGAGCCTAATTCTAAAACAGCAATGTAGAAAAATGTTACCGCTGACAGGCCTCACTGTCTTAAAGTTGATGTTAACACTATGATTCCGAGAGGCTGCTTTTCTGAGCCAGGAACATGATATGTCATAATTTCATTGAGTAGGATGGCTGCTCAGTGAATGTGTGGGGAAGGCCAGACAATAGTTTCAATGTGCAGACGCAAGGCTCCATGTTGAAAATATTAATTGGTCTACCCCCAAATAATGAATTTGGACTCTGCCAACTTCTGCCATTGAAATGAAATGGAAGATACCACCAAGGTTCAAAGGGTTAATATCTAGGATTTTCACAGATCTATTCAAGCCATTTTCAAGAACCTTTTAGATATCATTTTAGACTATTCCACCCTTTTTTCATATTGTCTTGAGGACCTGTTACACATTTTTGACAATTCCATACTATTTTTAGATTCCTTCGAGTAATCTTTTTATTTAGATACATAGATATCAGTTAACCCTCTACCCAACGTAACGACGAAAACCAGCTAGCGCTATTCCCAAAAGTTGCCAATTTTCATTATTTTTTTCATTTTTCCCTCAAAAACATAGGTTATGAACCTTGTTGGAACGAGCTTGTCGAGCTCGTTCCAATGAGGGGTCATAACCTATGTTTTTGAGACAAAAAATGAAAAAAATTAATTATTCAAGAATTTTTTTTGCAGGTGTCGTCTGCTTTTCATGTTAGGTAAAGGGTTAAAAAGGTGACAGTTTTCGGTTGTAAATTAACAAAAGACATATTCACTAGTCATGTAAAAAATATATAATAGAACAAGGAAGCAGATTTTAGTTCGCAAATTCCTTAATTTTTAAAAATGCTTAAAAGTTTTAGGTTTGGTTACTGAAATTGAATATTGTGCATCGGAAATTATAATTTTTGACGCAATATTCCTAATTTCTAAAAACAACAAAGGACTTTGAAGACACAAATTTCAAATACATTCAAGGCCTTGAAAACACATTTTCAATCATTGGACTTTCAAGGTTTTTGGACTTTCAAGGCATCACTAAATTCACCCTCTGGAGACCTCATTTTGCAGATGTCGGTCTGCTTATTTTCTGGCTTGCTTCAGGCCCCTGCAAAGCTTCGAGATTTGATTCAGATTCGAATCTTCCATGAGATTCAATTCAATTCAAATCCATCAATGGGTATTTGAAATTTCAAATCCATGGCACAGTTTTATTATAGTTATTACTATGACATTTTATTGAAGAATTCCCTCCAATGCAGTTGTCAAAAACTAATATATGATCGTAATATGAAAACCAGGTACAAGAACATTTTTGTTCCTCTTGTAGAAGTGTAATCTGTACTCGTCAAATCAGCGACTGTTATCTTCAAATTGGCACAGAATTACAATATAATAATAATAAAAGCAAATCTGACTCACAATTCCTTCTTTTGGAACTCACATGCCTTTATGCGTTACTCAATTTATTTACATTAATATTAAGTCATGGCATGATCCTGTGCTCACATGCCATGACTGTTAATTGACAGCCCCATAGAATGGGACTAATCCAAAATATGAAATTCAAAATGGTGGAAAATTGTTCTCTTTTTGATACACAAGAGGTTGACAAAAATAAGTATGTAAAGAATGTTCAGTGCGATTGTGTTCTGATTGCTGCATGAATATAATGGGAGTGAGAACTATTAATTGAAAACCCCATAGAATGTGACTTATCCAAAATACGAAAGTTAAAATGGCGGTAATTCGTTCTCTTTTCAATACACGAGAGGTTGACAAAAGATACTTATGTAAAGAATGTTCGGCGCGATCGTGTTGTGTTTGCTGCATCAATATAATGGGAGTGAGAATGTGCAGTTAAACTACTTATCATTTAGTTGTGATGTGTTCCAGTTGGAATGATAATAATCATTGATTGCATAATACTCACATACTTGTAAACATATCAACCATCTTATAATGATATATTTACACTGGCACTCCCAATATTATATTCGTTTTTCGTTGCTGTCATGAAAAATTGTGTAGTTCGCTGACTTTACTAGGTATTTAACACAATGTTGGATTCGATTCAGATTTGATTCAGATTCAAATCTTCCTTAAGATTCGATTCGAGTGGAAAATTAGGATTTGCAGGGGCTTACTTGTCTTAGCCTTGTTACAATTTATGGGACAAAAAGATACTCTCCCATAAATTGTAACAAACCAAATCAATACAGACTAAATAATTTTACTTCGAAGATAATATTTATTTATTTATTTATTGGTGTTTAAGGTCATGTACTTATGCACAGTAGCTGATCATGACCATGACAGTTTTACAGGTGGAGGAAGCCGGAGAGAACCACCGAGCAACGGCGAGCAGCTGCCAGCTCCCCAACATCGTAACTCCAGCACTGCAACACAGGCAGGATTAGATTGGTTGAAGACATGCGTACCATCGACGTGCAGTATGCTCTAGTACATGGTGCCATCGTGCCCACATGTGGGCAATTGGGGTTAAATGCCTTACCCAAGGACACAAAGCGGGAGTCCAAATTGATCGCTCAGACGGTCACCCATCCAATGATTAACTGGGCTTGATGTTGCTCAACTTCAGTGATTAGACGAGAACCGGTTACTGCAATGCTCCAAGATAATATAAAATATATCCATGGAGCATAGTGCCATTTAGGGTAAAGCCGATACATGGGCTTCCAGCACTCTACCTGTTAAAGTCCTTTCTGCATCTACAGTAATAATAACAATAACTAGTGGTGTGACTGTCCCAGATGGGCATGTCGATACCCCCACATCGCCATATTCTAAGACAAAAAGGGGTATAACTCTGGGAAAAAAATGTTCAATCAAAACCATAATCACAGGTACACAGGTTCCCATGATATTGATGATCCATACCAAGTTTCAAAGAAATCGACCCATAATCATCTGAGAAAATCTCCGGACAAAATTATAGGCAATTCAGGCATTCTATGATGAAACGGGGCATACCTCTGGCAAAACTATAATTGCAGATGCACAGGATCCCAGGACAGTGAACATCCATACCAAGTTTGAAATGAATTGACCCATAAGCAATTGAGAGCATCTCCATCAAAATTCAGACATTCTAAGATGAAAAGGGACATAACTCTGGCAAAAAATGTCCGATCAAAACTATAATTGCAGGTGTACAGGTTCCCATGGTAGTACACAACCATACCAAGTTTCAAAGGAATCAACCTATAAACATCCGAGAAAATCTCTGGACAAAATTCTAGACCTACTTTTTTAAGTTGAAAAGGGACATAATTCTGGTAAAAATAATCAGAAAGGAACTGTAGTTACAGGTGCACAGGCTCTTATGATGGTGAACATGCATAACAAGTTTCAAGCAGATTGGTCCATAAACGTCTGAGAAAATCTCTGGACAAAATTATTTCTATGGACGGACAGAGGGACATATGGATGGACGGACAGTCAGACAAACAGACAAGGCGATTCCAGTACACCCCCCACAACTTGTTACTCATTTATATAGTGCCAAAATTATAGTTAAGTGGATCAAGAACCATATTCTAAAGGACTGTCCATGTTACTGAGGTCATGCAAATAAACCAACAGAACATGTATAATATTTTACCGTCCAGAACATCACTAAAAGGCTTTTTGAAACAGATATGTTTTGAGATCTTCCTTGAAAGTGTTAACATTTGACTGTCTTTTTAGTTTTATTTATGTTTAAGGTCACATATTTCTGCACAATGACTAATCATGACCTCGACAGTTTTACGGGTGGCAGAAGCCAGAGAATCCAGTGAACCACCAAGCAATGGCAAGCAACTGTCAGCGCCCCAACATACTAACTCCACACAAGCAGGGTTAGCATTGGTTGAAGACAGGCGCACCATCGACGTGTAGTATGCCTTAGTACACAATGTCACCGTGCCCCCACCTGGGCAATGGGGGGGTGAAGTGTTTTGCCTAAAAACACAACAAAGTTGCCGCAGGTGGGATTCGAACCAAGGACCTCTCGACTTGCAGCCTGCCCCTCTACCTACTAAGTCATCGCACCCTGTCCTTTTAGATGATCAAGTAAATTATTCCACAAGTGAGGACCAGCAAATGAGAATGACCTATCTCTAAATTTCTTACACCTATTTTTTGGAACATTTAGTAGCATTTTATTTATTTATTGGTGTTTAAGGTCACAAACTTATGCACAATGGCTAATTATGACTTTGACAGTTTTACAGGTGTAGGAAGCCGGAGTACCCGGTGGGAACCACCGAGCATCGACAGGCAACTGTCAGCTCCTCAACATTCTAGCTCAGTTCAAGCTCCATTCAAGCAGGGTTACAGCGGCTGAAGACATGTGCACCATTGACGTGCAGTACGCCTTAGTACACGGTGTCATCGTGCCTCCTATGTAAGCAACCGGGATAAAGTGCCTTGCCCAAGGACACAATGTGGGTTGTCCCGGATGGGGATCAAACTCAGGACCTCTAGCATAGAAGTGCAACAGTCTACCACTGAGCCACCACGCTCCCTAGTATTGACACACATTCTTGGTATTGATGAGTTCTTCTAAGAAGGCTGGTGACATGTTATTCTGTGCTTTGAAAATTAATAATTAAGTTTAATAATTAATAATTATTCTGTAGTTTAATTGCAGCCAGTGAAGATCCATCAAAACAGGAGTGATGTGTTGAGATCATGAGTCAGTCCATACCACTCCTGTTGATGCATTTAATACTTTCTACAGGCGAGAGTACTGGTATTGTGGAAGATTGAACAGTAACTAAGGCATTACAGTTATCCAAATGTGAAGTTACAAAGCCATGAACTAGAGTTTTTGTGAAGTCTTTTTTAAGGAGCTGTCTTATCTGTTTAATTTTGTATAGACCTCTGAAAGCCTTGTTGCATATACAGTGGAGCCGATTTAATTGCATTACGTGTACATTCCATATAAAAAAAATATCCCAATATTGACTGAGTGTGTTATGTATGATTATATAACAGCAGGCATTTACTCACTCATCAGTGTTGATTGGGAAAACACCTCGCAATTTACATAAAAAGGAGTTCTCTTCACTAAATCCCTTTTCTGTGCCTGAAATATTTTGGGGGGGCGATTTTCTATGTCAAAAAAATCCTTTAAACGTGAAAATCGGTCCAATAATTCACGTTTTGTGTTTAAATAAATCTTGGAAAAAAATGCGAATTTTTACTATCCCATGAAAAAGTGTGGCTGTTCCATCTATTGGATTTACATGACATAAATTAGTCTGAACTCGCTTAATCGAGGTCATTGTTGTTGAAAAAACATTCTGATTCTCAGCCGAAGCGGATGGGTACAGATAACTATACATTTTTTCTTTTGGACATCATGGCAATTTATCTGCTTTTCGCCTGGGATATAATATCATAATCCGCCCAAATGTTAAATTAAAACGCACTTTTTATTCTTTCTGACAGCCGATATTTAACCCCAAGCACGGTGGAAATTATCTTCAAAACACGGATGAGATCCAATTCGATTAAAACCGGACCGTGCTTCTCTTCTCTTTTTACGGAGCTTCTTTAAAACACGGTATAAAAATTCAACTCGGCATTTGTCCGATCAGGCTATGAAGTGTGTCCCCACGGAACGAAACGTCGCCACCCAGGAATACTTGAGTTTATGGTCACGAGAACCGTGACACCGCCGTGACATCTTATTCAACCTGGGGAATCAGTCATCTCAGCGGTGACTGATACAGGTGATAAAACGAGTTTTGGCTCCCATTTGGGGGGGGGGGGGGGGTGGGGGGGGGGTTGAAAAGATTAGGACCAAACGCATGCTCTATTCAATTCAGTTGAATTCGGTCGAACTCAAACGTTCTCGCCCTAACTCGGTGATAATGTTGCGGCATCGTACTATGATGAGGATAATTAATGCTTCTCCCTCCTAAAAACATTCTTTGGTGTGAACAAGTGTAAATGAATAACCTTTCCAATTAAATGATATAACATTAATGCAAATGTGTTTTTTATTCAGAATCTAGCCCACCAAGTAGCTAATTAAAACAGTTGTTGTTCAGCGCAAGATTTAATTGGTTGGAATTGGCCCGTCTGTAACAAAAATTTCACGCCCAAAAGTACATCAAATGTGCTTTGCCGGCAAAAAATATATAGATTCTTTTTAAATGTCAAGTTTGCGTAGGCTTTGGGGATTAACAACAGACAAAGGATTTAATTTAACACGCCACTGAACAGAAGCAACTAATTAAGCTTAATTGTATACTGGTATGTCATATCTTCCAAGGACGGCAGCTAGTTTACTTATTAATCTGTCAAAGGACCGGAGCATTTGATGCATCTATTGAAAAGAAACCCATGCTGGCTGGGGAGGATTATTATTACCAAAACACCAACAGATGACAGCGTCTGGCCAAAATGTTTTCAGTCTACTAGTACTCCGACCGTTTCCAGCCCGGTGGCGGCGCTACAGGGGGCATGAGGGTATTTGCCCCCCCCCCCCAAATGTGTGCTCTGCCCCCCACTTGCCCCCCCCCCATCCACCAAACACACACACACACACACACACTCTCTCCCTCTCCTTCTCCCTCAGCTCTCTATATCTCTCCCATCTCTCTCTCCATCCCCCTCCTCTCTCTCTCTCCCTCTCTCTCTCTCTCTCTCACGCACAGACCCACCAGACGCGGATCCAGGATTTTTTGAAGGTATATTACGGGCTTTGGGTCCAAGTTTGGACTACCTCATAATAAAGTAATGATATGATCCTTTACGTATTTGCCCCCCTTCATGGGGAGTCTGTCCTCCTACTTGTCCCCCCCCCCCTCCCCCCCCCCCACGAAAAAATTTCCGGCGCCGCCACTGTTCCAGCCACGAAATAAAACATACTATTTCCAAGAAAAAAACGTACCAAATGCTAGGAAGATAAACATGGTGATCCATTAGTCTCTACCGGCCTACTGGACAAGGTGGCACTTGCAAGATAAGGGGACGTGGGAAGGAAATGTGGGCAAAATCTACGTTTACAGAGCAAATGCCTACAACCCCCCCCCCCCCCCCCTCCAGCCCTCAAAGACGTCACCAATTTTCCATGCCTTTTTTGAGATATTGGAACTTGACAAGAAAATCCCACTATAACTTGAATTTGTTTACCGTAGGCCATGATTCGTCCATCCCTTGCTTCTAAATTTTCATGATTCCGAAGGCTGAACTTAATTTGAAAAATCCGCCAGAGTTGTTACGAAAAAGACTGGAAGGAGTAGATGGATTTATTTATTTATTAATTCTGTTCCATTCTCAATTTAGTTCGTCAAAAATAATTACTGATGTAAACGCGAAACAGCGAAACAGCGAAACAGCGAAACAGCTTAGAAATCTACAATATTAAAACATATGCCGGTTTCTTAATGATTCGGAGTCTCAGTGAAAAACAGGGACCGCACTTCGTAAAGACAGGATGTATCACCGAGACTGTCACATTATTGTTCTAAAAAACATAACAACGCACGGAATAAGTTTTATTTTTAAAATTCTTCTTCTATTGGGTAATTTTATTTAAAAATGTCTCGACGAACTGTTTCGAGAATGAAGGATGGACAAGATCATGTTCGACTCGGATGGCAACAAACTTACCTTTAATTATACAGGGGGGGAATCCAAATGACATATCGGCAAAACATTTTATTTTAATACTTGAAACAAGTTCAATATCTCGAAAAATACTGGGCGCATTGTTTAAAATTGGACATTTTTCCGGGGTACAATGATCTGGAAAAGACAGATATAGTATTTTTATGTCATTATTTTATGAAATGCGGGTTTTAGAAATTCGCTGACTGAAGACTAATATTGCTAATCAAGTTCTGACTCTGGAAGAAATTTCTCATCGATCACTAATTGATTATGTAATGCTTGTCTCCTAACCGCACTTGGGTACCCCACTTTTCTACACAAAAAGTGGGGTACGCCAAGTGCGGTTTTATATGGAGTGTACACGTAATGGATATCTCTTAATTGTATATCCCTGTTAACTGAATATAATTTCCCAACACAAATCCATTTACCATACCTCCAGTACAAATTTGACCTGTTAATTGAATATAGGTTATAGAGTAAACTCCTGTTAATGGAATAAAAAATCTTGTAACCTGACGAGAAATTACCCTGACTCTCCCCAGTTTTCCTTTGTTTATAGACCTATTTGGCCTCAGTACATCCAATACAGGCATTTAATCTATTGTATCTTGTTCGACAGAGCTCAAGGATCTCTGTCAAACAAGATATAATAGAATAAATGCTGAGTTTATCTCTAGAATACAGGAAAGTGACACAATCCCTGTTAATTGAATACACCTGTTAATTGAATACTCCTGTTAATTGAATAATTTTCACTGATAATGTGGCTATTCAATTAACAGGGTTCCACTGCATTTGCTAACATGTCTGTCCATTGATATGTTTGAGTCGAAGAGGCACCAAAAGTATGTACACAGTCACTAGCCCTAATGGTGGAATCTCCTACCTTCACTGAGTTGATGTCAATTTTAGTGAGTTGCGGACTAAAATGACCTGGGAAAAAGCCTGGGCCATGTGTGCAGTAAAAGAGGGAAAAAGTATAATGGGTGGGCTCATTTATGAGAGGTGAAGCCCGCAGGAGAATGCATGCAAAGTTGATACAAAGATAGGCGACTCAGACAATCCCATAACAAGCATGCATTAACCCTTTACCTGATGAATCGGCCAAAACCACATCATGTGATCCCCTCACTGGAATAAGCTCTTTGAGCTCATCCTAATGAGGGGGGTCACATAGGGTTTTGTTGAGAAAAATGGCAAATTTAATATCATGTGCACTGGATAGGGGGTTCTGTTTTGTTGTAAAAACTTACATGGTCAAGCATGGTGGTCAGCAATGTTGTCATAACAAAGTCAGGGACTGGGATTATTTACAAAGAGACTCTGAAACTAAAATCTGAAAAGTTGGTAGGTGGGCTTATTTCCAATTATGGGCTTATTCCCGGATCAGTACGGTATGGCAGTACTGATTAAGGCACCCCAAGTATAATGAAAAGCTTTGATAATATTTTATAACAATGTTGCTGATGCCAGAGGATTCACATCCCAGGCATCAGTTGCAATTTCTTATTACTTCAGTACCAACAAAATTCTTGAAGAACTAAAAATTAAATTTATTTGATGAAAAGGCATAGCTTATGACCTCTCAATGGAACAAGCTGCTTGTTTCAATGAGGAGTCATAAGCTAGATTTTTGAACCAAAATTGGAAAAAAAAACCTCCAAGAATTATATCGCTGTGTGGGGTCGAGTATTTTTGCACTTATAAGGCTTGTCATGATAAGAAAATCAAATCAATTGAAATTTCTTCAAATCATCACACTAACAAGCTCAGAGCATGCAAGAATTAACTAATTAAGGGCCATAACTCTGCTCAGCATGGCTGAACTGAACCAGTTTTTAAACCCACTAAAGATATTAAGAAAATCTCAAATACCAAATATTGACCAAATCCATCAATATTTGTTCAAGTTATCTTGCTCAGAGCTGAAAACAGGCAAAAATTATCTAATTAGGGGCCATTACCTTGCTTAGTATGGCTGTTCCATATAAGTTTTTGAACCCTTTCAAGGCATTGTTAAGAAAGTCTCACATACCAAATATTGACCAAATCTATTGATATTTGTTGAAGTTATCCTGTTAACAAGAAAAGTGACGTTCAACAGCTCGCCTGCCTACCCACCTTTGTGCCCAAAATGCATGCCCACTGACTTCATCAAACTATTGTTTGAGTTTTTGAAAAAAAAAACTCGACCAAAAAGAAATTTGAATGGTGATTTCTTGTGGGTAGCTGTGGACAGTTATGGAAGATAAATTGGGAAAATGGTTAAGGCCACTTTCAGAATCTATAGAGGATATTCACGAAAATTTGATGAATACCGAAAATATCTCGTTCGTGGCTACAAAGAAATATGAGGATCTTCACGAGCGACGCAGTCGCGAGTGAAGATCCTCATATTTCTTGTAGCCACGAACGAGATATTTTCGGTATTCATCAAATTTTCGTGAATTTTCTTTTTATTTAATGCTCTACGACTACAAACTCTCCAATTTGTGGCCTTTATTTGCCATTAAGGCGCAAAATTTATGTGCCGAACCGGCGTCCATACAAAAATTACAACAACCAAACTCCAACCATTGGAATGTGTGAATATCCGCACAAAAAGTAGTCCCATCTTATTTCTCCCCTAACTTTACTTTACGATTTACCAAGGCTGGCGAATTGAAATAATCGCAATGTGTTTCGAAGAAATAGAACAATAACAAAAAACACCACTTTCTTATTTTCAATAACAAGACACGTCATTTTATTTTTTTTGAACTCAATGCACTGAAGACGTGTGAAGTTGAACTGAAGAAATTTGAAAGTGATTTCGGCTTTTCGCTGGAAGGTGAATGAGAAAGTCAAACTTTGAAACCGCTGATTTAATGAATTGATTTAGTCACTGTCACTATCAATTATTCGAATTCGTTTGTATTTGGGACTCTGGAATTCATTACTGATGTGCTGACTCGTTTAAAGTACATGTGATTCGTCATCCGAACCTACGATGAAATATCGATTTCTAAATATCATTTTGATATTTCGTTTTGCCGACCGACAGGGGAATATGACTTAATTTTTCAGCGTGAATTGATGCCTGAGCATTAAATAAATAGCTATATTACAAAGACCACAACACAAGTATAAAGTCACAATCAGCCAATTGTTCATAACTGTGCTGTACAACTTTGAGGCCACTGCACTTTCTACCACAGTAAACCAACACTGCATAACTTCCCAGAATCTTAAAGGAAGTCAGATTTTCATGTCATTTCTTGACGAGTACTTTCAAAGTTTTTCTCAATAAATGAAGTTCAGTTAAATGGTAGTGCTAAATTATTTTTGGCTATTAACTCCTAGCACACAGGCAGTATTTCAAATTTTTCATCATTGGCCCCATACTGCCCATTCCACATGAAAAATTTAACAAATTATATCTTGTTTGAGAGAGCTCAATGAGCTCTGTCAAACAAGATATAATTTTTTTAAATTCTCAATTGCATGGTGGGAAATATTTGCTGCTGAAAACTTGGGTATTTTGACATCAGAGTGCAGAGGGTTAAAAGTTGCTCACGTGTATTGCCTTTAAAATTTATGGGAGAGTGCCTATAGAGTGTAACCAGGCCTGAAAGTTAAAAAATTTATAGTAATTTATATATTTTTTATACTTACCAATGACCCAGACATAGCTGCTGGTGCTAACTCTTAAAATATAGGGCCAAACACAAATTTTGCCCCCCAATCCCCAAAATTTGCATCTAAAACTAAAGAAAACATGTCCTGAAAGGCCCTCCACACTTCGCCCCTACTGCGCATGCGCAGTGTCAAGGACGTTCCGAAATTGGCGCCATTAATCATTCTAATAACCAGTGCCTGGTAAGCGCTATGTACTCAGCGGGGAGGCAAGAGTTCCCAACTCCTGGGAGGGCCATCCCCGTCTGGGTCATTGGTAAGTATAAAAAATATATAAATTACTATAAATTTTTTAACATTTTTATACTGTACCAATGACCCAGACATAGCTGAATAGTAAAAAGGCTGGAGGGCCAAGGACATAGAGCAAAATGGAATACGCTCAATAAAATAAAATAGAGTCATCCCCTGTAGGGAAAAAGAAGTAATAGGCCTTACATGTATCTTTCTTATTTATGATAAATTAGAAAGATATAACACCTTCCAAAATTGAGCTTCATACATCCATGTACTCTATTAATATCCAATATAATCCTTATACTAATAATCTTTAAAGTAAGCCAATAAATAAAGTAAGTCTAGAGAATAGAGACTCTTATACTCCTAAAAGTGTCTGAGGATTGCATAATCATGTCCGTTGACATATGCAATATTCAAAAGCTATACTTTAAAAACTAAGACTTGAATGAATTTTAAAAACCTAAACTTCTCACTAAACAACCATCCCAATAACAGCTCAGAATTACTAACTCCGGAGGAGGTATCCCCTTGTTTTCATAGTAAAACAGGTGACCCAAGGGAACACCCTCCCCCCCCCTTTTTCTTGCCCTGGGTCAAATAGCCCAGAGCGAAGAGGGCAGCCGAACGGAGACACTGCCGAAACAGACAGCCTACCTAGCTATAGTAGCAACTGTTAAGTGAATGACATTCTGAGCAGTAGATAATAGACCTAACAATAGAGGCCTTCAGAAATGGACTCGATATTTCTAAGATAAAATTCATGAATGTGGATGGCTGAGCGCAATGAGCGGCCTTCAAAAATCTATAATAGCGACACTATTAATGTAAGCCCAAGAAGTAGAAGAACTCTTACTTCATGAGCCGAAATCTTAAGCACAACTGCTAAGTCAATGATATACCATAAGCAGTACCGATAGTTAATAGAATCCATTAACAATAAAATGGAGCGTAACGTCCTTCTACTAGACATCAAAGACAGAAGAAGCTTACGCCCTTTGTAATAAACAGATATCTGTTTATAAATACATAAACTGTACCCGGAAAGAGTAAAGGCCTATGCCCATACGAAGACGGAAGGACCTTAAAATAATAGGTTCCGGATAATAGGAGCCTAACTCTTATGCAACAATCCAACCTAAATAGTAACGGAAGTATTGATTCCGAAACTATGAAAGTGAAAATCATCCATCGATAGTGCATGAAACTCACTGACTCTACAGTAAAAGAGAAACCAACAGAATTACTGTCTAAAAGGTCAGAATTTGAAAACTACTGTTTCCAGAGGCTCAAATGATTACTTAGCTAAATAAGAACCGAAGTTAAAATCCGTATAGGAATTTAATCTAAAGATTCTAAGTCTATTTATCAAAAAGTTACTAACTGACTTAGATAAAGAGACAAAAGACTCAATTGTAAACTATCGTAGAGTACATAGGTATGAGGTAACATAAACCTATAACCTAAATAATAACAGGCTGCACTAGATCTTGTGAAACAAGTATACTAAAAAATAGCAATGAGTAATATGGAGGGATCAACAATATGAACATAATGATCCCTACACCACGACGGAAGAGCCTCCACTTTAGCTGCATAGAATAGCGAAGAAGAGGATCTCCTATAGTAAGAAATCGCGTCCAAAGCTCGTCCAGTACAGTGCTTACAATGCAATACGGACCACACAACGGAATACATGAAGGTTGCGACCTTGCTGGTTGTGATAAAGATGACACGATTTACCCAGTGAAAAAGATCCTCACATAGAGGAAGATTTCACGTTAAGACCCACAGTAGACAAGAGAGTAAATTATTCATGATCTCTGTGAAGATAGAGATGCTATCAACAGAAATGTATTGTGGTTGTTTATCTTAGCAATACCTGCTAAAACAACAGCGCCGGAGGATACGCGTATCCTATCATTCCGTCCTATAGATCAATAGAGCGTTAACAATATTAGCTCAGAGATCTGGACAAGCCAACACATACGTCTGCAATTGATTAGCAAGCTGTGTCATAAATAAATCATCATTGGGCGCTCCCATAGATAGCAAATCTGATTGAATACTTGTTTGTTGAGAGTCCATTCTGACAGCAACAAGCGACCCGTAAGAGAACGGGAGTGCGATAAAACAATCAGACGACCCGGAATATGACGGACCAAAACTGAACTTGGTGTACTATAACCAACAGACGGATTCTTTCCATTAAATTGAATAACGGAAACGAAAGAGTGCCTCCCTGGTTCCGGAGATACGCCACTACTGTCGAATTAAAGGACAGGAATTTGGGCATGCGTTTCTGAATAATGTTCATGCAATGACATAAAGCAAGCCTAAAAAACATTATTCCGCGGAAGTTAAACTGATTGCCAAAAGACTGCGGAACCCAAAGACCCTGGCACTTCGAATCCGTAGGGATCAGTATTATATCCCAATCTGTTTGACTGGCAACCGTCATAACAGCCACACTCGGGTCCGGCAACTGCGGCGGCACTCTCTGAGTCAACCACCGAATGTTTGCCCCAGTCTGAATCTCTTGTAACACTAGATAGACAAGAGAACGTATAAATCGAGCAATTCATGGATTGCCGAAAAGTTGCCGTCGAAGAGAAGCTCCTCCGAGAACGAAGCGACTCTGAGAGAGTTCTTAACCTTACTATCCACGCGTGTGGATGTAGCTAGGGCTGCGTCACGTCTAACTAACTCCAATCAGCCACTGAAGGGCGGAGTTATACGTGAACAAACTACTGCCCTCAAAAGAAATTACATTGAGAATAATATCCCGTAAATCTTTTCTTGAAGACGTAATGATAACGCCTCAGTAAGGCGGATTACGTATAATAAAGCGTCTAAGTTAAGTCTACTATACATAATGTCGTTCCCAACATTGAAATTGGAAAAGACATAAACGGCGAAAAAGAATATATGCAGTCTTTAATCACACCGTCTAGACGCATACGAACTCTCGGTATGCCCTGCTCTGCCAAAATAAACTATTTGTATAAATGATAAAATGGCAGAAATGAGCAACGCGGACAAGAAACTAAACTATCATGCTTAGTAGCAGGCTTGTATATATATATATATAGCGTCGAAAAATAAAACACATGTTGTAATGACAATATTGGACTGCGTCGGTAAATCAGGGACAATGTCCCTGAACCGATCGAAAAATCCGAGTCCAATGACGCTATAAGTCTCTTATCCAAGATCGCAGCAATGAAGTCCGAAATAATAATCACTGGAAGATAATGCCAGAAGATATGAAAGGCATCTTCTGATACAACTAACGGGAAAACTCGAAATCTTTCGAATCCCTTTCGCCATCCTGTCGGACCCTATAAAGCGTTCGGTCGTCCGTAGCTGATGCAACCGCGGACCGCACCGACCCAGCGCCGTCGGATAATTCCTGATTCGACCGAGAAACTGTCAATTGCTGGGATGCTGCGAAACAACTGTGCTAACTCGGATAGCACGTCCGTCACTGAGGCCTGAGGAGAAGCGGTCTTACGATGCATCGCCGCTGGAAGCTCCGTGATCGTTACCCCGTGCATACTTCCAATATGCGAGCGAACGGAGTGTATAGGCCTCGTGTCCCTTGGCTACCGGATGGCGCGACCTATTCGCCGTGGAATCACTGAATGCCGAAACTGATCGGATACTCGAGGTCACGTAGCCAATGTGCGGTCGTGTGCCCTGCTGTGAGGAAGAGGAAGCATTAAAGACAGTCTCTCGGACTGTCAATATAACGGAGCGTCCCGACCAACGGACATATGCTCCGAATGTAAAATATCTGAACCACAACATGCGGTCCCCTATGTTGTTGGGCGAGAGAGGGACCTCTCTCGCTCACAGCCCGGACGGACCTGGACAAGCCAGGAACCGGACTAACAGGCTTCCTCCGATCTGTCCTCAATCTGCCGTCACTGGGTGAGTACTAAAGTAATTAAAGTGCTCGCATCACCCAAATCTCCTTCCTAGACCGCAACGGACGAACCCGGCAGCCGAACCATTCGATGAATGTACGCTACACCGGGTGAGCTAGCGAATGTCACTCCGTAGGCGATAGACATATTCCATGAGCACTTATTGCCGCTAACTCTTCATTAACTATGACGACAGAGGCACACTTTTGAAAGACATCTCCATAACTCTTCGAACAAGAAACCAGAAATGCTTGGATAGCAAGCATAAAATAATAATATATATAGCGTCGTTCAATAATTCGAAAGTTTGTGTGACATTATTGGACTATGTCGGAACTGAGGGACGATGTCCCTGAACCGAACCAAAAATTTCTAAGTCCACCGACGCTATCAGTTTCTTATCCGGCATCGCAGCATTCTGGTCCGACGAAAGAAGCTGTAGAAGACCAAGTCAGATGACATACACAACAGCATATGTTGTTCCGAAAGGGAAAGCTCGAAATCCTCCGAATCCCTTTCGGTATCCCGTTGGACCGGATGAAACTTTCGGACGTCCGTACCCGCTTCCGCGGAGCGTCCCGACCCAGCATCGTCGGATAAAATATATGCGACAGATTCAGTTGATGCTGGGATGCTGCGATAAACTGTGCTATTAAGGAAAGCACGTCCGTTCCCAAGGCCTGTGCAGTAGCGGTCTTATGATGCATTGCCGCCGGAAGCTCCGTGTACGTTGACTCCCGCACACTTCCTATGCGAACGTCCGGAGTCTGCAGGCCTCGTGTCCCTGGCTACCAGATGGTGTGACCTGGTCGCCGAAGAATCCTTGATCGGCGAAGCTGGTAATATATCGGCGGTCACGCAGCCAAGGTGCGGTCGTGTGCGCTGACGAGAAGAGGAAGCCTTAGCAGTCTCAGCGGACTGCCTATACAACGGAGCGTCCCGAGCGACGGACGTATGCTCCGCTTGCGACACATTTTGTACCACAACATCTGGGGCCAGATGTTGTTGAATGAGAGAGGGGCTTCTCTCGCTTGCCGTCCGGATGGACCGGAACGAGCTATGAACCGGACTAAAAGGCTTCCTGCGTTCTCCCTCCGATCCGCCGTCACTGGGTGTGCATTAAGTTAATTTATAGTGCTCGCATCACCCCAAAATTCCTTCTAGACCGCAACGGACGAACCCGGCTGCCGAACCATTCGGTGAATGGACGCTACACCGGGCGAGCTAGCGGACGTCAAAGGCCGTTGAACCTACTAGGGTCCTCTTAGGCAATTGGCGTATTTACATGAGCACTTTTCCGCTAGCCCTTCATTAATTGTGACGACGGAGGCACACTGTTGGAAGACATCACAGATACATCACCCTAATCTTGATCGTCTGAAATAGAAATTGATAAAGTAGAGTGACCCTGCGGGGAAAGGACCGAAGTGTCCAAATCCCCAACAACATACCGTGACATACGCTTCCCATATTGTCATCGAAATCATACGATACAGAACAGGAGTTAATGCGAGTACACTGACCACATATAGAATGATAATAAAGTCAGAGGAAGACTTCCTCTTAAAACAATTGATCAATATCCTTTCAATGTGAAAAGAAAACAAGTCCTGGTACTCGCACTAACCCCTGGCAATCAAAATACATAAAAATAATATGATCCATTAATATAGAAAAAATAATTGAAATCAAAATATTTTGAAAAAATATTTTTTCAGAACAGCCCAAGTTTCTGAAAAGTAACGTTGAGCCCCAATGGATCCCAAGCCTAAGTGTGGACAAAAATTTTTAAAAATATTTTAAACAATTTATTCAACACTTACGAACAATAATAATGTATCTAGTTATGATTAAAATAACATCAAGATATTATTTTTTAGAAATCCCCCCCTCACACAGAGGGCTGTTGTAAATGTGAACAATGAGTGTAAAAACACTAAAATAAGACTCCAGGCACCCAGGCCCGAAATCAGTTACCAAAAATACACCATCTAATGCAAAACAGAGACTTCCAGGGAAGAAACTGCAGAACATCAGATGGTAGATGCAGAACACAACGCCTAACCACCCGTAGGTGAAGACGTAAACATGGGGAAAGAACAGAATTCATTCTGTTATTCAGCTAAAACTCCCAAGAAATTTTAGTAATAATAATTACAGAAACTATGCCAAAAGCATGGGAGAATAGCAAGGGGGAACTTAAAGGACAGGGAGAGAGGAAAACACTTAAAAAAACAGTGTAACTAAATAATCAGAATGACAACAAAATGGCTGCTGCCTTGAAAATAGGTAACTTAACATAATTTCATTAAAAAATTTTAAGTTACAGCCCTGATAATATTCTGTCACACATTCTTTTCCTCTCCTCCTTCTCTATCCTCCTTAGAATCACCATTTCACTAATATTTTTGTGTCTGGCATCATTTAAACTGAGATTTAAAAGCACAAAGATCAGTCAGATGTTAACTGATGAAGGGCCAAACTTAGAATGATTAATGGCGCCAATTTCGGAACGTCCTTGACACTGCGCATGCGCAGTAGGGGCGAAGTGTGGAGGGCCTTTCAGGACATGTTTTCTTTAGTTTTAGATGCAAATTTTGGGGATTGGGGGGCAAAATTTGTGTTTGGCCCTATATTTTAAGAGTTAGCACCAGCAGCTATGTCTGGGTCATTGGTACAGTATAAAAATATAAGCAGTCTGACATTTGCAGAATGAGGTTCCCAGAAGGTGAACTTGATGCTATCCCATACAGTGGGCCAATTTATCCTCTGGGTACCTCTTTCTGTTTAGTTTTGAGACCCCGACTCAGATGAGGTTCACAGAGAGTAAATTTAGTGATGCTACCATGCTGTGCAGGGTAGCATCACTAAATTCACCCTCTGGGGACCTCATTTTGCAGAAGACAGTCTGCTTATTTTCTGGTTTGAGTGTAACAAAGCAAATCCTTACAGAGTTAATGCTATTGCTTTAAGTATAATATAAAACACATCTACTTAATATGAAGCCTTTGAGCAGAAGTACCTGGACTTCAGAATAAAGCCCAGATATGGTCTTCCAGTACTCTACCAGTTAAAGTTGAATTAACATGAAGGTGAGGACTGATGAATGGAAGTCATTCAATAACAAACAAAAATTTACAATAATAACTCAAACAGATGGAAAAACAAAACAAAAAGAAATGTTGATAAATTAAATTTGTTTCCAGAGATCAGCATTTATAATATTCAGTAGAAATAAAAAGGTTTCAAGTATTCACAATTATAATATATTTTGCTAGACTACAATTTCAAGTTTACAAATGACACTCTGTTAAACATAACCACTTTAGGCCCCACAGAGAATATCTTCTGTTTCTCAGGCCATTTTTTTGAAAAACTGCATGTGGGCAGGCATTTTTTTTAATTTTATTTTTTATAAATATTTCTGTACCATCAAAAGTCCATGTTCTTGGTTTGTTTTATGTTTTAGGCCTCTTAATCTTTAGAATAACATGGGTGGTGGTGTATTTTCTCCTTTGAGTGCAAGAAGGCTTTGCAATGCTAAAGCACTGCAAAGCCTTCTTGCATTCAAGGGACAAGTTTATCAATTTTTTCAACTTGGGTAAAATGCTAGAAGTGCGACTGTCACAGATGGCCCTGTCAATACTCCCACCGTCATCATATTTATTCTAAGATGAAAAGAGATAACTCTGGCAAAAAAGTCTGATCGAAACTATAATTGCAGGTGCACAAATCCCCAAGGTTGTAAACATCCATACCAAGTTTCCAAGGAATCGACCCATAAACATCCCAGAAAATCTCTGAACAAAATTCAGGCCTATGCGGCTGCTATTTCAAGTAAAAAAAGGGGAATAATTCTGCTAAAAATAATCCGACCAGAACTATAATCACAGGTGCAGAGGTTCCTGTGGTGGTGAATTGGTCCATGAACGTCTTGAGAAATTCTCCAGACAAAATTATGTCTACAGTCATACAGACAGATGGATAGATGGATGAGATGACTGCAGTATACCACCACCACCCCAACTTGTTGCGTAGGATGGGGGTGGGGGGGGAGGGGTGGGGGGAGGGAGGTAGTAAGACATAAATCATTTAATTTTTTTATTTTTTTAAGTTTACATTGGTTATAAAAAGAGAGCATGTCGCAGCCAAAAGGACCATTCGGGAGAACCTGAGAAACAGATTTTTAACTTTTTTAGGTCTTATGTATAAATTATCAAAATGTCAAAATATCAAAAGTGTACAGAATAATACATTACTGGACTAACTTTCTTCAGAAATGAAGAAATATATGTGATTTAATTAACTCATGGTGTATAAGGTCACATTCAGCATCTTTGACTATATCATGACTATAATATAGGTATGGAGTCAAGTTTAGCCAACTGTTTATTTTGCCTATGCTGCCCAGTTTAGAGGACTTTAAACCCAGGCGTTGATTACTGGGTCCTATTTTACCAGAAACACTGAGCTTATTTATCCCGTTAATATGGACATTCACTATGGGATTTATTTATTTAACTCTTAACCCGCTCAGTATTTACAAGTTATTTTTTTATCAAATCTAGTCATGGCTGCTGTTAAGCAGCCATGACTAGAGTTGATGAAAAATTAATATAAATATAACAAGAAATCATTGCTGAAAAAATCCATTCAAGTTACAGGGGAAAATATGTTTAAATATGCCCAAATTATACTTATATCAATGACAAGAGAAACCCTGTGCTGGGCAGGAATATCCACCAGTAGCATGCAAAGAGTTAACTGGTAGAGTGCTGGAAGCCCATATTTGGGCTTTATTCTGAAGTTCAGGTACCACAACTTAAGGCTCCATATTCTGTGGATGTACTTCATATTATTTCCGAAGTCAAATTATTTTGTCTGTTTGGATTTGCCTTGATACAATTTATGAGAGAGTGCCCATAGGCACTCTCCCGTAAATTGTTACAAAAAAAACATATAAACAAATTTGGATGACCAAAAATAATTGATCACCTACCAGTTAAACATAACTCTAAGTAAAAGAATGCAATAGGGGTCAACAATTCCAACCAATCTTCAAGGCAGAACCCGCCGCTCCCCTCTAAGTATTTTAATCTTTCGACTTTTATCAAGTGATTTTTCACAAAATAGCTACGTCTCAGAATGAGGCTGTAGTTTACATGATCTACTAAACTACATATACAGTTTGTTTGTTTAAAAAGCAAGTACTTGTTGAGAAACCCCCTATGACCTCAGAAGAAAATAAAGTAAAGTTTCCTTTTGTTACTTTTAATAAACGAAAAGAACAGACAACTCTCAGAGCTGTCTGTTGTTTTCATTTATTAAAAGTAACAAAATGAAAACTTGGCTTTCATTGCATGCTGATTAGAAGCAAGTAAATAATCCATCATTTAGAAAATCTATCAGTATTTCACCTGCCAACAATGAAGCGCCCACTTTTGCTCTTTGTTCAGCGAATGTGTTTTACAGTAATTTGCAAGTTTTTCCACTTTGCAGAAATTTTTTTTAGCAAGTCTCACCCCCTAGTCTTTTATATTAATGGAAAGGACAGTGTCTGTATTATGTCATGAAGTACACACTCTTGTTATAATATAGAAAGTAATTGTTTGACTGGACTGGTTACATGAAATAACTCATGAGAGGTGAGGTGAGGGACGTTGTACAAACACGAATGCGCACGAGTGTTTTACAATATAGTCCCTTGCCTTGAATGAATAATTTCACGTAACCAGTCCAGTCAAGCGATTACTCTGTTTAATACTTTTCATTATTAATGATAATTATATTATTTAACCCTTTACCTAATGTAACGGCCAAAACCGATCAGCGCCATTCTTAAAAATCGCAAATTAATTTTTATTATTTTTTCATTTTTTGTCTCTAAGACGTTGAGCTCGTTCCAATGAGGGGTCATAACCTATGTTTTTGAGACAAAAAATGAAAATAATAGCTATTCATGAATTTTTTTGCAAGTGTCGTCTGCTTTTCATATTAGGTAAAGGGTTCAAAAAACAAAAAACAATGAAATCCCCATTACATCCACGGCAAAGCGTGTTTGTTTGCGCGCAGGGATACATGACACAATTGTTGATTGCATAATTCACTTGTGAAGTTATCATTTATAATCAAACCCAGAAATCCCAGTAAATCACACTTTGGAAAGTAATAAAAACAAAAAAAAATATTACAGAGCATCAAAACATGGTGAAAAGAACAAATTTTGATGATCAAAAATAATTTAGCACCTCACTAGTTAATGGTTTTTAAGAACACATGTTTCTGCACAATGGCTAACTGTGACCACAACACAGAGAAAAGTCAAGTTTAGTCAATCGTTTGTACCTATGTTGCCCATTTTAGAGGACCTGACCAGTCAGTATCTTCATGATAGCATTTCATCTCACTTTCCTGGCAGAGCCATATCAAAAAATTTAATTCATCAGTATCTTTCTTCCATGATAGTTCTGTTCCATCAATGGAGCAGCCTTGTTCTGTTTGTTTCAAAGAAGGGTAATAAAACTTTGTTTTTCATAGCATTTAGAAGAAACAGACTTCACTACAGTTGACAGCAATTTTTACAACATGAATGTTTAAGGCTGATGAGATAATAAAACTTTGCTTCAGAAATGAAAAATGAATTTTCGTAACATTTAGAAGAAACAGACTCCACTACAGCTGACAGCAAGTTTTATTACATAAATGTTTAAGTCTGATGAGACAATAAGCTATAAATTTGATATAATTCTTGTCAACATGTTGATGAAACCAATTAATAAATTCATATGCAAAAGTACCAGGCCTTACCTTATTGGAAAACCAAGGGCAAGCAAATTTCCGCACTATGACAGCTGCTAGTGGGAAATATAGTTTGTTGTAGCGCCAAGAGGTTTAGATTTTTCAGATTCGGTTTGGGTTCATTTGCAGGAAAAATCTCACTTTCAGTTCGGTTTTTTCTTTGTGTTCTGAACATATAGTAAATAACACTTCAGGTTCTTTAACTTAGAAAATTTATGCAATGTAATAGTTTGTACTACACCACTCACCAAAAAAAGTCATTGTCTGTAAGTATTGGGTTCAGCTTAACTTCCCCTTGATCATTCTTAGGGGATCTAGAGACAATTTGCTAAGCCTATAGAGTCCAAAAAACAAAATTAATGTAACTAATTAAACTAATTAATAAAGTTCATCTGACCTCTGGTGTGTTCTGATTGTCATAATTTATCCCTTATTAACTGTTTGATACTTTTGTACATCTTATGACGTACGAAATCAAACAGCGCATTGAGACTTTTGTACATCTTATGACGTACGAAATCAAACAGCACGTTGATACTTTTGTACATCTTATTACATACGATTCAAACGGCGCTTTGACACTTTGTGGTCATTTGTTTTGTTATTATTTTTCGATTTTTTTAAAGTGTTAACCTCAATTCCCATTTTCTTCCGAATGGTGCTCAGTGTAACAACCGTTGGTCCAACTGTTATCGGAGCTTAAAATACTAATATAATCCTGCTATCAAGACTTCTTAATTAGTTAAGAGCTAGAAGCCACTATTAGGGCTTTCAAAAAATTATGATACCGGAGCAAAAGCCAACATTTTCCTTGCATGTATTTAATATTCAGTCAAACACAAATAATATTTTGTTTCTATAAATTTGTTTTATTACAAATTATTGGAGAGTGCCTATGGGCACTCTCCAATAATTTGTAATCAAACAAGTTCTGAATAACAAATTCAGACCACCAAAAATAATCTAGCCTTCAACCAGTTAATCATTAATGTAAAAAATATCTTGTTATTTGTTCTTTCCGACGTTTGACGTCTTTTTTTGAAAAACATTGAAGAAACTGAATTCCCAGTGATGTTTGAATGTCAGGATAATTAAAGTCTCAAAGGGTTAACTCAGTTCCCAGTAAAATAATTTGATCAGTTTATGTACAAACACAGTTAAACCATATGGTCATTTTTTGGTCGGTCTTTTGGTTCAGTTTTTTGGTTTGCTGCAAAAGCCAAAACCGAATCAGAAAACTGAAAAAAAAATGTCCAGCTCTAGTTCGTTCAAACTCAGCCATGCATGTTAGTAACAGTAATATAAACAGTAATTAAATCTCTTTGATTGGGTACTTTTGTAGAAGGTTTGAAGTGGATCTATGTTAGTGGTATGTAAATCTTCCTCACATCAACATAGGGGACTAAGACTAAGAAATTTTACATTCAAATTGAGCAGACTACATTAACCCTTATCCCTTTGCCTAACATGAAAAGCAGACGACACCTGCTAATTTTTTCACTTTTTGTCTCAAAAACCATAGGTTATGACCCTCATTGGACCGAGCTTGACACGATAGTTCCAAAGAGGGGTTATAACCTATGTTTTTAAGACAAAAAGTGAAAAAAATAATGAAAATTAATCGGCGATTCTTGTGAATAGTGCTGGCCGGTTTGGCTATTATGTTGGATAAAAGGATAAGGGCCTAAGTCCAACATTAATCACTTTTTCTGTAACAAACCAGGTGCCCCCAACATGGAATCTATGGGTATATGTGCAAGTTACATTCAAAGTGCCATGGCAGTTGTTTTTATCTTATGAATATTCAAGAATTTCGGGCCCATTTTCCAGGATTTCAAGTCCTTGAACGGCCAACTTCAAGGCCAGTCCTTGAATTCAAGGCTCTGCAGAAACTCTGTTCTTCTCAACACTTATGGCACTAAAGGCGTTTCTATTCAAGTATTGTCTGACTGTGCAAGCAGAGGACACTTCACTTGAATCAAGTACTCAGATTTTATGAGGCTCGGCTCACAATTACCCAGACCATCAGTGCCAGAGTACCCACTACATTACATGTGAGTAGACTTGACTTCAGCATTCCAGGTGTTAAGTTTAAAGAGTAATTTCAACCAAACGATACATGGAACCTAAGGGAATTCTGCAAATGAAATTTCATAGTTCCATCAACTGGTAAAGGAAATTTTTAAAAATTTGTTGCTGCATGTCCCTTTTTATGACACAAGATTTCAACTTCATGTCCATTTCAGTTCTTCTAAAAAACTATCTGGTCAACTTCACACAATTCTTCTGCATCTCCATATTATGTCTTCCTGTTGGATGCCTAGAAATGGTTCAAAGGTTGACCTTCAAAGATTAGACACTTGATTTTAACTTCAAGTTTTATTATTCATCCTTTGGGTCTTAAGAACCTATTTTTTCTATTTCATCCAAATCATCTGAATCCAACTTCACAATTGTCCTTCCTGTGAGATGAAAAAAGATAATAATTAGTTTAGACATGTTCAAATTGGGCCTAAAAAAGTAAAAAAATCTGTTTCTAAGGCCCTCCCACATGGTCATTTGGCTGCCGCATGCTCTCTTTTTATAACCAAGGCAAACTTAAAAAAAATAATAATTTAATGGTTTGTGTCCGATATTTAAAGAAAGTTAAAAAATTTATAGTAATTTATATATTTTTTATACTTACCAATGACCCAGACTTAGCTGGTGCTAACTCTAAAATATCTAGGGCCAAACGCAAATTTTACCCCCCAATCCCCAAAATTTGCATCTAAAACCAAAAATTACATGTCCTATAAGGTCCTCCATACTTTTACTCCACTGCGCATGCACAGTGTCAAGGAGGTCTCGAAATTGGCGCCATTATCATTCTTACCACCAGTGCCTGGTAAGCGTTATGTACTCAGCAGGGAGGTATGAGTTCCCAACTCATGGAAGGGCCATCCCCGTCTGGGTCATTGGTAAGTATAAAAAATATATAAATTACTATAAATTTTTTAACATTTTTATACTGTACCAATGACCCAGACTTAGCTGAATAGTAAAAAGGTTGGAGGGTCTAGGACATAAAGGAAAATCCAATAGACTCAATTACATATAACAGAACTATCCCCTGAAGGAGAAAATGAGAGATAGGCTTTACATGTATCTTTCTTATTTGTATCAAAAAGAAAGACACAACACCATTCTGTAATTGAGCGCAATAACATCAATGATCTCTATTAACATCCAGTATAACCCTTTATACTAATATTTTTTAAAGGAAAGCCAATAAATAAGGAAGTCCAGCAAAATGAGACTCTATATACTCATTTAAAAGTGTCCAAGGATTGTATATTAACGCCCGATTAATATGAGATATATACAAATGTCTCACACCGAGCAACATTTAAAAAATATTACATAGATGAGTAAACATTAGCTTTACTTTAAAACCATCCTGGTACCTACTCGGAATTAGTGACTCCAAGGCAGGTATTCCCTTGCTTTACACTATAAAGCAGGTGACCTAAGGGAACCCCCCCCCCCCCCCCCCCCTTGCCCTTGCCCTGGATCAAATACGTCAGAGCGAAGAGGGCAACAGGACAGAGTCACTGCTGGAACCGAAAGCCTACATATATATAGTAGCCACTGTTTAGTGGACAACATTCTGAGTGAAAAATAACGAACCTAAACAATGCAGATCTGCAGAAAAGGACTCAATATTTCTCAGATACAAATTCGAAAAAGTGGAGGGCTAAAAACAATATGCAGCCCTCATTAGATCTGTAATAGCAAAATTATTAGCGTAAGCCCATGATATAGAAAGAACTTTTACTTCATGAGCTTAAAACTAAAGCACAGACTGCTGATTGAAGATATTATCATAAGCAGTACTGATAAATTGAATCCATGTGGACCGAAATGTGAAGGAAGCTTCCACGGCATGTCCCACAACAGACGCCTGAGTAGATTAATCCACGGTGTTTGTGGAGCTAGAAATGCTACAAACAGAATTTGCATTGAGATATATAACTTGAGCAATATCTGCTGAATCAACGGCGCTGGAATATATGCATATCCTATTATTCCGTCTCACAAGATCGATAGAATGTCTACTGCAAACGCTCGAAGATCCAAACATTGTGACACATACGTCTGCAACTGATTGTTGAGATGCGTCACGAATAAGTCGATCATATGCCGCTCTCTTTGGTAGCAAATCTGATTGAATACTCGTTTGTTGAAAGTCCATTCTGGTGTCAACAAGCGGCCCCTCTGTGAAGGGAGTCTGCTAATACGTTCAGACAACCCGGAATATGACAGACCGATAGAACTTGATGTTCTAGTACAAACAGAAAGATTCCTTCCGTTAACATGAATAACAGAATGGAATGAGTGTCTCCCTAGTTCCGAAAATACACTAATATCGTCGAATTGTCGGACAGAATTAGCACATGAGCATTCTGAATAACGTTCATCCAATAACGTAGGGCAAGCCAAAATGACATCATTCTTGATGTTAATGTGCTTGATTAGGAACTACGGATCCCAAAGATCCTGGCCCTTCAAATCTGTTGGGTTCAATGATACGACCCAACCTGTTTGACTGGCATCTGGCAAAACTGTAAAACTCGGATCCGGCAATTGCAGTGGATCCCCCTGAGTTAACCACTGAAAACCTGCCCAAGTCTGAATCTCTTATTCACTTGATTGACAAGGAGATGCCTGTATCAAGCGAAAAAATCTTCACCCTCCAATTCTGGATCAGAAGAAATTGTAGAGGACAAGTGCGTAACCGCCCCGTCGGAATAAATCACGGCAGCTCCACACAAATGTATCAGTCTCATGAGATCTCTTGCTGAGACCTTGTCTGAGCGAAGACAATAGTGAGTATAACAACTGATTAATTTTGCTCTGGGTAACGGCAGACGAACGAGAATGTTGTGCGTTTCGAAGCTCGGTGGGTGAATGACTTGGATGATACCAGATCCGACTTCTCCTCGTTTACTTATGAAACCGAGAAACGGAGCAATAGAAGCAGATTCTGCACATCGTTCTGAAGCATTAACTCATTGCCGTACCTCTAAAGAATGTCATCCAGGTAGGCCGACGTTATATCAGACGAATGAGCTCGGAAATGAGTCATTACCGAGTTCGTTATTCGAGTGAAAGCCCAGGGGGCTAGATTAGACCGAAGCACATTGCTTGGAACTGATACACGACTCCAATGATGAAGAAGCGAAGATACTTTCTGAACGCCTGATGTACCATGATGTGAAAGTACGCATCTTGAGATCTATGCATGTAGCATAGTCTTACACCCGAATACTCGCTCTGACCGATCGGATGGACTCCATATATAAACTTGGAGCCGCGATCAGCTTGTTTATCCAGCTCAGAATTATGAGTGGACGGAACAAGCTGTTTGGTTTTGGAACCAGAAAAGTATGGTTGTAGAAACCTGGAAATTCCTGGATTTCTACGATCTCTGTTGCGATCATTCCAGAAGAGACTGGACTTCTGATGGAAGCGAGCCTCTTTCCTGCGGACTTGACAGAAGCTGAGTCCGTCTTGGACTTCGAGTTAACGGAGGTTTTCGTTTGAAGGACAATTTAGTCCTTCCGAAATCACCCCTCGAATCCAAGGGACGTCCGCAATCTACTCCCAATTAATTGAGAAACTTGACAGTCTTCCGCTCACTAGTACACGATAGATTTTAATACCATTACCTCCTGATCCTGTGAGGCTTGCGGAAGTAGAAGCCATGTCCTCCACGGCCAGCACCTCGCCCCGTTGACCTAGGGGCATCTGACCGGATGTCTAGGCCAGAATTACGGCCCCTACCTGAGTCGCTACCCTGACAGTCTCTAGAGTAAGACCTAGAGGACACATAGGAACCTCTACAGGAACTTCCCTTGGACATATTCATCCCAGAAGTGCCTTCCTACTCTTCTCTGCTGAATCTGACTATATGGAAGCGGATTTGAATAGCAGAGAGTCTAAAGCTTTCTTAGTTATCTGATCATAGACTGCAGAAAGCTTGCTGTCGAAGAAAACTCTCCGGAGACAGGAGCGACTCTGAGAGAGTTTTTCACCTCACTATCCACACGCGTGGATGTAGCCAGGGCCGCGTCACATCTAACCAACTCCATATTGCCACTAAAAGGGCGGAGTTTTACGTGAGGCCCTTGAAAGAACTCCTAAGGAGGTTGTACATCCTAGAATTCTTTTCCTTTTAAGACGTAATGAAAACGCTCTGGTAAGGTGATCTGCGTACGATGATGCATCTAAGCTAACCCTGCTAGACGATATTGTCGTTTCCAACATCGTGGTTGGAAATGACATTGACGACGGTATAAACAATCCTAGGTCCTGGCTTGATCGTCTAGATGCAGAGAACTCTCAGAATGCTCTATCCTGCCGTTTCAAAATATTCCTTGAATTGATGAAAGGCAGATGTCGAGCATTTGCCGATAAGAAACCTGACCTGCTCATTTAGGTAGCAAGTTATAGAAATATAGCGTCATTCAACAGATCAAATGTCCGTGAGACATATCTGGACTATGTCGGAAACTGAGGGATGATGTCCCTAAACCGAAAAGAATTCTGAGTCCAGTGGCGCTATCAGTCTCTTATCCGGCAACGCAGCAACTTTGGTCCGGAGGAACAACGTCAGAAGATAATGCCGGATGCACTCTACGGCAATTATGTTGTTACGAAAGGGAAAATACAACTCATCCGTATCCCTTTCACCATCCTGTCGGACCACTTGTAATTCTTGGTTGTCCGTGCCTGAACCTGCAGCGGAACGTACCAACCCAGCTTCCTCGGATAATTTTTAATCCGACAGAGTTACTGTCGGGTGCTGGGATGCTGCGATAATTTGTGCTATGTGCGATAGCACGTCCGTAACGAAGGCCTATGGAGCTGCGGTCTTACAGAATTTAGCCACTAGAAGCTACTTGGACATTGACTCCTGCATATTTCTTATATGCAAACGTCCGGAGTATGAAGGCCTTGTATCCTTGGCTACCGGATGGCGTGACCTGGTCGCCCGTAGAATCTCTGGTCGGTGATGTTGGTTGAATATGACTGGTCACGTAGCCAAGGTGCGGTCGCGTGTGCTGCCGTGAGGATGAGGAAGCCAAAAGAGCAGTCTCTCTGGACTGTCTATATAACGGAGCGTCCCCGACTGAGGAACGTTTTGTACAACAACATCTGTGCCCAGATGTTGTAGTACGAGAGAGGGACCTCTCTCACTCGCAGCCCGGATGGACCTGGACGAGCTAGGAACTGGACTAATAGGCTTTCTCTGTACCATCCTTGTATCCGTCGTCACTGGGTGTGCACATTGTATTTTATAGTGCATCACCCAAATTTTCTTCCTGGACCGCAATGGACGAACCCGGGTGGTGAGCCATTCGGTGAATGGTCGTGACACCGGGTGAGCTAGCGGACGTCAAAGCCATCAATCAAACTAGCGAACTCCAGGCAATTGACGTATCTACATGAGCACTTTGCCGCTAACTCTTCATTTGACAGTGACAACTGAAGCACACTTAAGACATCACGGTAACAACACCTTGTTCATTTTAATCTATGAGACCTGTGGAGCCGCGGTCATACGTAAATTATCCGCTAGAAGCTCCCGGGACATTCATTCCTGCATTATATTATATAATATGCGAACATCCCAACTGGAAAGGTCTCGTATCCTTGGCTAGCATATGGAGTGACCTGGTCGACGTGTATTCCTTGGTCGGCGAAGCAGGAGCACCAGGGACGTTCAATCTTGCATTTATATAATATGCGAACGTCCCCTGGAAATCTGTGGTCACATAGGCAAGGTGCGGTCGTGTGTGTTGACAAGGATGAGGAAGCCAATATAACAGCCGCGTCGGACTGTCATGCGATGAAGCGTCCCGAGCAGGAGGAGTGGACGTAAGCTCCGACTAAGTGAACAAACATACAACAACATCGCAGCGCAGATGTTGATGCAAGAGAGAGGGGGCCTCTCTCGCTCGTGGTCCGGGTGGACCTGGACGAGCTAGCTACCGGACTGACAGACTTCCTCCGTACTATCCTCGGATCCGTCGTTGCTGGGTGTGCACATCTGATGTTTTATAGTGCTCGCATCACCCAATCTGCTTCCTTGGACCGCGATGGACGAACCCGGGTGCTGAGCCATTCTTTCCTGGTGAATGGTCACGACACCAGGTGGACTAGCGGGTGATCAATGCCTTCGATCGAACTAGCGAACTCCCGGCAATTGTCGTAATACCTTGAGCACTTCCCACTAGCCCTAATATTGCAACGATGGAGACACACATGTTGAAGACATCACGGAAACATCACTCTGAATTCTGAAAAAGAAACTGATAAAATAGAGTGACCCTATGGAGAGAGGACCGTAATGGACCACTCACCGGTAACATAATACCATGACACACGTCTCCAACGTTGTCATATCAATCAACAAACACAGAGCAAGAATTAGTGCGAATACATTGACTATAAGAAACACAATAAACCTAAGAATTAGAGGAAGATATCCTCGCATTACAATTGAAGAATATTTTTTCAACATGAAAAAATATACAGTCATATTACTCGCACTAACCCTTGAAATAAATATACATAATATATTATAATCCATTATAACATTTCAAAAGAAAATAATTTCAAAAAAAAAAAATTTTTTGAAAAAATTTTCAGAAGAGCCCAAGTTCCCAATGGGAACAATGAGCCCAAATGGATCCCCAAAAAGCCTAAGTGTGGACAAAAATTTTAAAATCATTTCAAAAAATTAATGTAACACTTACGGACAATATTAATGTATCTTGCTATGAACTGAACTAAGCAGAGGACAAGTAATCACTATAAGAATTAACCGTTGTCAACATAAACAAAAAGTGTAAACAAACCGGAAACATGACTCCAGGCATGATAAACATGGCCCGAAATCAGTTACCAATTTAAACACTATCTGATGCAAAACAGAGACTTCCAGAGAAGAAACTGCAGAACATCAGATGGTAGATGCAGACCAAAACGCCTAACCACCCAAGGGTGAGGACGTAAACATTGGAAAAAAAAACCAGAAAATAATTCTGTTTCCAAGCCAAAACTCCCAAGAAATTTTAGTAATAAACATTACAAAAAATAAGCCAAAAGCATGGGAGAATAGCTAGGGGGGAATAAAGGAAAGGGAGAGAGGAAACACTGATTAAACATTGGAACATTCATAGCAAGAATGACCACAACAAGGTCATGCCTCGAAAATAGGTAACATGAATAATTTCGTAAAATAATTATAAGTTACAGCCCTGAACATTTGTTTCCACTGTTTTTTCCTCTCCTCCTTCTATTTCCTCCTTATATCCACCACTTCTCTCATAATTATGTGTCTGGCATCCTTAAAAATGAGATTTACAAGCACAAATAACAGTGAAGTGTAACTCTATTGAGGGCCAAACAAAGAATGATAATTGCGCCAATTTCGAGACCTCCTTGACACTGCACATGTGCAGTGGAGTGAAAGTATGGAGGACCTTATAGGACATGTAATTTTCCGGTTTTAGATGCAAATTTTGGGAATTGAGGGGTAAAATTTGCGTTTGGCCCTAGATATTTTAGAGTCAGCACCAGCTAAGTCTGGGTCATTGGTACAGTATAAAAATATTAAGAAAACGGATGAATTTGTCCCTTGAGTGCAACAAGGCTTGCAATGCTTTAGCACTGCAAAGCCTTCTTGCACTCAAAGGAAGAAATACATCACCACCCATGCTATTCTGTAGATTATGTGGCCTAAAACATAAACCGAGGCCAAGCTACCTACGAAGTTTCATGAATTTACATCCCCCACACCCACGCGCCCGCCATTCAGCAAACTATAAGTCGAGTTTGACTTGGTCACAACTCGACTAAAAACTAATGCATGATCTCGCCATTTGCATTATTCATTTTGGAAAAAATTCTGTTAAAAAGACATAAACAGCATGCTTGGTATAATAAAACAGAGAAGGTGGTTTATTTATTGGTGTTTAAGATTATTTATTGGTGTTTAAGGTGAAAAAGCATCACAACACGTTATTTCTATAGGTTACCATCAAGCCTGGATATAAGCAACCTGTCATTTGCACAATAAGGTCCCCAAAGGGTGAATTTGCTAATGCTATCTCATACAGTGGGCTAGAATTCCCCATTTTATCCTCAGGGTACCTTTTTCTGTTTAGGACTGTGACCTTGATTCAGACTGAGGTTCACAGAGGGTAAATTAGTAATGCAACTGTGCTGTAAATATATTTCATATATTTGTCATATAAAAATGCATTAGATTGGATGTTACAGGCCTGTTTGATCTTATGACATGAAATGAAATGCTTTTACATAAAACACTGTCAAGCAAGGAAGTTATCAGACAGCCGAAGGTGCTATTTTTCTTTAAAAAATATCAGCTTCATCTGCTTAACCCTTTATCCAACGTAATGGCCAAAACCAGGAAGGGCTATTCACAAATATTACCATTCAAATGTCATTATTTTTTTCATTTTTTGCCTCAAAAACATAACTTATGACCTCTCATTGGAATGAGCTCGTTGAGCTCATTCCAATGAGGGGTCATAAGCTATGTTTTGGAGCAAAAAAATGAAAAAAAAATAGTTATTCAATAATTTTGTTTGCAAGTGTTGTCTGCTTTTCATGTTAGGTAAAGGGTTAATTCAAATTTAATCATGGAATAAATACAGAACACAACTTAAAGTATCAGAGACAGGAATCAACAAACCTGGGTGGAGTTTTCCTGTATTTCACATATGCCTGTGGCACATGTAAAATACAGGAAAAACTCCACCTAGGGTTGTTGATCAGAGTCCCCCTTACTCCACCCCTATTGTATTCTGTCTTATAATCAGCCTGCACTACTCACAAAATCTCAATTTAAATCTTTTTTTCAATTGTTCCCTCAAAAACACAGCTTATGGTCCCTTATTGGAACTAGCTCATTGAGGGTCATAAGTTATGTTTCTTTGAGGCACAAATGAAATTTATTAATTATTCAAAAAATCTTTTTAAGGCCTAAAAAAATAAAAAAATCTGTTTCTCAGGCCCTCCCGCATGGTCCTTTTGGCTGCCACATGCTCTCTTTTTATAACCAATTTAAACTTTAAAAAAATTAAAATTAAATGGTTTATGTCTGATATTTTACCCAAGTTAAAAAAATTGATGAATTTGTCCTTTGAGTGCAAGAAGGCTTTGCAATGCTTTAGCATTGCAAAGCCTTCTTGCACTCAAGGGATGAAATACACCACCACCCATGCTATTCTGTAGATTATGAGGCCTGAAACTTGAACCAAGAACATGAACTTTTGATGGCAAAGAAGTAATTATTGAAATAAAAAATAAAATAAAAAACCGCTCGCCCGCATGCAATTTCACAAATAATGGCCAGAGAAACAGAAGATCTACTTTGTGTAGCCTAAGTGTTGTCTGCTGTTCATGATAGGTAAGGGTTGATGCCTGAGTGTTTCAAAACAAACTACTGTGATCTTCAACAGGGGTGTCAGTAGTGCTGGGTGATTTTTGTAATTGGTACAATTTTCAATACCGTCACCGATACCAGGAAATTAAATCATAATCGGTATACCAAAATGTCGGTTTTACCCCGGAATACAAATTTCAACTTGCTTATCATGGTTTACAACATGTGATTTTACTTCAATGGTTAGAATTATTGTTGATTTAAATTTCGGGATCTTCCCATTTTACCGCCCTGTCTGCCCTTGAAGATCATGAAATGTTAATTTATTACTTTTTTTCCCAGCCGTTCAAGTAGTTTGTTTCAAATGTGTCCATTATTACGCAAGCGATTGAATATTGTTTACATCAAATTTGAAACAAGGTGAGATGAGAAGTCACATGGACTGTATTCCTGGAAGCATGCGTAGTTAGTCACATTGCACATTTTGACCAATGGCATGCCTACTATTTAAAACTTGGAAATTTTCCTTGGGAAATTCCATGGGATTCCCTGTAATTTTACACTCGTGAAAGTGATTGGCTGCTTGCACACGCTGAAAGCAAGATAGTATCATGCCTTCAAAATGGTGTGTTCAAAAGTGTTTGATGCAAGACCTATGCGAGGTTCTTTACTATTTATTATTAGTGTATACAAAGGTATTTAATTATCCCAATACTGCCAGAGCAGAGCAGTGAGGCATGGGGGCAGTTAAGATGAGAACAGTTCTTTTCCTGTATTACTACATCACACTAAAGTAATATTCCCAGCAAAAAACTTTTTAGTGTGATGCAGTAATGTTTCTGAAGTTTGAGAAACTTGCTTCGCATTGTACTGCAAGCATGAATTCCCTTTCAAATTTAGAAGTGTACGTGCATTACGTGCAATCACGACTGAAAGAATTTGCAAAAACACACAAATGGAATGACGAAGGGTGAATGAATGAAGAAAACAACTTACCAAAATGTTTTTCTATTGCCTTTAGTATCATCACTGAATTTCTTGAATCTACCATGTTGATTGCGATACCAGCCTTACCAAATCGTCCGGTTCTGCCTATTCTGTGGAGGTAGGTTTCAAAATCAGGTTTCCCATTCATTGTTATTGGTAAATCAAAATTGACTACTACTGTAACTTGTTCTACATCAATACCTACAAATATATAACCAGACCTGAACATTTGTCCCTATTTGCAAAAATCGGTTTTGATTTCTTGTGAACTCCTCCAGCGAAAATCAATTTTCAGTTTTTAAATAATTTATATATTTGAGAGTACTGTTACACCTTTTTGAGGGCAACCAGTACATTTTCCATAGTTGAAAAGCAACCGACATTTATCCCCTACCAAAACAAAGTTTGCAGGGTATCTAGCAATGGGGTCCATCTGTTCATCTATTCGTTCATCCGTAACAACTTTACACCTCTGTATTTCAGTCAGTGCATGTTGGATTTGAACGATCTTTGGTATGCTGAATGGACCATCATGGTGGAAAGGAAATTCACAAGAAACAGGTTTTGTCCAATCATTTTTTTCTAGAGTTATGGGCCTTTCTCGACTTTTTTCTGCTTAGAAAATATTAAAAATTTTTAGTAAATTTTGTTTCTTCACATACCTACCACAATTGTTTATAACTGGCTGTAACGTAAGTGCAAGCCCTACTTCGGAACTAACTCAAGCTAAGAAACTTTTCCAAATGAGTTGGAAAAGTGGAAGAGTGCAAAAGCACGAAAAAGATCGAAAAAGGGTTGAGCGAGACTGGCGCTCAACATTACAGGTACTCTCTCTGCACACCTCTTGCGTTTACCGAGCGCATGCGCAACAACCGTGACGTCAATTCCGTATTTCTGCCAACGAGAAGTTTGTGATTTAGCGGGGAGGCATCGATATCCAAGATATCCCAAAGGAGGGTGGGCCTCCGGTAAACAACTGTGGTAGGTATGTTAAGAAACAAAATTTACTAAAAAATTTTAATTTCTTCTCAACCTACTCACAATTGTTTACAATTGACTGAATAAACAATAGGAGGAGGTGAATCACATAACCAATACCAACAAGAGAAGCAGAAAGAAAATGCAAGGAGGGCAGAGAATAATAGCGAAACCTGTAAACGAAGAAAGAGCACCTGAAAAGAACAAGTCTGAGCGATGCACAAACCCCGAGAAAAACAAATTTAACGAGGGTGCACAACAGCCTGAGCAGCAACGAGAGGGCCCCCCCCAAAAAAGGTCCTCAGATTGCTGCTGCAGGTGACGGAGATAAAAGGAGGAGAAAGCAGAAGCATTCCTCCAGTAAGCAGCATTCATAACATCCTGGAGCGAAACAGAATTGGAGAATGCCCAGGATGTAGAAATGGCACGAACCTCATGAGCATTAAACCGGTTCGAAACAAGATCCGAAGCAGACCAGCTGGAATAAGCCAGTTTGATTGAAAGACAGATCCATCTGGAAATAGAATGGGAAGAGATAGACTGCCTCTTAGGAATGAGAGACAGAAAGAATCTCTTTCGACCCCTCCAAATGAACTGAGTGCGATTAATGTAAGTCTTGATCACACAAACAGGAGAACGAAGAGGCCTCTGGCCATCGACAGCAGGGAGAGCCCAAATGCAGATGGGAGGAGGTACCAAATCAGGAAGTTGATTCTTGGCCAGAAAAGAGCAATCAGTAGTGAAGGTGACACTGTTAGCCTCATTTCTGAAGAAAGCAGAATCAAAGGATAGCGCATGAAGCTCACTGACACGTCTGGCAGAAGAAGCAAACGCTAGAAGGAAAGCAGTCTTATAGGTGAGAAAACGCATATCGGTCTCAGATAAAGGCTCGAATGTTGCCCCCTCCAAACAATGCAACACTCATTGCAAGTTCCACTTGGGTGTAAGACGCAAAACTCGAGGACTCTTCAAAGAAAAGTGCAGAATCAGTTTGGAGAGAAAAAGATTACGACCGATGCACCGCTTTCCCACATACGAGAAAGTATCAGACAGCATAGACTGATAGCCCTTCATAGTAATAGGCTGGAGGCCCTTGGAGTCAAAAGGGTATACCAGAAAATCAGCAATTTGAGCAATTGACAGATTACGGTAATCCACATTTTGAGCTGTACACCAGCGGCAGAAAACCTTCCACTTAGCAGCATAAGTCATGTCAGTGGAATGTCTGACAGGACCTGATAAAAGACAGGCGTGAAGGGACAGACTCGCCAGGTTGTTGTGATACTTCCTGGGACAACCCTGGGAAAGAAGATCATGATGTGGAGGTAGACGAACTGGCCGATCTGCCAACAGAGGCCGCAGCAGATTGATCTACACCCTCTGTGGAGACAGAGGTGCAATCAGAATGATCCTGCAACTGCAAGCACGAATCTTCGCCAACACTTGAGACAGAATCGGTGCAGGAGGAAAGGCATGGCCAATGCACCCTGTCCAGTCCAGAGACAGAGCATCTACTGCAAATGCTAGTGGATCTGGATAAGGAGAGACAAACGTCTCTACTTGATGATTCCAGCGAGTGGCGAAAAGGTCGACCAGAGGATGCCTCCACCGCTCACAAATCGCCTGAAACACGACCGATGCAGCATCCATTCGGTGGGAAAGACACTGTTGTGTCGGGACAGGGAGTCCGCTAGGACGTTGAGACGCCCAGAAATGTGCCGAATGGTCACCCGAGTGTTTACATCTCTTGCCAACAGTAGAAAATCCCGAGATAGCCGATACATGGGAAACGAATGTGTGCCTCCTTGATTCCGTATGTAAGCCACCATTGTCGAATTGTCGAAAGAAGTAGGACAGTGTGGTCCGACAGGTGAGAGATCCAAAGAAAGGAGCTCCTTCTGGTTGATATGAAGGGCCACCTGCTCGTTGTCCCACTCGCCGTGAGTAGACAGACCGAGAGGATCCAACGTCGCACCCCAGCCCCGAAATCTCTATACTGAAACGAGCTGCTATAATGGACTCGTTCAGGATACTCAGATCGATGACAGGACGAAACAGCCCGTTTTTCTTCGGCACCAAGAAAAGTCTTGAGTAAAGCCCCGGTGAAAGGGTGTTTCTGACCACCTCGATCGCTCCTTTGGAGAGGAGATTGTCGATCTCCTGCACCAGAAGGTCCCGGCACAGAGAATCGGAAGGGACCCGAGTCGGGAGGGGCACCCGAGATAAACAGGGGTGCCAACAGAAGGACAGTCACAGACCGGATTGGATGACGTTGTGGACCCAAGGGTCCGACGTTATCTCTGTCCAACGATCAAAAAACAGCGACAGCCTTCCCCCGACTGGAGGCGAATCGAGGTGAGGACCTTCATTTGCGGCCTCGACGAGGCCCCCGAGAGAAGAAACCACCCCCTCGGGAAGCAACAGAGTCCTGAGACTTTCCTCCCTGAGGCTGCCAGTGAGTCTGGCCGCATTAGCGCTTCTTCTGAGCAGAAGGAGCCGAAGGCATGGCCGATGTCGCCGACGCAACAGGGCGCTTGGCAGGCCTGGAACGACCACCACCCGCAGCAGCAAGTTGGTCCAGCTGTCGTAACAAAAGCTGGTCCTTCGAATGAAGAAGAACCTCACCATGGACAGCTTCCACGGAACCATGGAACAGCAGACCTCAGAACAGCACGCTGGTCAAAAGGAAAGGATGGAGAAGAATCCAACACCGCAGCTCCAAATTAGCTGTGTTACAGGCGTGAACGTGTGTCAGGTTCATAAGAGCCTGCGACAAAACATGCAAAGGCGCCTGAGCATCATCAAACTTCCCTGGCAGAAAATATGCGGCCAGGGCAGCGACGACATGGTCCGCGAGAGATAACATGCCCAGCATCTCTCGGGACAGGCTCACCATAGATTCAATGACTGACATCAGGAGAACTGCCGACTTAGGCTTAGTCAACCCGAGGGAAGAAGAATCTTCGTCCACAGTAGTCATCCCTTGGAAGACTGGTGGACAAACGGATTCATAGACACGAAACCACGACGGAGGCAGAAAAGCATCAGATCGTGAAAAGAAAGAACCCTTCGGAAGGGCCTTGGAATGCATTTTGGCGTCCAAGCCCTGGAAGGACTCAACAACTTGAGCCGACTGCAGAGGATGCAAAATCACAGAACTAGAAGGCTCAACAGGGTTACAGCACTCCAGAGGACCGCGGCCGGACGGTCACTGGTGGATGGTCTGAAGGCAGAATGTCTGGCAATAAGCCAAAGACAAAAATCTAAAGCCTGCCCCAAGACTGACGAGGGGGGCCCGTCGCCTTCAAGAAAATCGTCATCTTCTGTAGCAGAAGAGACGTAGCCCAACTCGGGCTGACCAACAGGAACCTCCTGTGAATACTGAACAGCATCCAAAGGGCCAGGCGAGAAATCTCTGCGACCGACCAAAGGAGGTTGTGCATCAGGAGGCACAGGGAAACCAACTTGAGGGTTGCTAGAAAGCAACCGTGTGAGTGCCAAAATGGCCTGTCGCAGCTCACCCTGAGAATCCGTCGTAGCAGCAGCGCTCGACAGAGTGTCTTCCCTTCTAGAAGAACCCAAATCCTCAGAAGGGACCGACGACGAACGTCGATCAGCAGACAGAGTAGGGAGACGGCTTCTCACACCGGAGGATAGTCCCAAGAGTGATGTCCAGGGGCAATCACTGACCTCTGCGAAACAGAAGGCCCTGCCTGCAAATCCTCTAGAGAGACCGATGGCATACGTCGATCGGTAGCTGGACTTGGGACACGATGAGAAGACACTGGAGGATTGTCCCAAGAATGACAGGAACCTGCCATTGGCCTCTGCGTGACAGAAGGCCCCAACTGCCCATCCTCTGAGACCGACTGCAAGCATCGATCGACAGCCAGACTTGGAACACAGTGAGAAATCACCGGAGGAAGGTTCCAAGAGTGACAGCTAACTGGAGCTGTCACTGACCTCTGCCGAACAGCAGGCCCTGGATGCCAGTGTCCCAGCCCCATCCTGCTAGTCAGCACACCAGCAGGGGAAGGCGGAACAAAAAACGATTCGCTCGAGGGGCAAGGAATCGCTGCCGAAGTGACCGAATAGCCCAACCGACCAGGAGCAAACCCAGCCAGATGCGATGGAGCAGCCAGCAAACCCAAACAGCTTCGCTGAGAAGCCAGGGAAGGCTGATAGCCCAGAAACACCAGCAGATACAGCCTCGGACCCCCCCCCCCCCCCCCCCCCCCCCCCCCCCCCTGAGACTGTACACCATCCCCGGGAGAGATGGCAGAGCCACTATTATGCAAGATAGGATCCGCAGGAACAACTTCCACAGCAACTGTCGACGGCGCAGGAGGCAAATCGGAGAGAGTCACTGAGCTGATCTCGGAGAAACTCTCGACGAAAACAGCCGCCTCAAGGGAGACATCAGAAGCCAAAGGAAGAGAGACCACAGTCTCCACTTCAGGTATCACAGCACCTGCACCGTCAACAGTTGCAGAGGAACTTGCTACCGAAATAGGCTGACCAACATCCTGCGTGACAGAGTCACCACGTGCACTCCCAGAAATCTCCGAAGAGGCACGGCTACCCTTACCCTGAGAACGAGGGGTTCTAGCCCTGGAGAGAACCACCTTTTTCACGGATGCCCAGAACTTAAGAGAACCAAACCCCACAAACACCACAGGAATGGGCCTGTGAGCAATTGTTGCAAGTGACACAAGTAGCATGAGAATCATATATATGTTTCACCTGCAAACAAGATGTACAAGGAATTGTTTTAGGCATAATAATTTCAATTGGGAAAAAAATTCCCAAGAAGATCAAAACAATCAAGCTTCCCTCCGACGAAAAACCGAACAACAATGGTCACAGTTACACGCGGGGGAAAAGCAAGACAATGTCTGAGAAGACAAGCAAAAATGAGCATAAATAATATAATAATGACTCAATTTAGAGCTTGATAAAAGGATACAGTCCACTTGCACATTAATTGACAAAATCAAGTTGTTCACGAAGGAATAACAAATAAGTAGCACGAGTCACAAAATTTCTGACCATGTCACAATGGCGGAAATGAAAGGAATTGACGTCACAGTTGATGCGCATGCGCTCGGTAAACGCAAGAGGTGTGCAGAGAGAGTAACTGTAATGTCGAGCGCTGGTCTTGCTCGACCCTTTTTCGATCTTTTTCGTGCTTTTGCACTTTTCCAACTCGTTTGGGAAATTTTCTTAGCTTGAGTTAGTTCCGAAGTAGGGCTTGCACTTACATTACAAGCAATTGTAAACAATTGTGAGTAGGTTGAGAAGAATTCAATTTTTAGGGTTTCTGGATGATCTTTTTCAGTAAACCACTTCTTAGCAGGGGATACTGGTGGCATTGCACATTGTCATATATTTACTACAAATCAACCCTTAAAGGCCTAGTTCGAATTATGGTGAGGTTTTGTGTATTAAACTAGTGCACATGTATAACACATGTTCCAACATAAGGCTTTTGGGGGTCTTCCTGATGGAAGTTACAGCTTTTTGGCAGTGGTTTCTAGTGAAGTCTTGACTGCTTGTATAGGCAGCCAAGACTTCACAAGACATCACTGATTAGTCAAAATGTTTCCTTATCATGAGGGAGCAAAAAATAAGTGGAGTTCTCCAGTCCTTTATGTATACTTATCAGAATCTATGACAAGAATCAAATGAACATTTTGCAAGAATCAAATTTAATTTTCATTTTATTTGTGAAAATCCTTTCTGAGAATCGATTCTGATTCTCGAATGATCTTTATGCCCCTAACAAGGAGTGTCACTCAGTTAAGGAAGCGTGAACAAAACCTGCAATATATGGATATCCTTTCTCCAATGCTGGTCTCTCACCATTTGAAAGGACACCAAAATCTCAAAACCAGGACTTGAATTATAATGCGAAATGTTGGAAGTGAGGTACAAACAGAGACCTCATCAAAATCACTACTGAAAACCTCCTCTAGTGGTCGGAGGGAAAAAAAGCACACACATGTCAACAAATTTTGATGAGCAGTTCAAGAGTGCTGAATTGCAGCTTTAAAATTCAAATATGTTTATCCCTTTATTATTTTAAATATCATTTTTTCAAATGTTTCAAAAAATTGCAACAAAACCATATCATGTGACCCCTCGTTGGAACGAGCTCGAGGAGCTCGTTCCAACGAGGGGTCCATGATATGGTTTTGTTGAAATTTTTTGAAAAACAATATTTTTTCAACTGCTGAATTTGCATATTCCACAAGTGGATGCGGGCAATTCGTTGGGTAAAGGGTTATACACTTTGAAAGACTCACACAAACCCTGTAAAAGTGTGAGAGCGTAACACAAACAATTAGCCGAGACAATACGTGAAACTGATCCACCAGATTATAAAGTCTATATCTGTCATGCTACCCAGAATCTGATCCCAATGGACCATACACTCATATCTTCACTAAATTATCACCACACGGGCAACTTGGGTGGCTCAGGGTTCATACACTCAAGGACATAAAAAAATCAAGGACTTTTCAAGGATATTTCAAGGACATATTACCATTTTTCAAGGTGCAGTTTTATGATGGAATATCATTTTACAAAACATCCTGCATACTTTAACTCTTAACTCACTGAGAGTCTTTACGATATTTTTCATCAAATCTAATCATGGCTGCTGTAAAGCAGCCATGACTAGATCTGATGAAAGATACATTTAAATTTAACTTGAGAAACCTTTGGTAAGGCCATACAAAGTTGATTGTCTGTTTCTCAGGCCATTTTTTCCAAAAAAGCATGCGGCAGGCGTTTTTTTTTTTTCTTTTTATTTTATTTTCTCCCCGAGAGGTTTTTGTGGTAATTTCACCTCCACCCAAATGCCTGGTGGACCACGCAAAATTTCGCAACTATATTGGTTATTCACCGTAGGGGTGTTGGGTCATAAATGAAGTGGGGTTTGAATGTTTGCTTTTTCAGTGAAACGTGAAAATTATAACACAGGACGAAATGCCTCGTGGGTGAAACGTCTCGGGATGAAACGTCTCCGGGACAAATCAAATGTCGAACTGCCATCTTCACAGATTTATTTTACAAAAAAAAAAATCCTTTCACAACCTGCCTAATAAAATCGTGAATCACAATTTTTCCCCATTATATTCAAAATTATCACAACCCATTTGAACGGGCAGTTCATCCATAAATCATATTTTTCGGAAATCTGAAAATAAAATACAAAACGAATGTTTGCGTGTTTTTATTAACCAATTCAACCGCACATACCTGCCTATATGCGATTTATTTTCAACTATGACTGTTACTTTTATATCAAGCAACGGTTACTATTAGTTATCCAATTATCCTGTATCTCAAATGTATTTAAATTAACTGGGAAACTCGTAACGGTTTCAAATAACAGTACACAAATTCCCAATGACGGCCATTTACAATACAAATGTTACTAAAAATAAATGCCAGGAGACTGTGTTCCATTCAACATAGCACCTGACTTTGCAGACTTTCTGAGGGTTGGTGCGAATCAAACGTGGTGCAAATCGACCATTCCCCTTTGTACTTGTTTGTTGTCAGACTGAAAGACACCTTCCTTTTTGCTGTCATTATGACTTACCTCTTACAGAATAAAACACTTTCTGTTGTGAATATTGCTAAAACCCACCCACTTTATTAAAGTATGATGCAGAAAAAGCTTGAAGTGTGTTAATTTAAAATTTGCGAACGCATCGATATCGATTTACCGAAATGAGCACAATATCTCAAATTTTTTTTGAAGATTTTTTGGTGTCATAAAAAGGTTGCATGTGCACCAAAAGTTAAAAAAATTTATAGTAATTTATATATTTTTTATACTTACCAATGACCCAGACATAGCTGGTGCTAACTCTTAAAATATAGGGCCAAACACAAATTTTGCCCCCCAATCCCCAAAATTTGCATCTAAAACTAAAGAAAACATGTCCTGAAAGGCCCTCCACACTTCGCCCCCACTGCGCATGCGCAGTGTCAAGGACGTTCCGAAATTGGCGCCATTAATCATTCTAATAACCAGTGCCTGGTAAGCGCTATGTACTCAGCGGGGAGGCAAGAGTTCCCAACTCCTGGGAGGGCCATCCCCGTCTGGGTCATTGGTAAGTATAAAAAATATATAAATTACTATAAATTTTTTAACATTTTTATACTGTACCAATGACCCAGACATAGCTGAATAGTAAAAAGGCTGGAGGGCCAAGGACATAGAGCAAAATGGAATACGCTCAATAAAATAAAATAGAGTCATCCCCTGTAGGGAAAAAGAAGTAATAGGCCTTACATGTATCTTTCTTATTTATGATAAATTAGAAAGATACAACACCTTCCAAAATTGAGCTTCATACATCCATGTACTCTATTAATATCCAATATAATCCTTATACTAATAATTTTTAAAGTAAGCCAATAAATAAAGTAAGTCTAGAGAATAGAGACTCTTATACTCCTAAAAGTGTCTGAGGATTGCATAATCATGTCCGTTGACATATGCAATATTCAAAAGCTATACTTTAAAAACTAAGACTTGAATGAATTTTAAAAACCTAAACTTCTCACTAAACAACCATCCCAATAACAGCTCAGAATTACTAACTCCGGAGGAGGTATCCCCTTGTTTTCATAGTAAAACAGGTGACACCCCCCCCCCCCCCCCTTTTTCTTGCCCTGGGTCAAATAGCCCAGAGCGAAGAGGGCAGCCGAACGGAGACACTGCCGAAACAGACAGCCTACCTAGCTATAGTAGCAACTGTTAAGTGAATGACATTCTGAGCAGTAGATAATAGACCTAACAAAAGAGGCCTCCAGAAATTGACTCGATATTTCTAAGATAAAATTCATGAATGTGGATGGCTGAGCGCAATGAGCGGCCTTCAAAAATCTATAATAGCGACACTATTAATGTAAGCCCAAGAAGTAGAAGAACTCTTACTTCATGAGCCGAAATCTTAAGCACAACTGCTAAGTCAATGATATACCATAAGCAGTACCGATAGTTAATAGAATCCATTAACAATAAAATGGAGCGTAACGTCCTTCTACTAGACATCAAAGACAGAAGAAGCTTACGCCCTTGTAATAAACAGATATCTGTTTATAAATACATAAACTGTACCCGGAAAGAGTAAAGGCCTATGCCCATACGAAGACGGAAGGACCTTAAAATAATAGGTTCCGGATAATAGGAGCCAAACTCTTATGCAACAATCCAACCTAAATAGTAACGGAAGTATTGATTCCGAAACTATGAAAGTGAAACTCATCCATCGATAGTGCATGAAACTCACTGACTCTACAGTAAAAGAGAAACCAACAGAATTACTGTCTAAAAGGTCAGAATTTGAAAACTACTGTTTCCAGAGGCTCAAATGATTACTTAGCTAAATAAGAACCGAAGTTAAAATCCGTATAGGAATTTAATCTAAAGATTCTAAGTCTATTTATCAAAAAGTTACTAACTGACTTAGATAAAGAGACAAAAGACTCAATTGTAAACTATCGTAGAGTGCATAGGTATGAGGTAACATAGACCTATAACCTAAATAATAACAGGCTGCAGTAGATCTTGTGAAACAAGTATACTAAAAAATAGCAATGAGTAGTATGGAGGGATCAAGAATATGAACATAATGATCCCCACACCACGACGGAAGAGCCTCCACTTTAGTCGCATAGAATAGCGAAGAAGAGGATCTCCTATAGTAAGAAATCGCGTCCAAAGCTCGTCCAGTACAGTGCTTACAATGCAATACGGACCACACAACGGAAAACATGAAGGTTGCGACCTTGCTGGTTGTGATAAAGATGACACGATTTACCCAGTGAAAAAAGATCCTCACATAGAGGAAGATTTCACGTTAAGACCCACAGTAGACAAGAGAGTAAATTACTCATGATCTCTGTGAAGATAGAGATGCTATCAACAGAAATGTATTGTGGTTGTTTATCTTAGCAATACCTGCTAAAACAACAGCGCCGGAGGATACGCGTATCCTATCATTCCGTCCTATAGATCAATAGAGCGTTAACACTATTAGCTCAGAGATCTGGACAAGCCAACACATACGTCTGCAATTGATTAGCAAGCTGTGTCATAAATAAATCATCATTGGGCGCTCCCATAGATAGCAAATCTGATTGAATACTTGTTTGTTGAGAGTCCATTCTGACAGCAACAAGCGACCCGTAAGAGAACGGGAGTCCGATAAAACAATCAGACGACCCGGAATATGACGGACCAAAACTGAACTTGGTGTACTATAACCAACAGACGGATTCTTTCCATTAAATTGAATAACGGAAACGAAAGAGTGCCTCCCTGGTTCCGGAGATACGCCACTACTGTCGAATTAAAGGACAGGAATTTGGGCATGCGTTTCTGAATAATGTTCATGCAATGACATAAAGCAAGCCTAAAAAACATTATTCCGCAGAAGTTAAACTGATTGCTAAAAGACTGCGGAACCCAAAGACCCTGGCACTTCGAATCCGTAGGGATCAGTATATATCCCAATCTGTTTGACTGGCAACCGTCATAACAGCCACACTCGGGTCCGGCAACTGCGGCGGCACTCTCTGAGTCAACCACCGAATGTTTGCCCCAGTCTGAATCTCTTGTAACACTAGATAGACAAGAGAATGTATAAATCGAGCAATTCATGGATTGCCGGAAAGTTGCCGTCGAAGAGAAGCTCCTCCGAGAACGAAGCGACTCTGAGAGAGTTCTTAACCTTACTATCCACGCGTGTGGATGTAGCTAGGGCTGCGTCACGTCTAACCAACTCCAATCAGCCACTGAAGGGCGGAGTTATACGTGAACAAACTACTGCCCTCAAAAGAAATTACATTGAGAATAATATCCCGTAAATCTTTTCTTGAAGACGTAATGATAACGCCTCAGTAAGGCGGATTACGTATAATAAAGCGTCTAAGTTAAGTCTACTATACATAATGTCGTTCCCAACATTGAAATTGGAAAAGACATAAACGGCGAAAAAGAATATATGCAGTCTTTAATCACACCGTCTAGACGCATATGAACTCTCGGTATGCCCTGCTCTGCCAAAATAAACTATTTGTAAAAATGATAAAATGGCAGAAATGAGCAACGCGGACAAGAAACTAAACTATCATGCTTAGTAGCAGGCTTGTATATATATATATATATATAGCGTCGAAAAATAAAACACATGTTGTAATGACAATATTGGACTGCGTCGGTAAGTCAGGGACAATGTCCCTGTACCGATCGAAAAAAACGAGTCCAATGACGCTATAAGTCTCTTATCCAAGATCGCAGCAATGAAGTCCGAAATAATAATCACAGGAAGATAATGCCAGAAGATATGAAAGGCATCTTCCGATACTACTAAAGGGAAAACTCGAAATCTTTCGAATCCCTTTCGCCATCCTGTCGGACCCTATAAAGCGTTCGGTCGTCCGTAGCTGATGCAACCGCGGACCGCACCGACCCAGCGCCGTCGGATAATTCCTGATTCGACCGAGAAACTGTCAATTGCTGGGATGCTGCGAAATAACTGTGCTAACTCGGATAGCACGTCCGTCACTAAGGCCTGAGGAGAAGCGGTCTTACGATGCATTGCCGCTGGAAGCTCCGTGATCGTTACCCCGTGCATACTTCCAATATGCGAGCGAACGGAGTGTATAGGCCTCGTGTCCCTTGGCTACCGGATGGCGCGACCTATTCGCCGTGGAATCACTGAATGCCGAAACTGATCGGATACTCGAGGTCACGTAGCCAATGTGCGGTCGTGTGCCCTGCTGTGAGGATGAGGAAGCATTAAAGACAGTCTCTCGGACTGTCAATATAACGGAGCGTCCCGAGCAACGGACATATGCTCCGAATGTAAAATATCTGAACCACAACATGCGGTCCCCTATGTTGTTGGGCGAGAGAGGAACCTCTCTCGCTCACAGCCCTGACGGACCTGGACAAGCCAGGAACCGGACTAACAGGCTTCCTCCGATCTGTCCTCAATCTACCGTCACTGGGTGAGTACTAAAGTAATTAAAGTGCTCGCATCACCCAAATCTCCTTCCTAGACTGCAACGGACGAACCCGGCAGCCGAACCATTCGATGAATGTACGCTACACCGGGTGAGCTAGCAAATGTCACTCCGTAAGCGATAGACATATTCCATGAGCACTTATTGCCGCTAACTCTTCATTAACTATGACGACAGAGGCACACTTTTGAAAGACATCTCCATAACTCTTCGAACAAGAAACCAGAAATGCTTGGATAGCAAGCATAAAATAATAATATATATAGCGTCGTTCAATAATTCGAAAGTTTGTGTGACATTATTGGACTATGTCAGAACTGAGGGACGATGTCCCTGAACCGAACCAAAAATTTCTAAGTCCACCGACGCTATCAGTTTCTTATCCGGTATCGCAGCATATGTTGTTCCGAAAGGGAAAGCTTGAAATCCTCCGAATCCCTTTCGGTATCCCGTCGGACCGGATGAAACTTTCGGACGTCCGTACCCGCTTCCGCGGAGCGTCCCGACCCAGCATCGTCGGATAAAATATATGCGACAGATTCAGTTGATGCTGGGATGCTGCGATAAACTGTGCTATTAAGGAAAGCACGTCCGTTCCCGAGGCCTGTGCAGTAGCGGACTTACGATGCATTGCCGCCGGAAGCTCCGTGTACGTTGACTCCCGCACACTTCCTATGCGAACGTCCGGAGTCTGCAGGCCTCGTGTCCCCGGCTACCGACCCAGCGCCGTCGGATAATTCTCGATCCGACACCGTTTCTGTCGGCTGCTGGGATGCTGCGATAAGCTGTGCTATGTGCACAAGAATGTCCGGCGTCGAGACCTGCGGAGGCGCAGTCTATCGCTGCTTCGCCGAGGGCAGCTCCGCATCAGATGGCTCCCGCATACTTTTCCTATGCGAACGTCCGGAGTCCATCGGTCTCGAATCCCTGGCTGCCGGATGGTGTGACCTGGTCGCCGAAGAATCCTTGATCGGCGAAGCTGGTAATATATCGGCGGTCACGCAGCCAAGGTGCGGTCGTGTGCGCTGACGAGAAGAGGAAGCCTTAGCAGTCTCAGCGGACTGCCTATACAACGGAGCGTCCCGTGCGACGGACGTATGCTCCGCTAGCGACACATTTGTACCACAACATCTGGGGCCAGATGTTGTTGAACGAGAGAGGGGCCTCTCTCGCTTGCCGTCCAGATGGACCGGAACGAGCTATGAACCGGACTAAAAGGCTTCCTCCGTTCTCCCTCCGATCCGCCGTCACTGGGTGTGCATTAAGTTAATTTTATAGTGCTCGCATCACCCCAAAATTCCTTCTAGACCGCAACGGACGAACCCGGCTGCCGAACCATTCGGTGAATGGACGCTACACCGGGCGAGCTAGCGGACGTCAAAGGCCGTCGAACCTACTAGGGTCCTCTTAGGCAATTGGCGTATTACATGAGCACTTTTCCGCTAGCCCTTCATTAATTGTGACGACGGAGGCACACTGTTGGAAGACATCACAGATACATCACCCTAATCTTGATCGTCTGAAATAGAAATTGATAAAGTAGAGTGACCCTGCGGGGAAAGGACCGGAGTGTCCAAATCCCCAACAACATACCGTGACATACGCTTCCCATATTGTCATCGAAATCATACGATACAGAACAGGAGTTAATGCGAGTACACTGACCACATATAGAATGATAATAAAGTCAGAGGAAGACTTCCTCTTAAAACAATTGATCAATATCCTTTCAATGTGAAAAGAAAACAAGTCCTGGTACTCGCACTAACCCCTGGCAATCAAAATACATAATAATAATATGATCCATTAATATAGAAAAAATAATTGAAATCAAAATATTTTGAAAAAATATTTTTTCAGAACAGCCCAAGTTTCTGAAAAGTAACGTTGAGCCCCAATGGATCCCAAGCCTAAGTGTGGACAAAAATTTTAAAAATATTTTAAACAATTTATTCAACACTTACGAACAATAATAATGTATCTAGTTATGATTAAAATAACATAAAGATATTATTATTTAGAAATCCCCCCCCTCACACAGAGGGCTGTTGTAAATGTAAACAATGAGTGTAAAAACACTAAAATAAGACTCCAGGCACCCAGGCCCGAAATCAGTTACCAAAAATACACTATCTGATGCAAAACAGAGACTTCCAGGGAAGAAACTGCAGAACATCAGATGGTAGATGCAGAACACAACGCCTAACCACCCATAGGTGAAGACGTAAACATGGGGAAAGAACAGAATTCATTCTGTTATTCAGCTAAAACTCCCAAGAAATTTTAGTAATAATAATTACAGAAACTATGCCAAAAGCATGGGAGAATAGCAAGGGGGAACTTAAAGGACACTGAGAGAGGAAAACACTTGAAAAAACAGTGTAACTAAATAATCAGAATGACAACAAAATGGCTGCTGCCTTGAAAATAGGTAACTTAACATAATTTCATTAAAAAATTTTAAGTTACAGCCCTGATAATATTCTGTCACACATTCTTTTCCTCTCCTCCTTCTCTATCCTCCTTAGAATCACCATTTCACTAATATTTATGTGTCTGGCATCATTTAAACTGAGATTTAAAAGCACAAAGATCAGTCAGATGTTACCTGATGAAGGGCCAAACTTAGAATGATAAATGGCGCCAATTTCGGAACGTCCTTGACACTGCGCATGCGCAGTAGGGGCGAAGTGTGGAGGGCCTTTCAGGACATGTTTTCTTTAGTTTTAGATGCAAATTTTGGGGATTGGGGGGCAAAATTTGTGTTTGGCCCTATATTTTAAGAGTTAGCACCAGCTATGTCTGGGTCATTGGTACAGTATAAAAATATAAAACCACAAATACAAAATTTGAATATTTAAAAATACGTCAATAAATGTCTTGGTATATGACTAAATTGCCAAAACAGCACGAGGAATGGAGTGTGAGCTGCAAGCACACATTGTCGTTTGTAACAAGTGCGAAACTAAAGATTTTTGCACTATGCACTCCTGACTGAGCACCGGTTCCTGTTTTGCATTATTAATACAACCACTTACGGTGTATTGTAAATAAAAACACAGAACTTTAAAGTTAGAGTGCCATGTGATTCCAAACTACGTTGGTAATACACTCCTATTTTACACTGGATAATGCCATGGCAACATACACATGCTCCTAAATTTTCACTACAAAAAACATAATTATCAATTGGTCTATTGCAAGTTTCACATGACATATAGGCTAACATTCAATTGTTCGATTTGAAATCGAGTCGATCAACAAATTCGAGTCGAATTCGAACTGAAAATAAAATCACAAATGTTAAAAAATTTATAGTAATTTATATATTTTTTATACTTACCAATGACCCAGACATAGCTGGTGCTAACTCTTAAAATATAGGGCCAAACACAAATTTTGCCCCCAATCCCCAAAATTTGCATCTAAAACTAAAGAAAACATGTCCTGAAAGGCCCTCCACACTTCGCCCCTACTGCGCATGCGCAGTGTCAAGGACGTTCCGAAATTGGCGCCATTTATCATTCTAATAACCAGTGCCTGGTAAGCGCTATGTACTCAGCGGGGAGGCAAGAGTTCCCAACTCCTGGGAGGGCCATCCCCGTCTGGGTCATTGGTAAGTATAAAAAATATATAAATTACTATAAATTTTTTAACATTTTTATACTGTACCAATGACCCAGACATAGCTGAATAGTAAAAAGGCTGGAGGGCCAAGGACATAGAGCAAAATGGAATACGCTCAATAAAATAAAATAGAGTCATCCCCTGTAGGGAAAAGAAGTAATAGGCCTTACATGTATTTTTCTTATTTATGATAAATTAGAAAGATACAACACCTTCCAAAATTGAGCTTCATACATCCATGTACTCTATTAATATCCAATATAATCCTTATACTAATATTTTTTAAAGTAAGCCAATAATAAAGTAAGTCTAGAGAATAGAGACTCTTATACTCCTAAAAGTGTCTGAGAATTGCATAATCATGTCCGTTGACATATGCAATATTCAAAAGCTATACTTTAAAAACTAAGACTTGAATGAATTTTAAAAAACTTAAACTTCTCACTAAACAACCATTCCAATAACAGCTCAGAATTACTAACTCCGGGGGAGGTATCCCCTTGTTTTCATAGTAAAACAGGTGACCCAAGGGAACACCCTCCCCCCCCCCCCCTTTTTCTTGCCCTGGGTCAAATAGCCCAGAGCGAAGAGGGCAGCCGAACGGAGACACTGCCGAAACAGACAGCCTACCTAGCTATAGTAGCAACTGTTAAGTGAATGACATTCTGAGCAGTAGATAATAGACCTAACAAAAGAGGCCTCCAGAAATTGACTCGATATTTCTAAGATAAAATTCATGAATGTGGATGGCTGAGCGCAATGAGCGGCCTTCAAAAATCTATAATAGCGACACTATTAATGTAAGCCCAAGAAGTAGAAGAACTCTTACTTCATGAGCCGAAATCTTAAGCACAACTGCTAAGTCAATGATATACCATAAGCAGTACCGATAGTTAATAGAATCCATTAACAATAAAATGGAGCGTAACGTCCTTCTACTAGACATCAAAGACAGAAGAAGCTTACGCCCTTGTAATAAACAGATATCTGTTTATAAATACATAAACTGTACCCGGAAAGAGTAAAGGCCTATGCCCATACGAAGACGGAAGGACCTTAAAATAATAGGTTCCGGATAATAGGAGCCTAACTCTTATGCAACAATCCAACCTAAATAGTAACGGAAGTATTGATTCCGAAACTATGAAAGTGAAACTCATCCTTCGATAGTGCATGAAACTCACTGACTCTACAGTAAAAGAGAAACCAACAGAATTACTGTCTAAAAGGTCAGAATTTGAAAACTACTGTTTCCAGAGGCTCAAATGATTACTTAGCTAAATAAGAACCGAAGTTAAAATCCGTATAGGAATTTAATCTAAAGATTCTAAGTCTATTTATCAAAAAGTTACTAACTGACTTAGATAAAGAGACAAAAGACTCAATTGTAAACTATCGTAGAGTGCATAGGTATGAGGTAACATAAACCTATAACCTAAATAATAACAGGCTGCAGTAGATCTTGTGAAACAAGTATACTAAAAAATAGCAATGAGTAGTATGGAGGGATCAAGAATATGAACATAATGATCCCCACACCACGACGGAAGAGCCTCCACTTTAGTCGCATAGAATAGCGAAGAAGAGGATCTCCTATAGTAAGAAATCGCGTCCAAAGCTCGTCCAGTACAGTGCTTACAATGCAATACGGACCACACAACGGAAAACATGAAGGTTGCGACCTTGCTGGTTGTGATAAAGATGACACGATTTACCCAGTGAAAAAAGATCCTCACATAGAGGAAGATTTCACGATAAGACCCACAGTAGACAAGAGAGTAAATTACTCATGATCTCTGTGAAGATAGAGATGCTATCAACAGAAATGTATTGTGGTTGTTTATCTTAGCAATACCTGCTAAAACAACAGCGCCGGAGGATACGCGTATCCTATCATTCCGTCCTATAGATCAATAGAGCATTAACACTATTAGCTCAGAGATCTGGACAAGCCAACACATACGTCTGCAATTGATTAGCAAGCTGTGTCATAAATAAATCATCATTGGGCGCTCCCATAGATAGCAAATCTGATTGAATACTTGTTTGTTGAGAGTCCATTCTGACAGCAACAAGCGACCCGTAAGAGAACGGGAGTCCGATAAAACAATCAGACGACCCGGAATATGACGGACCAAAACTGAACTTGGTGTACTATAACCAACAGACGGATTCTTTCCATTAAATTGAATAACGGAAACGAAAGAGTGCCTCCCTGGTTCCGGAGATACGCCACTACTGTCGAATTAAAGGACAGGAATTTGGGCATGCGTTTCTGAATAATGTTCATGCAATGACATAAAGCAAGCCTAAAAAACATTATTCCGCGGAAGTTAAACTGATTGCTAAAAGACTGCGGAACCCAAAGACCCTGGCACTTCGAATCCGTAGGGATCAGTATATATCCCAATCTGTTTGACTGGCAACCGTCATAACAGCCACACTCGGGTCCGGCAACTGCGGCGGCACTCTCTGAGTCAACCACCAAATGTTTGCCCCAGTCTGAATCTCTTGTAACACTAGATAGACAAGAGAACGTATAAATCGAGCAATTCATGGATTGCCGGAAAGTTGCCGTCGAAGAGAAGCTCCTCCGAGAACGAAGCGACTCTGAGAGAGTTCTTAACCTTACTATCCACGCGTGTGGATGTAGCTAGGACTGCGTCACGTCTAACCAACTCCAATCAGCCACTGAAGGGCGGAGTTATACGTGAACAAACTACTGCCCTCAAAAGAAATTACATTGAGAATAATATCCCGTAAATCTTTTCTTGAAGACGTAATGATAACGCCTCAGTAAGGCGGATTACGTATAATAAAGCGTCTAAGTTAAGTCTACTATACATAATGTCGTTCCCAACATTGAAATTGGAAAAGACATAAACGGCGAAAAAGAATATATGCAGTCTTTAATCACACCGTCTAGACGCATATGAACTCTCGGTATGCCCTGCTCTGCCAAAATAAACTATTTGTAAAAATGATAAAATGGCAGAAATGAGCAACGCGGACAAGAAACTAAACTATCATGCTTAGTAGCAGGCTTGTATATATATATATATATATAGCGTCGAAAAATAAAACACATGTTGTAATGACAATATTGGACTGCGTCGGTAAGTCAGGGACAATGTCCCTGTACCGATCGAAAAAACCGAGTCCAATGACGCTATAAGTCTCTTATCCAAGATCGCAGCAATGAAGTCCGAAATAATAATCACAGGAAGATAAAGCCAGAAGATATGAAAGGCATCTTCCGATACTACTAAAGGGAAAACTCGAAATCTTTCGAATCCCTTTCGCCATCCTGTCGGACCCTATAAAGTGTTCGGTCGTCCGTAGCTGATGCAACCGCGGACTGCACAGACCCAGCGCCGTCGGATAATTCCTGATTCGACCGAGAAACTGTCAATTGCTGGATGCTGCGAAATAACTGTGCTAACTCGGATAGCACGTCCGTCACTAAGGCCTGAGGAGAAGCGGTCTTACGATGCATTGCCGCTGGAAGCTCCGTGATCGTTACCCCGTGCATACTTCCAATATGCGAGCGAACGGAGTGTATAGGCCTCGTGTCCCTTGGCTACCGGATGGCGCGACCTATTCGCCGTGGAATCACTGAATGCCGAAACTGATCGGATACTCGAGGTCACGTAGCCAATGTGCGGTCGTGTGCCCTGCTGTGAGGATGAGGAAGCATTAAAGACAGTCTCTCGGACTGTCAATATAACGGAGCGTCCCGAGCAACGGACATATGCTCCGAATGTAAAATATCTGAACCACAACATGCGGTCCCCTATGTTGTTGGGCGAGAGAGGAACCTCTCTCGCTCACAGCCCGGACGGACCTGGACAAGCCAGGAACCGGACTAACAGGCTTCCTCCGATCTGTCCTCAATCTACCGTCACTGGGTGAGTACTAAAGTAATTAAAGTGCTCGCATCACCCAAATCTCCTTCCTAGACTGCAACGGACGAACCCGGCAGCCGAACCATTCGATGAATGTACGCTACACCGGGTGAGCTAGCGAATGTCACTCCGTAAGCGATAGACATATTCCATGAGCACTTATTGCCGCTAACTCTTCATTAACTATGACGACAGAGGCACACTTTTGAAAGACATCTCCATAACTCTTCGAACAAGAAACCAGAAATGCTTGGATAGCAAGCATAAAATAATAATATATATAGCGTCGTTCAATAATTCGAAAGTTTGTGTGACATTATTGGACTATGTCGGAACTGAGGGACGATGTCCCGGAACCGAACCAAAAATTTCTAAGTCCACCGACGCTATCAGTTTCTTATCCGGTATCGCAGCATATGTTGTTCCGAAAGGGAAAGCTTGAAATCCTCCGAATCCCTTTCGGTATCCCGTCGGACCGGATGAAACTTTCGGACGTCCGTACCCGCTTCCGCGGAGCGTCCCGACCCAGCATCGTCGGATAAAATATATGCGACAGATTCAGTTGATGCTGGGATGCTGCGATAAACTGTGCTATTAAGGAAAGCACGTCCGTTCCCGAGGCCTGTGCAGTAGCGGACTTACGATGCATTGCCGCCGGAAGCTCCGTGTACGTTGACTCCCGCACACTTCCTATGCGAACGTCCGGAGTCTGCAGGCCTCGTGTCCCCGGCTACCGACCCAGCGCCGTCGGATAATTCTCGATCCGACACCGTTTCTGTCGGCTGCTGGGATGCTGCGATAAGCTGTGCTATGTGCACAAGAATGTCCGGCGTCGAGACCTGCGGAGGCGCAGTCTATCGCTGCTTCGCCGAGGGCAGCTCCGCATCAGATGGCTCCCGCATACTTTTCCTATGCGAACGTCCGGAGTCCATCGGTCTCGAATCCCTGGCTGCCGGATGGTGTGACCTGGTCGCCGAAGAATCCTTGATCGGCGAAGCTGGTAATATATCGGCGGTCACGCAGCCAAGGTGCGGTCGTGTGCGCTGACGAGAAGAGGAAGCCTTAGCAGTCTCAGCGGACTGCCTATACAACGGAGCGTCCCGAGCGACGGACGTATGCTCCGCTAGCGACACATTTGTACCACAACATCTGGGGCCAGATGTTGTTGAACGAGAGAGGGGCCTCTCTCGCTTGCCGTCCGGATGGACCGGAACGAGCTATGAACCGGACTAAAAGGCTTCCTCCGTTCTCCCTCCGATCCGCCGTCACTGGGTGTGCATTAAGTTAATTTTATAGTGCTCGCATCACCCCAAAATTCCTTCTAGACCGCAACGGACGAACCCGGCTGCCGAACCATTCGGTGAATGGACGCTACACCGGGCGAGCTAGCGGACGTCAAAGGCCGTCGAACCTACTAGGGTCCTCTTAGGCAATTGGCGTATTACATGAGCACTTTTCCGCTAGCCCTTCATTAATTGTGACGACGGAGGCACACTATTGGAAGACATCACAGATACATCACCCTAATCTTGATCGTCTGAAATAGAAATTGATAAAGTAGAGTGACCCTGCGGGGAAAGGACCGGAGTGTCCAATTCCCCAACAACATACCGTGACATACGCTTCCCATATTGTCATCGAAATCATACGATACAGAACAGGAGTTAATGCGAGTACACTGACCACATATAGAATGAATATAAAAGTCAGAGGAAGACTTCCTCTTATTACAATTGATCAAAATCCTTTCAATGTGAAAAGAAAACAAGTCCTGGTACTCGCACTAACCCCTGGCAATCAAAATACATAATAATAATATGATCCATTAATATAGAAAAAATAATTGAAATCAAAATATTTTGAAAAAATATTTTTTCAGAACAGCCCAAGTTTCTGAAAAGTAACGTTGAGCCCCAATGGATCCCAAGCCTAAGTGTGGACAAAAATTTTAAAAATATTTTAAACAATTTATTCAACACTTACGAACAATAATAATGTATCTAGTTATGATTAAAATAACATAAAGATATTATTATTTAGAAATCCCCCCCTCACACAGAGGGCTGTTGTAAATGTAAACAATGAGTGTAAAAACACTAAAATAAGACTCCAGGCACCCAGGCCCGAAATCAGTTACCAAAAATACACTATCTGATGCAAAACAGAGACTTCCAGGGAAGAAACTGCAGAACATCAGATGGTAGATGCAGAACACAACGCCTAACCACCCGTAGGTGAAGACGTAAACATGGGGAAAGAACAGAATTCATTCTGTTATTCAGCTAAAACTCCCAAGAAATTTTAGTAATAATAATTACAGAAACTATGCCAAAAGCATGGGAGAATAGCAAGGGGGAACTTAAAGGACACTGAGAGAGGAAAACACTTGAAAAAACAGTGTAACTAAATAATCAGAATGACAACAAAATGGCTGCTGCCTTGAAAGTTAAAAAATTTATAGTAATTTATATATTTTTTATACTTACCAATGACCCAGACTTAGCTGGTGCTAACTCCACAAAAACCAGGGCCAAACACAAATTTTGCCCCCCAATCCCCAAAATTTGCATCCAAAACAAAAAGAAATCATGTCCTAAAGGACCTCCATAGTACGACTCTACTGCGCATGCGCAGTGACGCAGTCGTCCCGAAATTGGCGCCAAATATCATTCTTACTGGCAGTGCCTGGTCAGCGCTATGTACTCAGCGGGGAGGCAAGAGTTCCCAACTCAGGGAGGGCCATCCCCGTCTGGGTCATTGGTAAGTATAAAAAATATATAAATTACTATAAATTTTTTAACATTTTTATACTGTACCAATGACCCAGACTTAGCTGAATAGTAAACAGGCTGGAGGGCCTAGGACATAGAGGAAAATCCAATAAGCTCAATTATAAAATAAAGAGGTAACCCCTTAAGGAGAAAAGGAGTATTAGGCTTTACATGTATCTTTCTTATTTAATATTTAAATTAGAAGGATACACTACCCTTAATAATTGAGCACAATAACATTCATGTTCTCCATTAATATCCAGTATAACCTTTATACTAATTATTTTTAAAACAAGCCAATAAATAAAGTAGTCCAGAGAATTGAGACTCTTTATAATCATTTAAAAGTGTCCGAGTATTGTATATTAAAGCCCGTTTGACACTTGACATATACAAATGCTTCACACCGAGCTACACTTTAAAAATAAGACATGAATGAAATTAAACATTAATATTACACTTTAAAACCATCCTGGAAGCGACTCAGAAATACTGTCTTGGAGGAGGCATTCCCTTGCTTTTCACTATAAAGCAGGTGACCTAAGGGAACACCCGCCCCCCCCCTTCCCCTTGCCCTGGGTCAAATAGCCCAGAGCGAAGAGGGCAGCCGGACGGAGTCACTGCCGGAACAGAAAGCCTGCATAACTATAGTTGCAACTGTTTAGTGGACGACATTCTGAGCAACAGATAACGGACCTAAACAATGCAGGTCTCCAGAAATGGACTCAATATTTCTGAGATAAAAATTAGTAAATGTGGATGGCTGAGACCAATAAGCAGCCTTCATTAAATCTGTAATAGCAACACTATTAGCATAAGCCCAGGAAGTAGAAAGAGCTCTTACTTCATGAGCAGAAATCTTAAGCACAGACTGCTGAGAAGAAGATAAATCTTCATACGCAGTACGGATAGTTAACTGAATCCATCTAGCAATAGAATGGACTGAAATGTCCTTTCTATTAGGCATCAAAGACAGAAAGAAACGTTTCCGTCCCTTTCTGATGAACTGAGATCTCTGTTTATAGATACGTAGTGCTCTAACAGGACAGAGTAAAGGCCTACGCCCGTCTGAAGACGGAAGAGCCTTAATAACAATAGGTTCCGGATATTTATTAGGAGCCTGATTCTTAGCTAAAAAACCGACGTTAGTAGTGAAGGTGATAGTGTTCCCAACACTACGATAATGAGAATCATCCACCGATAGTGCATGAAGCTCACTGACTGTTCTGGCAGAAGAGAAAGCTAAGAGAAAAGCTGTCTTATAAGATAAGAATTTGAAATCTACTGTCCCAAGAGGTTCAAATGGCTTTTCCTTCAATTTAAGGAGAACCCAAGCTAAATTCCACTTAGGAATTAATCTAAGAGTTCTGGGTCTATTTATCGAAAAGTTTCTAACCAATTTCGATAAAGAGACATTAGATCCAATTTGTAAACTATCATGATGTGCATAGGTATCAGATAACATAGATCTATAACCCTTTATAGTAACCGGTTGCAGTTTGATTTCGTCAAACAAGTATACTAGAAAGTTAGCAATGTCTGGTATAGAGGGATCAAATATATCAACAGAATGATCCCTACACCAACGACGGAAAACCTTCCACTTAGCCGCATAGTTTAGCGAAGAGGAGGTCCTCCTACAGTTAGAAATCGCGTCCACTGCTCGTCCTGTAAAGTGCTTGCCATGCAAGAAGGACCGCACAACGGAAAAACGTGAAGGTTGAGACCTTGCGGGTTGTGATGCAGTTGGCGCGATTTCCCCTGCCAAAGAAGATCCTCTCGTGGAGGGAGCTTCCGCGGTAGGTCCCACAACAGACACCTGAGTAGATTTATCCACGGTCTCTGTGGCGACAGAGATGCTACCAACAGAATCTTGCATTGAGATTGTTTTATCTTTAGCAATACTTGTTGAATTAACGGCGCTGGAGGATACGCATATCCTATCATTCCGTCCCAAGGGATCGATAGAGCGTCTACAGCAAATGCTCTTGGATCCGGACACGGGGACACATACGTCTGCAACTGATTGTTGAGATGTGTCGCAAATAAGTCTATCATTGGCCGTTCCCATTGGTAGCAAATCTGATTGAATACTTGTTTGTTGAGAGTCCACTCCGACGGCAACAAGCGACCCTTTCGAGAAAGGGAGTCTGCTAGCACATTCAGACGACCCGGTATGTGACGGACCGAAAGAAGAACGTGATGTTCCAACGCAAACAGAAGGATTCTTTCCGTTAGATTGAACAACGGAACTGAATGAGTGCCTCCCTGATTCCGTATATACGCCACTACTGTCGTATTGTCGGATAGGATTTGGACATGAGCATCGTGAATAATGTCCATCCAGTGACGTAACGCAAGCCAAATTGACATCATTTCCTTGATGTTTATGTGCTTGCACAGGAATTGCGGATCCCAAAGACCCTGGCATCTCGAATCCGTTGGGATTAATGATGCACCCCAACCTGTTTGACTGGCATCCGTCATAATGGTAAAACTCGGATCCGGCAACTGCAGCGGAACTCCTTGAGTTAACCACTGAATGTTTGCCCAAGTCTGAATCTCTTGTTTCACTTGATCTGACAAGAGAACGTCTACATCGAGCGAATGAATTTTCACACTCCAATTCTGAGTCAAGAAAATTTGAAGAGGCCGTGTGCGTAGCCGTCCCATCGGAATGAGATCCGCAGCGGCTCCGCACAGACCTATCAGTCTCATAAATTCTCTCGCTGTGACTTTGTCTGTATTTAGACAATAGCGAGCGTAACAACTGACTAATTTCGCTCTGGTTAACGGCAGACGAACGAGATTGTTGTGCGTCTCGAAGCTCATTCCCAGATGAGTGAATGACTTGGACGGCACCAGATCCGACTTCTCCTCGTTTACTATGAAACCGAGACGTCGGAGCAATAGAAGAAGATTCTGAACATCGTTCTGAAGCGTTAACTCGTTGCCGTACCTCTGAAGAATGTCGTCCAGGTAGGCCGACGTTACCGCAGACGAATGAGCTCGGAAGTAAATCATTACCGAGTTCATTACTCGAGTGAAAGCCCAGGGTGCTAGATTCAATCCGAAGCACATGGCCCGGAACTGATACACCACTCCTAGGACTGCGAAGCGTAGATACTTTCGGAATGTCGGATGTACCATGACGTGAAAGTACGCATCTTTGAGATCTATGCTCATTGCATAATCGTTCACCCGAATACTCACTCTGACCGATCGAATCGTCTCCATATAAAACTTCGGAGCGATGATCAGCTTGTTTATCCAGCTCAAATCTATGACTGGACGGAACGAGCCGTCTGGTTTCGGAACCAGAAACAGATGGCTGTAGAATCCCAGCGATTCCTGGTTTTCTACGACCTCTACCGCGTTCTTCATTAAAAGAGACTGCACCTCTGATAGCAGAGCGTCTCTTTTCTGAGGGTTTGACGGAAGATGAGTCCACTTTGGACTTCGAGTTAATGGAGGCTTTCGTTTGAAGGATATCTTTAGACCTTCCGAAGTCACTCCTCTCACCCAAGGGTCGTCCGTAATCGACGCCCACACTTGAGAAAAACTCGACAACCTTCCGCCAACCGGAACGCGATAGAGGTTTGAGCCATCACCTCCTGGATCTGCGAGGCCTGCGGTAGGAGAAACCATGTCTTCCACGACCCGCACCTCGCCTCGTCGACCTCGGGGCGTCCGACCGATTGTCCCGGCCTGAAGGACGTCCCGAACGAGAGTCGCTATCCTGACGGTCTCTCGAATAAGAGCTAGAGGACGCACCGGAACCTCTATAGGAACCTCTCTTGGGCGGATAAGACCCAGAAGTGCCCGCCTTATTCGTGTCTGCTGAATCCGACCTTTTAGGAGCGGATCTAAACAACAGAGAATCACTAGCTTTCTTTTTAATATTATCATAAATAGCGGAAAGCTTGCCGTCAAAGAGAAGATCTCCTGAGACCGAAGCGACTCTAAGAGAGTTCTTCACCTTAGAATCCACTAGTGTGGATGTAGACAGGGCTGCGTCACGTCTAACCAACTCCAGATTAGCCACTGAAAGGGCGGAGTTACACGTGGAATAAGCTACTGCCCTTGAAAGAAGTCTTAAGGAGGATTGTATATCCTGAAACTCTTCCCCTTGAAGACGCAGTGATAACGCCTTCGTAAGGTGATCTGCGTAAGATAAGGCATCTAAATTGGCTCTGTTAGACGCAATAGCTGTTTCCAACACTGCGGTTGGAATAGAAGCTGACGACGGTAATGATAGCTCTAAGTCTTCCGCCTCGTCGTCCATACGCAGAGGAACTCTCGGTATACCCTGACCTGCCGTGTCGAATTTATTCCTTGCATTAATGAAAGGCAGGTTGAGAGTATTTGCGGACAAGAAGCCTGCTTTCCCTGTCCTGGAAGCAAGTTTAAAAATAGCGTCGTTCAATAATTCAAATGTTCTTGCAACATTATTGGACTGCGACGGAAACTCGGGAGCGATGTCCCTGAACCGCTCGAAAAAATCAGAGTCCAATGACGCTATAATTCTCCTGTCCGGAAGCGCAGCAGTCTGGCCCGACGGAACAACTTGAGGAAGAAAGTGCCGGATGAAGTCTACGGCAGCTTTGTGTTGTTCCGAAAGGGATAGCTCCAATTCATCCGTATCCCTTTCACCATCCGGTCGGACCTCCCGATGTTCCCGGTCGTCCGCCCCCGATGCTTCGGCGGAGCGTACCGACCCAGCGCCGTCGGATAATTCTCGATCCGACACCGTCTCTGTCGGCTGCTGGGATGCTGCGATAAGCTGTGCTATCTGCACTAGAATGTCCGACGTCGAGACCTGCGGAGGAGCGGTCTTTCGCTGCTTTGCCGAGGGCAGCTCCGCATCAGATGGCTCCCGCATACTTTTCCTATGCGAACGTCCGGGGTCCATCGGTCTCGAGTCCCTGGCTGCCGGATGGTGTGACCTGGTCGCCGAATAATCCTTCATCGGCGAAGCTGGCAAGATATCGGAGGTCACGCAGCCAAGGTGCGGTCGTGTGCGCCGGCGAGAAGAAGAAGCCTTAACAGTCTCTGCGGACTGCTTATACAACGGAGCGTCCCGAGCGACGGACGTATGCTCCGCTAAAGACACATTTTGTACCACAACATCTGGTCCCAGATGTTGTTGTACGAGAGAGGGGCCTCTCTCGCTCGCGGCCCGGCTGGACCTGGACGAGCTAGGAACCGGACTAAAAGGCTTCCTCCGTTCTCGTTCACTATCCGCCGTCACTGGGTGTGCATCTATTATTTTTATAGTGCTCGCATCACCCAAAATTTCCTCTTGGACCGCATCGGACGAACCCGGCTGCCGAACCATTCGGTGAATGGACGCTACACCGGGCGAGCTAGCGGACGACATTTGTCTAATCTCCATGAGCACTTTTGCCGCTAGCTCTGTATTTAATTGTGACGACGGACGCACACTTGAAGAAGATAACATGGAAACATCACCCTGTTCTGGTTCCTCTGAAATAGAAACTGAGAGAGTAGAGTGACCTTGTGGAGAAAGAGCCGGCATCGCTCTTTCTCCAGAAACAACATATCGTGACACACGTTTCCAATGTTTCTCATCCCAATGTTCACATACAGGACAGGGATTAATGCGAGAACACTGACTACAATTTATGCAATAATCATGAAAGTCAGAGGAAGATTTCTTCCTATTACAATTTGAACAAGTTCCTTTCATAGTGAAGGAACAACAATAAGTCCTAGTTACTCGCAAAAACCCCTGACACAAAGATACATAATAACATGATCCATTAATAAATGAAAAAACAATTGCAAAACAAAATAATTTTGAAAAAATATTTTTTCAGAGAAGCCCAAGTTGCTGAAAAGTAACGTTGAGCCCCGATGGATCCGATGGCAAAGTGTGGTCAAAAATTTTAAAATTATATAAAATAATTAATGAGACACTTTCGGATAATATAAATGTATCTTATAATGAGATAAACTACCTCAAAGGCAAACAGCCCCCCTCAAAAAAGGCTGTTGCCAATGAAAACAAACAGTGTAAACACAGAAGAAAACATGACTCCAGGCACTGAAAAAACTGGCCCGGAATCAGTCCTCAATTACACTCTATCTGATGCAAAACAGAGACTCCCAGGGGAGAATCTGCAGAACATCAGATGGAAGATGCAGAACACAAACGTTATACACCCATGGGTGAAAACGTAACTATGGGGAAAATAACAGAAAACATTCTGTAACCAAGCAACTCTCCCAGGGAAATTTTAGAAATGAAACTTCTCAAAAATATGCCAAAAGCATGGGAGAATTGCAAGGGGGGACTTTAGAAGGTTAGGGGAGAGGAAACACTGAATAAGCAGTGCAACAATTAGCAAGAATGACAACAAGAGGCGTTTGCCTCGAAAATAGGCAACTTAACATAATTTTAACAAAAAATTTTAAGTACAGCCCTGATTATTTTTTGCCACTTCTTTTTTCCTCTCCTCCTTCTATCCTCCTTAGAATCACATTTTCTCCAAGAATTACGTGTCTGGCATCCTTTAAACTGAGATTTACAAGCACAAAGATCAGTGAGATGTTGACTGATGAAGGGCCAAACAGAGAATGATATTTGGCGCCAATTTCGGGACGACTGCGTCACTGCGCATGCGCAGTAGAGTCGTACTATGGAGGTCCTTTAGGACATGATTTCTTTTTGTTTTGGATGCAAATTTTGGGGATTGGGGGGCAAAATTTGTGTTTGGCCCTGGTTTTTGTGGAGTTAGCACCAGCTAAGTCTGGGTCATTGGTACAGTATAAAAATATAGGTAACTTAACATAATTTCATTAAAAAATTTTAAGTTACAGCCCTGATAATATTCTGTCACACATTCTTTTCCTCTCCTCCTTCTCTATCCTCCTTAGAATCACCATTTCACTAATATTTATGTGTCTGGCATCATTTAAACTGAGATTTAAAAGCACAAAGATCAGTCAGATGTTAACTGATGAAGGGCCAAACTTAGAATGATAAATGGCGCCAATTTCGGAACGTCCTTGACACTGCGCATGCGCAGTAGGGGCGAAGTGTGGAGGGCCTTTCAGGACATGTTTTCTTTAGTTTTAGATGCAAATTTTGGGGATTGGGGGGCAAAATTTGTGTTTGGCCCTATATTTTAAGAGTTAGCACCAGCTATGTCTGGGTCATTGGTACAGTATAAAAATATAAAATTTGAATATGAAAAAAAAACTTAATAAATGTCTTGGTATACGTGCATTCGTACATTTAATACTGACAAAATTGTCAAAACAACACGAGGAATTGAGCACGGACCACAAGCACGTCGTCAATATGGAACTTATGGTGTATTACCAATGTCATTTGGAATCACACGACACGTGTGATTCCAAATGATATCGGTAATACACTCATATTTTACAGTGGATAAAGCCATGGCTACATACACATGTTAAGACTTGTACAAAGTGACAGGGACTACATCTCACCTCTGGGTACATCTCAGTAAGAAGCATCCATTGATTCATGACAAGGCCAGATCGGGCGTTGCCAACCTTAAAGTCTGGAAGGGGGTGAAGCAATCACAGGTACATACAGATTCTTTGTCTCCTATTCAGCCATGCGTTCAAGTGTGCTGCACTGTTAACATACAAACTGTTAAATGTCAGCATGAATATGTGGAAAAATCATCACTACAATGCCAAAATAATCCTAATGTGGCTATTTTAAGCCTTTGATCCCTGGTGGTATCTTCCATGTCAGTTCCATGGTAGGAATAGGAAGAGTCCATATTTATTATTTGGGGGTAGACCAATTAATATTTTTAACGTGCAGCCTTAGAGATGCACGTTGAAAATATTGATTGGTCTACACCACACATTTACCTTACAGTTATCCTCCTTAATGACATTATGACGTAGCTTGTGACCTGGCCAGAAAAACAGCCTCTGGAGTTCAAAGGGTTAAACTGAACATATCATATTCGAAATCACACTTAGACACCCTGATTTCAGCTAACATGGTTCGAATTAGATATTCCTTTGCCTGGAACAATTTTTTGGCAAGTTTGAGTTGAAATTTGAGTGGAAAAAAAATCAATATTTGCAGGAGCATTTTTAAAGACACATAATTCTGGCTGTTGAGTACAGACAGACACAGAGAAACTTCATTGGGGATATCAAACATTACCTCTTGCTGATACATTTGTCGTAATCAGAACTTTTTCTTTTCCCTGTCTAAATCGTTGAATGATTGCAGCTCTCTGTTCTATCTGCAGCTCTCCTGACAACAGTCCAACAGCATGTCCATCTCTTGACATTTTTTCTGAAAGCCAAGAAGCAGCTTTTCTGGTCTGAAAAGTTAAAAAATTTATAGTAATTTCTATATTTTTTATACTTACCAATGACCCAGACATAGCTGGTGCTAACTCTTAAAATATAGGGCCAAACACAAATTTTGCCCCCCAATCCCCAAAATTTGCATCTAAAACCAAAGAAAACATGTCCTGAATGGCCCTCCACACTTCACCTCTACTGCGCATATGCAGTGTCAAGGACGTTCTGAAATTGGCGCCATTAATCATTCTAATAACCAGTGCCTGGTAAGCGCTATGTACTCAGCGGGGAGGCAAGAGTTCCCAACTCCTGGGAGGGCCATCCCCGTCTGGGTCATTGGTAAGTATAAAAAATACAGAAATTACTATAAATTTTTTAACATTTTTATACTGTATCAATGACCCAGACATAGCTGAATAGTAAAAAGGCTGGAGGACCAAGGACATAGAGAAAGATGGAATACGCTCAATAATAAAAAATAGAGTCATCCCCTCTAGGGAAAAAGAAGTAATAGGCCTTACATGTATCTTTTTTATTTATGATAAATTAGAAAGATACAACACCTTCCAAAATTGAGCATCATACATCCATGTACTCTATTAATATCCAATATAATCCTTATACTAATAATTTTTAAAGTAAGCCAATAAATAAAGTAAGTCTAGAGAATAGAGACTCTTATACTCCTTAAAAGTGTCTGAAGATTGCATAATCATGTCTGTTGACACGTGCTATATTCAAAAGCTATACTTTAAAAACTAAGACTTGAATGAATTTTTAAAACATAAACTTCTCACTAAACAACCATCCCAATAACAGCTCAGAATTACTAACTCCGGAGGAGGTATCCCCTTGTTTTCATAGTAAAACAGGTGACCCAAGGGAACACCCTCCCCCCCCCCCCCCCCCCCTTTTTCTGGCCCTGGGTCAAATAGCCCAGAGCGAAGAGGGCAGCAGAACGGAGTCACTGCCGAAACAGACAGCCTACCTAGCTATAGTAGCAACTGTTAAGTGAATGACATTCTGAGCAGTAGATAATAGACCTAACAATAGAGGCTTCCAGAAATGGACTCGATATTTCTGAGATAAAAATTCATGAATGTGGATGGCTGAGCGCAATGAGCAGCCTTCAAAAATCTATAAAAGCGACACTATTAATGTAAGCCCAAGATGTAGAAGAACTCTTACTTCATGAGCCGAAATCTTAAGCACAACTGCTGAGTCAATGATATACTATAAGCAGTACCGATAGTTAATTGAATCCATTAGCAATAGAATGGAGCGTAACGTCCTTCTATTAGGCATCAAAGACAGAAGAAGCTTACGCCCATAGTAATAAACAGATATCTGTTTATAAATACATAAACTCTAACCGGACAGAGTAAAGGCCTATGCCCGTACGAAGACGGAAGGACCTTAATAACAATAGGTTCCGGATATTAGGAGCCTAACTCTTATGCAAAAATCCAACCTAAATAGTAAAGGAAGTAGTGATTCCGAAACTACGAAAGTGAAAATCATCCATCGATAGTGCTTGAAACTCACTAACTCTTCAGTAAAAGAGAAGCCAACAGAATTACTGTCTAAAAGGTCAGAATTTGAAAACTACTGTTTCCAGAGGCTCAAATGATTACTTAGCTAAATAAGAACCGAAGTTAAATTCCATATAGGAATTTAATCTAAACATTCTAAGTCTATTTATCAAAGAAGTTACTAACTGACTTAGGTAAAGAGTCATAAGACTCAATTGTAAACTATCATAGAGTGCATAGGTATGAGGTAACATAAACCTATAACCTTAATAATAACAGGCTGCAGTAGATCTTGTCAAACAAGTATACTAAAAAGTTGCAATGAGTAGTATGGAGGGATCAACAATATGAACATAGTGATCCCTACACCATCGACGGAAGAGCCTCCACTTTAGCCGCATAGAATAGCGAAGAAGAGGATCTCCTATAGTAAGAAATCGCGTCCAAAGGTCGTCCAGTATAATGCTTACAATGCAATACGGACCACACAACGGAATACGTGAAGGTTGCGACCTTGCGGGTTGTGATAAAGATGACACGATTTACCCAGCGAAAAAAGATCCTCTCATTGAGGAAGATTTCGCGTTAAGTCCCACAGTAGACATCAGAGTAAATTACCCACGGTCTCTGTGAAGATAGAGATGCTATCAACAGAAATGTATTGTGGTTGTTTATCTTAGCAATACCTGCTGAAACAACAGTGCCGGAGGATACGCGTATCCTATCATTCCGTCCTATTAGATCAATAGAGCGTTAACAACATTAGCTCAGAGATCCGGACAAGCCAACACATACGTCTGCAATTGATTAGCAAGCTGTGTCGTAAATAAATTATCATTGGGCACTCCCATAGATAGCAAATCTGATTGAATACTTGTTTGTTGAGAGTCCATTCTGACGGCAACAAGCGACCCCTAAGTGAAAGGGAGTCCGGTAAAACAATCAGACGACCCGGAATATGACGGACCGAAACAGAACTTGGTGTACTATAACCAACAGACGGATTCTTTCCATTAAATTGAATAACGGAAACGAATGAGTGCCTCCCTGGTTCTGGAGATACGCCACTACTGTCGAATTAACGGACAGGATTTGGACATGCGTTTCTGAATAATGTTCATGCAATGACATAAAGCAAGCCTAAAAAACATTATTCCGCGGAAGATAATTGCTTACTTAGAGACTGCGGAACCCAAAGACCCTGGCACTTCGAATCCGTTGGGATCAATATTATATCCCAATCTGTTTGACTGGCAACCGTCATAACCATAACACTCGGATCCGGCAACTGCAGTGGCACTCTCTGAGTCAACCACCGAATGTTTGCCCCAGTCTGAATCTCTTGTAACACTAGATAGACAAGAGAACGTGTAAATCGAGCAATTCCTGGATTGCTGAAAAGTTGCCGTCGAAGAGAGGCTTCTCCGAGAACGAAGCGACTCTGAGAGAGTTCTTCACCTTACTATCCACGCGCGTGGATGTAGTTAGGGCTGTGTCACGTCTAACCAACTCCAATCAGCCACTGAAGGGCGGAGTTATACGTGAACAAACTACTGCCCTCAAAAGAAATCACATTGAGAATAATATCTCGTAAATCTTTTCTTGAAGACGTAATGATAACGCCTCAGTAAGGTGGATTACGTATGATAATGCGTCTAAGTTAAGTCTACTAGACACCATTGTCGTTTCCAACATTGTGGTTGGAAAAGACATAGACGGCGAAAAAGAATATTTCCAGTCTTTAACCACACCGTCTAGACGCATATGAACTCTCGGTATGCCCTGCTCTGCCAAAATAAATTATTCGTATAAATGATAAAACGGCAGAAATGAGCATTGCGGACAAGAAACTAAACTATCATGCTTGGTAGCAGGCTTATATGCATATATGGCGTCGAAAAATAAAACACATGTTGTAATGACATTATTGGACTGTGTCGGTAAGTCAGGGACAATGTCCCTGAACTGATCCAAAATTCCGTGTCCAATGACGCTATAAGTCTCTTATCCAACATCGCAGCAATGTAGTCCGAAATAACAATCACTGGAAGATAATGCCAGAAGATATGAATGGCAGCTTCCGATGCTACGAAAGGGAAAACTCGAAATCTTTTGAATCCCTTTCGCCATCCTGTCGGACCCTATAAAGCGTTCGGTCGTCCGTACCTGATGCAACCGCGGACCGCACCGACCCAGCGCCGTCAGATAATTCCTGATTCGAGTAAGAAACTGTCGATTGCTGGGATGCTGCGAAACAACTGTGCTAACTCGGATAGCACGTCCGTCACTGAGGCCTGAGGAGAAGCGGTCCTACAATGCATTGCCGCTGGAAGCTCCATGATCGTTACCCCGTGCATACTACCAATATGCGAGCGAACGGAGTGTATAGGCCTCATGTCCTTTGGCTACCGGATGGCGTGACCTATTCGCCGTGGAATGACGAAACTGATCGGATACTCGAGGTCACGTAGCCAATGTGCGGTCGTGTGCCCTGCTGTGAGGATGAGGAAGCATTATCGACAGTCTCTCGGACTGTCAATATAACGGACCGTCCCAACCGACAGACATATGCTCCGAATGTAAAATATCTGAACCACAACATGCTGTCCCCTATGTTGTTGGACGAGAGAGGGACCTCTCTCGCTCACAGCCTGGACGGACCTGGACAAGCCAGGAACTGGACTAACCGGCTTCCTCCGATCTGTCCTCAATCCGCCGTCACTGGGTGAGTACTAAAGTAATTATAGTGCTCGCATCACCCAAATCTCCTTCCTAGACCGCAACGGACGAACCAGGCAGCCGAACCATTCGATGAATGCACGCTACACCGGGTGAGCTAGCGAATGTCACTCCGTCGATCCTACAAGGGATCTCTTAGGCGATAGACATATTCCATGAGCACTTATTGCCGCTAGCTCTTCATTAAATATGACGACAGAGGCACACTTTTGAAAGACATCTCCGTAACTTTGCGAACAAGAAACCAGAAATGCTTGGTTATAGCAAGCATATAATAATAATATATATAGCGTCGTTCAATAATTCGAAAGTTTGTGTGACATTATTGGACTATGTCGGAACTGAGGGACGATGTCCCTGAACCGAACCAAAAATTTCTAAGTCCACCGACGCTATCAGTTTCTTATCCGGCATCGCAGCATTCTGGTCCGACGAAAGAAGCTGTAGAAGATCAAGTCAGATGACATACACAACAGCATATGTTGTTCCGAAAGGGAAAGCTCGAAATCCTCCAAATCCCTTTCGGTATCCCGTCAGACCGGATGAAATTTTCGGACGTCCGTACCCGCTTCCGCGGAGCGTCCCGACCCAGCATCGTCGGATAAAAAATATGCGACAGATTCAGTTGATGCTGGGATGCTGTGATAAACTGTGCTATTTAGGAAAGCACGTCCGTTCCCGAGGCCTGTGCAGTAGCGGTCTTACGATGCATTGCCGCCGGAAGCTCCGTGTACGTTGACTCCCGCACACTTTCCTATGCGAACATCCGGAGTCTGCAGGCCTCGTGTCCCTGGCTACCGGATGGTGTGACCTGGTCGCCGATGATTCTCTGACTGGCGAAGCTGACTGGACATCCGAGGTCACGTAGCCAAGAGCGGTCGTGTGCGCTACCATGAGAATGAGGAAGCCTTATTGACAGTCTACTCCGGACTGACTATATGTCGGAGCGTCCCGAGCGACGGACGTATGCTCCGAATGCGAAACATTCTGTACCACAACATCTGGGGCCAGATGTTGTTGTACGAGAGAGGGGCCTCTCTCGCTCGCCATCCGGATGGACCAGAACGAGCTATGAACCGGACTAAAAGGCTTCCTCCGTTCTCCCTCTAATCCGCCGTCACTGGGTGTGCATTTGGTTGATTTATAGTGCTCGCATCACCCCAAAACTCCTTCTAGACCGCAACGGATGAACCCGGCTGCCGAACCATTCGATGAATGGACGCTACACCGGGCGAGCTAGCGGACGTCAAAGGCCGTCGAACCTACTAGGGTCCTCTTAGGCAATGGCGTATTTACATGAGCACTTTTCCGCTAGCCCTTCATTAATTGTGACGACGGAGGCACACTGTTGGAAGACATCACAGATACGTCACCCTAATCTTGATCGTCTGAAATAGAAATTGATAAAGTAGAGTGACCCTGCGGGGAAAGGACCGGAGTGTCCAATTCCCCACTAACATACCGTGACATACGCTTCCCATGTTGTCATCGAAATCATACGATACAGAACAGGAGTTAATGCGAGTACACTGACCACATATAGAATGAATATAAAAGTCAGAGGAAGACTTCCTCTTATTACAATTGATCAAAATCCTTTCAATGTGAAAAGAAAACAAGTCCTGGTACTCGCACCAACCCCTGGCAATAAAATACATAATAATAATATGATCCATTAATATAGAAAAAATAATTGAAATCAAAATATTTTGAAAAAATATTTTTTCAGAACAGCCCAAGTTTCTGAAAAGTAACGTTGAGCCCCAATGGATCCCAAGCCTAAGTGTGGACAAAAATTTTAAAAATATTTTAAACAATTTATTCAACACTTACGAACAATAATAATGTATCTAGTTATGATTAAAATAACATCAAGATATTATTTTCAAGAAATCCCCCCCTCACACAGAGGGCTGTTGTAAATGTAAACAATGAATGTAAAAACACTAAAATAAGACTCCAGGCACCCAGGCCCGGAATCAGTTACCAAAAATACACTATCTGATGCAAAACAGAGACTTCCAGGGAAGAAACTGCAGAACATCAGATGGTAGATGCAGAACACAACGCCTAACCACCCGTAGGTGAAGACGTAAACATGGGGAAAAGAACAGAATTCATTCTGTTATTCAGCTAAAACTCCCAAGAAAATTTAGTAATAATAATTACAGAAACTATGCCAAAAGCATGGGAGGATAGCAAGGGGGGACTTAAAGGACAGGGAGAGAGGAAAACACTGAAAAATCAGTGTAACTAAATAATCAGAATGACAACAAAATGGCTGCTGCCTCGAAAATAGGTAACTTAACATAATTTCATTAAAAAATTTTAAGTTACAGCCCTCATAATATTCTGTCACACATTTTTCCTCTCCTCCTTCTCTATCCTCCTTAGAATCACCATTTCACTAATATTTATGTGTCTGGCATCATTTAAACTGAGATTTACAAGCACAAAGATCAGTCAGATGTTAACTGATGAAGGGCCAAACTTAGAATGATTAATGGCGCCAATTTCGGAACGTCCTTGACACTGCACATGCGCAGTAGAGGTGAAGTGTGGAGGGCCATTCAGGACATGTTTTCTTTGGTTTTAGATGCAAATTTTGGGGATTGGGGGGCAAAATTTGTGTTTGGCCCTATATTTTAAGAGTTAGCACCAGCTATGTCTGGGTCATTGGTACAGTATAAAAATATATAATTACTAATGCTTTTTATCTGGTCACAAATTAAGAGAAACTTGTTTCAACAGTTCAATGTACTTTACCCATCATCCAAATAATTAGTGCAATCTCGATTTTGAGGCAAGCTGTCACTCTTGTACATCACCGCATCTGCAATTTTTACTTTTTGCAAGTAGATAATGAGGCCCTCAGTTCCACCTAGCAAGTAATTAACTCTTTACCCAACATGAAAAGCAGACGACACTTGCAAACAAAATTTTTGAATAACTAATTTTTTTCATTTTTTGTCCCAAAAACATAGATTATGACCCCTCTTTGGAATGAGCTCGGTACGCTCGTTCCAAAGAGGGGTCATAACCTATGTTTTTGAGACAAAAAATGAAAAAAATAATGAAAATTAATTGGCGATTTTTGTGAATAGCGCTGGCCGGTTTTGGCCGTTACGTTGGGTAAAGGGTTAAACAATCCCAACTTTGCTACTTTCAAATTCTGTTCAAATAATACTTTGATATACTCAGTGATGGGTTGGCGGCAATAATTGAAACTATTTTTACTTCAGCAATAAACCAGAGGATCTGAAGAAGAAGATTTTTAAAGATTATTACCCATGTTGCACAAAATTAATATTCAGGCTCCCACCAGAAGCCCAAATATTAACCCAGGGAGTCAATTTGAACAAATTCAAATCTTACACCTCTAGAGATGTCACATACCAAATATGAAAGGATTCTCACTAGTGGGTCTGAAAAAGAAGATTTTTTAAGACATTTTCACATATTGCAACAAGTTAAAATTTGAGCTCCAATAAAGAGCCCAAATATTCATCCAGGGATCCCCATTGAACAAACTTGAATCTAACCCCCCTTGAGAAGCTGCATAACAAATATCAAAAGAATCTGACTGGTGGATTTAAAGATTATTCCCCATATTGCACCAAGTTAATATTCGGACGTCCATAGGAAGCCCAAATATTAACCCAGGGACTCAATTTGAACAAACTTCAATCTGACCCCAGTACAGATGCTGTATACCAAGTATCAAAAGAATCTGACTGTATGATCTAAGAAGATTTTTAATGCTTATTCCCCATAGTTAATTATTTGGGCTCCTCTTTTGATCCCATGTATGAACCGAGGGGGTCAATTTGAACACACTTGTATTTGACCATCCTATGGATGCTGTATACCAAATATCAAAAAATTCTGATCAGCGGTTCTGAAGAAATTTTTTTTGCAATGTTTGCAAATATGCTGACTCAACATTTTTTCAAACGCACCCCCTCCTCCCCCCCCCCCTCCCCCCCCCACAGAACACCCTAACACAACCGATGGCCATTTTTTTTTTAATCCATTCTACTGGTCAAAAGGATCATACCACATAACAGTTCTCTGTTCCATGTAGTTTGGAAAATACGGGAATTTGAATTTTTTTCTATTTTTAGCCCCTGGGGTACCCACAGGGCAACGAAAAAAAAAATAATTCAGGCATCAATCAAGTACTTTGGACCCACTTATATGCTACATGCCAAATTTGGTTTAAATCGGCGCATTGGTTTGTGAAATAGAAATTTTGGGTGGAGCCCGAAATGGATATGTGCTCACATAGAGCCCAAATATTATCTACCAACTTCTCTTGAACAAACTTTAATCTTCAACACCAAAGAGTGTCACATGCCATATATCAAGGCAATCTCTTGGGTGGTTCATGAGAAGAAGATTTTTAGGCTTTGGCATCATTGCCCAGAGTCCGAAGAAGGCCGCCGCTCCATTTGAACAAAATAGAAAGGATATACCCCAGGGATGGTTTGTGCAATATATGTTTGGATTTGGCTGAATGGCCGTGGAGAAAAAGCCAGGTTTGCAAACGTTAACGGACGACAGACGATGGACGACGGACACCAAGTGATGGCAATACTTTACACTGACTTACAGTCAGGTGAGCTAAAAAGCATGTTTTTATTTATGTGAAAAATGGTCTTTGCTGACATCGCCTGATTTATTCAATGTTGCATTGTCATAAGACAGTGCAATCATAGAAAACAGATAAATACTGCATCTCAATTACATCACAATCTGACTGAGAAAGAGAAGACTTTTTTGATCACAGTACTGTATATTAATTAGGGCCTGGCAAACATTTAAGACTCAATTAAATTTTGAATCTTTTCACCGATTTGATTTGGTTCGAAACCATCTCAATTATTAACTGGTAGAGTGCTGGAAGTCCATATTTGGGCTTTCTTCTCAAGCGTAGGTACAGCAACTTAAAGGCCTCAAATTCAATTGCTGTGCTTAATATTGTCCTTGAGGTGATTTTATTTAGTCTGTTATGATTTGCCTTGTCACAATTTATAGGAGAGTGCCTGTGGGCGTGTCTCTTGGCACGCCTGTGGGCACTCTCCTATAAATTGTAACAAGGCAAACACATGTGAACAAATTTTGATGGCCAAAAATAATTTAGCACTTTACCAGTCCAAAAAAAAATCGAATCCCAGAGAATTTTAGATTTCATCCATTTCTTTATTGTCGACTTTCAGAAAATGACAATCCATCCAGCAATTTCTGAGGAATGAGACTGACTGCATCCCTCAAACTAGATGACACATATTTACTCAGAAAATTCCTAAAAAATGTCATTTGAAGAGACAGTAGAGACCCATGTTAAACCTAGCATGCACAATATAACACCCCCTTGAGTGGAACAATGTGCCATCTGCAATGCTAAAGCCTTGTTCTACTCGAGGGTCATATATGGCTTTTTTTGCAACAACTTTGTTGACACCTTGTCAATTTTTGTTTGAATCTAGTCCTGTTGCTAAGTTTTCTGCAGAATGAATTGCCACCATTGGAATATTAAGAACACAAAAAGTCCAAACATATTACGGGAGTGATCCATTCAAAGTGATAGCTTCGAGTAAATTGAATGTCAACGTCCTATATGATTCCAATATTAATGAAAGTACTCTGAACACTGAGTCCATGCACTGGTCATTACAAAACTTCTACACAGAATACGATTGAATGTTGTATGATTAAATTGCTCAACATTTTAGAAACAAGTTATAGGTCCATCTAATTGTATTTCTGGTTCGATAGTACCAAATAGTCTGGTACTTATACTGACACCAGTTTCATACAGGAGATTGAAACCACTAATAAGACAGCTGTAGTACAGTGGAACCCTGTTAATTGAAAAGCCACTTTGCCAATGAAAATTATTCAATTAACAGGATTATTCAAGTAACAGTGATTGTGTAACTTTCCTGTATTCTAGAGATAAATTTAGCATTCGTTCTATTATATCCATGAGCTCTGTCAAACAAGATATAATAGTTTAAATGCCTGTATTGGATGTACTGAGGCCAAATAGGTCTATAAACAAAGGAAAACTGGAGAGAGTCAGGGTAATTTCTTGACAGGTTACAATATTTTTTATTCAATTAACAGGAGTTTACTCTATAACCTACATTCAACAGACAGGTCAAATTTGTACTGGAGGTATGGTAAATGGTTTTGTGTTGGAAAATTATATTCAATTAACAAGATTATTCAGTCAAGAGATATCCAATTAAGTGGGCTCGACTGTATCTAACAACTGGGCTGTAGTTACGATTTGATATCTCATTCGACTCCAAACCTTTTTGCTGGAGTTGATTCGAGATTTGGTTTGAGCAAAAAATCGTTATTTGCCAGGCTCTATATTATATTTATTTTATTTTCATTTGTTTTTCTTCCCCCCAAATAAATTGTATTACCACTCACACTCGCTGAAAACGGTATTCCACACCCAGTATCGTATGCCACTCTCAGTGATGACAGACTATTTTTTTTTTGACATGTTTTGAAAGTAACCATGGAATCATATTTTAAACGGTTATTTTGGGGAACAAATAAGGAGAAAATAAAATAAATATAAAAGTTCACTGCTCGGACTTGAGTATGATTTTATCCTCTTATCCTCTCGAGTAACGTGCAGAGTATTTCACGAGGTAACCCCTCGTGAAATAATCCTCAGCATACTTCACTCAATGATAAAAATCATACTCTAATCCGAGCAGCGAACTATAGTCTATACTGCAAAAAACAGAAAGAAGCAAATTACTTACGTGACAAAATATCATACTCTGGCCAATTGATATTGAACCATATATATTTGATAGAGCCTGGTATTTAGCATCAAGTCCTGAACACTCTATGAAGTACTGTTTGATGTTATCTAAGCTCTCCTCTTCTCTCCTGAGACGGATAACGACCGGAGAATTTGGAATGACAGCTTGTGCAAACTTCATCACATCTGCATCATATGTTGCTGAGAACAGTAACATTTGGCAGTCCCTACTTAAACCCCTATAAATAAAAAATTAAAGTGTCGATGACACTGTAGCTCAACTTGTCAAGACATGTACATGTATAGTATGTGACACAGCAATGACAAACATCTAGGTAATGACCTGATAACAAAGGTACATATAATGTATTGTAACGGTCTGTATATAAATACTGACCGTAGCCTGTAACAAATGTATAGGTAAAGTATTGTAAAGGTGGGTGACAGTCAGATGCTAAACTAGAAAAGAAATCTTTGAGTCCCAGAGTGGGTCTGACTGAACCCCAAAATATTTGTTCTCATAGCACAGTGATAACAAAGGCACCCCAAAACACACTCATACCTATCCCAAGGTGAAAACAAAGGTACCCAAGAAGTTTCGTGAAGATCAGTCCATAAATACGAGCCGTATAGAAGTTGTGACAAAACACTCACTGGACCTAATTTTGGTACGAAATGGCCACTGGCAGCCATCTTGAATTTTGGACCGCACTCAGAAACACTCGTTCTCGTCCCAAGGTGATAACAAAGGTAGCCAAGAAGTTTCGTGAAGATCGGTTGATAAATACAGCCTCTAGCCCGAGCCGTATTGACATGTGCACTTACAGTGTATAAGTAGCACTAAATAAATCAAAATTCATCTAATTTGCATAATTTCTGCACAAGAAAAAAACCCGTACTGTATTTGATGTATTCCATTTCACTAAACATTCATACAAAAATTTATTCAAATCAGAACTTTCATACAGAAGTTCTGTACAAAAGACTGATTGCACTAATTTTGGTACAAAATGGCTGCTGGTGGCCATCTTGAATTTCGGACCACACCCAAAAACACTCGTTCTCATCCCACGGTGATAACAAAGGTACCCAAGAAGTTTCGTAAAGATCGGTTCATAAATACAGCCTCTAGCCTGAGCCGTATAGAAGTTGTGTACAAAAAACTGATTAGACCTAATTTCGGTACAAAATGGCCACTGGCAGCCATCTTGAATTTTGGACCGCACTCAGAAACACTCGTTCTCGTCCCAAGGTGATAACAGAGGTACCCAAGAAGTTTCGTGAAGATCGGTTGATAAATACAGCCTCTAGCCCGAGCCGTGTTGACATGTGTACTTACTGTGTGTAAGTAGCACTGAAAAAATCAAAGTTCATCTAATTTGCATAATTTCTGCACGAGAAAAAAAACCTATCCCAAGGTGAAAACAAAGGTACCCAAGAAGTTTCGTGAAGATCAGTCCATAAATACGAGCCATACAGAAGTTGTAACAAAACACTCACTGGACCTAATTTTGGTACGAAATGGCCACTGGCAGCCATCTTGTATTTTGGACCGCACTCAGAAACACTCGTTCTCGTCCCAAGGTGATAGCAGAGGCACCCAAGAAGTTTCGTGAAGATCGGTTGATAAATACAGCCTCTAGCCCGAGCCGTGTTGACATGTGTACTTGCTGTGTGTAAGTAGCACTGAAAAAATCAAAGTTCATCTAATTTGCATAATTTCTGCACGAGAAAAAAAAAACGTATTATATGTGATATATCCCATGGTACTAAACATTCACTCAAAAAAATTTTCAAATCAGTGCTTTCATATGGAAGTTCTGTGCAAAAATCTGATTGCACCTAATTTTGTATAAAATGGCTGCCAGCGGCCATCTTGAATTTCGGACCACACCCCAAAACACTCGTTCTCGTCCCACGGTGATACCAAAGGTACCCAAGAAGTTTCGTAAAGATCGGTTCATAAATGTGGCCTCTAGCCCGAGCCGTATTGGCATTTGCACTGACAGTGCTGAAAGTAACACTAAATAAATCAAAGTTAGTCTAATTTGCATAATTTAAGCACGAGAAAAAAACTTGTATGATATGTGATGTAACTCATGGTACTAAACATTCATACAAAAAATTATTCAAATCAGAGCTTTCATATGGAAGTTCTGTACAAAAAAACAGATTTCTGCATCGTCGGTACAAAATGGCGGCTGGCAGCCATCTTGAATTTCGGACCGCACCCAAAAACACTCGTTCTCGTCCCACAGTCATAACAAAGGTACCCAAGAAGTTTCATACAGATCGGTTCATAAATACGGCCTCTAGCCCGAGCCGTATCCAATTGTTGACAGACGGACAGACGGACAGATGGGCCATGACAAAAGCTCAAATTTGGCTTCGCCAAAGTTGAGCTAAAAATGAATACACAATGGTAAATTGATTGAGCTCTAACTTATTTTTCAAAGATTATTTGTAACATTAGCATTTTTTTCAACCATACCATGCAACCAATAGGAGGAGTAATACTTTAGCAAGATTTTGTGTAAAACAATTGCTTTGTTATAATTTATAGAAGATTGCTTAGTCAGCACACTCCAAAAAAATTATACAAAAACTTTTTATTACAAATCCATTAAACTTTAAACCCTTGTATTCAACGGAATCGCCGCTATGATATGATTCTGTATTGGTGATATACAAGAAGGAACTTTTTTACTGCAAAGTTTAGTTACGCTTCGAAAATTTTCCAACTTTCGTTATACAATTATCGACCATCTGTCGCATAGTGTGAAAATGAAAATGTCCAAAGCAAAATAAAGTCAGTTCACAAAAAATTAGCCAAAAATGAGATAATATTTTTAAACAAGAGGCCCCACGGGGCCTGAAGCACTCATCTTGTACAGAACACAATTTAAACAGAGTCCAAGAATGAGTCTACATTAAGTAAGCCATCTGCATAGGCTACACTGTCAATCTTTGAGTCCCTCAGGAGTGACAAAAATAATCTGGGCATCATGCCTTTTCTTCAGTTGATCATAAAGTAAAATGTAGAGCTCCCCTATGAAGCCCCTTGATACAACCTATGTGGATTAATCTTAGTACCTCTAGAGGGTACTGAATACAAAATTTTTAATTCTTCAGCAAAATGGCCAATTCCGGCTCCCATAGAGAGCCCAAATATTAACCCAAGCTCTTGATTTGAACACAGTTAAATCTGACTTCCCTAGAGATGTTGTGTACCGAATATTAAAGCATTCTGACTGTTGGATCTGAAGAAGAGAAATTGTAAAGAAATTTCTTCGAATTGCACTAAGTTCAAATTTGGGCTACCATAGCGAGCCCAAATATTAACCTATGGATCCGATTTGAATAAACTTGAATCTGACCCCCCTAGAGATGTTGTATACCAAATGTGAAAGCATTCTGACAAGTGAATCTGAAGAAGATTTTTGAAGAAATTCCCTCATATTGTACTAAGTTAAATTTCATGTTCCCATATGGAGCCCAAATATTAACCCAGGCTCTCGAATTGAACCTGGAATCTGACCCCCCTAGAGATGTTGTATACCAAATATAAAAGCATTCCGACTGGTGGATCTGAAGAAGAAGATTTTTAAAGACATTTCCTCATATTGCACTAAGTAAAAATTTGGGCTACCATAGTGAGCCCAAATATATACCTAGGGATCTGATTTGAACAAACTTGAATCTGAGCCCCATAGAGATGTTGCATACCAAATATCAAAGCATTCTGACTGGTGGATCTGAAGAAGAAGATTTTTTTAAATTACCCTCCATATTGAACAAAGATCAAATTTGGGCTTCCGTAGGAAGCCCAAATATTAACCTAGGGACTTGGTTTGAACAATCTAGAATTTGACATTCATAACAATGATGTATACCAAATATTAAAAGATTCTGACTGGTGGTTCTGAAGAAGAAGATTTTTAAAGAATATTCCCCATATTACCCTATATTAAAACTTTGGGCTCCTGTAGAGAGCCCAAATATGAACCAATGAGCTTTGTTTCAACAAACTTTTATCTGACCCCCCTCTGAATGTTGTATACCAAATATCAAAAGATTCTGGTGATTGGTTCTGGAGAAAAGATTTTTTAAAATTTTTGCAAATATGCTGACTCAGCATTTTTTCGATGCCCATTACAGAACACCCTAACATAACCGATGGCAATTTTTTTTCACCATTCAATTCTACTGGTCATAAGGATACTTCATACCAAATAAAAGCTCTCTGTTCTGTGGGGTTTGGGAAATATGGGCATTTGAAAATATTTCTATTTTTAGCTCCCAGGGTTCCCATGGGGATGCGGGAATTTTTTTTTTTTGCATGGGTCAAGTACTTATGACCCAATACTACCACAAACCAAATTTGGTTCATACCTGACCATCGGTTCAGAAAGTTAAAAAATTTATAGTAATTTATATATTTTTTATACTTACCAATGACCCAGACTTAGCTGGTGCTAACTCTAACAAAACCAGGGCCAAACACAAATTTTGCCCCCCAATCCCCAAAATTTGCATCCAAAACAAAAAGAAATCATGTCCTAAAGGACCTCCATACTACGCCTCTACTGCGCATGCGCAGTGACGCAGACGTCCCGAAATTGGCGCCAATTATCATTCTTACTGGCAGTGCCTGGTCAGCGCTATGTACTCAGCGGGGAGGCAAGAGTTCCCAACTCCAGGGAGGGCCATCCCCGTCTGGGTCATTGGTAAGTATAAAAAATATATAAATTACTATAAATTTTTTAACATTTTTATACTGTACCAATGACCCAGACTTAGCTGAATAGTAAACAGGCTGGAGGGCCTAGGACATAGAGGAAAATCCAATAAGCTCAACTATATAGTAAAGAGGTAACCCCTTAAGGAGAAAAGGAGTATTAGGCTTTACATGTATCTTTCTTATTTAATCTTAAATTAGAAAGATACACTACCCTTAATAATTGAGCACAATAACATTCATGTTCTCTATTAACATCCAGTATAACCCTTATACTAATTATTTTTAAAGCAAGCCAATAAATAAAGTAGTCCAGAGAATTGAGACTCTTTATAGTCATTTAAAAGTGTCCGAGTATTGTATATTAAAGCCCGTTTGACACTTGACATATACAAATGCTTCACACCGAGCTACACTTTAAAAATAAGACATGAATGAATTTTAAACATTAATATTACACTTTAAAACCATCCCGGAAGCGACTCAGAAATACTGACTTGGAGGAGGCATTCCCTTGCTTTTCACTATAAAGCAGGTGACCTAAGGGAACACCCGCCCCCCCCCCCCCCCCCCCTTCCCCTTGCCCTGGGTCAAATAGCCCAGAGCGAAGAGGGCAGCCGGACGGAGTCACTGCCGGAACAGAAAGCCTGCATAACTATAGTTGCAACTGTTTAGTGGACGACATTCTGAGCAACAGATAACGGACCTAAACAATGCAGGTCTCCAGAAATGGACTCAATATTTCTGAGATAAAAATTCGTAAATGTGGATGGCTGAGACCAATAAGCAGCCTTCATTAAATCTGTAATAGCAACACTATTAGCATAAGCCCAGGAAGTAGAAAGAGCTCTTACTTCATGAGCGGAAATCTTAAGCACAGACTGCTGAGAAGAAGATAAATCTTCATAAGCAGTACGGATAGTTAACTGAATCCATCTAGCAATAGAATGGACTGAAATATCCTTTCTATTAGGCATCAAAGACAGAAAGAAACGTTTCCGTCCCTTTCTGATAAACTGAGATCTCTGTTTATAGATACGTAACGCTCTAACAGGACAGAGTAAAGGCCTACGCCCGTCTGAAGACGGAAGAGCCTTAATAACAATAGGTTCCGGATATTTATTAGGAGCCTGATTCTTAGCTAAAAAACCCACATTAGTAGTGAAGGTGATAGTATTCCCAACACTACGATAATGAGAATCATCCACCGATAGTGCATGAAGCTCACTGACTCTTCTAGCAGAAGAGAAAGCTAAGAGAAAAGCTGTCTTATAAGATAAGAATTTGAAATCTACTGTCCCAAGAGGTTCAAATGGCTTTTCCTTCAATTTAAGAAGAACCCAAGCTAAATTCCACTTAGGAATTAATCTAAGAGTTCTGGGTCTATTTATCGAAAGTTTCTAACCAACTTCGATAAAGAGACATTAGATCCAATTTGTAAACTATCATGATGTGCATAGGTATCAGATAACATAGATCTATAACCCTTTATAGTAACAGGCTGCAGTTTGATTTCGTCAAGTATACTAGAAAGTTTGCAATGTCTGGTATAGAGGGATCAAATATATCTACAGAATGATCCCTACACCAACGACGAAAAACCTTCCACTTAGCCGCATAGTTTAGCGAAGAGGAGGTCCTCCTACAGTTAGAAATCGCGTCCACTGCTCGTCCTGTAAAGTGCTTGCCATGCAAGAAGGACCGCACAACGGAAAAACGTGAAGGTTGAGACCTTCCGGGTTGTGATGGAGTTGGCGCGATTTCCCCTGCGAAAGAAGATCCTCCCGTGGAGGAAGCTTCCGCGGTAGGTCCCACAACAGACACCTGAGTAGATTTATCCACGGTCTCTGTGGCGACAGAGATGCTACCAACAGAATCTTGCATTGAGATTGTTTTATCTTTAGCAATACTTGTTGAATTAACGGCGCTGGAGGATACGCATATCCTATCATTCCGTCCCAAGGGATCGACAGAGCGTCTACTGCAAATGCTCTTGGATCCGGACACGGAGACACATACGTCTGCAACTGATTGTTGAGATGTGTCGCAAATAAGTCTATCATTGGCCGTTCCCATTGGTAGCAAATCTGATTGAATACTTGTTTGTTGAGAGTCCACTCCGACGGCAACAAGCGACCCTTTCGTGAAAGGGAGTCTGCTAGCACATTCAGACGACCCGGTATGTGACGGACCGAAAGAAGAACGTGATGTTCTAACGCAAACAGAAGGATTCTTTCCGTTAGATTGAACAACGGAACTGAATGAGTGCCTCCCTGATTCCGTATATACGCCACTACTGTCGTATTGTCGGATAGGATTTGGACATGAGCATCGTGAATAATGTCCATCCAGTGACGTAATGCAAGCCAAATTGACATCATTTCCTTGATGTTTATGTGCTTGCACAGGAATTGCGGATCCCAAAGACCCTGGCATCTCGAATCCGTTGGGATTAATGATGCACCCCAACCTGTTTGACTGGCATCCGTCATAACGGTAAAACTCGGATCCGGCAACTGCAGCGGAACTCCTTGAGTTAACCACTGAATGTTTGCCCAAGTCTGAATCTCTTGTTTCACTTGATCTGACAAGAGAACGTCCACATCGAGCGAATGAATTTTCACACTCCAATTCTGAGTCAGGAAAATTTGAAGAGGACGTGTGCGTAACCGCCCCATCGGAATGAGATCCGCGGCGGCTCCGCACAGACCTATCAGTCTCATAAATTCTCTCGCCGTGACTTTGTCTGCGTGCAGACAATAGCGAGCGTAACAACTGACTAATTTCGCTCTGGTTAACGGCAGACGAACGAGATTGTTGTGCGTCTCGAAGCTCATTCCCAGATGAGTGAATGACTTGGACGGCACCAGATCCGACTTCTCCTCGTTTACTATAAAACCGAGACGTCGGAGCAATAGAAGAAGATTCTGAACATCGTTCTGAAGCGTTAACTCGTTGCCGTACCTCTGAAGAATGTCGTCCAGGTAGGCCGACGTTACCGCAGACGAATGAGCTCGGAAGTAGATCATTACCGAGTTCATTACCCGAGTGAAAGCCCAGGGTGCTAGATTCAATCCGAAGCACATCGCCCGGAATTGATACACCACTCCTAGGACTGCGAAGCGTAGATACTTTCGGAATGTCGGATGTACCATGACGTGAAAGTACGCATCTTTGAGATCTATGCTCGTTGCATAATCGTTCACCCGAATACTCGCTCTGACCGATCGAATCGTCTCCATATAAAACTTCGGAGCGACGATCAGCTTGTTTATCCAGCTCAAATCTATGACTGGACGGAACGAGCCGTCTGGTTTCGGAACCAGAAACAGATGGCTGTAGAATCCCGGAGATTCCTGGTTTTCTACGACCTCTACCGCGTTCTTCATTAAAAGAGACTGCACCTCTGATAACAGAGCGTCTCTTTTCTGCGGATTTGACGGAAGATGAGTCCACTTTGGACTTCGAGTTAATGGAGGCTTTCGTTTGAAGGATATCTTTAGACCTTCCGAAGTCACTCCTCTCACCCAAGGGTCGTCCGTAATCGACGCCCATTCTTGTGAAAAGCTCGACAACCTTCCGCCAACCGGAACGCGATAGAGGTTTAAGCCATCACCTCCTGGACCTGCGAGGCCTGCGGTAGGAGAAACCACGTCTTCCACGACCCGCACCTCGCCCCGTCGACCTCGGGGCGTCCGACCGATTGTCCCGGCCTGAAGGACGTCCCGAACGAGAGTCGCTATCCTGACGGTCTCTCGAATAAGACCAAGAGGACGCACCGGAACCTCTATAGGAACCTCTCTTGGGTGCATTAGACCCAGAAGTGCCTGTCTTATTCGTGTCTGCTGTATCCGACTTCTTAGGAGCAGATTTGAACAACAGAGAATCCTTAGCTTTCTTTGTAATTTTATCATAAATAGCGGAAAGCTTGCCGTCAAAGAGAAGTTCTCCTGAGACCGAAGCGACTCTAAGAGAGTTCTTCACCTTAGAATCCACTAGTGTGGATGTAGCTAGGGCTGCGTCACGTCTAACCAACTCCAGATTTGCCACTGAAAGGGCGGAGTTACACGTGGAATAAGCTACTGCCCTTGAAAGAAGTCTTAAAGAGGATTGTATATCCTGAAACTCTTTCCCCTGAAGGCACAGTGATAACGCCTTAGTAAGGTGATCTGCGTAAGATAAGGCATCTAAATTGGCTCTGTTAGATGCAATAGCTGTTTCCAACACCGCGGTTGGAATAGAAGCTGACGACGGTAATGATAGCTCTAAGTCTTCCGCCTCGTCGTCCATACGCAGAGGAACTCTCGGTATACCCTGTCCTGCCGTATCGAATTTATTCCTTGCATTAATGAAAGGCAGGTTGAGAGTATTAGCAGACAAGAAACCTGCTTTCCCCGTCCTGGAAGCAAGTTTAAATATAGCGTCGTTCAATAATTCAAATGTTCTTGCAACATTATTGGACTGCGACGGAAACTCGGGAGCGATGTCCCTGAACCGCTCAAAAAATTCAGAGTCCAATGACGCTATAATTCTCTTGTCCGGAAGCGCAGCAGTCTGGCCCGACGGAACAACTTGAGGGAGAAAGTGCCGGATGAAGTCCACGGCAGCTTTATGTTGTTCCGAAAGGGATAGCTCCAAGTCATCCGTATCCCTTTCACCATCCGGTCGGACCTCATGATGTTCCCGGTCGTCCGCCCCCGATGCTTCGGCGGAGCGTACCGACCCAGCGCCGTCGGATAATTCTCGATCCGACACCGTTTCTGTCGGTTGCTGGGATGCTGCGATAAGCTGTGCTATCTGCACAAGAATGTCCGGCGTCGAGACCTGCGGAGGCGCAGTCTTTCGCTGCTTCGCCGAGGGCAGCTCCGCATCAGATGGCTCCCACATACTTTTCCTATGCGAACGTCCGGAGTCCATCGGTCTCGAATCCCTGGCTGCCGGATGGTGTGACCTGGTCGCCGAAGAATCCTTGATCGGCGAAGCTGGTAATATATCGGCGGTCACGCAGCCAAGGTGAGGTCGTGTGCGCTGACGAGAAGAGGAAGCCTTAACAGTCTCTGCGGACTGCTTATACAACGGAGCGTCCCGAGCGACGGACGTATGCTCCGCTAAAGACACATTTTGTACCACAACATCTGGTCCCAGATGTTGTTGTACGAGAGAGGGGCCTCTCTCGCTCGCGGCCCGGCTGGACCTGGACGAGCTAGGAACCGGACTCAAAGGCTTCCTCCGTTCTCGCTTACTATCCGCCGTCACTGGGTGTGCATCTATTATGTTTATAGTGCTCGCATCACCCAAAATTTCCTCTTGGACCGCATCGGACGAACCCGGCTGCCGAACCATTCGGTGAATGGACGCTACACCGGGCGAGCTAGCGGACGGCATTTGTCTAATCTCCATGAGCACTTTTGCCGCTAGCTCTGAATTCATTTGTGACGACGGACGCACACTTGAAGAAGATAACATGGAAACATCACCCTGTTCTGGTTCCTCTGAAATAGAAACTGAGAGAGTAGAGTGACCTTGCGGAGAAAGAGCCGGAATCGCTCTTTCTCCAGAAACAACATATCGTGACACACGTTTCCAATGTTTCTCATCCCAATGTTCACATATAGGACAGGGATTAATGCGAGAACACTGACTACAATTAATACAATGATCATGAAAGTCAGAGGAAGATTTCTTCCTATTACAATTTGAACATTGTCCCTTCATTGTGAAAGAACAACAATAAGTCCTAGTTACTCGCAAAAACCCCTGACACAAAGATACATAATAACATGATCCATTAATAAATGAAAAAACAATTGCAAAACAAAATAATTTTGAAAAAATATTTTTTCAGCGAAGCCCAAGTTGCTGAAAAGTAACGTTGAGCCCCGATGGATCCGATGGCAAAGTGTGGTCAAAAATTTTAAATTTATATTAAATAATTAATGAGACACTTTCGGATAATATAAATGTATCTTATAGTGAGATAAACTACAGCAAAGGCAAACAGCCCCCCTCAAAAAAGGCTGTTGCCAATGAAAACAAACAGTGTAAAAACACCAGAAAACATGACTCCAGGCACTGAAAAAACTGGCCCGGAATCAGTCATCAATTACACTCTATCTGATGCAAAACAGAGACTCCCAGGGGAGAATCTGTAGAACATCAGATGGAAGATGCAGAACACAAACGTTATACACCCATGGGTGAAAACGTAACTATGGGGAAAATAACAGAAAACATTCTGTAACCAAGCAACTCTCCCAGGAAATTTTAGAAATGAAATTTCTCAGAAATATGCCAAAAGCATGGGAGAATTGCAAGGGGGGACTTTAGAAGGCTAGGGGAGAGGAAACACTGAATAAGCAGTGCAACAATTAGCAAGAATGACAACAAGAGGCCCATGCCTCGAAAATAGGCAACTTAACATAATTTCATCAAAAAATTTTAAGTACAGCCCTGATTATTTTTTGTCACTTCTTTTTCCTCACCTCCTTCTATCCTCCTTAGAATCACATTTTCTCCAAGAATTACGTGTCTGGCATCCTTTAAACTGAGATTTACAAGCACAAAGATCAGTGAGATGTTGACTGATGAAGGGCCAAACAGAGAATGATAATTGGCGCCAATTTCGGGACGTCTGCGTCACTGCGCATGCGCAGTAGAGGCGTAATATGGAGGTCCTTTAGGACATGATTTCTTTTTGTTTTTGATGCAAATTTTGGGGATTGGGGGGCAAAATTTGTGTTTGGCCCTGGTTTTGTTAGAGTTAGCACCAGCTAAGTCTGGGTCATTGGTACAGTATAAAAATATAGAAATTTTGGGCGGGGCCAAAAATCTTACCCCTCCTATTACAAAGCCAAATATTACTTCACGAACTTCGTTTGAACAAACTTGATTCTATACCTCATATGGAAGCTCCTTAGCAAATATCAAGTCATTGTACACACTGGTTCTTGAGAAGAAGATTTTAAAAATATTTTGGAGCATTTTCCCCCACTCCCTCCTTATGGGGCTGGGCATGTTGAGTTGAACAGAAATGAAATGCCCCTTTGGGACCATCACTCACACAAACTTTCACTTGAATTGGCAAAGTGGCTTTGGAGGAGAAGACCAAAACATGGTGTTGACAGACGACAGACGGAGAGCGATGAGATTAGCTCAGCTTGACTGTCAAGATGAGCTAAAAACCCAGTCATTTCCAACCAGAACATTAACCCAGTCCCATTGCCGTCTCGTTTTGTGGATTCCATTATATCTAAATTGGTCAACTTTATTTCGGTAAATCTTCGTACACCATGACATGCTTCGAACTTCTTTTAAAAACATTTCGCCCAGTTGTTTTGCAAATCTGCACATATTTGTACTTATATTTTTACTAACAGTAATAGCCACCAAATGGTTAGGCGTGAATGGGCACACGCCTAACCATTTGGTGGCTATTACTGTTAGTAAACAGTGTTAGAAAACAGTGATAGGAATTTCAACAAACACTGGTTCCAAAAAGGTTGTTTTGATTTTTTTATCGATTCATATGATCAGTACAGCTTCAGTCAAAACAAACTCTTCACCTTTGGGTTTAATTATCGGAATTAAAATTTGTTTATTTAACCCTTAAGTCCTCAGATTAATTTTAAAGTATTTATGGCCTTTTTCTGCTTTCATAGTTATTGATGACTTGGCAGTGGTTCTACATCACTGCTGGCTGCCTATACAGGCAGCCAGCAGTGATGTAGAACCACTGCCAGGGAAAATTCAGTCTGCACACAAGAGTAATAAAAAAGATTACACAAGGGAGCACCTGCTTCAATGCAATATAAAAGTGGCGGTTTGGGGCTATATGGGAGCTTAAGGGTTAAATGAATTTTAATGCATGGGTTGTGTAATAAACACAGAATGCGATGTGTGTTTGAATTGGTGGGTGTTTTACATAACTCATTGGAATGGCGTAATCATATTTTGCTCGAGCCTACGGCTCTCGCGAAATATGACTACGCCACTCCAACTCATTATGTAAAACACCCAGCAATTCAAACACATGTCGTGTTCTGTCTTTTTATGCAAACATATTTTTTTTACTGCTGAACAAACAACAAGCTAATGCTTGCAGTGTAAAGACACAAAAGAGGCTTTCATCACTTTCCAATGGAGCGATGATGGTGGCCCTAGCTCTCAACTAGTTAATTCAAATGAAAGCTCAAACAGATGGTCAACAAAGGAACTGTATATACTCAAGGCAAGATCATTTACAACATTGAAATCTGAATGGTCACAAAAATAAGAAGATGAATTCATGGGTATTTCTACTTCATTTCTGAAAACATTACAATAGTCTGGGACATTAACAGAAAAATTAAAACTTTATACCAAAGTTTATTTCTTATTATACTTACCAAAGTAACACAAGTGCCTATCCCTCTTCCTTTCTCTCGGGTGAAAAAGAGAAAGTCAAAAGACAAAATTTAAGCCAAACCAAGTTCACTAGGTGTCAATTTGTGTGGGTACACAAAAAACCTGGTCACTGGTATCCTACAAAGAACAATCACCTACTGTCCAATTCCCACCAGTCATGCGCAAAGTCAATTTCCAAACATTTCAAAAGGCAATGATGCATGTCTAGTGGGGAGGCAATCACAAATGAATGACAGTTTATATTGCCAGGACGGCATTATTTTTAAAATTAATCATTAATCAACATTAAAATTCTGTACATCACTTACAGAGATATTATCTTTTATCTGTTGTGACAGTAGATATTGAAAAATATCTGTTAAAGACATTTTCCACTATTTATTTATTGGTGTTTAAGGTCACATACTTCTGCACAATGGATAATCATGAGGACAGTTTTACAGGTGGAGGAAGACAGAGGAGTACCCTGAGAGAACCACTGAGCAATGGAGAGCAACTGTCAGCTCCCCAACATACTAACTCCACACAGGCAGGTTTAGCATTGGGTGAAGACAAGTGCACTATCGGCATGCAGTACACCTTAGTACACAATGCCACTGTGCCCCCACATGGGCAATGAGGGTGAAGTGTCTTGACCAAGGATACAACGCAGTTGCCGCAGGTGGGATTCGAACCGAGGATCTCACGGCTTGCAGCCTGCACCTCCACCTAAAGAGCCACCCCCACCCCCACATTTCCCACTATAAGATAATATCAAATAAGAGATGATAAATATATATTATTACCATTAGGCCCCACAAAGAAGGTCTTCTGTTTCTCAGGCCATTTTTTGTAAAATAGCATGCAGGCAGGCGTTTTTTATTTTATTTTTATGTAATTATTTCTTTGCAATCCAAAGTTCATATTCTTGGTGTTTCATGTTTTAGGCCTCATAATCTACAGAATAGCATGGCTGGTGGCATATTTCGTCCCTTGAAAGCAACAAGGCTTTGTTATGCTAAAGCTAAAGCATTGCAAAGCCTTGTTGCACTCAAGGGCCAAATTTATCAGTTTAATTAACTTGGGTAAAATATTAGACATAAACAATTTAATTATTATTTTTTTTAGTTTGCATTGGTTATAAAACAAGAGGCCCCAAGGAGCCTTAATCGCTCACTGGCCAAAGTGGTTCAAAGAAGTATTTGGGGGTCACATTCAGTTAGACATGGTTCATCAACACTACAAAGGAATGAAGTCATGAGAGACAAATGTTTTGGAACTAGGGCCATGGCTTGAACAAATTTGGCTCCCACAGTGAGCCCAAATATGGACTTAGGGACATGGCTTGAACAAACTTGAATCTCACCCCCCAAGGATGCTACATACCAAATATCAAAACATTCCGACTGCTGGATCTGAAGAAGATTTTGAAAGAAAAGTTAAAAAATTTATAGTAATTTATATATTTTTTATACTTACCAATGACCCAGACTTAGCTGGTGCTAACTCCACAAAAACCAGGGCCAAACACAAATTTTGCCCCCCAATCCCCAAAATTTGCATCCAAAACAAAAAGAAATCATGTCCTAAAGGACCTCCATAGTACGACTCTACTGCGCATGCGCAGTGACGCAGTCGTCCCGAAATTGGCGCCAAATATCATTCTTACTGGCAGTGCCTGGTCAGCGCTATGTACTCAGCGGGGAGGCAAGAGTTCCCAACTCAGGGAGGGCCATCCCCGTCTGGGTCATTGGTAAGTATAAAAAATATATAAATTACTATAAATTTTTTAACATTTTTATACTGTACCAATGACCCAGACTTAGCTGAATAGTAAACAGGCTGGAGGGCCTAGGACATAGAGGAAAATCCAATAAGCTCAATTATAAAATAAAGAGGTAACCCCTTAAGGAGAAAAGGAGTATTAGGCTTTACATGTATCTTTCTTATTTAATATTTAAATTAGAAAGATACACTACCCTTAATAATTGAGCACAATAACATTCATGTTCTCTATTAACATCCAGTATAACCTTTATACTAATTATTTTTAAAACAAGCCAATAAATAAAGTAGTCCAGAGAATTGAGACTCTTTATAATCATTTAAAAGTGTCCGAGTATTGTATATTAAAGCCCGTTTGACACTTGACATATACAAATGCTTCACACCGAGCTACACTTTAAAAATAAGACATGAATGAAATTAAACATTAATATTACACTTTAAAACCATCCCGGAAGCGACTCAGAAATACTGTCTTGGAGGAGGCATTCCCTTGCTTTTCACTATAAAGCAGGTGACCTAAGGGAACACCCGCCCCCCCCCCTTCCCCTTGCCCTGGGTCAAATAGCCCAGAGCGAAGAGGGCAGCCGGACGGAGTCACTGCCGGAACAGAAAGCCTGCATAACTATAGTTGCAACTGTTTAGTGGACGACATTCTGAGCAACAGATAACGGACCTAAACAATGCAGGTCTCCAGAAATGGACTCAATATTTCTGAGATAAAAATTAGTAAATGTGGATGGCTGAGACCAATAAGCAGCCTTCATTAAATCTGTAATAGCAACACTATTAGCATAAGCCCAGGAAGTAGAAAGAGCTCTTACTTCATGAGCAGAAATCTTAAGCACAGACTGCTGAGAAGAAGATAAATCTTCATATGCAGTACGGATAGTTAACTGAATCCATCTAGCAATAGAATGGACTGAAATGTCCTTTCTATTAGGCATCAAAGACAGAAAGAAACGTTTTCATCCCTTTCTGATGAACTGAGATCTCTGTTTATAGATACGTAGTGCTCTAACAGGACAGAGTAAAGGCCTACGCCCGTCTGAAGACGGAAGAGCCTTAATAACAATAGGTTCCGGATATTTATTAGGAGCCTGATTCTTAGCTAAAAAACCGACGTTAGTAGTGAAGGTGATAGTGTTCCCAACACTACGATAATGAGAATCATCCACCGATAGTGCATGAAGCTCACTGACTCTTCTGGCAGAAGAGAAAGCTAAGAGAAAAGCTGTCTTATAAGATAAGAATTTGAAATCTACTGTCCCAAGAGGTTCAAATGGCTTTTCCTTCAATTTAAGGAGAACCCAAGCTAAATTCCACTTAGGAATTAATCTAAGAGTTCTGGGTCTATTTATCGAAAAGTTTCTAACCAATTTCGATAAAGAGACATTAGATCCAATTTGTAAACTATCATGATGTGCATAGGTATCAGATAACATAGATCTATAACCCTTTATAGTAACCGGTTGCAGTTTGATTTCGTCAAACAAGTATACTAGAAAGTTAGCAATGTCTGGTATAGAGGGATCAAATATATCAACAGAATGATCCCTACACCAACGACGGAAAACCTTCCACTTAGCCGCATAGTTTAGCGAAGAGGAGGTCCTCCTACAGTTAGAAATCGCGTCCACTGCTCGTCCTGTAAAGTGCTTGCCATGCAAGAAGGACCGCACAACGGAAAAACGTGAAGGTTGAGACCTTGCGGGTTGTGATGCAGTTGGCGCGATTTCCCCTGCCAAAGAAGATCCTCTCGTGGAGGGAGCTTCCGCGGTAGGTGCCACAACAGACACCTGAGTAGATTTATCCACGGTCTCTGTGGCGACAGAGATGCTACCAACAGAATCTTGCATTGAGATTGTTTTATCTTTAGCAATACTTGTTGAATTAACGGCGCTGGAGGATACGCATATCCTATCATTCCGTCCCAAGGGATCGATAGAGCGTCTACAGCAAATGCTCTTGGATCCGGACACGGGGACACATACTTCTGCAACTGATTGTTGAGATGTGTCGCAAATAAGTCTATCATTGGCCGTTCCCTTTGGTAGCAAATCTGATTGAATACTTGTTTGTTGAGAGTCCACTCCGACGGCAACAAGCGACCCTTTCGAGAAAGGGAGTCTGCTAGCACATTCAGACGACCCGGTATGTGACGGACCGAAAGAAGAACGTGATGTTCCAACGCAAACAGAAGGATTCTTTCCGTTAGATTGAACAACGGAACTGAATGAGTGCCTCCCTGATTCCGTATATACGCCACTACTGTCGTATTGTCGGATAGGATTTGGACATGAGCATCGTGAATAATGTCCATCCAGTGACGTAACGCAAGCCAAATTGACATCATTTCCTTGATGTTTATGTGCTTGCACAGGAATTGCGGATCCCAAAGACCCTGGCATCTCGAATCCGTTGGGATTAATGATGCACCCCAACCTGTTTGACTGGCATCCGTCATAATGGTAAAACTCGGATCCGGCAACTGCAGCGGAACTCCTTGAGTTAACCACTGAATGTTTGCCCAAGTCTGAATCTCTTGTTTCACTTGAACTGACAAGAGAACGTCTACATCGAGCGAATGAATTTTCACACTCCAATTCTGAGTCAAGAAAATTTGAAGAGGCCGTGTGCGTAGCCGTCCCATCGGAATGAGATCCGCAGCGGCTCCGCACAGACCTATCAGTCTCATAAATTCTCTCGCTGTGACTTTGTCTGTATTTAGACAATAGCGAGCGTAACAACTGACTAATTTCGCTCTGGTTAACGGCAGACGAACGAGATTGTTGTGCGTCTCGAAGCTCATTCCCAGATGAGTGAATGACTTGGACGGCACCAGATCCGACTTCTCCTCGTTTACTATGAAACCGAGACGTCGGAGCAATAGAAGAAGATTCTGAACATCGTTCTGAAGCGTTAACTCGTTGCCGTACCTCTGAAGAATGTCGTCCAGGTAGGCCGACGTTACCGCAGACGAATGAGCTCGGAAGTAGATCATTACCGAGTTCATTACCCGAGTGAAAGCCCAGGGTGCTAGATTCAATCCGAAGCACATGGCCCGGAACTGATACACCACTCCTAGGACTGCGAAGCGTAGATACTTTCGGAATGTCGGATGTACCATGACGTGAAAGTACGCATCTTTGAGATCTATGCTTGTTGCATAATCGTTCACCCGAATACTCGCTCTGACCGATCGAATCGTCTCCATATAAAACTTCGGAGCGATGATCAGCTTGTTTATCCAGCTCAAATCTATGACTGGACGGAACGAGCCGTCTGGTTTCGGAACCAGAAACAGATGGCTGTAGAATCCCAGCGATTCCTGGTTTTCTACGACCTCTACCGCGTTCTTCATTAAAAGAGACTGCACCTCTGATAGCAGAGCGTCTCTTTTCTGAGGGTTTGACGGAAGATGAGTCCACTTTGGACTTCGAGTTAATGGAGGCTTTCGTTTGAAGGATATCTTTAGACCTTCCGAAGTCACTCCTCTCACCCACGGATCGTCCGTAATCGACGCCCACTCTTGAGAAAAACTTGACAACCTTCCGCCAACCGGAACGCGATAGAGGTTTGAGCCATCACCTCCTGGATCTGCGAGGCCTGCGGTAGGAGAAACCACGTCTTCCACGACCCGCACCTCGCCTCGTCGACCTCGGGGCGTCCGACCGATTGTCCCGGCCTGAAGGACGTCCCGAACGAGAGTCGCTATCCTGACGGTCTCTCGAATAAGAGCTAGAGGACGCACCGGAACCTCTATAGGAACCTCTCTTGGGCGGATAAGACCCAGAAGTGCCCGCCTTATTCGTGTCTGCTGAATCCGACCTTTTAGGAGCGGATCTAAACAACAGAGAATCACTAGCTTTCTTTTTAATATTATCATAAATAGCGGAAAGCTTGCCGTCAAAGAGAAGATCTCCTGAGACCGAAGCGACTCTAAGAGAGTTCTTCACCTTAGAATCCACTAGTGTGGATGTAGACAGGGCTGCGTCACGTCTAACCAACTCCAGATTTGCCACTGGAAGGGCGGAGTTACACGTGGAATAAGCTACTGCCCTTGAAAGAAGTCTTAAGGAGGATTGTATATCCTGAAACTCTTCCCCTTGAAGACGCAGTGATAACGCCTTCGTAAGGTGATCTGCGTAAGATAAGGCATCTAAATTGGCTCTGTTAGACGCAATAGCTGTTTCCAACACTGCGGTTGGAATAGAAGCTGACGACGGTAATGATAGCTCTAAGTCTTCCGCCTCGTCGTCCATACGCAGAGGAACTCTCGGTATACCCTGACCTGCCGTGTCGAATTTATTCCTTGCATTAATGAAAGGCAGGTTGAGAGTATTTGCGGACAAGAAGCCTGCTTTCCCTGTCCTGGAAGCAAGTTTAAAAATAGCGTCGTTCAATAATTCAAATGTTCTTGCAACATTATTGGACTGCGACGGAAACTCGGGAGCGATGTCCCTGAACCGCTCGAAAAAATCAGAGTCCAATGACGCTATAATTCTCCTGTCCGGAAGCGCAGCAGTCTGGCCCGACGGAACAACTTGAGGAAGAAAGTGCCGGATGAAGTCTACGGCAGCTTTGTGTTGTTCCGAAAGGGATAGCTCCAATTCATCCGTATCCCTTTCACCATCCGGTCGGACCTCCCGATGTTCCCGGTCGTCCGCCCCCGATGCTTCGGCGGAGCGTACCGACCCAGCGCCGTCGGATAATTCTCGATCCGACACCGTCTCTGTCGGCTGCTGGGATGCTGCGATAAGCTGTGCTATCTGCACTAGAATGTCCGACGTCGAGACCTGCGGAGGAGCGGTCTTTCGCTGCTTTGCCGAGGGCAGCTCCGCATCAGATGGCTCCCGCATACTTTTCCTATGCGAACGTCCGGAGTCCATCGGTCTCGAATCCCTGGCTGCCGGATGGTGTGACCTGGTCGCCGAATAATCCTTCATCGGCGAAGCTGGCAAGATATCGGAGGTCACGCAGCCAAGGTGCGGTCGTGTGCGCCGGCGAGAAGAGGAAGCCTTAACAGTCTCTGCGGACTGCTTATACAACGGAGCGTCCCGAGCGACGGACGTATGCTCCGCTAAAGACACATTTTGTACCACAACATCTGGTCCCAGATGTTGTACGAGAGAGGGGCCTCTCTCGCTCGCGGCCCGGCTGGACCTGGACGAGCTAGGAACCGGACTAAAAGGCTTCCTCCGTTCTCGTTCACTATCCGCCGTCACTGGGTGTGCATCTATTATTTTTATAGTGCTCGCATCACCCAAAATTTCCTCTTGGACCGCATCTGACGAACCCGGCTGCCGAACCATTCGGTGAATGGACGCTACACCGGGCGAGCTAGCGGACGACATTTGTCTAATCTCCATGAGCACTTTTGCCGCTAGCTCTGTATTTAATTGTGACGACGGACGCACACTTGAAGAAGATAACATGGAAACATCACCCTGTTCTGGTTCCTCTGAAATAGAAACTGAGAGAGTAGAGTGACCTTGTGGAGAAAGAGCCGGCATCGCTCTTTCTCCAGAAACAACATATCGTGACACACGTTTCCAATGTTTCTCATCCCAATGTTCACATACAGGACAGGGATTAATGCGAGAACACTGACTACAATTTATGCAATAATCATGAAAGTCAGAGGAAGATTTCTTCCTATTACAATTTGAACAAGTTCCCTTCATTGTGAAAGAACAACAATAAGTCCTAGTTACTCGCAAAAACCCCTGACACAAAGATACATAATAACATGATCCATTAATAAATGAAAAAACAATTGCAAAACAAAATAATTTTGAAAAAATATTTTTTCAGAGAAGCCCAAGTTGCTGAAAAGTAACGTTGAGCCCCGATGGATCCGATGGCAAAGTGTGGTCAAAAATTTTAAAATTATATAAAATAATTAATGAGACACTTTCGGATAATATAAATGTATCTTATAATGAGATAAACTACCTCAAAGGCAAACAGCCCCCCTCAAAAAAGGCTGTTGCCAATGAAAACAAACAGTGTAAACACAGAAGAAAACATGACTCCAGCCACTGAAAAAACAGGCCCGGAATCAGTCCTCAATTACACTCTATCTGATGCAAAACAGAGACTCCCAGGGGAGAATCTGCAGAACATCAGATGGAAGATGCAGAACACAAACGTTATACACCCATGGGTGAAAACGTAACTATGGGGAAAATAACAGAAAACATTCTGTAACCAAGCAACTCTCCCAGGGAATTTTTAGAAATGAAACTTCTCAAAAATATGCCAAAAGCATGGGAGAATTGCAAGGGGGGACTTTAGAAGGTTAGGGGAGAGGAAACACTGAATAAGCAGTGCAACAATTAGCAAGAATGACAACAAGAGGCGTTTGCCTCGAAAATAGGCAACTTAACATAATTTTAACAAAAAATTTTAAGTACAGCCCTGATTATTTTTTGCCACTTCTTTTTTCCTCTCCTCCTTCTATCCTCCTTAGAATCACATTTTCTCCAAGAATTACGTGTCTGGCATCCTTTAAACTGAGATTTACAAGCACAAAGATCAGTGAGATGTTGACTGATGAAGGGCCAAACAGAGAATGATATTTGGCGCCAATTTCGGGACGACTGCGTCACTGCGCATGCGCAGTAGAGTCGTACTATGGAGGTCCTTTAGGACATGATTTCTTTTTGTTTTGGATGCAAATTTTGGGGATTGGGGGGCAAAATTTGTGTTTGGCCCTGGTTTTTGTGGAGTTAGCACCAGCTAAGTCTGGGTCATTGGTACAGTATAAAAATTTCATCATTTTGAACTAAGTTATAATTCGGGCTACCACAGTGAGCTCAAATATGAACCCAGGGACTTGGCTTGAACAAACTTGAATCCCCCCCCCCACCCTAAGCATGCTGCATACCCAATATCAAAAGATTCTGCCTGCTAGATCTTGAGAAGAAGATTTTTAAAGAAATTTGCCTGAAATGCACTAAGTTCAAATTGGGCTCCTATACTGAGCCCAAATATGAACCCAGGGGGCTGATTTGAACAAACTTGAATCAGATCCACCCCACAATGTTGCATACCAAATATCAAAAGATTCTGCCTGCTGGATCTGAAAAAGATTTTTAAAGAAAATTCCTCATATTGAACTAAGTTATCATTCGGGCTCCCACAGTGAGCCCAAATATGAACCCAGGGACTTGGCTTAAACAAACTTGAATCTCAACCCCTAAGGATGCTGCATGTCAAATATCAAAACATTCCAACTGCTGAATCTGAAGAAGATTTTTAATGAAAAATTCCTCAGATTGACTAAGTTATAATTTGGGCTCCCACAGGGAGTCCAAATATGCACCCAGGGACTTGGCTTTAACAAAATTGAATCTCACCCCCCTAAGGATGCTACACACCAAATATCAAAACATTCTGACTGCTGGATCTGAAGAAGAAGATTTTTAAAGAAAATTCCTCATTTCGAACTAAGTTACAACTCAAGCTCCCACTGTGAGCCCAAATATTGACCTAGGGACATGGCTTGAACAAAGTTGAATCTCACCCCCCTAAGGATGCCGCATACCAAATATCAAAACATTCCAACTGCTGGATCTGAAGAAGAAGATTTTTAAAGAAAATTCTTCATTTTGAACTAAGTTATCATTTGGGCTCCCACAGTGAGCCCAAATATGGACCTAGGGACATGGCTAGAACAAACTTGAATCTCACCCTCCTAAGGATGCTGCATACCAAATATCAAAACATTCTGATTGCTGGATCTGAAGAAGAAGATTTTTAAAGAAAATTCCTCATTTTGAACTAAGTTATAATTTGAGCTATCACAGTGAGCCCAAATATGAACCCAGGGACTTGGCTTGAATAAACTTGAATCTCACCCCCTAAGCATGCCGCATACCCAATATCAAAAGATTCTGCCTGCTGGATCTAGAGAAGAAGATTTTTAAACAAATTTGCCTGAAATGCACCAAGATCAAATTTGGGCTCCTATACTGAGCCCAAATATGAACCCAGGGGGCCGATTTGAACAAACTTGAATTAAATCCACCCCACAATGTTGCATACCAAATATCAAAAGATTCTGCCTGCCGGATCTGGAGAAGAAGATTTTTTAAGAAATTTGCCTGAAATGCACTAAGTTCGAATTTGAGCTTCTATATTGAGCCCAAATGTAAATCCAGGGGGCCGATTTGAACAAACTTGAATCCGATCCACAACACAATGTTGCATACCAAATATTAAAAGATTCGGCCTGCTGGATCTGGAGAAGAAGATTTTTTAAGAAATTTGCCTGAAATGCACCAAGTTCGAATTTGGGCTTCTATACTGAGCCCAAATATGAATCCAGGGGGCCGATTTGAACAAACTTGAATCAGATCCACCCCACAATGTTGCATACCAAATATCAAAAGATTCTGCCAGCTGGATCTGGAGAAGAAGATTTTTTAAGAAATTTGCCTGAAATGCACTAAGTTAGAATTCGGGCTTGTATACTGAGCCCAAATGTGAATCCAGGGAGCCGATTTGAACAAACTTGAATCAGATCCACCCCACAATGTTGCATACCAAATATCAAAAGATTCTGCCTGCTGGATCTGGAGAAGAAGATTTTTTAAGAAATTTGCCTGAAATGCACTAAGTTAGAATTCGGGCTTCTATACTGAGCCCAAATGTAAATCCAGGGGGCCGATTTGAACAAATTTGAATCAGATCCACCCCACAATGTTGCATACCAAATATCAAAAGATTCTGCCTGCTGGATCTGGAGAAGAAGATTTTTTAAGAAATTTGCCTGAAATGCACTAAGTTCGAATTGGGCTTCCATAGTGAGCCCAAATATGAATCCAGGGGGCAGATTTGAACAAACTTGAATCAGATCCACCCCATAATGCTGTATACCAAATATCAAATGATTCTGCCCACTTGTGCGGGAGAAAAAGATTTTTTAGTAATTTCTCAAATATACATAGGGTGCTATCAGAGTTATGCCCCCTATGGAGCCCCAAGTGGGCATATCCATGTCATTTGAACAAACTTGAATTGACGTATGGTAATGAACATCCATACCAAGCTTTGAGCAAATCGATCTAGCGGTTTCATAGGAGAAGTCGTTTGAAAAATATTCACGACGCCGGACGGACGACGACAGACGGCAAGTGATAAGTTTAGCTCCCTTCGGTGAGCTAAAAACCATAAGAAAACCAGTGTGGTTCCATAATTTAATAAGAGGGGCAATGCAAAGTGTGGGCCAATGCCTCGACCGGCCAAACATTTTCTAAGTGGAAAAGAGTGAAAAAGGGCCATAACTCTGGAAAAAATATGTGGAAGAAACTCATATTACAAGTATTGTTCCGCCTTGATGCTCTATCACAACACCAAATATCATTTAAATCGGAGTAGCAGTGGCTGAGATACAAGGAAAAATGTTGGTGCAGACGGAGGTCTCCACAAGTCGGGGAATAATAATTATACTTTGGAAAAGTACTTTTCCTCTTTTCATATACAGAGATGTACGAGGTCCCTCAGAAGCACTTTTCGAAAGCTTGTAACGATCTATAAATAATAATGTAAAGAAAGCATGCGCTTGTACACTGCAGTTGCAAGATACAGATTTTGGGTGAGGAGTCCCTGATTCATGCTGCATTCTGGTAATTAAAGCCTCAATACATACTTGTTGCAAGATAAAATCAGAAAACTACGTACTTTTGAATTCGGATAGACTGGTCTTGATGTCCCTGTGTAGCTATCATAACATCAGCTTCATCCAGAACAAAGACTTTTAGCTTCCTTAAATCAAATGCTTTGAATTTTGTTGACCAATCTAATACTGTTCCTGGTGTACCTATCAGAATATGATCTTGTATCTTCTGTCCTCTGCTGACTGTAGAGATAAAATACAAAACAATTTTACACAAAGCTTATGGAGTACTCTGAGACTGGCCGAGTCATTAATTCAAAAGCAAGAACTTAAAGAGTTAAAGGTGATTAGGCCACACAATGTAGATCTTCTGTTTCTCAGGCCATTATTTGTAAAATTTCATGTGGGCAAGCATTTTTTTATTTTATTTTTTATTTCTGTAATTATTTCTTTGCCATCAAAAGTTCATTTTCTTGGTTTATGTTTTAGGCCTCATAATCTACAGAACAGCATGGATGGTGGTGTATTTCATACCTTGAGAGCAAAAGGGCTTTGCAATGCAAAAGCATTGCAAAGCCTTTTTGCACTCAGGTGACAAATTTATTGATTTTTTTAATTTGGGTAAAATACCAGACATAAACCATTTAATTTTTTCTTTTTTTAAGTTTACATTGGTTTTAAAAAGAAAGCATGTGGCAGCCAAAAGGACTATGCGGGAGGGCCTGAGAAACAGATTTTGAATTTTTTTAGGCCTTAATCAATCAAAAAACTATCACTGACACAAATGAAAGTGTCAATTACACTGTAGGTCAATTTGACAAACTTGAACTTGGAAAGTTATAAATGAAATGGCAAAATTGAATATCATTGGTACCAATGTTATTTGATGAAATCTCAACATAGCAGCATTGTGTGTGCACAACGTCAGAGTAATCCATGCATTTTTAAATGTAAACTGTAAGACTGGCTAAAGGAAGAATGTTGATACACAAATGCAGAGGTTATTGTAAATGGAAACTTTTTTCACAGAAATGAATGCTAATCAATAGCTCTTATCTAAAGTTCTTGCCTAATGAGCACACCAAGTTAAAAAACAATCCTATGATAAATGTGGCCTGTAGGCCATGTCAAAGAATGTTGATGCACAAATGCAATAAATTCAAAGATTGTTGCTAACAGCAACAGCTTTTGATGGAAATGAAAAGAAAATGAAAACATTTATAGTAATTTATATATTTTTTATACTTACCAATAACCCAGACTTAGCTGGTGCTAACTCTTGAAAATTCAGGGCCAAACACAACTTTTGCCCCACCAATCCCCAAAATTTGCATCCAAATCAAAAAAACTAATGTCCTATATGGTCATCCATACTTTTACCTACTGCGCATGCGCAGTGTCAAGGAAGTACCGAAATTGGCGCCAAGCCTCATTCTTACAACCAGTGCCTGCTAAATATTACATAATCAGCGAGGAGGTATGTGTTCCCAACTCATGGGAGGGCCATCCCCGTCTGGGTCATTGGTAAGTATAAAAAATATATAAAATACTATAAATTTTTTCACATTTTTGTAACCAATGACCCGGACTTAGCTGAATAGAAACAAGAGGCCCCATGGGGCCTTAATCGCTCACCTGCCAAAGTGGTTCAAATAAGTATTTGGGGGTCACATTCAGTTAGACATGGTTCATCAACTCTACAAAGGAATGAAGTCATGAAATTTTATGGAAAACACTAAGGAATGGATTTGAACAAACCTGAGCCAGACATACTACCCCCCCCCCCCCCTCCCTCCCGCCCATAGAGAGCCCATATATTAAGCCAGGGACTCAGATTGAACAAACTTGAATCTGATCCCCTTTGAGATGTTATATACCAAATATAAGAGAATTCTGACTGGTGGATCTGAAGAAGTTTTTAACCCTTTACCTAACATGAAAAGCAGACGACACTTGCCAAAAAAATTCTTGAATAACTATTTTTTTTCATTTTTTGTCTCAAAAACATAGGTTATGACCCCTCATTGGAACGAGCTCGACGAGCTCGTTCCAATGAGGGGTCATAACCTATGTTTTTGAGACAAAAAATGAAAAAATAATTAAAATTAATAGGCGATTTTTGAGAATAGCGCTGGCCGGTTTTGGCCGTTACGTTGGGTAAAGGGTTAAAGAAATGTCCTCACATTGCACCGAGTTAAACTTTGGGCCCCAATAGTGAGCCAAAATATTAACCAAGGGACCTGATTTGAACAAACTTGAATCTGACCCACCTCGAGATGTTGTATACCAAAAATGAAAGGATTCTGACTGGTGGATCTGAAGATTTCTCAAACAAGTTGTTCAAAGAAGTATTTTGGATCACATTCAGCTAATCATGGCTCATCAACAATTCAGAGGATTGAAATCATGAATTTTTTGGGGGGGGGGCCTTTTTTACCTTTTTTTTTTTTTTTACATAAATTCACTCCAATTTGTAGCAATCTTTCTTCCTCTGCTTAATTGACCTGCAGTGGTGGGGAGTTGCACAAAATCACTCAATCTTTCAAAATATATTTTACAGCCAAACGATTTGTTACATCAAACTGCCCCCACCCATCCCCTCCCCGATTAGGAAGGGTGGGGAGGACATAGTGTAAAAACATTTTCGCATAAAAGCACTCATATAGGAACTCGATTTTGAAAAAGAGCAGGACCCAAAATTTTCAGGCTATTTTTTTTTGCGTCTCAAAATTGAACAAGTCTGAACTGGACCCAAAATTTTCAGCCTATAAAAATTTTTTTTTTTTTTTTTTCTTCGTCTCAATACTGAACTAAACATAAACTAGAGATGTTGTAATTCTGCCTGGTGGATCTGAAGAAGATTTTTAAAGAATAATCCTCATATTGCACTAAGTTAAAATTCGGGCTCCCATAGGGAGCCCAAATATCAACCCAGGGACTCGATTTGAACAAAAACTTGAATCTGACCCCCCCTAGAGATCTTGTATACCAAATATCAAAGAATTCTACCTGGTGGATCTGAAGAAGAATATTTTTAAAGAATAATCGTCATATTGCACAAAGTTAAAATTTGGGCTCCCATAGGAAGCCCAAATATGAACCCATGGACTCGATTTAGACAAACTTGAATCTGACCCCCTTAGAGATATGGTATACCAAATATCAAAGAATTCTGCCTGGTGGATCTGAAGAAGACGATTATTAAAGAATAATCCTCATATTGCACTAAGTTAAAATTCGGGCTCCCATAGGGAGCCTAAATATCATCCCAGGGACTCAACTTGAACAAACTTGAATCTGCCCCCCTATAGATGTTGTATACCAAATATGAAAGAATTCTGCCTAGCAGATCTGAAGAAGAAGATTTTTAAAGAATAATCGTCATGTTGCACTAAGTTGAAATTCGGGCTCCCATAGGGAGCCTAAATATCAACCCATGGACTCGATTTGGACAAACTTGAATCTGACCCCCTTAGAGATATGGTATACCAAATATCAAAGAATTCTGCCTGGTGGATCTGAAGAAGACGATTATTAAAGAATAATCCTCATATTGCACTAAGTTAAAATTTGGGCTCCCATAGGGATCCCAAATACCAACCCAGGGAATCGATTTGAACAAAATCGAATCAGACCCCCTAGAGGTGTTGTATACCAAATATGAAAGAATTCTGCCTGGTGGATCTGAAGAAAAAGATTTTTAAAAAATAATCCTCATATTGCACCAAGTTAAAATTCGGGCTCCCATAGGGAGCCCAAATATGAACCCAGGGTCTCGATTTGAACAAACGTGAATCTGACACCCCTAGAGATGTTGTATACCAAATATGAAAGAATTCTGCCTGGTGGATCTGAAGAAGAAGATTTTTAAAGAATAATCCTCATATTGCACTAAGTTAAAATTCAGGCTCCCATAGGGCGCCCAAATATGAACCCAGGGACTCAATTTGAACAAACCTGAATTTGATCCCCCTAGAGATGTTGTATACCAAATATGAAAGAATTCTGCCTGGTGGATCTGAAGAAGAAGATTTTTAAAGAATAATCCTCATATTGCACTAAGTTAAAATTCGGGCTCCCATAGGGAGCCCAAATATGAACTCAGAGAATCGATTTGAACAAACTTGAATCTGACCCCCCTAGAGATGTTCTAAACCAAATATGAAAGAATTCTGCCTGGTGGATCTGAAGAAGAAGATTTTTAAAGAATAATCCTCATTTTGCACAAAGTTAAAATTCCGGCTCCCATAGGGAGCCCAAATATAAACCCAGGGACTCGATTTGAACAAACCTGAATCTGATCCCCCTAGAGATGTTGTATACCAAATATGAAAGAATTCTGCCTAATGGATCTGAAGAAAAAGATTTTTAAAGAATAATTCTCATATTGCACTAAGTTAAAATTCGGGCTCCCATAGGGAGCCCAAATATGAACCCAGGGACTCGATTTGAAAAACTTGAATCTGACCCCCCTACAGATGTTGTATACCAAATATGAAAGAATTCTGCCTGGTGGATCTGCAGAAGAAGATTTTTTTTGATTTTGGAAAGAAATTCATGGGTGCTATCAGAGTTATGACCCCTGTGGTGCCCCCTGTGAGCATGGAAACTTTATTTGAACAAACTTGAATTGACATATGATAGGAAACATGCACAGCAAATTTTGTTGAATTTGGTCCAGTAGTTTGTGAGGAGAAGTCGATAATGTAAAGTTTACGACGGACAGACGGACGGACAGAAAGAGATTAGTAAAGCTCCCCTTGAGCTTCGCTCAGGTGAGCTAAAAAGGCTGGAGGGCCTAGGACATAAAGGAAAATCCAATAGGCTCAATTATGAAAAAGAATTATCCCCTCAAGGAGAAAAGGAGAGAAAGGATTTACATATATCTTTCTTGTTTATTAAAAATAAGAAAGACACATTACCAATCAATAATTGAGCACAATAACATTGATGATCTCTATTAACATCCAGTATAACCCATTATATTAATTCCTTAAAGGAAAGCCAATAAAAAAAGATAGTCCAGAAAATGAGACTCTTTATACTCACTGAAAAGTGTCCGAGGATTGTATATTAGCACTCGTATGACACATGACATATACAAATGCTTCACACTGAGCTACACTTTAAAAATATTACATAAATGAGATAGACATTATCTTTACACTTTAAAACCATCCAAGCACCGACTCGGAATTACTGACTCAGGAGGAGATATTCCCTTGCTTTTCACTATAAAGCCGGTGATAAAAGGGAACACCATCCCCCCCCCCCCCCCCCCCCCCTTCCCCTTGCTCTGGGTCAAATCACCACAGAACGAAGAGGGCAGCAGGACAGAGTCACTGCTGGAATGGAAAACCTACATAACTATAGCTGTAATCGTTTAGTGGACAACATTCTGAGTAACAGATAACAGACCTAAACATCTAAGGTCGCCAGAAATAGACTCTATATTTCTAAGGTAAAAATTAATGAAAGTAGAAGGCTGTGACCAGTAAACAGCCTTCATAAGATCCGTAATAGCAATACTGTTAGAATAAGCCCAAGATGTTGACAGTGCTCTAACTTCATGCGCTGACATCTTAAGCACGGACTGCTGATTGGAAGATAAACTTTCATAAGCAGTACGAATACCAAACTGAATCCACCTAGAAATAGAATGAACAGAAATGTCATTTTTATTGGGAATTAAAGACAGAAAGAAGCGTTTTCGCCCCTTTCTGATAAACTCAGATCTGCATTTATAAATACGCATAGCTCTAACTGGACACAGCAAAGGCTTACGGCCATCTGAGGATGGAAGAGCCTTAATAACAATAAGCTCAGGATACTTATTAGGAGCCTGATTCTTAGCCAAAAATCCCACATTAGTAGTTAAAGTAATAGTATTACCAACACCACGATAATGAGAATCATCAATACATAAAGCCTGAATTTCACTAACTCTTCTTGCGGAAGCAAAGGCTAAGAGAAAAGCTGTCTTATATGACAAGAATTTGAAGTCTACAGTGTTCAGAGGTTCAAAAGGAGCTTCTATGAGGCTCAGTAGAACCCAAGCTAAATTCCATTTAGGAATTAACCTAAGAGCTCTAGGTCTATTTATCGAAAAGTTTTTTACTAACTTAGATAAAGAAATATTAGATCCAATTTGTAAGCTATCATGATGAGCATATGTGTCCGATGGTATATACCTATAACCCTTAATTGTTCCTGGCTGCAGTCTGAGTTCGTCAAACAAGTAGACCAAAAAATTAGCAATGTCTGGAATGGAAGGATCATAAACATCTATTGACTGATCCTTACACCAACAAGAGAAAACCTTCCACTTTGCTGCATAGTTTAGCGAAGAGGAGGCCCTCCTACAGTTAGAAATTGCGTCCACTGCTCGTCCTGTAAATTGATTGCCGTGCAAGAAGGACCACACAATGGAAATACGTGAAGGTTGAGACCTTGCGGGTTGTGATGCAGTGTGCGAGATTTCCCCGGAGAGAGAAGGTCCTCCCACGGAGGGAGCTTCCAAGGAACGTCCCATAACAGACACCTGAGTAGATTTATCCATGGTTTCTGAGATGACCGAATGCTACCAACAGTATCTTGCAGTGCGATTGCTTGATCTTTAGCAAGATCTGTTGAATCAACGGAGCTAGAGGATATGCATTCCGTCCCAAGAAATTGAGAGAGCATCTACTGCAAACGCTCGAGGATCTGGGCATGGCGACACATACGTCTGCAACTGATTGTTGAGGTGTGTCGCAAACAAGTCTATCATTGATTGATCCCATTGGTAGGAAATCTGATTGAACACTCGCTTGTTGAGAGTCCATTCTGACGGTAACATACAAGCTTTCTGAGAGAGTGAGTCTGCTAGAACGTTCAGACGACCCGGAATATAACGGACCGACAGAAGAACATGAAGCTCTAGAACAAACAGAAGAATTCTTTCCATTAGGTCGAATAACAGAATCGACTGAGTGCCTCCTTGGTTCCGAATGTATGCTACTGTTGTCAAATTGTCCAACAGTATTTGAACATGTGAATTCTGAATTACGTTCATTAAATGACGTAGCGCAAGCCAAATTGACATCTCTTTGATGTTTATGTGCTTGTTTAGGAACACCAGATTCCAAAGGCCCTGGCACCTCGAATCTGTCATAATCGTAAAAACCGGATCCGGCAGTTGCAGTGGAACTCCCTGAGTCAACCACTGAATATCTGCCCAAGTCTGAATCTCTTGTTTTACTTGGTTTGATAAAACGATATTTGTTTCGAGCGAATGAATCTTCACACTCCAATTTTGAGTGAAAAATATCTGGAGTGGACGTGTGCGCAAGCGACCCATCGGAATGAGATCCGCCGCCACTCCACACAATCCCATCAGTCACATGAATTCCCTCGCTGTTACTATGTCTGAGTGTAGACAAAAACGAGCATAGCAACTGACTAACTTCGCTCTGGGTAACGGAAGACGAACCAGATTGTTGTGAGTCTCGAAGCTCATTCCCAAGTGAATGAATGACTTGGACGGAGCTAGATCCGACTTCTTTTCGTTTACAATGAAACCGAGACGTTGGAGCAATTGAAGCAGACTCTGAACATCGTTCTGAAGAACTGTTTTGTTGCTGAACCTCTGAAGAATGTAGTCCAAGTAGGCCCCTTACCGCAGACGAATGAGCTTGGAAATAAGCCATTACCGAGTTCATTATTCGAGTGAAAGCCCAGGGCGCTAGATTGAGTACAATGCACATCGCTCAGAACTAATAAACGACATCTAGGGCGGCGAAGCGAAGGTACTTTCTGAATGCCGGATGTATCATGACATGAAAGTACGCATCCTTGAGATCTATGCTTGATGCATAATCGTCCACTCGAATGCTCGCCCTTACTGATCGAATGGTCTCCATATAGAACTTTGGAGCCATGATCAGCTTGTTTATCCAGCTCAGATCTATAATTGGACGGAACAAACCGTCTGGCTTCGGTACCAGGAATAGGTGACTGTAAAAACCCTGGTTTTCCATGACCTCTATTACATTCTTCTCCAAAAGAGATTGCACCTCTGATAGAAGCAAATCTCTTTTTTGAAGATTGGACGGAAGCGACGGAAGCCGAGTCCAGTGCGGACTTCGTGTCAGCGGTGGTTTTTCTCGGAAAGATAGCTTTAGGCCATCCGAGATAACCTCTTTTACCCATCGGTCGTCTGTAATTGACAACCAATTGGTCAAAAACTTTGTCAGCCTTCCGCCCACCGGACCGCAATAGAGGTCCTGATCATCACCTCCTGGACCTGCGAGGCCTGCAGGAAGAGAAACTGCGTCCTCCCCATTTAGCGCCTCGTCCTGTCGACCTAGGGCATCTGACCGGGTGTCTTGGCCAGAACTACGACCCCTACCTGAGTCGCTACTTTGACGGTCTCTGGAGTAAGAGCTAGAGGATTTTTTATATACTTTATAGGAGCCTCCCTTGGACGTACGCGAACCAGAAGCTCCTGTCTTACTCTCTGCTGCGTCAGGTCTTTTAGAAACAGACTTAAAAAGCAGAGAATCGGAAGATTTCTTGGGAATCTGTTCATAGATTAAAGAAAACTTACCATCAAAGAGAAAATCCACAGAAACCGAAGCGACTCGAAGAGAGTTTTTCACCTTTGAATCCACTATGGTGGATGAAGCCAGGGCAGCATCACGTCTAACCAACTCCAAATTCGCCACTGATAGGGCGGAGTTATACATGGAGAATGCAATAGCCCTAGAAAGAACTCTTAAGGATGAGCGAACGTCCTCGAATTCTTTACCGTCAAGACATTGTGCTAACGCTCTGGTAAGGTGATCTGCATATGACAATGCATCTAAATTCGCTCTATTACACGAAATTGTCGTCTCCAAAGTACTAGGGTGAATAGACGAAGGCAGGGACAATTCTAAGTCCTCGTGCCTGATCGTCTAAATGCAGAGGAACTCTCGGTACGCCCTGTCCTGCCGTTGCAAATCTATTCTTACTATTGATGAACGGCAGATGCAGAGCACATTGAGATAAGAAACTGTTCTTGCCCGTCTTTGAGGCTAAATTAAAAATAGCATCATTAAGCAATTAAAACGTCTGTGAGTCATTGCTGGACTGGACCGGATAATCAGGAACATCTTCCTTAATCTGGCCAAAAAAGTCAGTATCCAATGACGCTATCAGTCTCTTATCCTTTGTCGCAGGAACCTGGTCCGATGGAACAACATCTGGAAGGTGTTGACGGATAAAGTCCATCACCGCCTTATGTTGTTCCAAAAGGGAAAAATGCAGCTCAGTAATTTCCCTTTCACCATCCGACTGGACCAGATGAGAATCTCGGTCGTCCCCGTCTGACCTTGCATAGGAACGAACCGACCCAGCTTCATCTGACAGTTCCTGATCCGAAACTGCTGTAGGATGTTCTGTAGGTTGCTGGGATGCTGCGATGAGCTGCACTATCTGTGATAGCAAGTCCGTCATGAAGGCCTGTGGAGCTGCGGTCCTTTGTTGCTTAGCCGCTGGAAGCTCCTGGGACGGTGAGTCCGACATAATTCTTTTATGCGAACGTCCCAACTGATGAGGCCTCGTGTCCCTGGCTATTGGATGATGTGACCTAGACGACATGGAATCCTTTGTCGGCGAAGCAGGCTGGATATCTGAGGTCACAAAGCCAAGGTGTGGTCGTGTGTACTGATGTGCTGAAGAGGAAGCCGATAGACTAGCTGACGCCCGCTGTCTATAAGACGGAGCGTCCCGAACAGGAGGTGTGGACGTATACTCCGACTGACGAACGTTATGAACAACAACATCTGGCCCCAGATGCTGTTGTAAGAGAGAGGGACCTCTCTTGCTCGCAGTCCGGCATGACCTGAACGAGCTTACTACCGGACTGACTGACTTCCTCTGTTCCATCCTCCGTTCCACTGTCGCATGATCCGAAATTATAGTGCTCGCTACACCCTTTTTCCTCTCCTGGACCGCAACAGACTTACCCGGCATCACACCACTCCTTTGATGAGTGATAGATCCGCTGGTCGAGATAGCTGGCGACAAGGCCGTAAATCCCTTTTGGGACCTAGGGACTTGTCTAAATTCATTGAGCATTTTTGCCGCTCGCTCTTCATTAATTTGCGACGACGGCAGCACACTTCCAGAAGACATCACGGAAACATCACCCTGTTCTTGTTCCTCTGAAAAAAGAAACTGAAAAACTAGAGTGACCTTGTGGTGAGAGAACCGGCATCGATCTCTCACCACTAACAATGTACTGTGACACACGTATCCAACGTTTGTCATCCCAATTGGCAGAAACTGAACAAGAGTTAGTGCGAGTATAATGACTACAGCAAACACAATGAGCATGAGAATCCGAGGAAGACTTCCTCGATTTACAATTTGAACAATATTCTTTCATAATTATAAAATATTATAAAGCCACAGTACTCACACTAACCCTCAAAATTACAAAGATACATAATAATAATACAAACCATAACAAATTTTCGAGAAAAAAAAATTCAAAAAAAAAAAAAAATCAAAAAAATTTTGACATGAGCCCAAGTTCCCAAAGGGAATGATGAGCCCAAATGGATCCCCAAAAAGCCTAAGTGTGGACAAAAATTTTAAAACAATCTAAATGAAAGTGTCAATGACACTGTAGCTCAACTTGTCAAGACAAAGACATGTACATGTATAGTATGTGACACAGCAATGACAAACATCTAGGTAATGACCTGATAACAAAGGTACATATAAAGTATTGTAACGGTCTGTACATAAATACTGACCGTTGCCTGTAACAAATGTATAGGTAAAGTATTGTAAAGGTGGGTGACAGTCAGATGCTGAACTAGAAAAAATCTTTGAGTCCCAGAGTGGGTCTGACTGAACCCCAAAATATTTGTTCTCATAGCACAATGATAACAAAGGCACCCCAAAACACACTCGTTCCTGTCCCAAGGTGAAAACAAAAGTACTCAAGAAGTTTTGTGAAGATCAGTTCATAAATACGAGCTGTATAGAACTTGTGACAAAAAACTGATTGGACCTAATTTCGGTACAAAATGGCCACTGGCAGCCATCTTGAATTTTGGACTGTACCCAGAAACACTCATTCTCATCCCAAGGAGATAACAAAGGTACCCAAGAAGTTTTGTGAAGATCGGTTCATAAATACAGCCTCTACCCTGAGCCGTATTGACATGTGTGCTTACATTGTGTAAGTAGCACTGAATAAATCAAAGTTCATCTAATTTGCATAATTTCGGCACGAAAAAAAACCCCTTACAATATGTGATGTATTCCATGTTACTAAACATTCATACAAAAATTTATTAAAATCAGAACTTTCATACAGAAGTTCTATACAAAAGACTGATTGCACTAATTTTGGTACAAAATGGCTGCTGGTGGCCATCTTGAATTTCGGACCACACCCAAAAACACTCGCTCTCATCCCACGGTGATAACAAAGGTACCCAAGAAGTTTCGTAAAGATTGGTTCATAAATATGGCCTCTAGTCTGAGCTGTATAGAAGTTGTGTACAAAAAAACTGATTAGACCTAATTTCGGTACAAAATGGCCACTAGCAGCCATCTTGAATTTTAGACCGCACCCAGAAACACTCGTTCTCGTCCCAAGGTGATAACAAAGGTACCCAAGACATTTCGTGAAGATCAGTTCATAAATACAGACTCTAGTCTGAGCCGTATTGACATGTGTACTTACTGTGTGTAAGTCGCACTGAAAAAATCAAAGTTCATCTAATTTGCATAATTTCTGCACGAGAAAAAAACCCGTATTATATGTGATGCATCCCATGGTACTAAACATTCACACAAAAAAATTATTCAAATCAGGGCTTTCATATGGAAGTTCTGTGCAAAAATCTGATTGCACCTAATTTTGTACAAAATGGCTGCCATCGGCCATCTTGAATTTCGGACCGGACCCCAAAACACTCGTTCTCGTCCCACGGTGATACCAAAGGTACCCAAGAAGTTTCGTAAAGATCGGTTCATAAATACGGCCTCTAGCCCGAGCCGTATTGGCATTTGCACTTACAGTGCTGAAGGTAACCCCAAAAAACATCAAAATTAGTCTAATTTGCAAAATTTACGTACGAGAAAAAAACCCGTATTATATGTGATGTATCCCATGGTACTAAACATTCATACAAAAAATTATTCAAATCAGAGCTTTCATATGGAAGTTCCGTACAAAAAACAGATTTCTGCATCGTCGGTACAAAATGGCAGCTGGCAGCCATCTTGAATTTCGGACCGCACCCAAAAACACTCGTTCTCGTCCCACGGTCATAACAAAGGTACCCAAGAAGTTTCGTAAAGATCGGTTCATAAATACAGCCTCTAGCCCGAGCCATAGCAGCTTGGCACTCACAGCTCTGAAAGTAACACTAAATAAATCAAAGTCAGTCTAATTTGCATAATTTACGCACGAGAAAAAAACCCGTATTATATGTGATGTATCCCATGGTACTAAACATTTATACAAAACTTTATTCAAATCAGAACTTTCATACAGAAGTTCTGTACAAAAAACTGATTTTTGCATCATCGGTACAAAATGGCCACTGGCAGCCATCTTGAATTTCGGACCACACCTAAAAACACTCGTTCCCGTCCCAGGGTCATAACAAAGGTACATAAGAAGTTTCGTAAAGATCGGTTCATAAATACGACCTCTAGCCCGAGCCATAGCCAATTGTTGACGTACGGACAGACGGACAGACGGCAAGACGGACAGACGGACGACGGGCCATGACAATAGCTCAAATTTGACTTCGTCAAAGTTGAGCTAAAAATTAATGTTACCCTTACAGAGTATATTGATGTATCTGACTACATATCTAACCTAACAGATTACAAGGAATTACTAAAGAAAACTGCAATACATCAGATGGTAGATGCATGACCAAAAAACACCTGAACACCCCAAGGGTGAGGATGTAACCATGGGGATAACAGAATAAACATTCTGTAACAAAGCTAAACTCCCAAGAAATTTTCAAGAAAAAAATTTTAAAAAATGTTCCAAAAGCATGGGAGATTAACTAGGGGGGTTTCAAGGAAGAGAAGAGAGGAAACACTTAACAAACAGTGGAGATTTCATAGCAAGAATGAAAACATCAGGCCCATGTCCCGAAATTAGGGAACATGAAATAATTTTCACTAAAAATTATAAGTTACAGCCCTGAACACATCCAACCAATGTTTCTTCCTCTCCTCCACTTATTGCATCCTTGGATCCACCATTTCCATCATGATATTGTGTCCGGCATCATTTTAACTTAGATTTTTAAGAACAGAAGTCAGTGAGATGTTACTGAGAGAAGGGCCAAACAAAGAATGAGGCTTGGCACCAAATTCGGTACTTCCTTGACACTGCGTATGTGCAGTAGGTAAAAGTATGGAGGACCATACAGGACATTAGTTATTTTTTTGATTTGGATGCAAATTTTGGGGATTGGTGGGGCAAAATTTGTGTTTGGCCCTGAATTTTTAAGAGTTAGCACCAGCTAAGTCTGGGTCATTGGTTACAGTATAAAAATATCAATAGCTCCTATCTTTGTCACCCTGCATAAGCATACAAAGTTTTAAAACAACCTGATAATGAATGTGCCCTCTGAGGCATGCCAAAGGAAGATGTTAATGCACAAATGCACTAAGTAGAAGGTCATTGCTTGTGGCAATGTTTTGGGGTTTTTTTTATGGAAATTCATAAATATACCCTGCAGAGAGTGCAAAAGGGATAAGTTGATGCACATATGCAGTAAGTTCAAAGGCTGGTGATACCGACAATAATTTTTTATGGAAATGAAAAAAAGCAATAGCCCACATCTAGAGGTCACCCCAAACACACATACCAAGTTTCAAAGTGATCCGAGCAGAAATGTGCCCTGAAGGGTGTGTTAAAGGGCAATATTGAGGTCTGACTAAACTAAGTTCAAAGATCAGTGGCAACATTTTTTGACATAAATGGAAGAAAATTGACAGCTCCCATATAGATGTCACCCCACACAAGCACACCAAGTCTGCAAGAGATCCAATCATAAATGTGCCCTGCAGGATGTGTAAAAGGGAAATATTGAAGTTTTTACTAAGTTCATCGAAGGTCATTGCAGTGGCAACATTTTTTTATGGAAATCGAAGAAAATCAATAGCTCCCATCTAGAGGTAACCCCAAACAAGCATACAAAGTTTCAAACCGATCTGATCATAAATGTGTCCTGTAGGGATGCCAAAGGAACATTTTGATGCCTGACTAAACTAAGTTCAAAGATCGTTGCCAGCGGCAATATTTTTTGAAGGACGGAAATGGAAGAAAATCAATAGCTCCCATCTAGAGGTCACCCCAAACAAGCATGCCAGGTTTCAAAGCAATCCGATCATAAATGTGCCCTGTAGGGTGTGCCAAAGAGAAATATTGAGGTCTGACTAAACTAAGTTCTAAGAATGTTGGCCGCGGCAACATTTTTTGATGGAAATGGAAGAAAATCGATAGCTCCTATCTAGAGGTCTCCCCAAACAAGCATGCCAGGTTTCAAAGCAATCCGATCATAAATGTGCCCTGTAGGGTGTGCCAAAGGCAAATATTGAGGTCTGACTAAACTAAGTTCTAAGAACATTGGCCGTGGCAACATTTTTTGACGGAAATGGAAGAAAATCAATAGCTCCCATCTAGAGGTCACCCCAAACAAGCATGCCAGGTTTCAAAGCAATCTGATCATAAATGCGACCTGTGAGGTGTGCCAAAGGAAAATGTGAACGTACGTAAGTATGCCGACGGACGAGAAGTGATGGCAATAGCTCAGCTTGACTTTGTCAAGTTGAGCTAAAAATCCAATACAAGAGGCCTATTTCTGAATTTTATGAACCCAGAACAGGTCCCCTTAACATGCTATCATGAGTAGGTCTCACTGACAATGAACAAATTACACAGGCAGTGATTTCTAGTCAAGTCTTAGCTGCCTGTTAAGGCAACCAATACTTGACTAGAAATCACTGTTAAGCCACTGGACATGTACAGGCTGTGGTCAGGTGTGAAATCAGGACAATTGTCCAGGCCCCTAAGGGTTAAAAATCAAATTCTTTTAAATTTTAAAATTTATACTGTGAGCCAGTTAGAGCTTGAAAAAACCTATATGAATATGAATGTTAGTGGAACAAGCTCAAGGGTGTGTCCACTAACATTAAGATTTTTAAGGGTTTTTTTGACAAATGGTAAAACAATATTGTAATTCTGAGAGAGTCTTGGATTCTGATACCCCTATAAGAGTAACAGGTTTGCAAAATGATTGGGTTATGAACTCAAATTTTGAAATGAGACATAATGACACTGGAGTCTGTCCTATTTTGATTTTAGGCAAGAACTAGAATACTCTACGAGAGAGCCACTCAGATGTGTTTTTCATGAGCCAGGGGAACCTATCACCTACGGGAACTAACACATATAGGTAACATGTGTTTGAAGTTTCAAAACAAATGACCCATGCAAAATTTGACCTTCTAACCTGAGAAAGTATACAGCACATCCCAAATGCTAAAATGTGTGTGAATTTTCATAACAATCAGCATATAGGCTACATGCAAGTGAAGTTTTATAACATGTAGTTAAAGGAAACTCAAGAGGGAATACAGTTGGATAAACAGACGGACAGACAGATGGACAGGGTGATTACTATAGGGCTTCCCTTCAGAGTTCTAATGAGTTTTGCATGAGTTATCTCTTGCTTTCCCTTGTGGTCAGCATGAATTTCTAGACAGGGTACATATACAGTCCAAACCATACCTCTTTCTCCCCGAACTGCATAACCCACTGAAATATCTTTCATGTGTTTAGCCATCTGTGTTGTTACATCACCAATTTGTAGCGCTAATTCATATGTAGGTGCTAAACAAAGGCACTGCAAAGAAAATATAATAAACTGATTTATTACACACCCCTGTTCTGTGTAATCTCCATCTACAGTAGAGATGGGCGGTATTGGAATTTTGAGTTCGGTATCGGTTTCGGTATTTTTGTGTGGGCATACCGCGGTATCGGTTCGGTATTCGGTATGTGACTTCAGATTCACTGATAGTACCAAGGGGGAATCCATGTCCGAAAAAATACAGAATAAGTTGTTCTTGTATCATTCTATCACAGTGCTACACATGCCATTGTTGATGGGCTCAACATTGTCAATCTTTTGTCAACACAGATCATATCTACAGTAATTTGGTGACTTGTTCTAAATACGCCTTAACTTTTCAAGCTCACTTAAGGCGTCTGTAATCATAGAATGTGTGTCCTGAAGATGTCATCTTTAGGTGGGCCTGATGACAGTAGTAAAATGATCTGGTCAGTGATTTCTAGCCAAGTCTTGGCTGCCTGTTAAGGCAGCCAAGACTTGGCTAGAAATCACTGCTAAGCAACTGGACATGTACAGGTCATAGACTATTGATAATTTAGTACAACTGCCCTGGTCCTTAAGGCTTAACAAAACTGAAAAATAAAATCAGTCACTTCTTTCATGAAAATGAACACTTAAACTGCTATCAATCCTCACCAAGGCCTTATAAATAGTGAATGCACAGGGAAAATTGAAAATACCGTTGGTTTCGGTATTCAAAGATTGGGTCGGTTCGGTTTTTCGGTGTCCCCATGATATCGGTATCGGTTCAGTTTTTCGGTATATTGCCCATCTCTAATCTACAGCAACACTAAACCATACAGAAAATAAAAATCTGTTCCGCACATATTTTACTACAGGCTTGCATTACAGTGGAAGTCCCTAACTCGGAAAAATGTACTCTCTATTTTGATCTTTCCCAAGTGATTTGGGAAAGAAAAGTGGTGCAAAATCACCAAGAAAAAATAAGCCAAAACTGGGTTGAGTGCTACCAGCACACACCCAGTAGGGGACGCTCTTCTCCAAGTACAAATCCACGGCTTCCGGTACCAGTGCGCAGACATGTGACAGATGACTCATTCTTTTGAATCCGCCAACATTGGAGTTATGTGATCAGTGAGGAGGGATTCTTACCCGAATAAGAAGACAGGAGGGGCCTCCATGTAAACAATTGTGGTAGGTATAATAAGAAAGGAAATTTACTATAAAATTTAGATTTCTTATCAATCTACCTTAAAACAGGCTGAATAGAGAATAGGAGAAGGCAATCACATAACCAACCCCCACATAACCCGACTGCACTGGAACCATGGACAGAAGAAGAGTTCCCAAGGCCTATCAAACCAGAGCATCACAAACATTTGTAAAAGACAATGAGAGATGAGGCGTATATCACTGTGTGATGCACAGACAGAAAGGACAGTAAAACAGCACAGGGCTGGAACTGGCCTTGAAGCTTAATGACTAGGGTAGACAACAGCCTGAGCAGAAGAAAAAGGGCCCAAAGAAAAAAAGTCCTCAGACTGCTCCTGCAACTGACGCAGATGGAAGGTGGAGAAAGTAGAAGCATTTCTCCAGTAGGCGCCTGCATAACATCCGACAACTTAACGGAGTTAGCATAAGCCCAGGAGGTAGACAAGGCACGCACCTCGTGGGCAGAAATACAATTGGTAATACAATGGTCATTCGCTAGACAAACGTAAGCCATGCGAATAGCAAGACAAATCCATTGAAAAATGGATTGTGGAGAGAACTTCTGTCGATCAAGAATAAGAGACATAAAGAATCGTTTCCTGCCTTTCCTAATGAACTGCATACAGTTGAGATAAAAGCGAAGTGCAAAAACTGGACAGAGCAAAGGGCGATTACCCTCAGCCGAAGGAAGAGCCCTGATACAGACAGGAGGTGGAGTAGTTTCTGGTATCTGATTCTTGGCCAGAAAGGAGCAATCAGTGGTAAAAGTAACACTGTTGGCGGAGCTCCTGAAAAAGGATGGATCAACTGAGAGGGCGTGAAGGTCACTAACCCGTCTGGCTGAGGCAAAAGCCATCAGAAAAGCCTTCTTGTATGTGAGAAAACGCATATCCACCTGGGATAAAGATTCGAACGGTGCCCCCCCTCCCAAGCAAAGCAGCACCCAAGAAAGATTCCATCTTGGGGTAAGCTGCAAAATCCTAGGCCTTTTCAAAGAAAAGTGCCGAATAAGCTTGGAGAGGTATGGATTAGTGCTGATACGACGCTTTTGCATATACGAAAAGGTCTTCCAAAGCATGGACTTGTTCCCTTTGATGGTAACAGGCTGGAGACCTCGAGAATCAAACAGATATACCAGAAACTCCACAATCTGTGTTATCGAAGAATTGGCATAATCAACGGAGTGATCAGCACACCATCGACAGAAGACCTTCCACTTAGCCGCATAGGCTAAACCAGTGGAGTGCCACCTTGAAGAAGAAATGCACTCCACTGCTCGTCTTGAAAAACCTCTACGGAGGAGACAGGACCTGACAAAAGATATGCGTGAAGGCACAATGAAGTCGGGTCAACAGGAAACCTCCTTGGGTGACCTTGGCAAAGAAGGTCACGACATAGAGGGAGATGTGCCAGAACCACCGCCAACAGAGAACGGAGCTGATTGATCCACACCCATTGAGGCGACAGGGGAGTAATCAGAATGATTCAACAATCTTGGCCAGAACCTGAGGTAGAATCGGAACCAGCGGGAAGGCGTAGCCATCTAGACCAATCCAATCGAGTGACAGAGCGTCCACAGCAAAAGCCAGAGGATCTGGAGACGGAGAGACGAAAGTGTCCACCTGATGGTTCCAATGGGTCGCAAAGAGATCGATGTGGGGATGACCCCAGAGATCGCAATTCGACTGGAACACTGTCCTTTGAAGCATCCAGTCGGTGGAATGCCTCTCGGGACAGGGAGTCAGCTAGGATGTTCAGACGACCGGGAATGTGACGAACAACCACTCCGGTGTCGACATCCTGAGCTAGCAGTAGAAGATCCCGAGCCAATTCGTATATGGGTGTGCCACCCTGGTTCCGAATGTAAGTGACCACGGTCCAATTGTCGGACAACAGAAGGACCTGACAATTCAAAAGGTGGGGGATCTACTGCCGAAAACTCAGAAGAGCAAGAAGCTCCTTTTGGTTGATGTGAAGAGCTGCTTGATCCTGGTCCCATACACTGTAAAGGGAAAGACTGGGAGGATCCAATGTTGCACCCCATCCGAGATCGCTGGCATCTGCCGTCAGAACACGATTGGACGTGGACAAGTCCAACGGAACTCCCTGCATAATCCACTGAACATCCGTCCAGGGAAGAAGGTGACGATGAATAGTCTGGTAACTGAAGCACCAGATACAGAGGATCGACATTCGGCCTGCAACGACTGAGCAGAAAGTGTTGGAGAGGTCTGACATGCAGCCGACCGAGAGGAATGAGATCCGTCACCGAACTGCAGAGACCGAGCAGCCGGAGAATACTCAACGCTGTCGCGGATGTGGACTGGGACAGAGTCAGGGCGAAAGCTGAGAGAATCACAGCCCTTGCCCGGTAACCACCACCGTATTCAGTACGGAAGTCCATCCCCAGATGACAAAACGACTGAGAAGGGACCAGGTCCAACTTCTCCTCGTTGACTCTGAGCCCTAGCGATTCCAAGTTAGCCGTGTTACAGGCATGCGCGTGAGTAAGATGTATGAGCACCTTGGAAATCACACGCAAAGGAGCCTGTACGTCGTCAAACCTATCTGGGGGCAGATAAGCAGCCAAAGCAGAGACGACGTGATCTGAGAGAGAAAGCATGCCCAGCATCTCTCTCGATAAGCCCAACAGGGACTCCAGAGTCGCCATAAGAATAACGGCCGACTTGGGCTTGGAAAGCTCGAGGGAGGCAGAGTCCTGATCCAAGACCGTCAAAGTCTGGCAGACTGACGGATTGGCAGAATTGTAGGAACGATAACGCACTGGAGGCAAAAAGGTGTCTGCCCTGGCGAAGAACGAAGTCTTCGTAGCCTTGGAACTCAGCTTAAGAGTCCAAAGCTGCAAATTCTTCAACCACCTGTACCGACTGCCACGGTCGAAGGCGTACAGAAGCGGGTTGCACCACAGGCTGGATGCGCCCGACAGATGATCGCAGCCTGGCTGACACCGTCGGCTGGTCTGACGGCCTGAGATTCGGAAGGAACTCAAACACAAAGTCAAGAGCTGCCCCCAAGTCAGAAGACTGTTGGCCCTCAATGTCAGGTATGTCTGACCCATCCTCTGAGTCGGAAGACTCATAGCCCATTATGGGCAAACCAGCCGATGCCTCCCATGGTGTAGGCACACCAGGGGAGCAGGAAGCGGCCTGCTTCCAACTCTGGGAGGCGCCGCCGCAGGGGGTGCCTGGAAACCTCTCGCCTCACTGGAGGCAATGGGAAGGCCCTTGGAAAGAACCTGAGTGAGCAAGGAGAGGGCTTCCCTAAGCTCACGGCCCGTGGCAGCCGGTTCGACGTGGGAACGACCCGGCAAAGTGGCTTCACTACAAACCCTCTTAACCAGCGAAGGGTCACGATCCTCCAGAACACCCGACGTGGGGCGATGGGTGGCAGCCAAAACACCTGCAGGCAGATGCTGAGAGGAGTATACCAGAAACTGAGGATCTACAGTGCAGGAATTCGGGAGAATCGACGCGGACCTCTGAGGAACAGAAGGTCTGGGCTGCACAAAAAGTGTTGGTCCCGCAAAACTGGCCGTCGGACCAGAGTGCATGGACGGAAACGCAACAGAGTCCATGGGAACCCCACCAGGTCCATCCGAATCCAAAGAGAAGGCTGCAGGGCTCGACAGTTGAGAGACCACAGCAGAGGGTTCGGCTGGCAGCCCCTGCCGACTTCGCCGAGTTGAAGTCAGGGAAGGCTGTGGTCGATATCCCACATCTACACTACTAGACATCTCTGCAGACCCCTGCAGGGATAAGCCGAGGCCGGCTGAAACGGAGACTAATGACGCTGCAGACGGTACAGCAGTAGCAGCAGATATGTCGGGAGCTGTTGAAACTGGTGGAAAGGTGGAGAGAGCAATCGAGCTCGGCTCCAAAGGAGTCACAACCCTAGTGACAGCCTCAGATGTCGACTGGAGAGGGACCACAATCCCAGAACCAGGCATCTCTTCACTAGACAACTCAACAGCACCTGCAGTATCCACCACAGGAAAAGACTGCACATCCCCCGTGGAGGCGGTATAACTCTCACCAGACGTGGTCGTTTTGGGAGGCCCCGAACTACAGCGGTCCCCTTTCCCGCGGGTGCGAGATGAACGGCCACGAGCACGCACCACACAGTTCACAGAAGCCCAAAAGGTGGACGACCAAGACCCATAGAGCCCACAGGGTTGATCTGACGAACACCCATTACAAGTAGAGCAAGAAGCATGGGAGTCCCCCATATGCTTGGGCAAAAGGCATTGCCCACAAGAGACAGTTCTGGGCATAACAGAGGTGAGAGCTGCAAAGAAAAAGGTGAACTCAACAGATTGAGACAGTAGAAGAACACCCCCAACAAGGAGAGAAAGGTGGCAGAATAAAACGGACCGGCGGGAACACAACGGCTCCCAGACGGCCGACGGGGACCCACTGACACCTAACTGACACCTAACTACAACAGCAATAACACTATACAAAAGGATAACATAAATCAATTATAAAAAAAAATGACATGTCCGAATCGCACGATATGCGAAAGTCGCGTGCGAACACGGAGAATGCAACGAAAGTTAAAAAATTTATAGTAATTTATATATTTTTTATACTTACCAATGACCCAGAAATAGCTGGTGCTAACTCTTAAAAATATAGGGCCAAACACAAATTTTGCCCCCCAATCCCCAAAATTTGCATCTAAAACCAAAGAAAACATGTCCTGAATGGCCCTCCATACTTCACCTCTACTGCGCATGCGCAGTGTCAAGGACGCCACTAAAGTGGCGCCATTAATCATTCTTATAACCAGTGCCTGGTAAGCGCTATGTACTCAGCGGGGAGGTATGAGTTCCCAACTCCTGGGAGGGCCATCCCCGTCTGGGTCATTGGTAAGTATAAAAAATATATAAATTACTATAAATTTTTTAACATTTTTATACTGTACCAATGACCCAGACATTGCTGAATAGTAAAAAGGCTGGAGGGCCTAGGACATAGAGGAAATTCCAATAAGCTCATTTATATAAAATAGAGTCATCCCCTCGAGGGGAAAAGGAGTATTAGGACTTACATGTATCTTTCTTATTTATGATAAATTAGAAAGACACAACACCTTCCATAATTGAGCATCATAACATCCATGTACTCTATTAATATCCAGTATAATCCTTATACTTATAATTTTTAAAGTAAGCCAATAAATAAAGTTAGGCAAGAGAATAGAGACTCTTTATACTCCTAAAAAGTGTCTGAGGATTGTATAATAACGCCCGTTGACACGTGAAATATTCAAAAGCTATACTTTAAAAACTATGACCTGAATGAATTTTTAAAACATAAACTTATCACTTAAAAACCATCCCAGTAACAGCTCAGAATTACTAACTCCGGAGGAGGTATCCCCTTTTTTTCATAATAAAACAGGTGACCCAAGGGAACACCCTCCCCCCCCCCCCCCTTCTCCTTGCCCTGGGTCAAATAGCCCAGAGCGAAGAGGGCAGCAGGACGGAGTCACTGCCTGAACAGAAAGCCTGCCTAGCTATAGTAGCAACTGTTAAGTGAATGACATTCTGAGCAGTAGATAATAGACCTAACAATGGAGGCCTCCAGAAATGGACTCAATATTTCAGAGATAAAAATTCATGAATGTGGATGGCTGAGCCCAATGTGCAGCCTTCATAAAATCTATAATAGCGACACTATTAATGTAAGCCCAAGATGTAGAAAGAGCTCTTACTTCATGAGCCGAAATCTCAAGCACAAACTGCTGAGTTAATGATATACCATAAGCAGTACCGATAGTTAATAGAATCCATTAGCAATAGAATGGAGCGTAATGTCCTTCTATTAGGCATCAAGACAGAAGAAGCTTAGGTCCTTACTAATAAACTGATATCTGATTATAAATACGTAAACTCTAACCGGACAGAGTAAAGGCCTATGCCCGTACGAAGACGGAAGGACCTTAATAACAATAGGTTCCGGATATTTATTAGGAGCCTGATTCTTAATCAAAAATCCAACATTAGTAGTAAAGGAAATAGTGTTTCCGATACTACGAAAGTGAGAATCGTCCACCGATAGTGCATGAAGCTCACTGACTCTTCAGTAGAAGAGAAGACTAAGAGAATTACTGTCTTAAAAGGTCAGAATTTAAAACTACTGTTTCCAAAGGCTCAAATGATTACTTAGCTAAATAAGAACCGAAGCTAAATTCCATATAGGAATTTAATCTAAGGATTCTAGGTCTATTTATCGAAAAGTTTCTAACTGACTTAGATAAAGAGACATAAGACTCAATTGTAAACTATCATAGAGTGCATAGGTATGAGATAACATAGACCTATAACGTTAATAATAACAGGCTGCAGTTGATCTTGTCAAACAAGTATACTAGAAAGTTGCAATGTCTAGTATGGAGGGATCAAAAATATCAACATAATGATCCCTACACCAACGATGGAAGAGCCTCCACTTTAGCCGCATAGTATAGCGAAGAAGAGGTTCTCCTACAGTAAGAAATCGCGTCCATAGCTGGTTCTGTACAATGCTTGCCGTGCAAGAAGTACCACACAACGGAATACGTGAAGGTTGAGACCTTGCGGGTTGTGATGAAGTTGACACGATTTCCCCAGCGAAAGAAGATCCTCTCATGGAGGAAGATTTCGCGGTAAGTCCCACAGTAGACACCTGAGTAAATTTACCCACGGTCTCTGTGAAGACAGAGATGCTATCAACAGAATTGCATTGTGGATGTTTATCTTAGCAATACTTGCTGAATCAACAGCGCTGGAGGATACGCGTATCCTATCATTCCGTCCTATTAGATCAATAGAGCGTTAACAACATAAGCTCAGGGATCCGGACATGGAAACACATACGTCTGCAATTAAATAGTGAGTTGTGTTGCAAATAAATTATCATTGGGCGCTCCCATTGATAGCAAATTTGATTGAATACTTGTTTGTTGAGAGTCCATTCTGATGGCAACAAGCGACCCTTACGTGAAAGGGAGTCTGCTAATACAATCAGACAACCCGGAATATGACGGACCGAAGCAGAACTTGGTGTACTATAACAAACAGAAGGATTCTTTCCGTTAAATTGAATAACGGAATCGAATGAGTGCCTCCCTGGTTCCGGAGATACGCAACTACTGTCGTATTAACGGACAGGATTTGGACATGCGTTTCTGAATAATGTTCATCCAATGACATAGTGCAAGCCTAATTAACATAATTTCCTGGAAGTTAAGTGCTTGCCTAGAAACTGCGGAACCCAAAGACCCTGGCACTTCGAATCCGTTGGGATCAATATTGTACCCCAACCTGTTTGACTGGCATCCGTCATAATCATAAAACTCGGATCCGGCAACTGCAGTGGCACTCTCTGAGTCAACCACCGAATGTTTGCCCCAGTCTGAATTCTCTTGCTACACTTGATTGACAAGAGACCGTGTGTATCGAGCAATTCATAGATTGCTGAAAAGTTGCCGTCGAAGAGAAGCTTCTCTCCGAGACCGAAGCGACTCTAAGAGAGTTCTTCACCTTACTATCCACGTGCGTGGATGTAGCCAGGGCTGCGTCACGTCTAACCAACTCCAGGTTGCCACTGAAGGGCGGAGTTATACGTGGAAAAACTACTGCCCTTGAAAGAAATCACATTGAGGATCATATCCTCGAATTCTTTCTCTTGAAGACGTAATGATAACGCCTCAGTAAGGTGGTCTACGTATCATTAAGCGTCTAAGTTAAGTCTATTAGACATCATTGTCGTTTCCAACGTCGTGGTTGGAATTGACATAGACGGCGAAAAAGATAATTCCCAGTCTTCAGCACCGCCGTCTAGACGCATATGAACTCTCAGTATGCCCTGTTCTGCCAATATAAATTATTTCCTAGAATTGAAAAAAGGCAGAATAGAGCCTTGCGGACAAGAAACTAGACCATCATGCTTGGTAGCAAGCTTATATATAGCGTCGATAAATAATTTGAATGTTCTAAAGACATTATTGGACTGTGTCGGTAAGTCAGGGACAATGTCCCTGAACCGATCCAAAACTCTGTGTCCAATGACGCTATTAGTCTCTTATCCAGCATCGCAGCAATGTAGTCCGACGGAACAACCTCTGCAAGATAATGCCGAAAGAAATGCATGGCAGCAACTGTTGTTCCGAAAGGGAAAGCTCGAAATCGTCCGAATCCCTTTTGCCATCCTGTCGGACCCTATAAAGTGTTCGGTTGACCGAACCTGATGCAACAGCGGAGCGCACCGACCCAGCGCCGTCGGATTATTCCTGATCCGACCGAGAATTTGTCGTTTGCTGGGATGCTGCGATAAACTGTGCTATTTTGGATAGCATGTCCGTCACTGAGGCCTGTGGAGAAGCGGTCTTACGATGCATTGCCGCTGGAAGCTCCGTGTACGTTACCCCGTGCATACTTCTATAATGCGAGCGAACAGAGTGTATAGGCCTCGTGTCCGTTGGCTACCGGATGGCATGACCTGTTCGCCGTAGAATCACTGAATGACGAAGCTGGCCGGATACTCAAGGTCACGTAGCCAATGTGCGGTCGTGTGCGCTGCTGTGAGGATGAGGAAGCATCATCGACAGTCTCTCGGACTGTCAATATAACGGAACGTCCCAAGTGACGGACATATGCTCCGAATGCAAAATATCTGTACCACAACATCCGGACCCATATGTTGTTGTGCGAGAGAGGGACCTCTCTCGCTCGCAGCCCGGACGGACCTGGATGAGCTAGGAACCGGACTAACAGGCTTCCTCCGATCTGTCCTCTAATCCGTCGTCACTGGGTGTGTACTAAAGTCTATTATAGTGCTCGCATCACCCAAATCTCCTTCCTAGACCGCAACAGACGAACCCGACTGCCAAACCATTCGATGAATGGACGCTACACTGGGTGAGCTAGCGAATGTCAACTCCGTCGATCCTGCTAGGGACCTCTTAGGCGATTGACGTATTCCATGAGCACTTATTGCCGCTAGCTCTTCATTAACTATGACGACAGAGGCACACTTTTGAAAGACATCTCAGTAAGTTTGCGAACAAAAAACCAGACATGCTTGTTAATAGCAAGCATATAATAATATATATAGCGTCATTCAATAATTCGAAAGTTTGTGTGACATTATTGGACTGTGTCGGAACTGAGGGACGATGTCCCTGAACCGAACCAAAAATTTCTGTGTCCACCAACGCTATCAGTTTCTTATCCGGCATCGCAGCATTCTGGTCCGACGAAAGAACCTCTAGAAGATAAAGTCAGATGACATACACAGCAGCTCATGTTGTTCCGAAAGGGAAAGCTCGAAATCCTCCGAATCCCTTTCGGCATCCCATCGGACCGGATGAAATTTTTGGATGTCCGTACCTGCTTCTGCGGAGCGTACCGACCCAGCGCCGTCAGATAATATATAATGCGACAGAGATTCTGTCGTTGCTGGGATGCTGCGATAAGCTGTGCTATTTGGGATAGCACGTCCTTCACCGAGGCCTGTGCAGTAGCGGTCTTACGATGGTTTGCCGCTGGAAGCTCCGTGTACGTTGACTCCCGCATACTTTTTTATGCGAACGTCCGGAGTCTGCAGGCCTCATGTCCCTGGCTACCAGATGGTGTGACCTGGTCGCCGATGATTCTCTGATTGGCAAAGCTGACTGGATATCCGAGGTCACGTAGCCAAGAGCGGTCGAGTGCGCTACCATGAGGATGAGGAAGCCTTATTGACAGTCTCTCCGGACTGACTATATATCGGAGCGTCCCGAGCGGCGGACGTATGCTCCGAATGCGAAACATTTTGTACCACAACATCTGGGGCCAGATGTTGTTGTACGAGAGAGGGGCCTCTCTCGCTCGCCGTCCGGATGGACCTGAACGAGCTAGGAACCGGACTAAAAGGCTTCCTCCGTTCTCCCTCTAATCCGCCGTAACTGGGTGTGCATTTGGTTGATTTATAGTGCTCGCATCACCCCAAAACTCCTTCTAGACCGCAACGGACAAACCCGGCTGCCGAACCATTCGATGAATGGACGCTACACCGGGCGAGCTAGTGGACGTCAAAGGCCGTCGAACCTACTAGGGTCCTCTTAGGCAATTGGCGTATTTACATGAGCACTTTTCCGCTAGCCCTTCATTAATTGTGACGACGGAGGCACACTGTTGGAAGACATCACGGATACATCACCCTAATCATGATCGTCTGAAATAGAAATTGATAAAGTAGAGTGACCCTGCGGGGAAAGGACCGGAATGTCCAATTCCCCAAAAACATACCGTGACACACGCTTCCCATGTTGTCAACGAAATCATCACATACAGAACAGGAGTTAGTGCGAGTTCACTGACTACATATAGAATGATTATAAAAGTCAGAGGAAGATTTCCTCTTATTACAACTGACCAAAATCCTTTCAATGTGAAAAGAAAACAAAGTCCTAGTACTCGCACCAACCCCTGACAATCAAAATACATAATAATATGATCCATTAACATAGAAAAAATAATTGAAATCAAAATATTTTGAAAAAATATTTTTTCAGAACAGCCCAAGTTTCTGAAAAGTAACGTTGAGCCCCAATGGATCCCAAGCCTAAGTGTGGACAAAAATTTTAAAAATATTTTAAACAATTTATGCAACACTTACGAACAATAATAATGTATCTAGTTATGATTAAAATAACATCAAGATATTATTTTCAAGAAATCCCCCCTCACACAGAGGGCTGATGTAAATGTAAACAATAAGTGTAAAAACACTAAAATAAGACTCCAGGCACCCAGGCCCGAAATCAGTTACCAATAATACACTATCTGATGCAAAACAGAGACTTCCAAGGAAGAAACTGCAGAACATCAGATGGTAGATGCAGAACACAACGCCTAACCACCCATAGGTGAAAACGTAAACATGGGGAAAAGAACAGAATTCATTCTGTTATTCAGCTAAAACTCCCAAGAAATTTTAGTAATAAAATTACAGAAAATATGCCAAAAGCATGGGAGAATAGCAAGAGGGGACTTAAAGGAAAGGGAGAGAGAAAAACACTGAACAATCAGTGTAACTTGATAACAAGAATGACAACAAAATGGCTGCTGCCTCGAAAATAGGTAACTTAACATAATTTCATTAAAAAATTTTAAGTTACAGCCCTGATAATTTTCTGTCACACATTTTTCCTCTCCTCCTTCTATATCCTCCTTAGAATCACCATTTCACTAATATTTATGTGTCTGGCATCATTTAAACTGAGATTTACAAGCACAAAGATCAGTCAGATGTTAACTGATGAAGGGCCAAACTAAGAATGATTAATGGTGCCAATTTCGGAACGTCCTTGACACTGCGCATGCGCAGTAGAGGTGAAGTGTGGAGGGCCATTCAGGACATGTTTTCTTTGGTATTAGATGCAAATTTTGGGGACTGGGGGGCAAAAATTTGTGTTTGGCCCTATATTTTAAGAGTTAGCACCAGCTATGTCTGGGTCATTGGTACAGTATAAAATATCATCACTTGCGTTGTTGACAGATGACATTGATTGCCTGCTAGTAATAATAACAAACAGCCGGCTTCTCTATTTACAATATGAAATCCATTTCGAATTTAGCTGATTTCATATCGCTAATAGAAAACATTCCCATGCCATACAATCGAGCACATCCATAATAAGCAGTGCAACTTTCTATCTTTCTTCCACATTACACTGGAGTCATTCCATGCATACTGCAGAATATTTTTGATGGAACTTATTTCGAGGATGATTTTATATCAAAGAAGTAGAATATTGATAATCAGTGCAGTGCTCGCTCAGTGGAGGGGGGGTCCATGGGCAAGACACTTTACCCCCACGGTTGCATTGTGTATTCAGGCGTACTGCACGTCGATGATACACTTGTCTTCAACCAATGCTAATCCTGCTTGTGTGGAGTTAGTATGCAGGGGAGCTGACAGTTGCTCGCCGTTGGTGGTTCTCTTCGGGTACTCCGGCTTCCTCCACCTGTAAAACTGTAAAACTGTTGTGGTCATGATTAGCCATTGTGCAGAAATATGTGACCTTAACCCTTTACCTAACATATCAGCCAAAACCGGCCAGCGTTATTCTCAAAAATCGCCAATTAATTTTCATTTTTTGTCTCAAAAACATAGATTATGACCCCTCGTTGGAACGACCTCGTTGAGCTCGTTCCAACGAGGGGTCATAACCTATGTTTTTGAGACAAAAAATGAAAAAAGTTAAAAAATTTATAGTAATTTATATATTTTTTATACTTACCAATGACCCAGACTTAGCTGGTGCTAACTCCACAAAAACCAGGGCCAAACACAAATTTTGCCCCCCAATCCCCAAAATTTGCATCCAAAACAAAAAGAAATCATGTCCTAAAGGACCTCCATAGTACGACTCTACTGCGCATGCGCAGTGACGCAGTCGTCCCGAAATTGGCGCCAAATATCATTCTTACTGGCAGTGCCTGGTCAGCGCTATGTACTCAGCGGGGAGGAAAGAGTTCCCAACTCAGGGAGGGCCATCCCCGTCTGGGTCATTGGTAAGTATAAAAAATATATAAATTACTATAAATTTTTTAACATTTTTATACTGTACCAATGACCCAGACTTAGCTGAATAGTAAACAGGCTGGAGGGCCTAGGACATAGAGGAAAATCCAATAAGCTCAATTATAAAATAAAGAGGTAACCCCTTAAGGAGAAAAGGAGTATTAGGCTTTACATGTATCTTTCTTATTTAATATTTAAATTAGAAAGATACACTACCCTTAATAATTGAGCACAATAACATTCATGTTCTCTATTAACATCCAGTATAACCCTTATACTAATTATTTTTAAAGCAAGCCAATAAATAAAGTAGTCCAGAGAATTGAGACTCTTTATAATCATTTAAAAGTGTCCGAGTATTGTATATTAAAGCCCGTTTGACACTTGACATATACAAATGCTTCACACCGAGCTACACTTTAAAAATAAGACATGAATGAAATTAAACATTAATATTACACTTTAAAACCATCCCGGAAGCGACTCAGAAATACTGTCTTGGAGGAGGCATTCCCTTGCTTTTCACTATAAAGCAGGTGACCTAAGGGAACACCCGCCCCCCCCCCCCCCCCCCCCCCCCCCCTTCCCCTTGCCCTGGGTCAAATAGCCCAGAGCGAAGAGGGCAGTCGGACGGAGTCACTGCCGGAACAGAAAGCCTGCATAACTATAGTTGCAACTGTTTAGTGGACGACATTCTGAGCAACAGATAACGGACCTAAACAATGCAGGTCTCCAGAAATGGACTCAATATTTCTGAGATAAAAATTAGTAAATGTGGATGGCTGAGACCAATAAGCAGCCTTCATTAAATCTGTAATAGCAACACTATTAGCATAAGCCCAGGAAGTAGAAAGAGCTCTTACTTCATGAGCAGAAATCTTAAGCACAGGCTGCTGAGAAGAAGATAAATCTTCATACGCAGTACGGATAGTTAACTGAATCCATCTAGCAATAGAATGGACTGAAATGTCCTTTCTATTAGGCATCAAAGACAGAAAGAAACGTTTCCGTCCCTTTCTGATGAACTGAGATCTCTGTTTATAGATACGTAGTGCTCTAACAGGACAGAGTAAAGGCCTACGCCCGTCTGAAGACGGAAGAGCCTTAATAACAATAGGTTCCGGATATTTATTAGGAGCCTGATTCTTAGCTAAAAAACCGACATTAGTAGTGAAGGTGATAGTGTTCCCAACACTACGATAATGAGAATCATCCACCGATAGTGCATGAAGCTCACTGACTCTTCTGGCAGAAGAGAAAGCTAAGAGAAAAGCTGTCTTATAAGGTAAGAATTTGAAATCTACTGTCCCAAGAGGTTCAAATGGCTTTTCCTTCAATTTAAGGAGAACCCAAGCTAAATTCCACTTAGGAATTAATCTAAGAGTTCTGGGTCTATTTATCGAAAAGTTTCTAACCAATTTCGATAAAGAGACATTAGATCCAATTTGTAAACTATCATGATGTGCATAGGTATCAGATAACATAGATCTATAACCCTTTATAGTAACAGGTTGCAGTTTGATTTCGTCAAACAAGTATACTAGAAAGTTAGCAATGTCTGGTATAGAGGGATCAAATATATCAACAGAATGATCCCTACACCAACGACGGAAAACCTTCCACTTAGCCGCATAGTTTAGCGAAGAGGAGGTCCTCCTACAGTTAGAAATCGCGTCCACTGCTCGTCCTGTAAAGTGCTTGCCATGCAAGAAGGACCGCACAACGGAAAAACGTGAAGGTTGAGACCTTGCGGGTTGTGATGTAGTTGGCGCGATTTCCCCTGCCAAAGAAGATCCTCTCGTGGAGGGAGCTTCCGCGGTAGGTCCCACAACAGACACCTGAGTAGATTTATCCACGGTCTCTGTGGCGACAGAGATGCTACCAACAGAATCTTGCATTGAGATTGTTTTATCTTTAGCAATACTTGTTGAATTAACGGCGCTGGAGGATACGCATATCCTATCATTCCGTCCCAAGGGATCGATAGAGCGTCTACTGCAAATGCTCTTGGATCCGGACACGGGGACACATACGTTTGCAACTGATTGTTGAGATGTGTCGCAAATAAGTCTATCATTGGCCGTTCCCATTGGTAGCAAATCTGATTGAATACTTGTTTGTTGAGAGTCCACTCCGACGGCAACAAGCGACCCTTTCGTGAAAGGGAGTCTGCTAGCACATTCAGACGACCCGGTATGTGACGGACCGAAAGAAGAACGTGATGTTCCAACGCAAACAGAAGGATTCTTTCCGTTAGATTGAACAACGGAACTGAATGAGTGCCTCCCTGATTCCGTATATACGCCACTACTGTCGTATTGTCGGATAGGATTTGGACATGAGCATCGTGAATAATGTCCATCCAGTGACGTAACGCAAGCCAAATTGACATCATTTCCTTGATGTTTATGTGCTTGCACAGGAATTGCGGATCCCAAAGACCCTGGCATCTCGAATCCGTTGGGATTAATGATGCACCCCAACCTGTTTGACTGGCATCCGTCATAATGGTAAAACTCGGATCCGGCAACTGCAGCGGAACTCCTTGAGTTAACCACTGAATGTTTGCCCAAGTCTGAATCTCTTGTTTCACTTGATCTGACAAGAGAACGTCTACATCGAGCGAATGAATTTTCACACTCCAATTCTGAGTCAGGAAAATTTGAAGAGGCCGTGTGCGTAGCCGTCCCATCGGAATGAGATCCGCGGCGGCTCCGCACAGACCTATCAGTCTCATAAATTCTCTCGCCGTGACTTTGTCTGTATTCAGACAATAGCGAGCGTAACAACTGACTAATTTCGCTCTGGTTAACGGCAGACGAACGAGATTGTTGTGCGTCTCGAAGCTCATTCCCAGATGAGTGAATGACTTGGACGGCACCAGATCCGACTTCTCCTCGTTTACTATGAAACCGAGACGTCGGAGCAATAGAAGAAGATTCTGAACATCGTTCTGAAGCGTTAACTCGTTGCCGTACCTCTGAAGAATGTCGTCCAGGTAGGCCGACGTTACCGCAGACGAATGAGCTCGGAAGTAGATCATTACCGAGTTCATTACCCGAGTGAAAGCCCAGGGTGCTAGATTCAATCCGAAGCACATGGCCCGGAACTGATACACCACTCCTAGGACTGCGAAGCGTAGATACTTTCGGAATGTCGGATGTACCATGACGTGAAAGTACGCATCTTTGAGATCTATGCTCGTTGCATAATCGTTCACCCGAATACTCGCTCTGACCGATCGAATCGTCTCCATATAAAACTTCGGAGCGACGATCAGCTTGTTTATCCAGCTCAAATCTATGACTGGACGGAACGAGCCGTCTGGTTTCGGAACCAGAAACAGATGGCTGTAGAATCCCAGCGATTCCTGGTTTTCTACGACCTCTACCGCGTTCTTCATTAAAAGAGACTGCACCTCTGATAGCAGAGCGTCTCTTTTCTGAGGGTTTGACGGAAGATGAGTCCACTTTGGACTTCGAGTTAATGGAGGCTTTCGTTTGAAGGATATCTTTAGACCTTCCGAAGTCACTCCTCTCACCCACGGGTCGTCCGTAATCGACGCCCACTCTTGAGAAAAACTCGACAACCTTCCGCCAACCGGAACGCGATAGAGGTTTAAGCCATCACCTCCTGGATCTGCGAGGCCTGCGGTAGGAGAAACCACGTCTTCCACGACCCGCACCTCGCCTCGTCGACCTCGGGGCGTCCGACCGATTGTCCCGGCCTGAAGGACGTCCCGAACGAGAGTCACTATCCTGACGGTCTCTCGAATAAGAGCTAGAGGACGCACCGGAACCTCTATAGGAACCTCTCTTGGGCGGATAAGACCCAGAAGTGCCCGCCTTATTCGTGTCTGCTGTATCCGACCTTTTAGGAGTGGATCTAAACAACAGAGAATCACTAGCTTTCTTTTTAATATTATCATAAATAGCGGAAAGCTTGCCGTCAAAGAGAAGATCTCCTGAGACCGAAGCGACTCTAAGAGAGTTCTTCACCTTAGAATCCACTAGTGTGGATGTAGACAGGGCTGCGTCACGTCTAACCAACTCCAGATTTGCCACTGAAAGGGCGGAGTTACACGTGGAATAAGCTACTGCCCTTGAAAGAAGTCTTAAGGAGGATTGTATATCCTGAAACTCTTCCCCTTGAAGACGCAGTGATAACGCCTTAGTAAGGTGATCTGCGTAAGATAAGGCATCTAAATTGGCTCTGTTAGACGCAATAGCTGTTTCCAACACTGCGGTTGGAATAGAAGCTGACGACGGTAATGATAGCTCTAAGTCTTCCGCCTCGTCGTCCATACGCAGAGGAACTCTCGGTATACCCTGACCTGCCGTGTCGAATTTATTCCTTGCATTAATGAAAGGCAGGTTGAGAGTATTTGCGGACAAGAAGCCTGCTTTCCCCGTCCTGGAAGCAAGTTTAAAAATAGCGTCGTTCAATAATTCAAATGTTCTTGCAACATTATTGGACTGCGACGGAAACTCGGGAGCGATGTCCCTGAACCGCTCGAAAAAATCAGAGTCCAATGACGCTATAATTCTCCTGTCCGCAAGCGCAGCAGTCTGGCCCGACGGAACAACTTGAGGAAGAAAGTGCCGGATGAAGTCCACGGCAGCTTTGTGTTGTTCCGAAAGGGATAGCTCCAATTCATCCGTATCCCTTTCACCATCCGGTCGGACCTCCCGATGTTCCCGGTCGTCCGCCCCCGATGCTTCGGCGGAGCGTACCGACCCAGCGCCGTCGGATAATTCTCGATCCGACACCGTTTCTGTCGGCTGCTGGGATGCTGCGATAAGCTGTGCTATCTGCACTAGAATGTCCGACGTCGAGACCTGCGGAGGAGCGGTCTTTCGCTGCTTCGCCGAGGGCAGCTCCGCATCAGATGGCTCCCGCATACTTTTCCTATGCGAACGTCCGGAGTCCATCGGTCACGAATCCCTGGCTGCCGGATGGTGTGACCTGGTCGCCGAAGAATCCTTCATCGGCGAAGCTGGCAAAATATCGGAGGTCACGCAGCCAAGGTGCGGTCGTGTGCGCCGACGAGAAGAGGAAGCCTTAACAGTCTCTGCGGACTGCTTATACAACGGAGCGTCCCGAGCGACGGACGTATGCTCCGCTAAAGACACATTTTGTACTACAACATCTGGTCCCAGATGTTGTTGTACGAGAGAGGGGCCTCTCTCGCTCGCGGCCCGGCTGGACCTGGACGAGCTAGGAACCGGACTAAAAGGCTTCCTCCGTTCTCGTTCACTATCCGCCGTCACTGGGTGTGCATCTATTATTTTTATAGTGCTCGCATCACCCAAAATTTCCTCTTGGACCGCATCAGACGAACCCGGCTGCCGAACCATTCGGTGAATGGACGCTACACCGGGCGAGCTAGCGGACGACATTTGTCTAATCTCCATGAGCACTTTTGCCGCTAGCTCTGTATTTATTTGTGACGACGGACGCACACTTGAAGAAGATAACATGGAAACATCACCCTGTTCTGGTTCCTCTGAAATAGAAACTGAGAGAGTAGAGTGACCTTGTGGAGAAAGAGCCGGTATCGCTCTTTCTCCAGAAACAACATATCGTGACACACGTTTCCAATGTTTCTCATCCCAATGTTCACATACAGGACAGGGATTAATGCGAGAACACTGACTACAATTAATGCAATAATCATGAAAGTCAGAGGAAGATTTCTTCCTATTACAATTTGAACAAATTCCCTTCATTGTGAAAGAACAACAATAAGTCCTAGTTACTCGCAAAAACCCCTGACACAAAGATACATAATAACATGATCCATTAATAAATGAAAAAACAATTGCAAAACAAAATAATTTTGAAAAAATATTTTTTCAGAGAAGCCCAAGTTGCTGAAAAGTAACGTTGAGCCCCGATGGATCCGATGGCAAAGTGTGGTCAAAAATTTTAAAATTATATAAAATAATTAATGAGACACTTTCGGATAATATAAATGTATCTTGTAATGAGATAAACTACCACAAAGGCAAACAGCCCCCCTCAAAAAAGGCTGTTGCCAATGAAAACAAACAGTGTAAACACAGTAGAAAACATGACTCCAGGCACTGAAAAAACTGGCCCGGAATCAGTCATCAATTACACTCTATCTGATGCAAAACAGAGACTCCCAGGGGAGAATCTGCAGAACATCAGATGGAAGATGCAGAACACAAACGTTATACACCCATGGGTGAAAACGTAACTATGGGGAAAATAACAGAAAACATTCTGTAACCAAGCAACTCTCCCAGGGAATTTTTAGAAATGAAACTTCTCAAAAATATGCCAAAAGCATGGGAGAATTGCAAGGGGGGACTTTAGAAGGTTAGGGGAGAGGAAACACTGAATAAGCAGTGCAACAATTAGCAAGAATGACAACAAGAGGCGTTTGCCTCGAAAATAGGCAACTTAACATAATTTCAACAAAAAATTTTAAGTACAGCCCTGATTATTTTTTGCCACTTCTTTTTTCCTCTCCTCCTTCTATCCTCCTTAGAATCACATTTTCTCCAAGAATTACGTGTCTGGCATCCTTTAAACTGAGATTTACAAGCACAAAGATCAGTGAGATGTTGACTGATGAAGGGCCAAACAGAGAAATGATATTTGGCGCCAATTTCGGGACGACTGCGTCACTGCGCATGCGCAGTAGAGTTGTACTATGGAGGTCCTTTAGGACATGATTTCTTTTTGTTTTGGATGCAAATTTTGGGGATTGGGGGGCAAAATTTGTGTTTGGCCCTGGTTTTTGTGGAGTTAGCACCAGCTAAGTCTGGGTCATTGGTACAGTATAAAAATATTCAGAGTCCAATGACGCTATAATCCTCTTGTCCGGAACCGCAGCAGTCTGGCCCGATGGAACAACTTGAGGGAGAAAGTGCCGGATGAAGTCCACGGCAGCTTTATGTTGTTCCGAAAGGGATAGCTCCAAATCATCCGTATCCCTTTCACCATCCGGTCGGACCTCATGATGTTCCCGGTCGTCCGCCCCCGATGCTTCGGCGGAGCGTACCGACCCAGCGCCGTCGGATAATTCTCGATCCGACACCGTTTCTGTCGGCTGCTGGGATGCTGCGAGAAGCTGTGCTATCTGCACAAGAATGTCCGGCGTCGAGACCTGCGGAGACGCAGTCTTCCGCTGCTTCGCCGAGGGCAGCTCCGCATCAGATGGCTCCCGCATAATTTTTCTATACGAACGTCTGGAGTCCATCGGTCTCGAATCCCTAGCTGCCGGATGGTGTGACCTGGTCGCCGAAGAATCCTTGATCGGCGAAGCTGGTAAGATATCGGCGGTCACGCAGCCAAGGTGCGGTCGTGTGCGCTGACGAGAAGAAGAAGCCTTAGCAGTCTCCGCGGACTGCCTATACAACGGAGCGTCCCGAGCGACAGACGTATGCTCCGCTTGCGACACATTTTGTACCACAACATCTGGTCCCAGATGTTGTTGTACGAGAGAGGGGCCTCTCTCGCACGCGGCCCGGCTGGACCTGGACGAGCTAGGAACTGGACTCAAAGGCTTCCTCCGTTCTCGCTTACTATCCGCCGTCACTGGGTGTGCACCTTGTATGTTTATAGTGCTCGCATCACCCAAAATTTCCTCCTGGACCGCATCGGACGAACCCGGCTGCCGAACCATTCGGTGAATGGACGCTGCACCGGGCGAGCTAGCGGACGACATTTGTCTAATCTCCATGAGCACTTTTGCCGCTAGCTCTGAATTCATTTGTGACGACGGATGCACACTTGTAGAAGATAACATGGAAACATCACCCTGTTCTTGTTCCTCTGAAATAGAAACTGAAAAAGTAGAGTGACCTTGCGGAGAAAGAGCCGGCATAGCCCCTTCTCCAGAAACAACATACCGTGACACACGTTTCCAATGTTTCTCATCCGAATGTTGACATATAGGACAGGGATTAGTGCGAGAACACTGACTACAATTAATACAATGATCATGAAAGTCAGAGGAAGATTTCTTCCCATTACAATTTGAACAATATCCTTTCATTGTGAAAAGTCAACAACAAGTCCTAGTTACTCGCACAAACCCCTGACACAAAGATACATAATAACATGATCCATTAATAAATGAAAAAACAATTGCAAATCAAAATAATTTTGAAAAAATATTTTTTCAGCGAAGCCCAAGTTGCTGAAAAGTAACGTTGAGCCCCGATGGATCCGATGGCAAAGTGTGGTCAAAAATTTTAAATTTATATTAAATAATTAATGAGACACTTACAGATAATATAAATGTATCTTATAGTGAGATAAACTACACCAAAGGCAAACAGCCCCCCCCCCTCAAAAAAGGCTGTTGCCAATGTAAACAAACAGTGTAAAATACCAGAAAACATGACTCCAGGCACTGAAAAAACTGGCCCGAAATCAGTCATCAAAATTACACTCTATCTGATGCAAGACAGAGACTCCCAGGGGAGAATCTGCAGAACATCAGATGGAAGATGCAGAACACACTGTTTATACACCCATGGGTGAAAACGTAACTATGGGGAAAATAACAGAAAACATTCTGTATCCAAGCAACTCTCCCAGGAAAATTTTAGAAATGAACTTTCTCAAAAATATGCCAAAAGCATGGGAGAATTGCAAGGGGGGACTTTAGAAGGCTAGGGGAGAGGAAACACTGAATAAGCAGTGCAACATTTAGCAAGAATGACAACAAGAGGCCCATGCCTCGAAAATAGGCAACTTAACATAATTTCATCAAAAAATTTTAAGTACAGCCCTGATTATTTTTTGTCACTTCCTTTTCCTCTCCTCCTTCTATATCCTCCTTAGAATCACCATTTCTCCAAAAATTACGTGTCTGGCATCCTTTAAACTGAGATTTACAAGCACAAAGATCAGTGAGATGTTGACTGATGAAGGGCCAAACAGAGAATGATAATTGGCGCCAATTTCGGGACGTTCGTGACACTGTGCATGCGCAGTGGGAGCGTAGTATGGAGGTCCTTTAGGACATGATTTCTTTTTGTTTTGGATGCAAATTTTGGGGATTGGAGGGCAAAATTTGTGTTTGGCCCTGGTTTTGTTAGAGTTAGCACCAGCTAAGTCTGGGTCATTGGTACAGTATAAAAATATATTTTTTCAGAACAGCCCAAGTTTCTGAAAAGTAACGTTCAGCCCCAATGGATCCCAAGCCTAAGTGTGGACAAAAATTTTAAAAATATTTTAAACAATTTATGCAACACTTACGAACAATAATAATGTATCAAGTTATGATTAAATAAACATCAAGATATTATTTTCAAGAAATCCCCCCTCACAGAGAGGGCTGTTGTAAATGTAAACAATAAGTGTAAAAACACCAGAAGAAGACTCCAGGCACCCTGGCCCGAAATCAGTTACCAATAATACACTATCTGATGCAAAACAGAGACTTCCAGGGAAGAAACTGCAGAACATCAGATGGTAGATGCAGAACACTACGCCTAGGTGAAGACATAAACATGGTGAAAAGAACAGAATTCATTCTGTTATCTAGCTAAAACTCCCAAGAAATTTTAGTAATAATATTACAGAAAATATGCCAAAAGCATGGGAGAATAGCAAGAGGGGACTTAAAGGAAAGGGAGAGAGGAAAACACTGAACAATCAGTGTAACTTGATAACAAGAATGACAACAATAGGCTGTTGCCTCGAAAATAGGTAACTTAACATAATTTCATTAAAAAATTTTAAGTTACAGCCCTGATAATTTTCTGTCACTCATTTTTCCTCTCCTCCTTCTATATCCTCCTAAGAATCACCATTTCTCTAATATTTATGTGTCTGGCATCATTTAAACTGAGATTTACAAGCACAAAAATCAGTCAGATGTTAACTGATGAAGGGCTAAACAAAGAATGATTAATGGCGCCAATTTCGGGGCGTCCTTGACACTGCGCATGCGCAGTAGAGGTGAAGTATGGAGGGCCATTCAGGACATGTTTTCTTTGGTTTTAGATGCAAATTTTGGGGATTGGGGGGCAAAATTCGTGTTTGTCCCAATATTTTTAAGAGTTAGCACCAGCTATGTCTGGGTCATTGGTACAGTATAAAAATATATGGATGAAGTTAAGAAATGAGAATATATAAACACAGTCCTGATAATAGAAGATCCTCAGATCAATAATTCTTGACACAGGAACAAGAAATCAACGAGCTAGTAGCACTGTTTTCTAACACACAGAGGAGCACATCTCATCAAGATGGCGGAAGAAAAAAGAATGAGTCATCTGTCACATGTCTGCGCACTGGTACCGGAAGCTGTGGATCTGTACTTGGAGAAGAGAGTCCCCTACTGGGTGTGCGCAGGTAGCACTCGACCCAGTTTTGGCTTATTTTTTCTTGGTGCTTTTGCACCACTTTTCTTTCCAAAATTGCTTGGGAAAGATCAAGATAGAGAGTATATTTTTCTGAGTTAGAGACTTCCTCTGTAATGCAAGCCTGTAGTAAACAATTGTAGGGTAGGTTGATAAGAAATCGTCGACAGACTACTTTTAAATAGAGGCAAAACTTCACTGCAATTTTAAAATCGTACGACACAATTACAATTTGAATCGCTAGCGACAGCTGAAAATCAACCCCTGAGTTCCAATGTGTTCTATGTGCCAGTAGGCACATAGAACACATTGGAACTCAGGGGACGAAACAGTAACACGGGTTCCCCTCGCAAATTTGGTTGGCGATGTGTTCTTTTTGTTGACAGTTGTCAAATGAATTGCCAAGTGTCCTTCTAATAATAGAGTATTTTTTAGACGTGAAGGCATGTAATAACACAGAATGACACACAGGTGTGAATGGGTCAATCGATATGGCACTTGTGTCATCGCAGGATAAAATTCGAGGCCTGCAGCCTTTTGTTTTATCCTTCTGCGCTGGCACTCGTGCCATATCGACTAACGCATTCACACGCGTGTGTCGTTCTGTGTATTTATGTAGCTGGTCTATAGTTTTGAAATCATAGGCAGGTGAGTAACAAAGCTTCAAAGTGGCAAAAGTTCAGAAAATTTTGAATTGCAGAGAGGTTCTCAAATTCCTTCCAAGCATTTCCTCTTGGACGTTCCTATCATCAGGTCTTATTACTTTCACATCCTAAATGAAAAAGCAAATTCTTAAAGCTTCTAAAGATTATATCATAGTAGCTATTTGGATTCATGCGTGATCGCACTCGTGTGTAATCACTCTCATAAAACAAGAGGCTCTTGGCCTATATAGCTCATCTTGGGCCATTACTTTCAATGCAGATATATACTGGATAACCTTGATGATATGCCCATGGATCAAAGTCATGAGCAATAATTCTACCAAGTATGAATAAGATCTGTCAATCATACCAAGTTATATGGACAGGTCAAAAGTGATAGAGAAATGTCAAAGTACAATATCATCGTTTGACTGTATGTGACCTTGACCATGATGATATGACCTTGGATCAAAATCACAACACACCTTTGGGTCATGAGCAATAATTGTACCAAGTGTATAAATAAGATCTATTAATCATACATACACTGTACAATCCGGACAAGAATAGTATTCAAGAATCCAAGTGTTACTGCTTGTGACCTTGACCTTGATGATATGACAGTGGGTAAAGACCTTGACACAACGTTACATTATGGGTAACAATTGCGTAAAGGATGAAAAAGATCTGTGACCTTCACCTTGATGATATGACCTTGGAATGGATCAAAGTCAGTCTTTGAGTCATGAGCAATAAGTGTACCAAGTATGAATAAAATCTGTCAATCATACCAAGTTATCGATAACAGATAAAAGTGACAGTGAAATGTCAAACTTTTTCTAACTGTCACCTTAACATAGGGCCTGTGACCTTGACCTTGAGGGGCACCTCCAGTATTATAATTCATGACAAACAGTCTTTTGATAATATTGTTATAAAGTTTTGTCAAAAACTATGTAGTGGTTAAGAAGTTATGGCCCAGAAAAACAAATGTTGATGACAGACAGTCGACTGACAGTGGACGGATGCCAGACAAATCATTACCAGAAAAGCTCTGCTTCCACTTGTCAGGCGGAGCAAAAAAAAAAAAAAAAAAAAAACTTCCATTTGCATGAAAGTTAAAAAATTTATAGTAATTTATATATTTTTTATACTTACCAATGACCCAGACATAGCTGGTGCTAACTCTTAAAATATAGGGCCAAACACAAATTTTTGCCCCCCAATCCCCAAAATTTGCATCTAAAACCAAAGAAAACATGTCCTGAATGGCCCTCCACACTTCACCTCTACTGCGCATGCGCAGTGTCAAGGACGTTCCGAAATTGGCGCCATTAATCATTCTTATAACCAGTGCCTGGCAAGCGCTATGTACTCAGCGGGGAGGTATGAGTTCCCAACTCCTGGGAGGGCCATCCCCGTCTGGGTCATTGGTAAGTATAAAAATATATATAAATTACTATAAATTTTTTAACATTTTTGTTCTGTACCAATGACCCAGACATAGCTGAATAGTAAAAAGGCTGGAGGGCCAAGAACATAGAGCAAGTTGGAATACGCTCAATTATATAAAATAGAGTCATCCCCTCTAGGGAAAAAGAAGTATTAGGCCTTACATGTATCTTTCTTATTTATGATAAATTAGAAAGATACAACACCTTCCAAAATTGAGCATCATACATCCATGTACTCTATTAATATCTAGTATAATCCTTATACTAATAATTTTTAAAGTAAGCCAATAAATAAAGTAAGTCTAGAGAATAGAGACTCTTTATACTCCTAAAAAGTGTCTGAGGATTGTATAATAACGTCCGTTGACACATGCTATATTCAAAAGCTATACTTTAAAAACTAAGACCTGAATGAATTTTTAAAACATAAACTTCTCACTAAAAAACCATCCCAATAACATCTCAGAATTACTAACTCCGGAGGAGGTATCCCCTTGTTTTCATAGTAAAACAGGTGACCCAAGGGAACACCCTCCCCCCTCCCCCCCCCCCTTTTTCTTGCCCTGGGTCAAATAGCCCAGAGCGAAGAGGGCAGCAGAACGGAGTCACTGCCGAAACAGACAGCCTACCTAGCTATAGTAGCAACTGTTAAGTGAATGACATTCTGAGCAGTAGATAATAGACCTAACAATAGAGGCCTCCAGAAATGGACTCAATATTTCAGAGATAAAAATTCATGAATGTGGATGGCTGAACGCAATGAGCAGCCTTCAAAAATCTATAATAGCGACACTATTAATGTAAGCCCAAGATGTAGAAGAACTCTTACTTCATGAGCTGAAATCTTAAGCACAACTGCTGAGTCAATGATATACCATAAGCAGTATCGATAGTTAATTGAATCCATTAGCAATAGAATGAAGTGTAACGTCCTTCTATTAGGCATCAAAGACAGAAGAAGCTTACGCCCGTAGTAATAAACAGATATCTGTTTATAAATACGTAAACTCTAACCGGACAGAGTAAAGGCCTATGCCCGTACGAAGACGGAAGGACCTTAATAACAATAGGTTCCGGATATTTATTAGGAGCCTGACTCTTATGCAAAAATCCAACCTAAATAGTAAAGGAAGTAGTGATTCCGAAACTACGAAAGTGAGAATCATCCACCGATAGTGCATGAAGCTCACTGACTCTTCAGTAAAAGAGAAGCCAGCAGAATTACTGTCTAAAAGGTCAGAATTTGAAAACTACTGTTTCCAGAGGCTCAAATGATTACTTAGCTAAATAAGAACCGAAGTTAAATTCCGTATAGAAATTTAATCTAATGATTCTAAGTCTATTTATCGAAAAGTTACTAATTGACTTAGATAAAGAGACATAAGACTCAATTGTAAACTATCACAGAGTGCATAGGTATGAGATAACATAAACCTATAACCTTAATAGTAACAGGCTGCAGTAGATCTTGTCAAACAAGTATACTAGAAAGTCGCAATGACTAGTATGGAGGGATCAACAATATCAACATAGTGATCCCTACACCAACGACGGAAGAGCCTCCACTTTAGCCGCATAGTATAGCGAAGAAGAGGTTCTCCTACAGTAAGAAATCGCGTCCAAAGCTCGTCCAGTACAATGCTTACAATGCAATAAGGACCACACAACGGAATATGTGAAGGTTGAGACCTTGCGGGTTGTGATAAAGATGACACGATTTACCCAGCAAAAAAAGATCCTCTCGTGGAGGAAGATTTCGCGTTAAGTCCCACAATAGACATCTGAGTAAATTTACCCACGGTCTCTGTGAAGACAGAGATGCTATCAACAGAAATGTATTGTGGTTGTTTATCTTAGCAATACTTGCTGAAACACCAGCGCAGGAGGATACGCATATCCTATCATTCCATCCTATTAGATCAATAGAGCGTTAACAACATAAGCTCAGAGATCCGGACATGTAAACACATACGTCTGCAATTGATTAGCAAGTTGTGTCGTAAATAAATTATCATTGGGCGCTCCCATTGATAGCAAATCTGATTGAATACTTGTTTGTTGAGAGTCCATTCTGACGGCAACAAGCGACCCATAAGTGAAAGGGAGTCCGGTAATACAATCAGACGACCCGGAATATGACGGACTGAAGCAGAACTTGGTGTACTATAACAAACAGAAGGATTCTTTCCATTAAATTGAATAATGGAAACGAATGAGTGCCTCCCTGGTTCCGGAGATACGCCACTACTGCCGTATTATCGGACAGGATTTGGACATGCGTTTCTGAATAATGTTCATCCAATGACATAAAGCAAGCCTAAAAAACATCATTCCGTAGAAGATAAGTGCTTGCCTAGAGACTGCGGAACCCAAAGACCCTGGCACTTCGAATCCGTTGGGATCAATATTGTATCCCAACCTGTTTGACTGGCAACCATCATAATTATAAAACTCGGATCTGGCAACTGCAGTGGCACTCTCTGAGTCAACCACCGAATGTTTGCCCCAGTCTGAATCTCTTGCTACACTAGATAGACAAGAGAACGTGTAAATCGAGCAATTCATGGATTGCTGAAAAGTTGCCGTCGAAGAGAAGCTTCACCGAGACCGAAGTGACTCTGAGAGAGTTCTTCACCTTACTATCCACGAGCGTGGATGTAGCTAGGGCTGCGTCACGTCAAACCAACTCCAGGTAGCCACTGAAGGGCGGAGTTATACGTGAACAAACTACTGCCCTCAAAAGAAATCACATTGAGGATCATATCCCGGAATTCTTTCTCTTGAAGACGTAATGATAACGCCTCAGTAAGGTGGATTACGTATGATAAAGCGTCTAAGTTAAGTCTATTAGACAACATTGTCGTTTCCAACATTGTGGTTGGAAAAGACATAGACGGCGAAAAAGATAATTTCCAGTCTTTAACCACGCCGTCTAAACGCATATGAACTCTCGGTATGCCCTGTTCTGCCAAAATAAATTATTCCTATAAATGATAAAAGGAAGAATTGAGCATTGCGGACAAGAAACTAAACTATCATGCTTGGTAGCAGGCTTATATATATATATAGCGTCGATAAATAATACACATGTTCTAATGACATTATTGGACTGTGTCGGTAAGTCAGGGACAATGTCCCTGAACCGATCCAAAATTCCGTGTCCAATGACGCTATAAGTCTCTTATCCAACATCGCAGCAATGTAGTCCGAAGGAACAACCACTGGAAGATAAAGCCGGAAGAAATGTATGGCAGCTTCCGATGTTCCGAAAGGGAAAACTCGAAATCGTCCGAATCCTTTTCGCCATCCTGTCGGACCCTATAAAGCGTTCGGTCGTCCGAACCTGATGCAACCGCGGACCACACCGACCCAGCGCCGTTGGATAATTCCTGATCCAACCGAGAAACTGTCGATTGCTGGGATGCTGCGAAAAACTGTGCTAACTTGGATAGCACGTCCGTCACTGAGGCCTGTGGAGAAGCGGTCTTACGATGCATTGCCGCTGGAAGCTCCGTGATCGTTACCCCGTGCATACTGCTATTATGCGAGCGAACTGAGTGTACAGGCCTCGTGTCCCTTGGCTACCGGATGGCGTGACCTGTTCGCCGTGGAATCACTAAATGACGAAACTGGTCGGATACTCGAGGTCACGTAGCCAATGTGCGGTCGTGTGCGCTGCTATGAGGATGAGGAAGCATTATCGACAGTCTCTCGGACTGTCAATATAACGGAGCGTCCCGAGCGGCGGACATATGCTCCGAATGCAAAATATCTGAACCACAACATGCGGTCCCCTATGTTGTTGGACAAGAGAGGGACCTCTCTTGCTCACAGCTCGGACGGACCTGGACGAGCCAGGAACCGGACTAACAGGCTTCCTCCGATCTGTCCTCAATCCGTCGTCACTGGGCGAGTACTAAAGTTATTATAGTGCTCGCATCACCCAAATCTCCACCCTAGACCGCAACGGACGAACCTGGCAGCCGAACCATTCGATGAATGTACGCTACACCGGGAGAGCTAGCGAATGTCACTCCATCGATCCTACAAGGGACCTCTTAGGCGATAGACATATTCCATGAGCACTTATTGCCGCTAGCTCTTCAATAACTATGACGACAGAGGCACACTTTGAAAGACATCTCCATAACTTTGCGAACAAGAAACCAGAAATGCTTGGTAATAGCAAGCATATAATAATTTATATAGCGTCGTTCAATAATTCGAAAGTTTGTGTGACATTATTGGACTATGTCGGAACTGAGGGACGATGTCCCTGAACCGAACCAAAAATTTCTAAGTCCACCGACGCTATCAGTTTCTTATCCGGCATCGCAGCATTCTGGTCCGACAAAAGAACCTGTAGAAGATCAAGTCAGATGACATACACAACAGCATATGTTGTTCCGAAAGGGAAAGCTCGAAATCCTCCGAATCCCTTTCGGTATCCCGTCGGAGCGGATGAAATTTTCGGACGTTCGTACCTGCTTCCGCGGAGCGTCCCGACCCAGCATCGTCGGATAATACATTATGCGACAGATTCAGTTGTTGCTGGGATGCTGCGATAAGCTGTGCTATTTGGGATAGCACGTCCGTCCCCGAGGCCTGTGCAGTAGCGGTCTTACGATGCATTGCTGCCGGAAGCTCCGTGTACGTTGACTCCCGCACACTTTCTAATGCGAACGTCCGGAGTCTGCAGGCCTCGTGTCCCTGGCTACCAGATGGTGTGACCTGGTCGCCGATGATTCTCTGATTGGCGTAGCTGACTGGATATCCGAGATCACGTAGCCAAGAGCGGTCGTGTGCGCTACCATGAGAATGAGGAAGCCTTATTGACAGTCTCTCCAGACTGACTATATGTCGGAGCGTCCCGAGCGGCGGACGTATGCTCCGAATGCGAAACATTTTGTACCACAACATCTGGGGCCAGATGTTGTTGTACGAGAGAGGGGCCTCTCTCGCTCGCCGTCCGGATGGACCTGAACGAGCTAGGAACCGGACTAAAAGGCTTCCTCCGTTCTCCCTCTAATCCGCCGTCACTGGGTGTGCATTTGGTTGATTTATAGTGCTCGCATCACCCCAAAACTCCTTCTAGACCGCAACGGACAAACCCGGCTGCCGAACCATTCGATGAATGGACGCTACACCGGGCGAGCTAGTGGACGTCAAAGGCCGTCGAACCTACTAGGGTCCTCTTAGGCAATTGGCGTATTTACATGAGCACTTTTCCGCTAGCCCTTCATTAATTGTGACGACGGAGGCACACTGTTGGAAGACATCACGGATACATCACCCTAATCTTGATCGTCTGAAATAGAAATTGATAAAGTAGAGTGACCCTGCGGGGAAAGGACCGGAATGTCCAATTCCCCAAAAACATACCGTGACACACGCTTCCCATGTTGTCAACGAAATCATCACATACAGAACAGGAGTTAGTGCGAGTTCACTGACTACATATAGAATGATTATAAAAGTCAGAGGAAGATTTCCTCTTATTACAATTGACCAAAATCCTTTCAATGTGAAAAGAAAACAAAGTCCTAGTACTCGCACCAACCCCTGACAATCAAAATACATAATAATATGATCCATTAACATAGAAAAAATAATTGAAATCAAAATATTTTGAAAAAATATTTTTTCAGAACAGCCCAAGTTTCTGAAAAGTAACGTTGAGCCCCAATGGATCCCAAGCCTAAGTGTGGACAAAAATTTTAAAAATATTTTAAACAATTTATGCAACACTTACGAACAATAATAATGTATCTAGTTATGATTAAAATAGCATCAAGATATTATTTTCAAGAAATCCCCCCTCACACAGAGGGCTGATGTAAATGTAAACAATAAGTGTAAAAACACTAAAATAAGACTCCAGGCACCCAGGCCCGAAATCAGTTACCAATAATACACTATCTGATGCAAAACAGAGACTTCCAAGGAAGAAACTGCAGAACATCAGATGGTAGATGCAGAACACAACGCCTAACCACCCATAGGTGAAAACGTAAACATGGGGAAAAGAACAGAATTCATTCTGTTATTCAGCTAAAACTCCCAAGAAATTTTAGTAATAAAATTACAGAAAATATGCCAAAAGCATGGGAGAATAGCAAGAGGGGACTTAAAGGAAAGGGAGAGAGAAAAACACTGAACAATCAGTGTAACTTGATAACAAGAATGACAACAAAATGGCTGCTGCCTCGAAAATAGGTAACTTAACATAATTTCATTAAAAAATTTTAAGTTACAGCCCTGATAATTTTCTGTCACACATTTTTCCTCTCCTCCTTCTATATCCTCCTTAGAATCACCATTTCACTAATATTTATGTGTCTGGCATCATTTAAACTGAGATTTACAAGCACAAAGATCAGTCAGATGTTAACTGATGAAGGGCCAAACTAAGAATGATTAATGGTGCCAATTTCGGAACGTCCTTGACACTGCGCATGCGCAGTAGAGGTGAAGTGTGGAGGGCCATTCAGGACATGTTTTCTTTGGTATTAGATGCAAATTTTGGGGACTGGGGGGCAAAAATTTGTGTTTGGCCCTATATTTTAAGAGTTAGCACCAGCTATGTCTGGGTCATTGGTACAGTATAAAATATCATCACTTGCGTTGTTGACAGATGACATTGATTGCCTGCTAGTAATAATAACAAACAGCCGGCTTCTCTATTTACAATATGAAATCCATTTCGAATTTAGCTGATTTCATATCGCTAATAGAAAACATTCCCATGCCATACAATCGAGCACATCCATAATAAGCAGTGCAACTTTCTATCTTTCTTCCACATTACACTGGAGTCATTCCATGCATACTGCAGAATATTTTTGATGGAACTTATTTCGAGGATGATTTTATATCAAAGAAGTAGAATATTGATAATCAGTGCAGTGCTCGCTCAGTGGAGGGGGGGTCCATGGGCAAGACACTTTACCCCCACGGTTGCATTGTGTATTCAGGCGTACTGCACGTCGATGATACACTTGTCTTCAACCAATGCTAATCCTGCTTGTGTGGAGTTAGTATGCAGGGGAGCTGACAGTTGCTCGCCGTTGGTGGTTCTCTTCGGGTACTCCGGCTTCCTCCACCTGTAAAACTGTAAAACTGTTGTGGTCATGATTAGCCATTGTGCAGAAATATGTGACCTTAACCCTTTACCTAACATATCAGCCAAAACCGGCCAGCGTTATTCTCAAAAATCGCCAATTAATTTTCAATTTTTGTCTCAAAAACATAGATTATGACCCCTCGTTGGAACGACCTCGTTGAGCTCGTTCCAACGAGGGGTCATAACCTATGTTTTTGAGACAAAAAATGAAAAAAGTTAAAAAATTTATAGTAATTTATATATTTTTTATACTTACCAATGACCCAGACTTAGCTGGTGCTAACTCCACAAAAACCAGGGCCAAACACAAATTTTGCCCCCCAATCCCCAAAATTTGCATCCAAAACAAAAAGAAATCATGTCCTAAAGGACCTCCATAGTACGACTCTACTGCGCATGCGCAGTGACGCAGTCGTCCCGAAATTGGCGCCAAATATCATTCTTACTGGCAGTGCCTGGTCAGCGCTATGTACTCAGCGGGGAGGCAAGAGTTCCCAACTCAGGGAGGGCCATCCCCGTCTGGGTCATTGGTAAGTATAAAAAATATATAAATTACTATAAATTTTTTAACATTTTTATACTGTACCAATGACCCAGACTTAGCTGAATAGTAAACAGGCTGGAGGGCCTAGGACATAGAGGAAAATCCAATAAGCTCAATTATAAAATAAAGAGGTAACCCCTTAAGGAGAAAAGGAGTATTAGGCTTTACATGTATCTTTCTTATTTAATATTTAAATTAGAAAGATACACTACCCTTAATAATTGAGCACAATAACATTCATGTTCTCTATTAACATCCAGTATAACCCTTATACTAATTATTTTTAAAGCAAGCCAATAAATAAAGTAGTCCAGAGAATTGAGACTCTTTATAATCATTTAAAAGTGTCCGAGTATTGTATATTAAAGCCCGTTTGACACTTGACATATACAAATGCTTCACACCGAGCTACACTTTAAAAATAAGACATGAATGAAATTAAACATTAATATTACACTTTAAAACCATCCCGGAAGCGACTCAGAAATACTGTCTTGGAGGAGGCATTCCCTTGCTTTTCACTATAAAGCAGGTGACCTAAGGGAACACCCGCCCCTCCCCCCCCCTTCCCCTTGCCCTGGGTCAAATAGCCCAGAGCGAAGAGGGCAGACGGACGGAGTCACTGCCGGAACAGAAAGCCTGCATAACTATAGTTGCAACTGTTTAGTGGACGACATTCTGAGCAACAGATAACGGACCTAAACAATGCAGGTCTCCAGAAATGGACTCAATATTTCTGAGATAAAAATTAGTAAATGTGGATGGCTGAGACCAATAAGCAGCCTTCATTAAATCTGTAATAGCAACACTATTAGCATAAGCCCAGGAAGTAGAAAGAGCTCTTACTTCATGAGCAGAAATCTTAAGCACAGACTGCTGAGAAGAAGATAAATCTTCATACGCAGTACGGATAGTTAACTGAATCCATCTAGCAATAGAATGGACTGAAATGTCCTTTCTATTAGGCATCAAAGACAGAAAGAAACGTTTCCGTCCCTTTCTGATGAACTGAGATCTCTGTTTATAGATACGTAGTGCTCTAACAGGACAGAGTAAAGGCCTACGCCCGTCTGAAGACGGAAGAGCCTTAATAACAATAGGTTCCGGATATTTATTAGGAGCCTGATTCTTAGCTAAAAAACCGACATTAGTAGTGAAGGTGATAGTGTTCCCAACACTACGATAATGAGAATCATCCACCGATAGTGCATGAAGCTCACTGACTCTTCTGGCAGAAGAGAAAGCTAAGAGAAAAGCTGTCTTATAAGGTAAGAATTTGAAATCTACTGTCCCAAGAGGTTCAAATGGCTTTTCCTTCAATTTAAGGAGAACCCAAGCTAAATTCCACTTAGGAATTAATCTAAGAGTTCTGGGTCTATTTATCGAAAAGTTTCTAACCAATTTCGATAAAGAGACATTAGATCCAATTTGTAAACTATCATGATGTGCATAGGTATCAGATAACATAGATCTATAACCCTTTATAGTAACAGGTTGCAGTTTGATTTCGTCAAACAAGTATACTAGAAAGTTAGCAATGCCTGGTATAGAGGGATCAAATATATCAACAGAATGATCCCTACACCAACGACGGAAAACCTTCCACTTAGCCGCATAGTTTAGCGAAGAGGAGGTCCTCCTACAGTTAGAAATCGCGTCCACTGCTCGTCCTGTAAAGTGCTTGCCATGCAAGAAGGACCGCACAACGGAAAAACGTGAAGGTTGAGACCTTGCGGGTTGTGATGTAGTTGGCGCGATTTCCCCTGCCAAAGAAGATCCTCTCGTGGAGGGAGCTTCCGCGGTAGGTCCCACAACAGACACCTGAGTAGATTTATCCACGGTCTCTGTGGCGACAGAGATGCTACCAACAGAATCTTGCATTGAGATTGTTTTATCTTTAGCAATACTTGTTGAATTAACGGCGCTGGAGGATACGCATATCCTATCATTCCGTCCCAAGGGATCGATAGAGCGTCTACTGCAAATGCTCTTGGATCCGGACACGGGGACACATACGTTTGCAACTGATTGTTGAGATGTGTCGCAAATAAGTCTATCATTGGCCGTTCCCATTGGTAGCAAATCTGATTGAATACTTGTTTGTTGAGAGTCCACTCCGACGGCAACAAGCGACCCTTTCGTGAAAGGGAGTCTGCTAGCACATTCAGACGACCCAGTATGTGACGGACCGAAAGAAGAACGTGATGTTCCAACGCAAACAGAAGGATTCTTTCCGTTAGATTGAACAACGGAACTGAATGAGTGCCTCCCTGATTCCGTATATACGCCACTACTGTCGTATTGTCGGATAGGATTTGGACATGAGCATCGTGAATAATGTCCATCCAGTGACGTAACGCAAGCCAAATTGACATCATTTCCTTGATGTTTATGTGCTTGCACAGGAATTGCGGATCCCAAAGACCCTGGCATCTCGAATCCGTTGGGATTAATGATGCACCCCAACCTGTTTGACTGGCATCCGTCATAATGGTAAAACTCGGATCCGGCAACTGCAGCGGAACTCCTTGAGTTAACCACTGAATGTTTGCCCAAGTCTGAATCTCTTGTTTCACTTGATCTGACAAGAGAACGTCTACATCGAGCGAATGAATTTTCACACTCCAATTCTGAGTCAGGAAAATTTGAAGAGGCCGTGTGCGTAGCCGTCCCATCGGAATGAGATCCGCGGCGGCTCCGCACAGACCTATCAGTCTCATAAATTCTCTCGCCGTGACTTTGTCTGTATTCAGACAATAGCGAGCGTAACAACTGACTAATTTCGCTCTGGTTAACGGCAGACGAACGAGATTGTTGTGCGTCTCGAAGCTCATTCCCAGATGAGTGAATGACTTGGACGTCACCAGATCCGACTTCTCCTCGTTTACTATGAAACCGAGACGTCGGAGCAATAGAAGAAGATTCTGAACATCGTTCTGAAGCGTTAACTCGTTGCCGTACCTCTGAAGAATGTCGTCCAGGTAGGCCGACGTTACCGCAGACGAATGAGCTCGGAAGTAGATCATTACCGAGTTCATTACCCGAGTGAAAGCCCAGGGTGCTAGATTCAATCCGAAGCACATGGCCCGGAACTGATACACCACTCCTAGGACTGCGAAGCGTAGATACTTTCGGAATGTCGGATGTACCATGACGTGAAAGTACGCATCTTTGAGATCTATGCTCGTTGCATAATCGTTCACCCGAATACTCGCTCTGACCGATCGAATCGTCTCCATATAAAACTTCGGAGCGACGATCAGCTTGTTTATCCAGCTCAAATCTATGACTGGACGGAACGAGCCGTCTGGTTTCGGAACCAGAAACAGATGGCTGTAGAATCCCAGCGATTCCTGGTTTTCTACGACCTCTACCGCGTTCTTCATTAAAAGAGACTGCACCTCTGATAGCAGAGCGTCTCTTTTCTGAGGGTTTGACGGAAGATGAGTCCACTTTGGACTTCGAGTTAATGGAGGCTTTCGTTTGAAGGATATCTTTAGACCTTCCGAAGTCACTCCTCTCACCCACGGGTCGTCCGTAATCGACGCCCACTCTTGAGAAAAACTCGACAACCTTCCGCCAACCGGAACGCGATAGAGGTTTAAGCCATCACCTCCTGGATCTGCGAGGCCTGCGGTAGGAGAAACCACGTCTTCCACGACCCGCACCTCGCCTCGTCGACCTCGGGGCGTCCGACCGATTGTCCCGGCCTGAAGGACGTCCCGAACGAGAGTCACTATCCTGACGGTCTCTCGAATAAGAGCTAGAGGACGCACCGAAACCTCTATAGGAACCTCTCTTGGGCGGATAAGACCCAGAAGTGCCCGCCTTATTTGTGTCTGCTGTATCCGACCTTTTAGGAGCGGATCTAAACAACAGAGAATCACTAGCTTTCTTTTTAATATTATCATAAATAGCGGAAAGCTTGCCGTCAAAGAGAAGATCTCCTGAGACCGAAGCGACTCTAAGAGAGTTCTTCACCTTAGAATCCACTAGTGTGGATGTAGACAGGGCTGCGTCACGTCTAACCAACTCCAGATTTGCCACTGAAAGGGCGGAGTTACACGTGGAATAAGCTACTGCCCTTGAAAGAAGTCTTAAGGAGGATTGTATATCCTGAAACTCTTCCCCTTGAAGACGCAGTGATAACGCCTTAGTAAGGTGATCTGCGTAAGATAAGGCATCTAAATTGGCTCTGTTAGACGCAATAGCTGTTTCCAACACTGCGGTTGGAATAGAAGCTGACGACGGTAATGATAGCTCTAAGTCTTCCGCCTCGTCAGCCATACGCAGAGGAACTCTCGGTATACCCTGACCTGCCGTGTCGAATTTATTCCTTGCATTAATGAAAGGCAGGTTGAGAGTATTTGCGGACAAGAAGCCTGCTTTCCCCGTCCTGGAAGCAAGTTTAAAAATAGCGTCGTTCAATAATTCAAATGTTCTTGCAACATTATTGGACTGCGACGGAAACTCGGGAGCGATGTCCCTGAACCGCTCGAAAAAATCAGAGTCCAATGACGCTATAATTCTCCTGTCCGCAAGCGCAGCAGTCTGGCCCGACGGAACAACTTGAGGAAGAAAGTGCCGGATGAAGTCCACGGCAGCTTTGTGTTGTTCCGAAAGGGATAGCTCCAATTCATCCGTATCCCTTTCACCATCCGGTCGGACCTCCCGATGTTCCCGGTCGTCCGCCCCCGATGCTTCGGCGGAGCGTACCGACCCAGCGCCGTCGGATAATTCTCGATCCGACACCGTTTCTGTCGGCTGCTGGGATGCTGCGATAAGCTGTGCTATCTGCACTAGAATGTCCGACGTCGAGACCTGCGGAGGAGCGGTCTTTCGCTGCTTCGCCGAGGGCAGCTCCGCATCAGATGGCTCCCACATACTTTTCCTATGCGAACGTCCGGAGTCCATCGGTCTCGAATCCCTGGCTGCCGGATGGTGTGACCTGGTCGCCGAAGAATCCTTCATCGGCGAAGCTGGCAAAATATCGGAGGTCACGCAGCCAAGGTGCGGTCGTGTGCGCCGACGAGAAGAGGAAGCCTTAACAGTCTCTGCGGACTGCTTATACAACGGAGCGTCCCGAGCGACGGACGTATGCTCCGCTAAAGACACATTTTGTACCACAACATCTGGTCCCAGATGTTGTTGTACGAGAGAGGGGCCTCTCTCGCTCGCGGCCCGGCTGGACCTGGACGAGCTAGGAACCGGACTAAAAGGCTTCCTCCGTTATCATTCACTATCCGCCGTCACTGGGTGTGCATCTATTATTTTTATAGTGCTCGCATCACCCAAAATTTCCTCTTGGACCGCATCGGACGAACCCGGCTGCCGAACCATTCGGTGAATGGACGCTACACCGGGCGAGCTAGCGGACGACATTTGTCTAATCTCCATGAGCACTTTTGCCGCTAGCTCTGTATTTATTTGTGACGACGGACGCACACTTGAAGAAGATAACATGGAAACATCACCCTGTTCTGGTTCCTCTGAAATAGAAACTGAGAGAGTAGAGTGACCTTGTGGAGAAAGAGCCGGCATCGCTCTTTCTCCAGAAACAACATATCGTGACACACGTTTCCAATGTTTCTCATCCCAATGTTCACATACAGGACAGGGATTAATGCGAGAACACTGACTACAATTAATGCAATAATCATGAAAGTCAGAGGAAGATTTCTTCCTATTACAATTTGAACAAATTCCCTTCATTGTGAAAGAACAACAATAAGTCCTAGTTACTCGCAAAAACCCCTGACACAAAGATACATAATAACATGATCCATTAATAAATGAAAAAACAATTGCAAAACAAAATAATTTTGAAAAAATATTTTTTCAGAGAAGCCCAAGTTGCTGAAAAGTAACGTTGAGCCCCGATGGATCCGATGGCAAAGTGTGGTCAAAAATTTTAAAATTATATAAAATAATTAATGAGACACTTTCGGATAATATAAATGTATCTTATAATGAGATAAACTACCACAAAGGCAAACAGCCCCCCTCAAAAAAGGCTGTTGCCAATGAAAACAAACAGTGTAAACACAGTAGAAAACATGACTCCAGGCACTGAAAAAACTGGCCCGGAATCAGTCATCAATTACACTCTATCTGATGCAAAACAGAGACTCCCAGGGGAGAATCTGCAGAACATCAGATGGAAGATGCAGAACACAAACGTTATACACCCATGGGTGAAAACGTAACTATGGGGAAAATAACAAAACATTCTGTAACCAAGCAACTCTCCCAGGGAATTTTTAGAAATGAAACTTCTCAAAAATATGCCAAAAGCATGGGAGAATTGCAAGGGGGGACTTTAGAAGGTTAGGGGAGAGGAAACACTGAATAAGCAGTGCAACAATTAGCAAGAATGACAACAAGAGGCGTTTGCCTCGAAAATAGGCAACTTAACATAATTTCAACAAAAAATTTTAAGTACAGCCCTGATTATTTTTTGCCACTTCTTTTTTCCTCTCCTCCTTCTATCCTCCTTAGAATCACATTTTCTCCAAGAATTACGTGTCTGGCATCCTTTAAACTGAGATTTACAAGCACAAAGATCAGTGAGATGTTGACTGATGAAGGGCCAAACAGAGAATGATATTTGGCGCCAATTTCGGGACGACTGCGTCACTGCGCATGCGCAGTAGAGTCGTACTATGGAGGTCCTTTAGGACATGATTTCTTTTTGTTTTGGATGCAAATTTTGGGGATTGGGGGGCAAAATTTGTGTTTGGCCCTGGTTTTTGTGGAGTTAGCACCAGCTAAGTCTGGGTCATTGGTACAGTATAAAAATATTTGTTATTCAAGAATTATTTTTGCAAGTGTCGTCTGCTTTTCAGGTTAGGTAAAGGGTTAAACACCAATAAATAAATAATAAATAACTCTGTGTACATTTCACAACCTCCTCTCGATTCCAAAAATAGCAAGTTCCACATTAACTGCTACTCTTGGGAATTCATGCAAACTGCAGCCTTTTGAAAGGAACTTATTTTCACATGTTACAGTTTTAGCCATCTTTTGTTTTTCGAATGTGTGTTGTGCCCTGCATGTAATGGACAGAGTGATATTTCAAAATATATTAACCCTTTACCCAACGCAGACGATATCAAAATTTATTATTTTAAACATCATTTCTTTAAATTTTTCAAAAAATTTCAACAAAACCATATCATGTGACCCCTCGTGGGAACGAGCTTGTCGAGCTCGTTCCAACGAGGGGTCACATGATATGGTTTTGTTGAAATTTTTTTAAAAATAATATTTTTTCAACTGCTGAATTTGCATATTACGCGGGTGGATGCGGCCGATTCGTTGGGTAAAGGGTTAAAGCCTGACAAAGTAGATATTCTATTTCAGAGGCAATTTTTTTGTAAAATGGCATGTGGGTGAGTGTTTTTTTCTTTCTTTTTTATTTTTGTAATTATTTCTTTGCAACCAAAAATTCATGGCATGTTCTTGGTTTGTGTTGTTTCAGACCTCATAATCTACAAAATAGCGGATGGTGGTGTATTTTATCCCTTGAGTACAAGAAGGCTTTGCAATGCTAATGAAGGCTTTGCCAGAAAATGCTAAGAACTTTATCAATTTTATTAACTTGGGCAAAATATCAGCTAAGCTTGCATTGGTTATAAAAAGAGAACAAGTGGGAGCCAAATGGGGAGATTGGTCCGAGAAACAGATTTTTAACTTTTTTAGGCCTAAGTTGTTTTTTTTTCATCCTTCCTATGGGCTTTGAATAAACAAAAACAAAAATTATCATATGACAGTTCATTTAATCATTTCTGATCATGATTAAAATTGCGGTAATAAAATATTAATATGTACGTTAATTTTATACGCAGATCTGACAAGAATCTTGTATTATTATTTATTGGAAAGCTCTCTGTAAGAGGGCTTTCCAATAAATGATAATAAGACAAGATTCCAATAAATGATAATAAAAAAATGTGGTAATGGTTGCACATGCCTTTATATATTTATTGGTGCTTAAGATCACATATTTCAGCACAATGGCCAATCATAATGGCAACATGGAAATAAAGTCAAGTCCAGTCAATCGTTTATACCCATGTTGCCCATTTTAGAGCACTTCCACCCCAAGCATCGATGATTCGGTCCTATTTTATCAGTGAATCAGAGCTTGATTACCACAATACTGAAGTACTGCCTCACTTCCCGGGGTTCCCACTTGGAACACACGTTTTTAAGTGTTATGTCATAATGTCAAGTACAAATGGAATGGTATCTGTCAAACAACAGCTGCTGTATGGGTCAACAACCATGTCTGACTTTTTAAAAGAAATCTGAAGAGTAACAGGAGACTAATCAGTAACATAGAAGTTGAGCAAATAGTTAACCCTTTACCCAATGTAATGGACAAAACCAGGCAGCACTATTCACAAAAAACACCATTCAATTTTCAATACTTTTTTTCATTTTTTCATCACAAAACATAGCTTATGACCCCCACATTGGAACGGGCTCACTAAGCTCATTCTAATGAGTGGTCATATGCTATGTTTTTGTTGGAAAAAATTGAGTTATTCAAGTATTTTGTTGGCAAGTGTTGTCTGCTTTTCATACTAGGTAAAGGGTAAATTCCAGAATCTCACTCATCTTCTTCTATCTTCTTCTTTATGTGCGTGCGTGCGTGCGTGCATGCATGCGTGCGTGCGTGTGTGCGTGCGTGTATGCGTGCGTGCGTGCATGCATGTCTGTCTGTCTGTCAGTGTCTGTCCGCTATAGAAATGAATATGGGGTCACCCTGAGTGTCCAAAATGGGTCTACTAGGAGTACTTTTTTATGGCGGAGGTCATCGTCAGGTTTAAAAAAAAGTGTGTGGGGTGGGGGTGTAGGGGAGCACCAAAAGTTATGAACAAAATTTTTTTTACTGATATATGTCTTCAAAGGGGTCTACTAGGGGTACGTTTTTATCAGGAATCTAATGGTGAGGTTTAAAAAAGTATCAGGGTTCGGGTAGGGGTGGGAGTGGGGGTGTAGAGGGGCACCAAAAGTTATGACCAAAATTTTTCTCACCGATATAGGTCTTCAAAGAGGTCTACTAGGGGTAATTTTTTACCAGGAATCTAATGGTGAGGTTTAAAAAAGTGCTGGGGTAGGGGTGGGGGTGTATAGGGGTACCAACTCAGCCCGAGCAACGCCGGGTAACCCTGCTAGTATTACATAATTCCCTAACCATTGTGGCTTCAGTAGTGGAGATAATAGTTTCAACGTACCTGTGGAAATCTATCCATTGCATCAACTCGACTCAACATTGTGCAGACAAATGCAGCTGTTTTACCAGTACCACTCTGACTCTGAGCTATCATATTTGCTGGACTGAAAACAAAACAGAAAAAAATGGAGAACAAAACTTAATTCATGAGCCAATAAATCAGAAAGGATGAAAGAGCAGGAGGTCTTAACTCTACAAGACCTGACACAGTACTAATCAGCAAAAATAGTTGAAGAAATAAAATGCCCTGCCAAACATTATTCTCAAGATATAATTGTGATTGCTTCTGTATTCTTTCGAACTTATACAAGACCTCAAATTGTGGGACAAGAAGTTGAGTTAATGTTAGTTTCCTTAACCCTTTACCCAACGTAACGGCCAAAACCGGCCAGCGCTATTCTCAAAAATCGCCTATTAATTTTAATTATTTTTTCATTTTTTGTCTCAAAAACATAGGTTATGACCCCTCATTGGAACGAGCTCGTCGAGTTCGTTCCAATGAGGTGTCATAACCTGTGTTTTTGAGACAAAAAATGAAAAAAAATAGTTATTCAAGAATTTTTTTTGCAAATGTCGTCTGCTTTTCATGTTAGGTAAAGGGTTAACCCTTTACCCAATGCAGACGATATCAAAATTTAGTATTTTAAATATCATTTTTTCAATCTTTTCAAAAAATGTCAACAAAACTATATCATGTGACCCCTCATTGGAACGAGCTCGGCGAGCTCGTTCCAATAAGGGGTCACATGATATGGTTTTGTTGAATTTTTTTGAAAAATATTTTTTCAACTGCTGAATTTGCATATTACGCGGGCGGATGCGGCGATTCGTTGGGTAAAGGGTTAATAGAGTTCAAAGTCAATTTGAGCATTGATGGTGATATCATCACAACACAAGCCTTAAAATTCATCCAAAACAGCAACTAGAGCTGCATGTATTCAAAAAACTTATACAAATACAGTTCATAATTGTGGAACACTTGTTACTTTTTGCGTTAAACAAATACAGTATATGATTGTGGAACACTTGTTACTTTTTGCGTTATGGCTATTTCATGACCACAATACATGTATAAAGTCAAGTTTATCCAGCCAGTGTATAAGTCGTTTTCCCCCAAAAAGATCCCCAAATTAAGAGTGCATCTTATACATCAGTAGAATAAACTATCCAATTTGGGGGTGGAAAAACTTGGGCAATGTTCTGGGCAGCTGAATTTGTAAACAGTTGACAACAGTCATATTTTGGGTGATTAACGATTGAATTTTTTTTTACTGTTCTCACTACCTTAAATTCAGCTGAGACCAATATCTTTAATAAAGCATTTTTTTACAAACATGCACAGCGTTATTTCATTTTCATTTAAACTCACATCACAGAGACAGCTCAGACATGAAAGAAAACAATTGAGTGCCATCACATTTTTGTTTGAAAAAAATATCCCACAATTCATCACTGTAGTGTTTATTTTACCTTTGTTCATGAACATTAATATAGCTGTTTATAGAATGTGTGCACTTGGCACCCCCTGCATTTTCCTCTCTGTTTTTGGTTCTTCTTATGACCTATTGTATTTTAAGTGTTGATAGATATGGTCAGTGGTGTGTTTGTGTTAGTAATTACTGTTCACATAGCAGCCATTATTAATGCACAATGGATTATTATTGTGCAGGCTTCCGTTTCCCTTTGTTTTTGTTTCTGCACTGTTTATGTACATACCCCAAAACTGCACCTGATGTGGTGCTGGTTAGCACAGTTCTTAAAGGGTTAAGATATTAATACTAGGTTTATTTGAATTCATTATTAATTTCTGGGATAACAACTGTAAAAAAACCCAGCTTATTAATAATCATAAGTTCAAAGTTCACAATGACAGTGTTGCGGGAAATGTTGATCAACTTGGCTTTAGGGCTTATCTGTTTTTAAGAGGCATAAAATAAATAAAGCAAACACTCCCTATAATGATTTTGTGAGTAATTTTATTATCCACACAGGAAAATGTGAGATTACACACACAAATGTGTCAAATTATTCATTCCCTGAATTCGACGCATTCCCGAAATATTCAACTTTCAGTTTCATTTTCAAATTGCTGGTACAGGTATACTTATTTGTAACTTATGCAGCTCAAGTATGCTGCAAACTATGTTTTCATTGGTTGAATGAAGATTGATTGACATGGACTTCATAACAGGAGTTGTCAGTCTGGGAGGAGTTTCAAGTAATATTCATCTCACTCTGGAAACAAGCAAATGTCACCCCAATTTTGAAAAAACAGCCCTCAAATTCAGTTACTAATTATCGCCCGATATCATTGATTAGTTGTGTAGGTAAAATATTTGAAAAATGTGTCTTCAAACGCTTGTGGCAATTTCTGACTGACAACAATGTCCTTACTCAATTCCAATTCGGTTTTACACCTGGTGATTCAACTGTCCTCCAGCTGACCGACATATACGATGAATTCTGTCGAGCTCTTGATGAAGGCAAAGAAGTTAGGGTGGTTTTCTGTGATGTCAGTAAGGCCTTCGACAAGGTTTGGCATGTTGGACTTATCCATAAGCTGATGAAAATTGGTGTCTCGGGTGAACTTTTGTTGCTCTTAAAATCGTACCTATCGGATAGGTCGCAACGAGTTGTGCTAGGGTCGGATGCATCTACTTGGAGAACCATTAATGCTGGTGTACCACAAGGTTCGATTCTTGGACCTTTACTGTTCCTTATATATATTAATGATATAACCGAAAACTTACTCAGTAGCATACGCCTATTTGCAGATGATACTTCCCTGTATCTAATTGTAGAGAATCCAGAGCAAGCTTCGAGATTAATCAACCATGATCTTGCCACAATAGAACTTTGGGCTAAGACCTGGTTGGTTGAGTTTAATCCCAGTAAAACTGAGAGTATGCTCATATCACGTAAATGCAACCCTACTGCCCACCCACCTCTATTCCTAGGTGATTCGCGGATATCCGAAGTCAATAATCATAAACATTTAGGAGTTATATTAAATAGCACATGTTCATGGAACGATCACATTGATCATATCTGCTCTAAAGCCTGGTCCCGCTTAGACCAACTGAGGAAGCAAAAATTTAATCTCGATCGCAGCGTGCTTGAAAAAATATACTTTGCCTTCGTTAGGCCTATACTAGAATACGCTGATACTGTCTGGGATAATTGTTCAGCAGCTCAATGTGCCGAGCTGGAGAAAATACAGATCGCAGCCGCTCGGATCGTTACCGGGGCAACTGTCAGTTGTAGCAAGTCTCTGCTTTATTCCGAAACACGTTGGGACTCTCTACAAGACAGACGCCGCAAACATAAGCTGTTGCAGTTTTTCAAAATGTATCACCACATGTCGCCTTTATATATTGCCAATAAAGTTCCCCCAATCATCTCATCTGCAAATTTATCGCTTAATCTCCGGTCATATCATAACCACAGAGTTCCTTTTTGTCGGACTCAGTTGTATCAGTCGTCTTCTATTCCGAGTGTCACTGATCAATGGAACAAACTGCCTTTATCTGTCTGCGAGAACTCATCACTGATCAATTTCAAGACATTCCTAAATGCTGGAAATCAGCGACCACCTGCGTTTTACAGTGGCGCGAAATCACGAGCAGCCCAAATATATCACTGCCGGTTACGATTGCATTGGAGTAACCTTAACTCTCATTTATATGACAATCATCTGTCACCTACCCCATCCTGTCAGTGCGGGATGTGCGAGACACCAGAACATTTTTTCTTACACTGTCCAATATACTCAGATGTCCGTAATAGTACTATCAACCTTCTGCCATTTACTGTAAACATATCGACACTTCTTTTTGGATCTGAATTTTTGAATAGTCGGGAAAATCATCTTGTTTTTGAAGTGGTGCATGATTTCATTTTGTCAAGTGGACGTTTCTAGACTGCTAAGAATTAAACCACCAGGTACGACTATTACTATATGACGAATTTACAGCCAAACCTATAATCTTGCTTTCCTTTCTGTTTTCTTCGCATGGATCACCATCAAGGCTGCTTCCGTCTCACTTCTCACTAGCAGTGCTTCCGCTGCTTAATTGCGAGTGTCTTGAATGCGAAGGCAATGCATTGTGCTTTCAAGCTGGCATCCCCTGTTTTCTATTGCTCCTTTTCTTTATACCTTCTTTTCACCTTATCCTTCATTCACAAGCAAGGTTTAAACAATATCATGTGTCGCCGCCTGGTAATTTGACTTCATGTGCTTACCTTTCTTCGACTAGAATTACCACCAACTTTCTCATCTGTTTTGTTCAGGGCCGGGGTGTCGTGTCCTCGCACTCGAGGTTACCTGCTAGTGTCGACAACGATGCTGACAAATCAAATTTGAATGACCTCTCGGGTATTTGCTCCTAGGTCAACATTCTATGGGACTACAGGCAGCTCTCGCTGTGTGCATGGATGCTGTGCCCCGGCTTGGCACGTGGCTGATGATCATGGTTGCGACCGACTACAGTCCATAGGCTCCAGGCGGCGACATATGAGTCCATCTACTATATTATACCACCTTTTGTGTAAATTTCTGAATGACCCCGGGAGATGACTAACATAAGCTCCTAGCTTTCTGTCAGATCCCCCATTACATAATAATATGTTTTTTTGTTTTTTTTGTTAGTGTATGTTATATTCTTCGTGTTCTCTATATATATTGTCACTTTTATTGGTGTTTAATATTGTAACATATTGCTTACTTATTGAATAAATATTGTTTAAACTAATATTCATCTGTTTTCTATGATTTGACATTTGAGGAATGACAGACATGATAGAATACAGTGTCTGTTTTGTCCCTGAATAATATATACCCAGAACGACACATGCATGTGAATGGGTTAATCAATATGGCATGAGTGCTAGTGCTCAAACGACTAGTGAATTCCAAAGTCGACTAGTCAATACTCAAAAGTCAAGTCGACTTCGACTAGCCATTGGTGATAACTTATCTCCTTATAACAGTGTTGGTTATTTATTTATTTATTGATGTTTTAAGGTCACATATTTATGCACAATGGCTAATCATGACCGTGACAGTTTTACGGGTGGAGGAAGCCGGAGTACCAGGAGAGAACCACCGAGCAACGACAAGCAGCTGCCAGCTCCCCAACATCGTAACTCCGCACTGCAGCACAGGCAGGGTTAGATTGGTTGAAGACATGCGTACTATCGACGTGCAGTACGCCTTAGTACACGGCGTCATCGTGCCCCCACGCAGGCAATGGAGATGAAGTGTCTTGCCCAAGGACAATACCCGGTTGCCGCAGGTGGAATTTGAACCGAGGACAAACAGTGTTGGTGTTCCGGTAGAGTGCTGAAGGTCCAAATTTGGCTTCACTTGGGCATTCATATACAGCAACTTACTGGAACATTATTCTGTTAATGTGCTTCTAATTAAGCTGAGAGTGAAATTATATAGTCTTATTTAATTTGCCTTGTTGCGATTTATGGGAGAGTGCCTATAGGCACTCTCCCATAAATTGCAACAAGGCAAATTAATAACATATCCTGATAGCCCAGCACTCTACTAGTACCAGTTAAAACAAACTACTGTCACTACTATTAGATGGCAATAGATGTATACATTGATTGCCCAATATTGCTGTTCAAACTGCCTGTCAGTGGCACAGAAGGGATACTATTTACCTAAAAGCTTGAACTCCTCCAACAAGTCGACTGCACAATTGAGAGTCGACTACTGATTTGCCCAGAGTCGACATCGACTAGTTGACTAATCGTTTGAGTACTAATGAGTGCCAGCACGGAAGGATAGAACAAGAGGTAGCAGGCCTCAAGTTTTACCCTGCGATGACACAAGTGCCTTATCGATTAATTCATTCACATGCAAGTGTCGTGTTTATTACATGCCTTCACATCTATAAAAACAATTATTAGAAGGATGCTCAGCAATTCATTTAACAACTATCAACAAAAAGAACACATTTTATCGCCAACCAAATTTGCGAGGGGAGCCCGTGTTACTATTTTGTCCCCTGAGTTTAAATGTGTTCTATGTGCCTACTGGCACATATAGCGCATTGGAACTCAGGGGACGATTTTCAGTTATTGCTAGCGATTCAAACTGTAATTGCATTGCACGTTTTGTAGAAAATTCCAGTGAAATTTCGCTTCTATTCAAAATAGTACATCAATGATTTCCGTTCCGCACTTATGTTCAGAACAGAGTTTCATTTTCCGCCTGGTTTAGTGTTGCTGTAGATGGTGATTACATAGAACAGGTGTGCAATAAATATCAACATCAACTTCGAAAATTTGATACAGTGCCGTTTCTTATGATTTACCAGTACTTTTAAAACAACTCGGGTATTCATCCGGTATCATTCTCAATACAATAATTACCCGGAGAGAACCACCGAGCAATGGCGAGCAACTGTCAGCTCCCCAACATACTAACTCCACACAAGCAGGGTTAGCATTGATTGAAGACAGGTGCACCATCGATGTGTGGTACGCCTTAGTACACAGCGTCACCGTGCCCCCACGTGGGCAATGGGGGTGAAGTGTCTTGCCCAAGGACACAACGCGGTTGCCGCAGGTGGGATTCGAACCGAGGACCTCTTGGCTTGCAGCCTGCACCTCTACCAACTGAGCCACCGCGTCCCGTAATGCTACCCTGCCATGCAGGGTAGAATCACCAAATTTACCCTCTGGAGACCTCATTCTGCAGATGACAGGCTGCTTATTTACAAGCTTGTTTATATATTTACTGAAGTTGAACCCGTAACGGCCTAGTTTTAATTTTTGTGAATGTTTTGTTTTACATGTATATGTAGAACACATGTTCCACCATACATGCTTTTGGTGTTGTCACTGATGGAAGTTACAATACCTTGGCTGTGGGTTCTATTGAAATCTTGGCTGCCTGTAGAGGCCTCTACCATCTGCCAAGATTTCAATACAACACCACTGCTGAGGCAAAGTGTTAACTTATTCTGAGTGAAAAGACAGGAAGTACAATTCTCAAAATTTTTAAGAACACTTCTCGAATGTAGGATGAGAATCAAATGAACATTTGTGAGAATCAAGTTGATTCTCACTGGTTTTGAGATTTGCAAGAATCGTTTGTGAGAATGGATTCTGATGAATTTTAAGCACTGTTTTCCTGAAGAATGTCAACCTTATATACATTCAAGCCTGAAATCCCTATAACTGGTTCATGTACTCTCACTCTTATATTTCTTGGGTCATTTTGCTACAGTTATTCCTTCTCTTTCCAGGTACTTAAGTGCTGAAGAGTCTTCCAAGTTAATTTTTCTTCCTACAGAAAACCCAGGACTTTCATCTGTGGGGAATACACACTCATAATCCAGCACAAGGTGAAATGAAGCAGGGAAAAAATATTTTTCTGCTGCCATTGGAAGTAGAAAAATATTTTGCCCCTCCCACTTCATTTAGACTAGCTATGCCCCAGGTGTTTGCACTTATTTTAGGCAAACTTCTTCACAAACAAGTGCAACGCTAGGGTGGCTATGCTCCCCCCCCCCCCCCCCCCCCCCCCCCCCCCCCCCCCACACTGCCAAGCATGACTTTCTAGGCAATTATCTTTGTTGATATTGAATGAATAAATATCTTATCTTATCTCCATTAAACCATAGCACTAATACAACTGAACACAGATGAAATTTTGATGGTGAAAATATATATAACCCATTAAAATTAGTTCTGGATTTTAAATGGCAGATTATTAAAATCGTGGAAAATATTGATGAGTAAATTCCAAATCAGGCACATTAATTCGTGTCACTGATGAATTGGAGCGACAGGTGTCACAAGTATAAATGAAAATAAGGAACGGGGCAACATTCTGCATGTCTTTGATAAAAAAAACACGGAAGTATTAAAACGTTTCTCAGATCTCAGAATGACCACCGTTTTTTTTTATCTGAACATGAGTGTTCATTTTGTAGCAGGAGTAAGCTCTGGGCAAGTTGTCAATGTACAACCCTCTTATTGTTAGCATGTTGTGCGTGTGTCATGTTAGTAACGACAGAAAGGAAACTGTTTGGAATTGTACTTTAAACGCTTCAAATTGTGAGTGATTCTTAAAAATTTCCAACATCAAAACTTAATTGAATGTTTCTGTTGACGCAACTCAAAAGGATGAAAACACTCACAAGAATAGAGGCAAGCAATTATTCACGCACCTTGGACAATTTTTACGTGAGCGATGTGCATGAGAGCAATCGCGCGTCTTTCCCATGCATCACTGTATGATGGTTTAAGGGCATTGTATTTTACGGCTTAATACTGAAAACATAAAATTAAATCTACTTACGGATCAGCTAGTAGTGTGGGTAGAGCTGTTTCTTGTATTTTAGATGGTGCATTAAATCCCATATCATACACACCTTTTAGTAGATCTGCTTTCCTGAAATAGGTGTACAAAAATGTTTAGGGTGTGATCTCTGCCTGTGATACTCCTTCTTTTATCCCATTTCTCTTTCAGGGATATAGGCCTGTCATATTGAAAATCACAGGAAGATGTCTATTTATTTATTTATTAATTGATGTTTAAGGTTACACATATTTTTGCACAATGGTTAATGACCCCAACATGGAGAGAAAGTCAAGTTTAGTCAAACATTTATATCCATGTTGCACATTTTAGAGGACTTTCACCCCATGCATTGGTGACTGGGTCCCATTTTAACAGTAAAACAGAGCTTGTTTTCCGCAGTAAATAAGCATTGCTTCACTTCCAAGGGTTCTCATGGGGGAGGATTGGGACTAATAAGTTATGAGGATAATGGTCCCCATACATCAACAGAACAGTCATTTGACTATGATGGGAACAAAAACATAGCTTATGAGTCCTTGTTGGAATGAGCTCAATGAGCTCGTTCTAAAGAGGGTTATAAGCTATATTTCTGAGGCTAAAAATCAAATAAATTTGTGCTTCAAGAATTATATTTGCAAGTGCTGTCTGCTTTTTGCGTTAGGTAAAGGGTTAATACCATCCAGTCAGAGCTGTTAACTGTCAAAATTTCTTTATCTATCTATGATCTCATAACAGGTATTTTGACATACAATCAAGAAGATGTGCTGTAGACAATAGTCAAATACCAATACTTAGGCAGTGGTTTATTTATAGCCAAGTCTTGGCTCCTTCTAGCCTCTAGAGGCAGCCAAGACCTGGCTAGAAGTCACTGCTATATTTATTTATTTATTTATTTATTTATTGGGAGTTTTAATGACACTTTCCACAGCCTGGGTCACCTCGTGTCGGGCAGTTTTATGGGTGGAGGAAGCTGGAATACCCAGAGAGAACCTCTGAGCAATGGCAAGCAACTGTCAGACTCCCCAACATACTAACTCCACAAAAACAGGGTTAGCATTGGTTGAAAACAGGTGCACCCTCGACATGATGCACGTCTTAGTACACAGTGCCACTGTGCTCCCATGCTGGCTATCTTGCCTTGCCCAAGGACACAATGCAGTTACTCCTGGTGGAAATCGAACCATGGACCTCTCGGTTTGAAGTTCAATGCCATAACCATTGAGCCACCATCCTCCCAAATCACTGCTATACAACTAGACTAACAATGTGTGGTCTAGTCAAAATTCTTGAAAATTTCCTAGACCCTTATGGGTTAAAGAGACTTGGTATGTTTCCAGTAGATTTATTGTTCTAACATATCATTTAGAATTCCGTAGTTTGTCAAGATTTTTCTATGTGGCCACTTGTCCCTCTAATGATTTTCAAATTAGGTGTGCCAGAGTGAGAGGGTGATCAATTGTGAGGATGATCAATTGCCTCCAACTGACAGGCTTGGGGACAGTCAGGGTTCGAAATGTACACCTGTCCACATGTCACTGACAGCCAGACATTGGGTGGAGACAAGTAAAAATAAATCATACCTGTCACATATGACAGGCCAGTTACCCTTCACCTAACAAATCAGCCAAAACCGACTCCATATTAATATACAAAAATCGCCATTCTATTAATTTTTCTCTCCCAAACCATAGCCTATGATCAATGATCCCTCACTGGAATGAGCTCATTGAGCTCATTCCAATGAGGGGTCATAAGCTATGGTTGGGAGAAAAAAGGAATTTTTTGTTTTGAAAAAACTATTAGGCCAAGGATAAATAACTTATGTTGTCAGGGAACATGCCGGAAAAAAATAGGGTTGGTCGGTCAACAATTATTTTTCCTCAATTTTTGTGTGTTTTGCATCGGAATTTGTTGGGATTTTTTACCGATTTGGGGAAAACAATTAGAGCCGGAGGTAAAAAATATGGTTGGTCTGGTTCCCTGAACAAATTAATTATTTTTCCCCGGCCCTAGAGTTGTCGTCTGCAACTAGTGTTAGATAATGGGTTAATAACCAGTGAATGATTTGATTCTGAAATCAAAGCATCAAGATCAGGGATAAGCCAACAGTATTTGTTCACTGATGAATGGTATAGCACAACATACATGTAGTATACATTTTAAACACAACTTTTCACAGTACTGTGTCTGTATCCACATATTCATAAATTCACACAAGCTTCCAGTGTTCAGGTGAAAATTTGCAGCGACAGGTTAAGAAAAAAATCCACCTGTCATATGTGACAGGTAGAAATTTTGGAACATTTCAAGGCCTGGGGACAGTACACCCAGAATGTTGATAAAATCCACCAAACTGCTGTTCAACTTTGATTCCAAAGCATATCTCATGATTCTAGGGATGCACGATATTCAAAACTGAATACTGATATCGATATTCAAAAAAAATACTGCAGTATACCGGTATATCGAAAACTGTTCAGATATATGAACATACGTACCACAACCTAGACTTGAATCATCACAGTCAGAACGAATTAGCATGCTTTGATGATGCGGTTCGAAAAACCTTTACCCAACACAGACGATGTCAAAATTTATTATTTTAAAAAGTTAAAAAATTTATAGTAATTTATATATTTTTTATACTTACCAATGACCCAGACTTAGCTGGTGCTAACTCTAACAAAACCAGGGCCAAACACAAATTTTGCCCCCCAATCCCCAAAATTTGCATCCAAAACAAAAAGAAATCATGTCCTAAAGGACCTCCATACTACGCCTCCACTGCGCATGCGCAGTGACGCAGACGTCCCGAAATTGGCACCAATTATCATTCTTACTGGCAGTGCCTGGTCAGCGCTATGTACTCAGCGGGGAGGCAAGAGTTCCCAACTCCTGGGAGGGCCATCCCCGTCTGGGTCATTGGTAAGTATAAAAAATATATAAATTACTATAAATTTTTTAACATTTTTATACTGTACCAATGACCCAGACTTAGCTGAATAGTAAACAGGCTGGAGGGCCTAGGACATAGAGGAAAATCCAATAAGCTCAACTATATAATAAAGAGAAAACCCCTTAAGGAGAAAAGGAGTATTAGGCTTTACATGTATCTTTCTTATTTAATATTTAAATTAGAAAGATACAATACCCTTAATAACTGAGCACAATAATATTCATGTTCTCTATTAACATCCAGTATATCCCTTATACTAATTATTTTTAAAGTAAGCCAATAAATAAAGTAGTCCAGAGAATTGGGACTCTTTATAGTCATTTAAAAGTGTCCGAGTATTGTATATTAAAGCCCGTTTGACACTTGACATATACAAATGCTTCACACCGAGCTACACTTTAAAAATAAGACATGAATGAATTTTAACATTAATATTACACTTTAAAACCATCCCGGAAGCGACTCAGAAATACTGACTTGGAGGAGGCATTCCCTTGCTTTTCACTATAAAGCAGGTGACCTAAGGGAACACCCGCCCCCCCCCCCCCTTGCCCTTGCCCTGGGTCAAATAGCCCAGAGCGAAGAGGGCAGCCAGACGGAGTCACTGCCGGAACAGAAAGCCTGCATAACTATAGTTGCAACTGTTTAGTGGACGACATTCTGAGCAACAGATAACGGACCTAAACAATGCAGGTCTCCAGAAATGGACTCAATATTTCTGAGATAAAAATTCGTGAATGTGGATGGCTGAGACCAATACGCAGCCTTCATTAAATCTGTAATAGCAACACTATTAGCATAAGCCCAAGAAGTAGCAAGAGCTCTTACTTCATGAGCGGAAATCTTAAGCACAGACTGCTGAGAAGAAGATAAACTCTCATAAGCAGTATGGATAGTTAATTGAATCCATCTAGCAATAGAATGGACCGAAATGTCCTTTCTATTAGGCATCAAAGACAGAAAGAAACGTTTTCGTCCCTTTCTGATAAACTGAGATCTCTGTTTATAGATACGTAACGCTCTAACAGGACAGAGTAAAGGCCTACGCCCGTCTGAAGACGGAAGAGCCTTAATAACAATAGGTTCCGGATATTTATTAGGAGCCTGATTCTTAGCTAAAAAACCCACATTAGTAGTGAAGGTGATAGTGTTCCCGACACTACGATAGTGAGAATCATCCATCGACAGTGCATGAAGCTCACTGACTCTTCTAGCAGAAGAGAAAGCTAAGAGAAAAGCTGTCTTATAAGATAAGAATTTGAAATCTACTGTCCCAAGAGGTTCAAATGGCTTTTCCTTCAATTTAAGAAGAACCCAAGCTAAATTCCATTTAGGAATTAATCTAAGAGTTCTGGGTCTATTTATCGAGAAGTTTCTAACTAACTTAGATAAAGAGACATTAGATCCAATTTGTAAACTATCATGATGTGCATAGGTATCAGATAACATAGACCTATAACCCTTAATAGTAACAGGCTGCAGTTTGATTTCGTCAAACAAGTATACTAGAAAGTTTGCAATGTCTGGTATAGAGGGATCGAATACATCTACAGAATGATCCCTACACCAACGACGAAAAACCTTCCACTTAGCCGCATAGTTTAGCGAAGAGGAGGTCCTCCTACAGTTAGAAATCGCGTCCACTGCTCGTCCTGTAAAGTGCTTGCCATGCAAGAAGGACCGCACAACGGAAAAACGTGAAGGTTGAGACCTTGCTGGTTGTGATGGAGTTGGCGCGATTTCCCCTGCGAAAGAAGATCCTCCCGTGGAGGAAGCTTTCGCGGTAGGTCCCACAACAGACACCTGAGTAGATTTATCCACGGTCTCTGTGGTGACAGAGATGCTACCAACAGAATGTTGCATTGAGATTGTTTTATCTTTAGCAATACTTGTTGAATTAACGGCGCTGGAGGATACGCATATCCTATCATTCCGTCCCAGGGGATCGACAGAGCGTCTACTGCAAATGCTCTTGGATCCGGACACGGAGACACATATGTCTGCAAATGATTGTTGAGATGTGTCGCAAATAAATCTATCATTGGCCGTTCCCATTGGTAGCAAATCTGATTGAATACTTGTTTGTTGAGAGTCCACTCCGACGGCAACAAGCGACCCTTTCGTGAAAGGGAGTCTGCTAGCACATTCAGACGACCCGGTATGTGACGGACCGAAAGAAGAACGTGATGTTCTAGCGCAAACAGAAGGATTCTTTCTGTTAGATTGAACAACGGAACTGAATGAGTGCCTCCCTGATTCCGTATATACGCCACTACTGTCGTATTGTCGGATAGGATTTGGACATGAGCATTGTGAATAATGTCCATCCAATGACGTAATGCAAGCCAAATTGACATCATTTCCTTGATGTTTATGTGATTGCACAGGAATTGCGGATCCCAAAGACCCTGACATCTCGAATCCGTTGGGATTAATGATGCACCCCAACCTGTTTGACTGGCATCCGTCATAATGGTAAAACTTGGATCCGGCAACTGCAGCGGAACTCCCTGAGTTAACCACTGAATGTTTGCCCAAGTCTGAATCTCTTGTTTCACTTGATCTGACAAGAGAACGTCTACGTCGAGCGAATGAATTTTCACACTCCAATTCTGAGTCAAGAAAATTTGGAGAGGACGGGTGCGTAACCGCCCCATCGGAATGAGATCCGCAGCGGCTCCGCACAGACCTATCAGTCTCATAAATTCTCTCACTGTGACTTTGTCTGCGTGCAGACAATAGCGAGCGTAACAACTGACTAATTTCGCTCTGGTTAACGGCAGACGAACGAGATTGTTGTGCGTCTCGAAGCTCATTCCCAGATGAGTGAATGACTTGGACGGCACCAGATCCGACTTCTCCTCGTTTACTATAAAACCGAGACGTCGGAGCAATAGAAGTAGATTCTGAACATCGTTCTGAAGCGTTAACTCGTTGCCGTACCTCTGAAGAATGTCGTCGTCCAGGTAGGCCGACGTTACCGCAGACGAATGAGCTCGGAAATAGATCATTACCGAGTTCATTACCCGAGTGAAAGCCCAGGGTGCTAGATTCAATCCGAAGCACATCGCCCAGAATTGATACACCACTCCTAGGACTGCGAAGCGTAGATACTTTCGGAATGTCGGATGTACCATGACGTGAAAGTACGCATCTTTGAGATCTATGCTTGTTGCATAATCGTTCACCCGAATACTCACTCTGACCGACCGAATCGTCTCCATATAAAATTTCGGAGCGACGATCAGCTTGTTTATCCAGCTCAAATCTATGACTGGACGGAACGAGCCGTCTGGTTTCGGAACCAGAAACAGATGGCTGTAGAATCCCGAAGTTTCCTGGTTTTCTACGACCTCTACCGCGTTCTTCATTAAAAGAGACTGCACCTCTTTAGACCTTCCGAAGTTACTCCTCTCACCCAAGGGTCGTCTGTAATCGACGCCCATTCTTGTGAAAAGCTCGACAACCTTCCGCCAACCGGTACGCGATAGAGGTTTAAGCCATCACCTCCTGGACCTGCGAGGCCTGCGGTAGGAGAAAACACGTCCTCCACGACCCGCACCTCGCCCCGTCGACCTCGGGGCGTCCGACCGGTTGTCCCGGCCCGAAGGACGTCCCGAACGAGAGTCGCTACCCTGACGGTCTCTCGAATAAGACCAAGAGGACGCACCGGAACCTCTATAGGAACCTCTCTTGGGCGCATTAGACCCAGAAGTGCCTGTCCTTATTCTTGTCTGCTGTATCCGACTTCTTAGAAGCAGATTTGAACAACAGAGAATCCGAAGCTTTCTTTGTAATTTTATCATAAATAACAGAAAGCTTGCCGTCAAAGAGAAGTTCTCCGGATACCGAAGCGACTCTAAGAGAGTTCTTCACCTTAGTATCCACGAGTGTGGATGTAGCTAGGGCTGCGTCACGTCTAACCAACTCCAGGTTTGCCACTGAAAGGGCGGAGTTACACGTGGAATAAGCTACTGCCCTTGAAAGAAGTCTTAAAGAGGATTGTATATCCTGAAACTCTTTCCCTTGAAGGCGCAGTGATAACGCCTTCGTAAGGTGATCTGCGTAAGATAAGGCATCTAAATTGGCTCTGTTAGACGCAATAGCTGTTTCCAACACCGCGGTTGGAATAGAAGCCGACGTCGGTAATGATAGCTCTAAGTCTTCCGCCTCGTCGTCCATACGCAGAGGAACTCTCGGGATACCCTGTCCTGCCGTGTCGAATTTATTCCTTGCATTAATGAAAGGCAGGTTGAGAGTATTAGCGGACAAGAAACCTGCTTTCCCCGTCTTGGAAGCAAGTTTAAATATAGCGTCGTTCAATAATTCAAATGTTCTTGCAACATTATTGGACTGCGACGGAAACTCGGGAGCGATGTCCCTGAACCGCTCAAAAAATTCAGAGTCCAATGACGCTATAATCCTCTTGTCCGGAACCGCAGCAGTCTGGCCCGACGGAACAACTTGAGGGAGAAAGTGCCGGATGAAGTCCATGGCAGCTTTATGTTGTTCCGAAAGGGATAGCTCCAAATCATCCGTATCCCTTTCACCATCCGGACGGACCTCATGATGTTCCCGGTCGTCCGCCCCCGATGCTTCGGCGGAGCGTACCGACCCAGCGCCGTCGGATAATTCTTGATCCGACACCGTTTCTGTCGGCTGCTGGGATGCTGCGATAAGCTGTGCTATCTGCACAAGAATGTCCGGCGTCGAGACCTGCGGAGGCGCAGTCTTTCGCTGCTTCGCCGAGGGCAGCTCCGCATCAGATGGCTCCCGCATACTTTTTCTATGCGAACGTCTGGAGTCCATCGGTCTCGAATCCCTGGCTGCCGGATGGTGTGACCTGGTCGCCGAAGAATCCTTAATCGGCGAAGCTGGTAAGATATCGGCGGTCACGCAGCCAAGGTGCGGTCGTGTGCGCTGACGAGAAGAAGAAGCCTTAGCAGTCTCCGCGGACTGCCTATACAACGGAGCATCCCGAGCGACGGACGTATGCTCCGCTTGCGACACATTTTGTACCACAACATCTGGTCCCAGATGTTGTTGTACGAGAGAGGGACCTCTCTCGCTCGCGGCCCGGCTGGACCTGGACGAGCTAGGAACCGGACTCAAAGGCTTCCTCCGTTCTGGCTTACTATCCGCCGTCACTGGGTGTGCATCTATTATGTTTATAGTGCTCGCATCACCCAAAATTTCCTCCTGGACCGCATCGGACGAACCCGGCTGCCGACCCATTCGGTGAATGGACGCTACACCGGGCGAGCTAGCGGACGACATTTGTCTAATCTCCATGAGCACTTTTGCCGCTAGCTCTGAATTCATTTGTGACGACGGACGCACACTTGTAGAAGATAACATGGAAACATCACCCTGTTCTTGTTCCTCTGAAATAGAAACTGAGAGAGTAGAGTGACCTTGTGGAGAAAGAGCCGGCATAGCCCTTTCTCCAGAAACAACATATCGTGACACACGTTTCCAATGTTTCTCATCCCAATATTGACATATAGGACAGGGATTAGTGCGAGAACACTGACTACAATTAATACAATGATCATGAAAGTCAGAGGAAGATTTCTTCCCATTACAATTTGAACAATACCCTTTCATTGTGAAAAGTCAACAACAAGTCCTAGTTACTCGCACAAACCCCTGACACAAAGATACATAATAACATGATCCATTAATAAATGAAAAAACAATTGCAAATCAAAATAATTTTGAAAAAATATTTTTTCAGCGAAGCCCAAGTTGCTGAAAAGTAACATTGAGCCCCGATGGATCCGATGGCAAAGTGTGGTCAAAAATTTTAAATTTATATTAAATAATTAATGAGACACTTACGGATAATATAAATGTATCTTATAGTGAGATAAACTACACCAAAGGCAAACAGCCCCCCTCAAAAAAGGCTGTTGCCAATGTAAACAAACAGTGTAAAATACCAGAAAACATGACTCCAGGCACTGAAAAAACTGGCCCGAAATCAGTCATCAAAATTACACTCTATCTGATGCAAGACAGAGACTCCCAGGGGAGAATCTGCAGAACATCAGATGGAAGATGCAGAACACAACGTTTATACACCCATGGGTGAAAACGTAACTATGGGGAAAATAACAGAAAACATTCTGTATCCAAGCAACTCTCCCAGGGAAATTTTGGAAATGATCTTTCTCAAAAATATGCCAAAAGCATGGGAGAATTGCAAGGGGGGACTTTAGAAGGCTAGGGGAGAGGAAACACTGAATAAGCAGTGCAACATTTAGCAAGAATGACAACAAGAGGCCCATGCCTCGAAAATAGGCAACTTAACATAATTTCATCAAAAAATTTTAAGTACAGCCCTGATTATTTTTTGTCACTTCTTTTTCCTCTCCTCCTTCTATATCCTCCTTAGAATCACCATTTCTCCAAAAATTACGTGTCTGGCATCCTTTAAACTGAGATTTACAAGCACAAAGATCAGTGAGATGTTGACTGATGAAGGGCCAAACAGAGAATGATAATTGGCGCCAATTTCGGGACGTCTGCGTCACTGCGCATGCGCAGTGCAGGCATACTATGGAGGTCCTTTAGGACATGATTTCTTTTTGTTTTGGATGCAAATTTTGGGGATTGGGGGGCAAAATTTGTGTTTGGCCCTGGTTTTGTTAGAGTTAGCACCAGCTAAGTCTGGGTCATTGGTACAGTATAAAAATTTAGTTTATTAGACTTTCACAAAAAAATTCTACAAAACAATATCATGTGACCCATCATTGGAACGAGCTCAATGAGCTCGTTCCAATGTGGGGTCACATGATACAGTTTTGTTGAGATCTTTTAAAATTATTTTTTCAACTGCTGAATTTGTATATTACGTGGGCACATGCAGACGATTCCTTGGGTCAAGGGATAATATTATTCATTTGGGGCTACATTTAATAAACTCGAGAGATCTAGAAAATTAAATTGTGGGTAAATAAATAATGACGATAAACCGACATTTTTGTAATTACACCGGTACTGAATTGATATTGGTTTGAATACCGGTATATATCGCTTTATCGATAAACCGTGCAGCCCTACATGATTCCTCACTAGAACATGCCCATTGAGCTAGGTCACTTGACTCCTCAATCATAAATTATATTTTGAATTCAAAATATTTTTATGTATTGGGGGTAACAAATGTTTTGTTCACTGGTTTATTTATTGGGTTCTAAAGCTCTCTTGAAACACAACACAAGCATGAAGTCAAGTTGATGATCGTTAAGAATTTAGGACTCCCACATGAGGCATTGGATACCAAGTACTATTACAATACAAAAGCATAAGGCCCCACAAAGTAGATCATCTGTTTCTCAGGCCATATTTGGTAAAATTGCATGTGGGTGGGCAATTTTTTATTTTATTTTTTATTTTTGTAATTATTTCTTTGCGATCAAAACTTTATGTTCTTGGTTTGTTTTATGCTTTAGGCTTCATAATCTAGAGAATTGCATGGGTGGTGGTGTATTTCATCCCTTGAGTGCTTTGCAATGCATGGACATTTTGGCTGCTGCAGGCTCTCTTTTTATAACCAATGCAAACTTAAAAAAAAATTACAATTAAATGGTAATATGTCTAATATTTTACCCAAGTTAATAAAACTGATAAATTTGTCCCTTGAGTGCAACAAAGCTTTGCAATGCTTTAGCACTCAAGGGATAAAATACACCAAATTTCAAATTATTGGGTGCTCTTAAAATCCTCCCAAAGGGCTCCTTCTTCTTTTAACACATTCTTCTATCATCAGGTCATGGCTCAGTTGGTAGAGGTGCAGGCTGCAAGCCGAGAGGTCCTCAGTTCGAATCCCACCTGAGGCAACCGCATTGTGTCCTTGGGCAAGACACTTCATCTTCATTGCCCGCGGGGGGGCACGATGACACCGTGTACTAAGGCGTACTGCATGTTGATATTACAGCACGTCGGTAGTACGCATGTCTTCAACCAATCTAACCCTGCCTGTGCTGCAGTGCGGAGTTACGATGTTGGGGAGCTGGCAGCTGCTCGTCGTTGCTCGGTGGTTCTCTCTGGGTACTCCGGCTTCCTCCACCCGTAAAACTGTCACGGTCATGATTAGCCATTGTGCATAAATATGTGACCTTAACCATCAATAAATCAATAAATAAATCATCAGGTCTTCTGAAAGTGTTTCCCATACCATTCATATTTATTTATTTATTGGTGTTTAAGGTCACATACTTATGCACAATGGCTAATCATGACCGTGACAGTCTATGGGTGGAGGAAGCCGGAGTACCCGGAGAGAACAACAGAGCAACGACGAGCAGCTGCCAGCTCCCCAACATTGTAACTCCGCACTGCAGCACTGGCAGGGTTAGATTGGTTGAAGATATGAGTACCACTGACGTGCAGTACGCCTTAGTACACGGCATCATCGTGCCCCCATGTGGACAATCAGGGTTGAATGCCTTGCCCAAGGACACAACGTGGGAGTCCGAATCGATCGCTCAGATGGTCACCCATCCAAGTACTAACCGGGCTCGACATTGCTTAACTTCAGTGAACTGACGAGAACCGGTTACCACAATGCCACCGCACCCCCTCCCATACCATTCAATGTAATTCATCTTCAAAATCATCGAAAAATTTATCATAATCTTTGATTAGAAGTGGAGCTAAAATGGTTAACTGATTAATCGTTTAGCCAATGATCAAAGTCTTGATCAATCAAAAAAGTAATTGATTGAGACTTTTGAAGTACTGTATAATGTGAGTTAGCAAAGGAAAAAACTTGCTCCAAAACAGGAAAACATTGTTGCGCTGGCTCACATCAATTATATGAGACAGAATAAAGCATTCAAAGTTATGTGCTGACATATTTGTTCATGTGCATTATCATTACACTGTATCAGTAGCTGGAAATGGTCATTCTTTTCCCATTAACCAGTAGGTAGCAGATGATACTTGCAAAATAAATTTTGGAATTTTTAAAAATTTTCAATTTTTGTCTCAAAAACATAGATTCTGACCCCTCTCTGTAATGAGCTCAACAAGCTTGTTCCAATGTGGGGTTATAAGCCATGTTTTTGAGACAAAAATTGAAAATATAATAAATTTGAATGGAGATTTTTGTATATAGCGCTGGCCATTGTCATGTGACAAAATAAACATATCACTGTCCAGTCAGGTAGTCTGTAAACCATATAGGGAATTAGGGGTCACATTCCATTTGACACATGACATGACTACACAGTGTAGTTTGATTAGGCCAACTTTATTATTTTCCAAAGTGTGGTGATTTACTGGGATTTCCAGGTTTGATTATAAACGATAACTTCACAAGTGAATTATGCAATCTACAATTGTGTCATGTATCCGTGCGCGCAAATAAAGACGCTTTAATGTGGATGTAATGGGGACTTCATTGTTTTTTGGTTTTTTTTACCTTTTACCTAATATGAAAAGCAGACGACACTTGCAAAAAAAAATTCTTGAATAGCTATTATTTTCATTTTATGTCTCAAAAACATAGGTTATGACCCCTCATTGGAACAAGCTCGTTCCAATGAGGGGTCATAACCTATGTTTTAGAGACAAAAAATGAAAAAAATAATGAAAATTAATTGGCGATTTTTGAGAATAGCGCTGACCGTTACGTTAGGTAAATGGTTAAATAACATAATTATCGTTAATAATGAAAAGTAATAAACAGAGTAATCGCTTGACTGGACTGGTTACATGAAATAATTCATACGAGGCAAGGAACTATATTGTAAAACACATGTGCGCATTCGCGCACTCGTGTTTGTACAATGTCCCTCACCTCTCATGAATTATTTCACGTAGCCAGTCCAGTCAAGTGATTACTCTCTATACAATACTACTGCCAATCACAACACCACAGTAGGAATAATATATGCTATTTATCAGTAAAATATTTACCAGATGAAATTCTGAAACAGAAATTTGAAGCAACTTTGGAAACTTCATAAACTTAACTCAACAAGCCAAGAAAACAGTGTTGCCAAACCGAACAAAAATACAGTTTACAATTGAACAATGGGAATCCACTTAGATTCCTGTGGTGTCATTATAATGGGAATATAACGGGAATTGGATTCTTGGATTCCCATTGAAAAACAAGGTATGCATTTCCCATACCATTCAATGTGGTTCATCTCCAAGTATTTTGATGTTTGATCTTTATGTTACACTTAGTACATATTATAGACAAATAATCGACTAACTGTCTACTTTGATGACCGATTTCTGAAAACCGCTAGTCGTAGCAGCTCTATTGTTTTTCAGAAACATTTCACGTAATTCAAGGTATTTTATGGTAAACCATGGTAACATGATTTGTTATATCACATCCCGACAACCAAGATACTCACAGATTTAAGGCTTCAAAGGATTTAACCGAATGTAGCGGTGAATTTGGGTCCTTTCTCAGGATCTCGATTTCATTTTTATTGCTGACTAGTTTTGATCGAAGAATTTTCTGTAAGTAAGATTTCTCTGAAGCTGTTGGCTCTGAAAATAAAAAAAAAAACCAAAGATATCTGTACTGTGCTAATAACCAGTCTTTTGATTTTAACCCTTTACCAAACGCAGACGATTTCAAAATTTATTATTTTAAATTCAATTTTTAAAATTTTTCAAAAAATCTCAACAAAACCATATCATGTGACCCCTCACTGGAATGAGCTGAATGATCTCGTTCCAATGAGGGGTCACAGGATATGGTTTTGTTGAAATATTTTGAAAAATTTAATTTTTTCAACTGCTCAATTTGCATGTTACGCAGGCGGATGCGGGCGATTTGTTAGGTAAAGGGTTAAAAATTAGCAGTAAATTAGTATACTGTTCGGTACCATTTAATATAAAGTATGCTATTTTCGAGTCCTGGTATCAGGAAAAAGTTTTTCAAGAGAAACATCAACGGACATCCATCTGCACATCATTCACTCCACTGATGCACAGAAAGTAAGGATTCAAAAAATATTACTTGATTTTTTTTAAGAATTGGGGGGGGGGGGGGGGAGGGAAGGGGATTGAAAATAACAACAATTTTTATCTGTTTTTCCTACAACGGGTTAAAATCTATTTGCGGGATGATAATTTTTTGGGCCAAATAATACAATGCATTCACGAAATTGTGAACAATATACCATGAATTCTAAGCTGTTTATTACTTTTCAAAGTGTGATTTACTGGGATTTCCGGGTTTGATTATAAACGATAACTTCACAAGTGAATTATGCAATCAACAATTGAGTTATGTATCCATGCACGCAAACAAAGACCCTTGGCTGTGGGTGGAATGAGGACTTCATTGGTTTTTTTAACCCTTTACCTAGCTATAGCTTGAAAAGCAGATGACACTTGAAAAAAAAAATTCTTGAACAACTATTATTTTCATTTTATGTCTCAAGAACATAGGTTATGATCCCTCATTGGAACGAGTTCGATGAGCTCGTTCCAGTGAGGGGTCATAACCTATGTTTTAGAGACAAAAAATGGGAAAATTAATTGGCGAATTTCGAGAATAGCGCTGGCAGGTTTTGGCAGTTACGTGAGGTAAAGGGTTAAATAATAGAATTATCGTTAATAATGAAAAGCAATAAACAGAGTAATCGCTTGACTGAAATAATTCATTCGAGGCGAGGGACTATATTGTAAAATACTCATGCGCATTCGCGCACTCGTGTTTGTACAACGCCCACACCTCTCATGAATTATTTCACGTAACCAGTCCAGTAAAGCGATTACTCTCTATATCATTCCAAGACTTCAAACTTCACTTTCCGAGAATTGGTATGTAAACAACATAATTCAACACCCTTCAAAGCCAGTAATGCTACTTACTGTCTTGTTACTCATGCCTTCCATGGACAATCATCTGACTGACTTACGATTGTTCCACTAATGTTGCATTTCATGTATTATACCAAACTCAAATAAATTTGACTTTTGCTGTGAAAAGCTTATCTGAAAAATCAGGTAATATATTTGGAATTCCTATTTGCTGTGGAGTGAACAGGCTTGTCATTTTGAAAATTGCAGGAGGGCCATTATGGTTTGCCTCAAATCACCTCAGGAGGGCCATTTTGGGTTCACATAAAATGACCCCAGGAGGGTCATTTATGATTTACAGGGGCCATTTTGTTTCAGCCTGATGGGTAGAGAACTAATATCATTTTAAGATACAGTACGTGGAAAGTGGATTGTAACTACATCGCCCACAGAGTGGAGTTATCACCCAAACTATAACTTTCAAATTTTATACATATGGACAAAAACACAATCAATGTTTCAGCCAATGGACCTCCGGAGGAGGAAACTTAGCCTGTGCTTGTTATGATTTGCAACAAATTTGCAATTAGTGCTTGGGTGGAATCTCCACTCTGTGGGTGATTTAGTGATAATACACTCTCCATGTACTGTGCATGGTTTGTGTAATTATGATGTACGTCATCATGTAATGTATATTTGGAAAGTTATTTACTGTCTCTGGGTGACTGCATTGACGACACACAACAAACTTCACAAACTGCGTTTTGTTACATGTACCTCCTTCAATCTGCAAAAATTTCCGTTTTAGGCGCCCAATTTTGAGGTGCCTTCAACTGAATTTATGGGCCGCAGAAACTGGGGTTAGGCGGACTTTTACCGTCCATGGAATTTTGAACTCAGACGGGCGACTGTGGCCCGGGGCGATTGCCCGCTAGGGCTGCACGGTATTTCGATAAACCGATATATACCGGTATTCAAACCAACATCGATTGAATACCGGTGTAATTACAAAAATATCGGTTTATCATCATTATTTATTTACCCACAATTTAATTTGAAGATGACTTGAGTTTTTTAACTCTAGCTCAGAATGAATAATATTATCGCTTTACCCAAGGAATCGTCCACATGTGCCCGTGGAACAAGCTCGTTCCAATGAGGGGTCACATGATATTGTTTTGTAGAAATTTTGGGAAAAATTTGATTTAAAAATATAGAACCTTAGTGAGCACGCTCACATACCACACGCACCCCAATATTTCAAGCTGTAATCATTTTTTAAAAATAAACATAGATTCTAGGAATACTGCAAAAAACAGTGTTCTGTAGTTTCAACGGTACTGAAAGAATTCAAGCAGAGAAAAAGCCCGGAAAACTGTAATTTTGATGAACTTTTCAAAGTCTATGGGGCCGTAATTTTGGTAAAAATCAGTGGAGTGGAACAAAACCCAAACTTGTTCTGTAGGCCACCATGCTAGACTAACATATCAAAAATCAGCTCAATATCTGGAAGCATGTAGGAAAAAAAGTCCGCAAAACTATAATTCTGATGAACTTTTCAAAGTTCAAGGGCCATAATTTCGGTAAAAATCAGTGAAGCGGAACAAAATGCAAACTTGATCTGTAGGCCACCATGTCAGACTAACATACCAAAAATCAGCTCAATATCTGGAAGCATGTAGAAAAAAAATCCGGAAAGTTAAAAAATTTATAGTAATTTATATATTTTTTATACTTACCAATGACCCAGACATAGCTGGTGCTAACTCTTAAAATATAGGGCCAAACACAAATTTTGCCCCCCAAACCCCAAAATTTGCATCTAAAACCAAAGAAAACATGTCCTGAATGGCCCTCCACACTTCACCTCTACTGCGCATGCGCAGTGTCAAGAACGTTTCGAAATTGGCGTCATTATTCATTCTTATAACCAGTGCCTGGTAAGCGCTATGTACTCAGCGAGGAGGTAAGACTTCCCAACTCCTGGGAGGGCCATCCCCGTCTGGGTCATTGGTAAGTATAAAAAATATATAAATTACTATAAATTTTTTAACATTTTTATACTGTACCAATGACCCAGACATAGCTGAATAGTAAAAAGGCTGGAGGGCCAAGGACATAGAGCAAGATGGAATACGCTCAATTATATAAAATAGAGTCATCCCCTCTAGGGAAAAGAAGTATTAGGCCTTACATGTATCTTTCTTATTTATGATAAATTAGAAAGATACAACACCTTTCAAAATTGAGCATCATACATCCATGTACTCTATTAATAATTAGTATAATCCTTATACTAAAAAATTTTCAAAGTAAGCCAATAAATAAAGTAAGTCTAGAGAATAGAGACTCTTAATACTCCTTAAAAGTGTCTGAGGATTGTATAATAATGTCCGTTGACACGTGCTATATTCAAAAGCTATACTTTAAAAACTAAGACCTGAATGAATTTTAAAAACATAAACTTCTCACTAAACAACCATCCCAATAACAGCTCAGAATTACTAACTCCGGAGGAGGTATCCCCTTGTTTTCATAGTAAAACAGGTGACCCAAGGGAACACCCTCCCCCCCCACCCCCTTTTTCTTGCCCTGGGTCAAATAGCCCAGAGCGAAGAGGGCAGCAGAACGGAGTCACTGCCGAAACAGACAGCCTACCTAGCTATAGTAGCAACTGTTAAGTGAATGACATTCTGAGCAGTAGATAATAGACCTAACAATAGAGGCCTCCAGAAATGGACTCGATATTTATGAGATAAAAATTCATGAATGTGGATGGCTGAGCGCAATGAGCAGCCTTCAAAAATCTATAATAGCGACACTATTAATGTAAGCCCAAGATGTAGAAGAACTCTTACTTCAAGAGCCGAAATCTTAAACACAACTGCTGAGTGAATGATATACCATAAGCAGTATCGATAGTTAATTGAATCCATTAGCAATAGAATGGAGCGTAACGTCCTTCTATTAGGCATCAAAGACAGAAGAAGCTTACGCCCGTAGTAATAAACAGATATCTGTTTATAAATACATAAACTCTAACCGGACAGAGTAAAGGCCTATGCCCGTACGAAGACGGAAGGACCTTAATAACAATAGGTTCCAGATATTAATTAGGAGCCTGACTCTTATGCGAAAATCCAACCTAAATAGTAAAGGAAGTAGTGATTCCGAAACTACGAAAGTGAAAATCATCCACCGATAGTGCATGAAACTCACTGACTCTTCATTAAAAGAGAAGCCAACAGAATTACTGTCTAAAAGGTCAGAATTTGAAAACTACTGTTTCCAGAGGCTCAAATGATTACTTAGCTAAATAAGAACCGAAGTTAAATTCCGTATAGGAATTTAATCTAATGATTCTAAGTCTATTTATCGAAAAGTTACTAAATGACTTAGATAAAGAGACATAAGACTCAATTGTAAACTATCATAGAGTGCATAGGTATGAGGTAACATAAACCTATAACCTTAATAATAACAGGCTGCAGTAGATCTTGTCAAACAAGTATACTAAAAAGTTGCAATGACTAGTATGGAGGTATCAACAAAATCAACATAGTGATCCCTACACCAACGACGGAAGAGCCTCCACTTTAGCCGCATAGTATAGCAAAGAAGAGGTTCTCCTATAGTAAGAAATTGCGTCCAAAGCTCGTCCAGTACAATGCTTACAATGCAATAAGGACCACACAACGGAATACGTGAAGGTTGAGACCTTGCGGGTTGTGATAAAGATGACACGATTTTACCCAGCGAAAAAAGATCCTCTCATGGAGGAAGATTTCGCGTTAAGTCCCACAGTAGACATCAGAGTAAATTTACCCACGGTCTCTGTGAAGACAGAGATGCTATCAACAGAAATGTATTGTGGTTGTTTATCTTAGCAATACTTGCTGAAACAACAGCACAGGAGGATAAGCATATCCTATCATTCCGTCCTATTAGATCAATAGAGCGTTAACAACATAAGCTCAGAGATCCGGACAAGCAAACACATACGTCTGCAATTGATTAGCAAGATGTGTCGTAAATAAATTATCATTGGGCGCTCCCATTGATAGCAAATCTGATTGAATACATGTTTGTAGAGAGTCCATTCTGACGGCAACAAGCGACCCATAAGAGAACGGGAGTCCGGTAATACAATCAGATGACCCGGAATATGACGGACCGAAGCAGAACTTGGTGTACTATAACAAACAGAAGGATTCTTTCCATTAAATTGAATAACGGAAACGAATGAGTGCCTCCCTGGTTCCGGAGATACGCCACTACTGTCGAATTAACGGACAGGATTTGGACATGCGTTTCTGAATAACGTTCATCCAATGATATAAAGCAAGCCTAAAAAAACATTATTCCGTGGAAGATAAGTACTTGCTTAGAGACTGCGGAACCCAAAGACCCTGGCACTTCGAATCCGTTGGGATCAATATTATATCCCAACCTGTTTGACTGGCAACCGTCATAATTATAAAACTCGGATCCGGCAACTGCAGTGGCACTCTCTGAGTCAACCACCGAATGTTTGCCCCAGTCTGAATCTCTTGCTACACTAGATAGACAAGAGAACGTGTAAATCGAGCAATTCATGGATTGGTGAAAAGTTGCCGTCGAAGAGAAGCTTCTCCGAGAACGAAGCGACTCTGAGAGAGTTCTTCACCTTACTTCCCACGCGCGTGGATGTAGCTAGGGCTGTGTCACGTCTAACCAACTCCAAGCAGCCACTGAAGGGCGGAGTTATACGTGAACAAACTACTGCCCTCAAAAGAAATCACATTGAGGATCATATCCCAGAATTCTTTCTCTAGAAGATGTAATGATAACGCCTCAGTAAGGTGGATTACGTATGATAAAGCGTCTAAGTTAAGCCTATTAGACATCATTGTCGTTTCCAACATTGTGGTTGGAAAAGACATAGACGGCGAAAAAGATTATTTCCAGTCTTTAACCACGCCGTCTAGGCGCATATGAACTCTCGGTATGCCCAATTCGTATAAATGATAAAAGGCAGAAATGAGCATTGCGGACAAGAAACTAAACTATCATGCTTGGTAGCAGGCTTATATATATATAGCGTCGATAAATAATACACATGTTCTAATGACATTATTGGACTGTGTCGGTAAGTCAGGGACAATGTCCCTGAACCGATCCAAAATTCCGTGTCCAATGACGCTATAAGTCTCTTATCCAACATCGCAGCAATGTAGTCCGAAATAACAATCACTGGAAGATAATGCCAGAAGATATGTATGGCAGCTTCCGATGCTACGAAAGGGAAAACTCGAAATCTTTTGAATCCCTTTCGCCATCCTGTCGGACCCTATAAAGCGTTTGGTCGTCCGTACCTGATGCAACCGCGGACCGCACCGACCCAGTGCCGTCGGATAATTCCTGATTCGACCAAGAAGTTAAAAAATTTATAGTAATTTATATATTTTTTATACTTACCAATGACCCAGACTTAGCTGGTACTAATCTCCTTAATTCAGGGCCAAACACAAATTTTGCCCCCCCAATCCCCAAAATTTGCATCAAAAACCGAAAAATACATGTCCTATATGGCCCTCCATACATCGACTCCTCTGCGCATGCGCAGTGTCAAGGAGGTCCCAAAATTGGCACCAATTATCATTCTTACAACCAGTGCCTGGTAAGCGTTATGTACTCAGCGGGGAGGTATGAGTTCCCAACTCCTGGGAGGGCCATCCCCGTCTGGGTCATTGGTAAGTATAAAAAATATATAAATTACTATAAATTTTTTAACATTTTTATACTGTACCAATGACCCAGACTTAGCTGAATAGTAAATAGGCTGGAGGGCCTAGGACATAAAGAAAAATCCAATAAGCTCAATTATGTATAATAGAATATCCTCTCCAGGAGAAAAGAAGAGATAGGCTTTACATGTATCTTTCCTATTTATAATAAAGAAGAAAGACACAACACCGATCAGTAATTGAGCATAACAATCAATGATCTCTATTAACATCCAGTATAACCCTTTATACTAATATTTTTAAAGGTAAGCCAATAAATAAAGGAAGTCCAGAGAAATGAGACTCTTTATATTCATTAAAAGTGTCCGAGGATTGTATATTAACGCTCGTTTGACACATGACATATACAAATGCTTCACACCGAGCTACACTTTAAAAATATTACATGGATGATTAAACATTATCTTTACACTTTAAAACCATCCCGGTACCGACTCGGAATTACTGACTCTGGGGGAGGTATTCCCTTGCTTTTCACTATAAAGCAGGTGACCTAAGGGAAGACCCGCCCCCCCCCCCCCCCTTCCCCTTGCCCTGGGTCAAATACCCCAGAGCGAAGAGGGCAGCAGGACAGAGTCACTGCCGGAACAGAAAGCCTACATAACTATAGTTGCAACTGTTTAGTGGACGATATTCTGAGCAACTGATAACGGACCTAAACAATGGAGGTCTCCAGAAATGGACTCAATATTTCTGAGATAAAAGTTAAAAAATTTATAGTAATTTATATATTTTTTATACTTACCAATGACCCAGACATAGCTGGTGCTAACTCTTAAAATATAGGGCCAAACACAAATTTTGCCCCCCAATCCCCAAAATTTGCATCTAAAACTAAAGAAAACATGTCCTGAAAGGCCCTCCACACTTCGCCCCTACTGCGCATGCGCAGTGTCAAGGACGTTCCGAAATTGGCGCCATTAATCATTCTAATAACCAGTGCCTGGTAAGCGCTATGTACTCAGCGGGGAGGCAAGAGTTCCCAACTCCTGGGAGGGCCATCCCCGTCTGGGTCATTGGTAAGTATAAAAAATATATAAATTACTATAAATTTTTTAACATTTTTATACTGTACCAATGACCCAGACATAGCTGAATAGTAAAAAGGCTGGAGGGCCAAGGACATAGAGCAAAATGGAATACGCTCAATAAAATAAAATAGAGTCATCCCCTGTAGGGAAAAAGAAGTAATAGGCCTTACATGTATCTTTCTTATTTATGATAAATTAGAAAGATACAGCACCTTCCAAAATTGAGCTTCATACATCCATGTACTCTATTAATATCCAATATAATCCTTATACTAATAATTTTTAAAGTAAGCCAATAAATAAAGTAAGTCTAGAGAATAGAGACTCTTATACTCCTAAAAGTGTATGAGGATTGCATAATCATGTCCGTTGACATATGCAATATTCAAAAGCTATACTTTAAAAACTAAGACTTGAATGAATTTTAAAAACCTAAACTTCTCACTAAACAACCATCCCAATAACAGCTCAGAATTACTAACTCCGGAGGAGGTATCCCCTTGTTTTCATAGTAAAACAGGTGACCCAAGGGAACACCCTCCCCCCCCCCTTTTTCTTGCCCTGGGTCAAATAGCCCAGAGCGAAGAGGGCAGCCGAACGGAGACACTGCCGAAACAGACAGCCTACCTAGCTATAGTAGCAACTGTTAAGTGAATGACATTCTGAGCAGTAGATAATAGACCTAACAATAGAGGCCTCCAGAAATGGACTCGATATTTCTGAGATAAAATTCATGAATGTGGATGGCTGAGCGCAATGAGCGGCCTTCAAAAATCTATAATAGCGACACTATTAATGTAAGCACAAGAAGTAGAAGAACTCTTACTTCATGAGCCGAAATCTTAAGCACAACTGCTAAGTCAATGATATACCATAAGCAGTACCGATAGCTAATAGAATCCATTAACAATAAAATGGAGCGTAACGTCCTTCTACTAGACATCAAAGACAGAAGAAGCTTACGCCCATAGTAATAAACAGATATCTGTTTATAAATACATAAACTGTACCCGGAAAGAGTAAAGGCCTATGCCCATACGAAGACGGAAGGACCTTAAAATAATAGGTTCCGGATAATAGGAGCCTAACTCTTATGCAACAATCCAACCTAAATAGTAACGGAAGTATTGATTCCGAAACTATGAAAGTGAAAATCATCCATCGATCGTGCATGAAACTCACTGACTGTACAGTAAAAGAGAAACCAACAGAATTACTGTCTAAAGGTCAGAATTTGAAAACTACTGTTTCCAGAGGCTCAAATGATTACTTAGCTAAATAAGAACCGAAGTTAAAATCCGTATAGGAATTTAATCTAAAGATTCTAAGTCTATTTATCAAAAAGTTACTAACTGACTTAGATAAAGAGACAAAAGATTCAATTGTAAACTATCGTAGAGTGCATAGGTATGAGGTAACATAAACCTATAACCTAAATAATAACAGGCTGCAGTAGATCTTGTGAAACAAGTATACTAAAAAATAGCAATGAGTAGTATGGAGGGATCAACAATATGAACATAATGATCCCTACAACACGACGGAAGAGCCTCCACTTTAGCCGCATAGAATAGCGAAGAAGAGGATCTCCTATAGTAAGAAATCGCGTCCAAAGCTCGTCCAGTACAGTGCTTACAATGCAATACAGACCACACAACGGAATACATGAAGGTTGCGACCTTGCTGGTTGTGATAAAGATGACACGATTTACCCAGTGAAAAAGATCCTCACATAGAGGAAGATTTCACGTTAAGACCCACAGTAGACAAGAGAGTAAATTACTCATGATCTCTGTGAAGATAGAGATGCTATCAACAGAAATGTATTGTGGTTGTTTATCTTAGCAATACCTGCTAAAACAACAGCGCCGGAGGATACGCGTATCCTATCATTCCGTCCTATAGATCAATAGAGCGTTAACAATATTAGCTCAGAGATCTGGACAAGCCAACACATACGTCTGCAATTGATTAGCAAGCTGTGTCATAAATAAATCATCATTGGGCGCTCCCATAGATAGCAAATCTGATTGAATACTTGTTTGTTGAGAGTCCATTCTGACAGCAACAAGCGACCCGTAAGAGAACGGGAGTCCGATAAAACAATCAGACGACCCGGAATATGACGGACCAAAACTGAACTTGGTGTACTATAACCAACAGACGGATTCTTTCCATTAAATTGAATAACGGAAACGAAAGAGTGCCTCCCTGGTTCCGGAGATACGCCACTACTGTCGAATTAAAGGACAGGAATTTGGGCATGCGTTTCTGAATAATGTTCATGCAATGACATAAAGCAAGCCTAAAAAACATTATTCCGCGGAAGAAAACTGATTGCTAAAAGACTGCGGAACCCAAAGACCCTGGCACTTCGAATCCGTAGGGATCAGTATTATATCCCAATCTGTTTGACTGGCAACCGTCATAACAGCCACACTCGGGTCCGGCAACTGCGGCGGCACTCTCTGAGTCAACCACCGAATGTTTGCTCCAGTCTGAATCTCTTGTAACACTAGATAGACAAGAGAGCGTGTAAATCGAGCAATTCATGGATTGCCGAAAAGTTGCCGTCGAAGAGAAGCTCCTCCAAGAACGAAGCGACTCTGAGAGAGTTCTTAACCTTACTATCCACGCGTGTGGATGTAGCTAGGGCTGCGTCACGTCTAACTAACTCCAATCAGCCACTGAAGGGCGGAGTTATACGTGAACAAACTACTGCCCTCAAAAGAAATTACATTGAGAATAATATCCCGTAAATCTTTTCTTGAAGACAAAATGATAACGCCTCAGTAAGGTGGATTACGTATAATAAAGCGTCTAAGTTAAGTCTACTATACATAATGTCGTTCCCAACATTGAAATTGGAAAAGACATAAACGGCGAAAAAGAATATATGCAGTCTTTAATCACACCGTCTAGACGCATATGAACTCTCGGTATGCCCTGCTCTGCCAAAATAAACTATTTGTATAAATGATAAAATGGCAGAAATGAGCAACGCGGACAAGAAACTAAACTATCATGCTTAGTAGCAGGCTTGTATATATATATATATATAGCGTCGAAAAATAAAACACATGTTGTAATGACAATATTGGACTGCGTCGGTAAGTCATGGACAATGTCCCTGAACCGATCGAAAATTCCGAGTCCAATGACGCTATAAGTCTCTTATCCACGATCGCAGCAATGAAGTCCGAAATAATAATCACTGGAAGATAATGCCAGAAGATATGAAAGGCATCTTCCGATACTACTAAAGGGAAAACTCGAAATCTTTCGAATCCCTTTCGCCATCCTGTCGGACCCTATAAAGCGTTCGGTCGTCCATACCTGATGCAACCGCGGACCGCACCGACCCAGCGCCGTCGGATAATTCCTGAATTGACCGAGAAACTGTCAATTGCTGGGATGCTGCGAAACAACTGTGCTAACTCGGATAGCACGTCCGTCACTGAGGCCTGAGGAGAAGCGGTCTTACGATGCATTGCCGCTGGAAGCTCCGTGATCGTTACCCCGTGCATACTACCAATATGCGAGCGAACGGAGTGTATAGGCCTCGTGTCCCTTGGCTACCGGATGGCGCGACCTATTCGCCGTGGAATCACTGAATGCCGAAACTGATCGGATACTCGAGGTCACGTAGCCAATGTGCGGTCGTGTGCCCTGCTGTGAGGATGAGGAAGCATTAAAGACAGTCTCTCGGACTGTCAATATAACGGAACGTCCCGACCAACGGACATATGCTCCGAATGTAAAATATCTGAACCACAACATGCGGTCCCTATGTTGTTGCGCGAGAGAGGGACCTCTCTCGCTCACAGCCCGGACGGACCTGGACAAGCCAGGAACCGGACTAACAGGCTTCCTCCGATCTGTCCTCAATCTGCCGTCACTGGGTGAGTACTAAAGAAATTAAAGTGCTCGCATCACCCAAATCTCCTTCCTAGACCGCAACGGACGAACCCGGCAGCCGAACCATTCGATGAATGTACGCTACACCGGGTGAGCTAGCGAATGTCACTCCGTAGGCGATAGACATATTCCATGAGCACTTATTGCCGCTAACTCTTCATTAACTATGACGACAGAGGCACACTTTTGAAAGACATCTCCATAACTCTTCGAACAAGAAACCAGAAATGCTTGGTTAGCAAGCATAAAATAATAATATATATAGCGTCGTTCAATAATTCGAAAGTTAGTGTGACATTATTGGACTATGTCGGAACTGAGGGACGATGTCCCTGAACCGAACCAAAAATTTCTAAGTCCACCGACGCTATCAGTTTCTTATCCGGCATCGCAGCATTCTGGTCCGACAACAGAAGCTGTAGAAGACCAAGTCAGATGACATACACAACAGCATATGTTGTTCCGAAAGGGAAAGCTCGAAATCCTCCGAATCCCTTTCGGTATCCCGTCGGACCGGATGAAACTTTCGGACGTCCGTACCCGCTTCCGCGGAGCGTCCCGACCCAGCATCGTCGGATAAAATATATGCGACAGATTCAGTTGATGCTGGGATGCTGCGATAAACTGTGCTATTAAGGAAAGCACGTCCGTTCCCGAGGCCTGTGCAGTAGTGGTCTTACGATGCATTGCCGCCGGAAGCTCTGTGTACGTTGACTCCCACACACTTCCTATGCGAACGTCCGGAGTCTGCAGGCCTCGTGTCCCTGGCTACCGGATGGTGTGACCTGGTCGCCGAAGAATCCTTGATCGGCGAAGCTGGTAATATATCGGCGGTCACGCAGCCAAGGTGCGGTCGTGTGCGCTGACGAGAAGAGGAAGCCTTAGCAGTCTCAGCGGACTGCCTATACAACGGAGCATCCCGAGCGACGGACGTATGCTCCGCTTACGACACATTTTGTACCACAACATCTGGGGCCAGATGTTGTTGAACGAGAGAGGGGCCTCTCTCGCTTGCCGTCCGGATGGACCGGAACGAGCTATGAACCGACTAAAAGGCTTCCTGCGTTCTCCCTCCGATCCGCCGTCACTGGGTGTGCATTAGGTTAATTTATAGTGCTCGCATCACCCCAAAATTCCTTCTAGACCGCAACGGACGAACCCGGCTGCCGAACCATTCGGTGAATGGACGCTACACCGGGCGAGCTAGCGGACGTCAAAGGCCGTCGAACCTACTAGGGTCCACTTAGGCAATTGGCGTATTTACATGAGCACTTTTCCGCTAGCCCTTCATTAATTGTGACGACGGAGGCACACTGTTGGAAGACATCACAGATACATCACCCTAATCTTGATCGTCTGAAATAGAAATTGATAAAGTAGAGTGACCCTGCGGGGAAAGGACCGGAGTGTCCAAATCCCCAACAACATACCGTGACATACGCTTCCCATATTGTCATCGAAATCATACGATACAGAACAGGAGTTAATGCGAGTACACTGACCACATATAGATTGATAATAAAGTCAGAGGAAGACTTCCTCTTAAAACAATTGATTAATATCCTTTCAATGTGAAAAGAAAACAAGTCCTGGTACTCGCACTAACCCCTGGCAATCAAAATACATAATAATAATATGATCCATTAATATAGAAAAAATAACTGAAATCAAAATATTTTGAAAAAATATTTTTTCAGAACAGCCCAAGTTTCTGAAAAGTAACGTTGAGCCCCAATGGATCCCAAGCCTAAGTGTGGACAAAAATTTTTAAAATATTTTAAACAATTTATTCAACACTTACGAACAATAATAATGTATCTAGTTATGATTAAAATAACATCAAGATATTATTTTTTAGAAATCCCCCCCTCACACAGAGGGCTGTTGTAAATGTAAACAATGAGTGTAAAAACACTAAAATAAGACTCCAGGCACCCAGGCCCGAAATCAGTTACCAAAAATACACTATCTGATGCAAAACAGAGACTTCCAGGGAAGAAACTGCAGAACATCAGATGGTAGATGCAGAACACAACGCCTAACCACCCATAGGTGAAGACGTAAACATGGGGAAAGAACAGAATTCATTCTGTTATTCAGCTAAAACTCCCAAGAAAATTTAGTAATAATAATTACAAAAACTATGCCAAAAGCATGGGAGAATAGCAAGGGGGAACTTAAAGGACAGGGAGAGAGGAAAACACTTAAAAAAAACAGTGTAACTAAATAATCAGAATGACAACAAAATGGCTGCTGCCTTGAAAATAGGTAACTTAACATAATTTCATTAAAAAATTTTAAGTTACAGCCCTGATAATATTCTGTCACACATTCTTTTCCTCTCCTCCTTCTCTATCCTCCTTAGAATCACCATTTCACTAATATTTATGTGTCTGGCATTATTTAAACTGAGATTTATAAGCACAAAGATCAGTCAGATGTTAACTGATGAAGGGCCAAACTTAGAATGATTAATGGCGCCAATTTCGGAACGTCCTTGACACTGCGCATGCGCAGTAGGGGCGAAGTGTGGAGGGCCTTTCAGGACATGTTTTCTTTAGTTTTAGATGCAAATTTTGGGGATTGGGGGGCAAAATTTGTGTTTGGCCCTATATTTTAAGAGTTAGCACCAGCTATGTCTGGGTCATTGGTACAGTATAAAAATATTAGTGAATGTGGAAGGTTGAGACCAATATGCAGCCTTCATTAGATCAGTAATAGCAATACAATTAGCATAGGCCGAAGAAGTAGAAAGAGCTCTTACTTCATGAGCTGAGATCTTGAGTGCCGACTGCTGAGAAGAAGATAATTTTTCATAAGCAGTTCGAATAGTTAATTGAATCCATCTAGCAATAGAATGGACCATAATATCCTTTCTATTAGGCATCAAAGACAGAAAGAAATGCTTACGTCCCTTTCTGATGAACTCAGACCTATGTCTGTAAATACGTATTGCTCTAACAGGACACAGTAGAGGCCTACGCCCATCAGATGATGGAAGGGCCTTAATAATAATAGGTTCAGGATACTTATTAGGAGCCCGATTCTTAGCCAAAAATCCAACATTAGTGGTAAAGGTAATAGTATTACCGACACTACGGTAGTGAGAATCCTCCACAGATAGTGCATGAAGCTCACTAACTCTTCTAGCAGAAGAGAAAGCTAAGAGAAAAGCTGTCTTATATGTTAAGAATTTGAAGTCATCTGTGTCAAGAGGCTCAAAAGGCGCTTCTTTTAGCTTAAGAAGAACCCAGGCCAAATTCCACTTCGGAATTAATCTAAGGGTTCTAGGTCTATTTATCGAAAAATTTCTAACTAACTTAGATAAAGAGACATTAGTTCCAATCCTCAAGCTATCATGATGTACATAGGTATCAGATAGCATAGACCTATAACCCTTAATGGTGATAGGCTGCAGATTAATCTCATCAAACAAGTATACTAGAAAGTTTGCTATGTCTGGAATGGAGGGATCATAAATATCTACTGAATGATCCTCACACCACTGACAAAAGACCCTCCACTTAGCAGCATAGTTTAGCGAAGAGGAGGTCCTCCTGCAGTTAGAAATCGCGTCCACTGCTCGTCCTGTAAAATGTTTTCCGTGCAAGAAGGACCGCACAATGGAAATACGTGAAGGTTTAGACCTTGCGGATTGTGATGGAGGATGCGCGATTTCCCTTGCGAAAGAAGATCTTCCCGTTGAGGAAGCTTCCTCGGCATGTCCCACAACAGACACCTGAGTAGATTTATCCACGGTCTCTGTGGAGACAGAGATGCTACCAACAGATTCTTGCATTGCAATTGTTTTATCTTGAGCAATATCTGCTGAATCAATGGCACTGGAGGATACGCATATCCTATCATTCCGTCCCAAGAGATCGAGAGAGCATCTACTGCAAACGCTTGAGGATCCGGACAAGGTGACACATACGTCTGCAACTGATTGTTGAGATGTGTCGCAAATAAATCTATCATTGGCCGTTCCCATTGGTAGCAAATCTGATTGAATACTTGCATGTTGAGAGTCCATTCTGACGGCAACAGGCGGCCCCTCCGTGAAAGGGAGTCTGCTAAGACGTTCAGACGACCCGGAATATGATGGACGGAGAGAAGAATCTGATGTTCTAGTACAAACAGAAGAATTCTTTCCGTTAGATTGAGCAACGGAATGGAATGAGTGCCACCTTGGTTCCAAATATACGCAACTACTGTCGTATTGTCAGACATAATTTGCACATGTGCATTCTGAATAACGTCTATCCAATGACGTAGAGCAAGCCAAATCGACATCATCTCTGTGATGTTGATGTGCTTGCTTAGAAACTGCGGATCCCAAAGACCCTGGCACTTCAAATCCGATGGGCTCAGTGTCGCGCCCCAGCCTGTTTGACTGGCATCCGTCATAATCGTAAAGCTCGGATCTGGCAACTGCAGTGGAACTCCCTGAGTTAACCACTGTATGTCTGCCCAAGTCTGAATCTCTTGTTTCACTTGGCTTGACAAGAGTATGTCCGTTTCGAGCGAATGAATCTTCACTCTCCAATTCTGAGTCAGATAGACCTGGAGAGGACGAGTGCGTAGCCGCCCCATCAGAATGAGATCCGAGGCAGCTCCGCACAGACCTATTAGTCTCATGAATTCCCTCGCTGACACTTTGTCTGAGTGAAGACAATAGCGAGCATAACAACTGACTAATCTCGCTCTGGTTAACGGCAGACGAACGAGATTGTTGTGCGTCTCGAAGCTCATTCCCAGGTGGGTAAATGACTTGGACGGCACCAGATCCGACTTCTCTTCGTTTACTATGAAACCGAGACGTCGGAGCAATAGAAGCAGATTGTGCATGTCGTTCTGAAGCATTAACTCGTTGCCGTATCTCTGAAGAATATCGTCCAGGTAAGCCGACGTTACCGCAGACGAATGAGCTCGGAAATGAGTCATTACCGAGTTCATTACTCGAGTGAATGCCCAGGGCGCTAGATTCAGACCAAAGCACATCGCTCGGAACTGATAAACAACACCTAGGACAGCGAAGCGAAGATACTTTCTGAACGCCGGATGTACCATGACGTGAAAGTATGCATCCTTGAGGTCTATGCTCGCAGCATAGTCGTTCACTCGAATGCTCGCTTGTTTATCCAGCTTAAGTCGATCGCTGGACGGAACGAGCCGTCTGGCTTCGGAACCAGAAAAAGATGGCTGTAGAAACCTGGAGATTCCTGGTTTTCTACGACCTCTATCGCGTTCTTCGTTAAAAGAGACTGGACTTCTGATAGAAGTGCCGTTCTTTTCTGACAATTTGACGGAAGCTGAGTCCATCTTGGACTTCGAGTTAATGGAGGCTTGCCTTTGAAGGACAGTTTTAGTCCTTCTGAAATAACCCCTAGAACCCAAGGGTCCTCCGTAATTGATTCCCAATTGCTTGAGAAACTCGACAGTCTTCCGCCCACTGGAACGCGACAGAGGTCTAGACCATCACTTCCTGGATCCGCGAGGCTTGCGGTAGGAGAAACCACGTCCTCCGCGACCCGCACCTCTCCCCGTCGGCCTAGGGGCATCTGACCGGTTATTTCGACCAGCATAACAGCCCCTAGTCGAGTCGCTACTCTGCCGGTCTCTAGAGTAAGACCTAGAGGACGCATAGGAACCTCTATTTCCCCTGGACGAACTCGTCCCGGAAGTGCCTGGCCTACTCCTGTCTGCTGGTTCCAATTTCTTGGAAGCAGACTTAAACAACAGAGAGTCCGAAGCTTTCTTTGTTAATTTATCATATATATCAGAAAGCTTGCCACTGAAGAGAAACTCTCCAGAGACTGGAGCGACTACAAGAGAGTTTTTCACCTTACTGTCCACGCGTGTGGAAGTAGCCAAGGCCGTGTCACGTCGAGCTAACTCCAGATTTGCCACTGAAAGGGCGGAGTTATAAGTGGAAAACGCTATGGCCCTGGACAGAACTCTTAAAGACGTTTGTACGTCTTGAAATTCAGGTCCTTCAAAGCGTAATGACAACCCTCTAGTAAGGTGATCTGCGTAGGAAAGAGCGTCTAAACTAGCGCTGTTAGACACTATCGTCGTTTCCATCGTAGACGACGGAAGTGACATAGACGACGGCATGGATATATCAAGGTCTTCAGCCTGTCGTCTAAACGCAGAGGAACTCTCTGGATGCCCTGACCTGCCGTATCAAACTTGTTCCTTTGATTAATAAACGGCAGCTGTAGAGCAGATGCCGGTAGGAAGGCTGACCTGCCCGTCTTGTTGGCAAGTTTATCAATAGCGTCATTCAATAACTCAAAAATCCGAGAGACATTCTTGGATTGTGACGGAAATTCCGGGACAATGTCCCTAAACCGATTAAAAAACTCGGTGTCCAGTGGCGCTATCACCCTCCTATCCGGCTGCGCAGCATTTTGGTCTGGCAGAACAACTTCTGGAAGGTAATACCGGATAAATTCTACGGCTATTTTATGTTGTTCCGAAAGGGAAATATCTAATTCATCAGAATCCCTTTCGCCATCCTGCCGGACCTCATGTAAATCTCGGTCGTCCGCACTGGATCTAGCGGCAGAACCTACCGACCCAGCATCTTCTGACATTTCATGTTCCAACAGAGGCTCTGACGGTTGCTGGGATGCTGCGATTAACTTTGCTATCTGTGATAGCACATCAGTTACAGAGGCCTGGGGAGCGGCGGTCTTACTGGATTCAGCCGCCGGAAGCTCCCTGGACGTTGCATCCTGCATACATCTTTTATGCGAACGTCCGGATGAAGAAGGCCTTGAATCCCTGGCTACCGGATGGCGTGACCTGATCGCCGAGGAATCCCTGGTCGGCGAAGCTGACTGTAATTCACTGGTCACATAGCCAAGGTGCGGTCGAGTGTGCTGCTAAGAGGATATGGAAGCCTTATAGGTAGCCTCGGTGGACTGCCTATATACCGGAGCATCCCGAGCGGCGGACGTATGCTCCGACTGCGTAACACTACGGACTACAACATCTGGTCCCAGATGCTGTTGTCTGAGAGAGGGAGCTCTCTCGCTTGTAGCCCGTGTCGAACTGGACAAGCTAAACACCGGACTGTCAGGCTTCCTCCGATTCATCCTCCTTTCCGTCATCACTGGGTGTGCACGTGGATGTTTTATAGTGCTCGCAACACCCGACTCTCTCTGCTGGACCGCAACGGATGAACCCGAGTGCTGCCCCATTCGGTGAATGGACGCAACCCCGGTCGAGCTAGCGGACGTCAACCTCTTCGGGTTCCTTTCAGGGAATTGACGAATCTCCATGAGCACTTTTGCCGCTAGCTCTTCACTTGTATGTGACGACGGAGGCACACTTCTGGACGACATCACAGAAACATCACCCTGTTCTTGTTCCTCTGAAAAAGAGAGTGAAACACTAGAGTGACTCTGAGGAGAAAGAACCGGAATGGATCTTTCTCCAGGAACAACATACCGTGACATACGTTTCCAACGTTTTTCATCCCATTTGAAACACACAGAACAAAGATCAGTGCGAGTACAGAGAGAACAATTAATACAGAGATCATGAGAATCATAGGAAGACTTCCTCCTATTACAATTTGAACAATAATCATTCATTGTGAAATGTAAACAATCAAAGTACTCGCACTAATCCTTGAAAATAAAGATACATAATACAACAGTCCATTATATTCATTAATAAATAATGATTTGAAAAGAAAAAATTTTTTTTTAAGAATCAAAAAAAAAATTTTTCAGAAGAGCCCAAGTTCCCAAAGGGAACCCTGAGCCCAATGGATCCCAAAAAAGCCTAAGTGTGGACAAAAATTTAAATTCATTTTGAAAAAATTAATGAGACACTTACGGACAATAATAATGTATCTTACTATGAATAAGAGATGCAGAAGACAAAAAATCACTATCAGCAGTAACTGTTGTCAACCTAAGCAAAAGTGTCAAAAAACCGGAAACATGACTCCAGGCACTGAAACAAACATGGCCCGAAATCAGTCACCAATTAAAACACTATCTGATGCAAAACAGAGGCTTCCAGAGAAGAAACTGTAGAACATCAGATGGTAGATGCAGACCAAAACGCCTAAACACCCCTAGGGTGAGGACGTAAACATGGGGAAAAAACAGAAATAAATCTGTTACGAAGCCAAAACTCCCAAGAAATTTTAGTAATAAACATTACACAAAATTAAGCCAAAACATGGGAGAATAGCTAGGGGGGAATAAGGAAGGTAGCGAGGAAACACTGATCAAACAATGGTACTTCAGAGCAAGAATGACAACTTCAGGGCTATGCCTTGAAAAAAGGCAACTAGAAATAATTTCATAAAATAATTTTAAGTTACAGCCCTGAACATTTTCTTGCACTAAATATTTTCCTCTCCTCCTAATGTATCCTCTTTATTTCCACCATTTCACTCATGAATATGTGTCTGGCATCATGAAAACTGAGATTTGGAAGCACAAATAACAGAGAAGTGTGACTGTTTTGAGGGCCAAACTAAGAATGATAATTGGCGCCAATTTCGGGACCTCCTTGACACTGCGCATGCGCAGAGGAGTCGATGTATGGAGGGCCATATAGGACATGTATTTTTCGGTTTTTGATGCAAATTTTGGGGATTGGGGGGGGGGGGGCAAAATTTGTGTTTGGCCCTGAATTAAGGAGATTAGCACCAGCTAAGTCTGGGTCATTGGTACAGTATAAAAATACTGTCGATTGCTGGGATGCTGCGAAAAAACTGTGCTAACTCGGATAGCACGTCCGTCACTGAGGCCTGTGGAGAAGCGGCCCTACGATGCATTGCCGCTGGAAGCTCCGTGATCGTTACCCCGTGCATACTACTAATATGCGAGCGAACGGAGTGTATAGGCCTCGTGTCCCTTGGCTACCGGATGGCGTGACCTGTTCGCCGTGGAATCACTGAATGACGAAACTGATCGGATACTCGAGGTCACGTAGCCAATGTGCGGTCGTGTGCACTGCTGTGAGGATGAGGAAGCATTATCGACAGTCTCTCGGACTGTCAATATAACGGAGCGTCCCGAGCGACGGACATATGCTCCGAATGTAAAATATCTGAACCACAACATGCGGTCCCCTATGTTGTTGGACGAGAGAGGGACCTCTCTCGCTCACAGCCCGGACGGACCTGGACAAGCCAGGAACCGGACTAACAGGCTTCCTCCGATCTGTCCTCAATCCGCCGTCATTGGGTGAGTACTAAAGTAATTATAGTGCTCGCATCACCCAAATCTCCTTCCTAGACTGCAACGGACGAACCCGGCAGCCGAACCATTCGATGAATGTACGCTACACCGGGTGAGCTAGCGAATGTCACTCCGTCGATCCTACTAGGGACCTCTTAGGCGATAGACATATTCCATGAGCACTTATTGCCGCTAGCTCTTCATTAACTATGACGACAGAGGCACACTTTTGAAAGACATCTCCGTAACTTTGCGAACAAGAAACCAGAAATGCTTGGTAATAGCAAGCATATAATAATAAATATATCTCGTCGTTCAATAATTCGAAAGTTTGTGTGACATTATTGGACTATGTCAGAACTGAGGGACGATGTCCCTGAACTGAACCGAAAATTTCTAAGTCCACCGACGCTATCAGTTTCTTATCCGGCATCGCAGCATTCTGATCCGACGAAAGAACCTGTAGAAGATCAAGTCAGATGACATACACAACAGCATATGTTGTTCCGAAAGGGAAAGCTCGAAATCCTCCGAATCCCTTTCGGAATCCCGTCGGACCGGATGAAATTTTCGGACGTCCGTACCAGCTTCCGCGGAGCGTCCCGACCCAGCATCGTCGGATAAAACATTATGCGACAGATTCAGTTGTTGCTGGGATGCTGCGATAAGCTGTGCTATTTAGGATAGCACATCCGTCCCCGAGGCCTGTGCAGTAGCGGTCTTACGATGCATTGCCGCCGGAAGCTCCGTGTACTTTGACTCCCGCACACTTTCCTATGCGAACGTCCGGAGTCTGCAGGCCTTGTGTCCCTGGCTACCGGAAGGTGTGACCTGGTCACCGATGATTCTCTGACTGGCGAAGCTGACTGGATATCCGAGGTCACGTAGCCAAGAGCGGTCGGGTGTGCTACCATGAGAATGAGGAAGCCTTATTGACAGTCTCTCCGGACTGACTATATGTCGGAGCGTCCCGAGCGGCGGACGTATGCTCCGAATGCGAAACATTTTGTACCACAACATCTGGGGCCAGATGTTGTTGTACGAGAGAGGGGCCTCTCTCGCTCGACGTCCGGATGGACCAGAACGAGCTATGAACCGGACTAAAAGGCTTCCTCCGTTCTCCCTCTAATCCGCCGTCACTGGGTGTGCATTTGGTTGATTTATAGTGCTTGCATCACCCCAAAACTCCTTCTAGGCCGCAACGGACGAACCCGGCTGCCGAACCATTCGATGAATGGACGCTACACCGGGCGAGCTAGCGGACGTCAAAGGCCGTCGAACCTACTAGGGTCCTCTTAGGCAATTGGCGTATTTACATGAGCACTTTTCCGCTAGCCCTTCATTAATTGTGACGACGGAGGCTTGATCGTCTGAAATAGAAATTGATAAAGTAGAGTGACCCTGCGGGGAAAGGACCGGAATGTCCAATTCCCCACTAACATACCGTGACATACGCTTCCCATGTTGTCATCGAAATCATCAGATATAGAACAGGAGTTAATGCAAGTACACTGACTACATATAGAATGATTATAAAAGTCAGAGGAAGACTTCCTCTTATTACAATTGATCAAAATCCTTTCAAAGTGAAAAGAAAACAAAGTCCTGGTACTCGCACCAACCCCTGACAATCAAAATACATAATAATAAAATGATCCATTAACATAGAAAAAATAATTGAAATCAAAATATTTTGAAAAAATATTTTTTCAGAACAGCCCAAGTTTCTGAAAAGTAACGTTGAGCCCCAATGGATCCCAAGCCTAAGTGTGGACAAAAAATTTAAAAATATTTTAAACAATTTATGCAACACTTACGAACAATAATAAAATATCTAGTTATGATTAAATTAACATCAAGATATTATTTTCAAGAAATCCCCCCCTCACACAGAGGGCTGTTGTAAATGTAAACAATGAGTGTAAAAACACTAAAATAAGACTCCAGGCACCCAGGCCCGAAATCAGTTACCAAAAATACACTATCTGATGCAAAACAGAGACTTCCAGGGAAGAAACTACAGAACATCAGATGGTAGATGCAGAACACAATGCCTAACCACCCATAGGTGAAGACGTAAACATGGGGAAAAGAACAGAATTCATTCTGTTATTCAGCTAAAACTCCCAAGAAATTTTAGTAATAATAATTACAGAAACTATGCCAAAAGCATGGGAGAATAGCAAGAGGGGACTTAAAGGAAAGGGAGAGAGGAAAACCCTGAAAAATCAGTGTAACTAAATAACAAGAATGACAACAAAATGGCTGCTGCCTCGAAAATAGGTAACTTAACATAATTTCATTAAAAAATTTTAAGTTACAGCCCTGATAATATTCTGTCACACATTTTTCCTCTCCTCCTTCTATATCCTCCTTAGAATCACCATTTCACTAATATTTATGTGTCTGGCATCATTTAAACTGAGATTTACAAGCACAAAGATCAGTCAGATGTTAACTGATGAAGGGCCAAACTAAGAATGAATAATGGCACCAATTTCGGAACGTCCTTGACACTGCGCATGCGCAGTAGAGGTGAAGTGTGGAGGGCCATTCAGGACATGTTTTCTTTGGTTTTAGATGCAAATTTTGGGGTTTGGGGGGCAAAATTTGTGTTTGGCCCTATATTTTAAGAGTTAGCACCAGCTATGTCTGGGTCATTGGTACAGTATAAAAATACTGTAATTCTGATGCATTTTTCAGAGTCCAAGGGCCGTAATTTCGGTAAAAATCAGTGGAGCGGAACAAAACGCAAACTTGTTCTGTAGGCCACCATGTTAGACTAACATACCAAAAATCAGCTCAATATCTGGAAGCGTGTAGGAAAAAAGTCCGCAAAACTGTAATTTTGATGAACTTTTCAAAGTTCAAGGGCCGTAATTTCGGTAAAAATCAGTGGAGCGGAACAAAACGCAAACTTGTTCTGTAGGCCACCATGTTAGACTAACATACCAAAAATCAGCTCAATATCTGGAAGCGTGTAGGAAAAAAGTCCGCAAAACTGTAATTTTGATGAACTTTTCAAAGTTCAAGGGCCGTAATTTCGGTAAAAATCAGTGGAGCGGAACAAAATGCAAACTTGATCTGTAGGCCACCATGTCAGACTAACATACCAAAAATCAGCTCAATATCTGGAAGCGTGTAGAAAAAAGTCCGGAAAACTGTAATTTTGATGAATTTTTCAGAGTCCAAGGGCCGTAATTTTGGTAAAAATCAGTGGAGCGGAAAAAAATGCAAACTTGATCTGTATGCCACCATGTTAGACTCACATACCAAAAATCAGCTCAATATCTGGAAGCGTGTAGAAAAAAAGTGCGGAAAACAAGTAGACTGACGGACTGACGGACGTTGCGTGGGGTATAATAATAAATTTTGATATTGTCTGCGCTGTGTGAAGGTTTTTCGAACTGCATCATCAAGGCAAACTGATTTGTTCCGACTGTGATGTCTCAAGTCTTGATTGTGGTACTTATGTTCAGATATCTGAACAGTTTTCGATATACCGGTATACTGCGGTATTTTTTTGAATACCGGCATTCTGTTTGGATATCGTGCAGCCCTATTGCCCGCCTCAAAATGACAAGCCTGAGTGAACGATGTGAAGATGTTTGTAGATGTTTTTTTTTAAAACATTTTCACAGTGCCAGGACTCAACAACAGCGTGCTACATTTCAAATGGTAGTGAGGAGTATACAGCACACCTCCCATTTTTAAAACTGAAAGACTGTAAATGCCAGACTTGATATGAATATTACATTACAATAAGTGAAGATTCCAGGCCCAGGCCTTGCATTTTCAGGAGAGTGATTTATTCGCGTGCCAACTGTTCACCTTAAAAAAATTAAGAAAGGCAAAAACTAGCCCTATTAACCATAGAAAATTATTATTATCATAACAGCCTATTCCTAAAACCCACATCTTTTCAGATTTCTGCTTCGTTAGTGGTCTCTGTAAGATGGCCACAGTGCCCCTCCCAAACCTCCGGGGCTTGTCGAGACCCGGAGGTGTGGGTGGGACAGGGTAACCTTCTCGCAGAGACTACCTTAATAATAACACCAAATAAAATGTACAAAGCCAACTAGGAAGAATTCGTTAATGGTAATGGACGGACGAACATGGTGAAAACATAATGCCCCAGAGAAGTCCTCGGGGGCATAAAAAATTAAATCGTTTATGTTTGATATTTTAGGCCTAAAAAAATAAAAAATCTGTTTCTCAGGCCCTCCCGCATGGTCCTTTTGGCTGCCGCATGCTGTCTTTTTATAACCAATGCAAATTTGAAAAAAAAAAAATTAAATGGTTTATGTCTGATATTTTACCAAAGTTAAAAAAAATTGATAAATTTGTCCCTTGAGTGCAAGAAGGCTTTGCAATGCTTTAGCATTGCAAAGTCTTCTTGTTCTCAAGGGACGAAATACACCACCACCCACGCTTCTCCGTAGACTATGAGGCCTAAAACATACCAAGAACATGAACTTTTGGTGGAAAAGAAATAATTACAGAAATAAAAAATAAAATAAAAACCCGCTCTCCCACATGAAATTTTACAAATAATGGCCTGAGAAACAGAAGATCTACTTTGTGTGGCCTTACCCAAGTTAATAAAATTGATAAATTCGTCCACTGAGTGCAACAAGGCTTTGCAATGCTTTAGCAATCTGGCAAAAATGAGGCAATAATCTGGCATTTCAATGGATGAGAAAGAAACATGTTGTATTCTCTTGTATTCTCTTGATCCTATAAAGGAGGTAACCCATTTGTGGAGCCAATAATAAAGAAAATGTGTTATTATTTCAGGCAAAAAACAAAATGAGGTGAATAGCGCCAAACCAAAAATTAATTAACCATGGCCTATGAATATATTTAGATCTCATTGTTTGAGTACATGCTTATTACAGAATTTGCCAGTGAAATAAAATCTGCATCAAAGGTTTGTATACGACACTGTCAATACAGATTACTTTTCACTGGCAAACTCTTGAGTTTTTCAAACTTATTTACCTGTTAGGCCAAACAAAGTAGATCTTCTGTTTCTCAGGCCATTATTTGTGAATTTGCATGCGGGCGAGCGTTTTTTTGCCATCAAAAGTTCATGTTCTTGGTTCAAGTTTTAGGCCTCGTAATCTACAGAATAGCATGGGTGGTGGTGTATTTCATCCCTTGAGTGCAAGAAGGCTTTGCAATGCTAAAGCATTGCAAAGCCTTCTTGCACTCAATGGACAAATTCATCAATTTTTTTAACTTGGGTAAAATATCAGACATAAACCATTTAATTTTTAATTTTTTAAGTTTAAATTGGTTATAAAAAGAGAGCATGCGGCAGCCAAAAGGACCATGCGGGATGGCCTGAGAAACAGATTTTTTATTTTTTTAGGCCTTATCTATTTATTTATTGGTTCTCGTCAGATCACTGAAGTTAAGCAACGTCGAGCCTGGTTAATCATTGGATGGGTGACCATCTGAGCGATCAATTCGAACTTTGTGTCCTTGGGCAAGGCACTTGACCCCGATTGTCCACATAGAGGCACGATGATGCCACATACTAAGGCAAACTGCACATCGATGGTACATATGTCTTCAACCAATCTGACCTTGCCTGTGCTGCAGTGCGGAGTTACGATGTTGGGGAGCTGGCTGCTGCTCGTTTTTGCTCGGTGGTTCTCTCTGGGTACTCCGGCTTACTCCACCCGTAAAACTGTCACGGCCATGATTAGCCATTGTGCATAAGTATATGACCTTAAACGCCAATAAATAAATAAATTTATTTATTGGGGTTTAACAACACTTTCGACAGTCACCTTGTGCCAGACAGTTTTATGGAAGGGGGAAGCCAGAATACCTGGAGAGAACCACTACGCAGTGGTGATCAACTGTCAGACTACCCAGCATACTTGCTCACACATGCTGGGTTAGCATTGCTTGAAGACAAATGCACCATCAATGTGTAGTATGCCTTAATACAAAATGTCACCATGCCCCCCATGTGGGAAATCAGGATTAAGTGCCTTGCCCAAGGACACAACGCAGAATCGAACCATGGACCTTTCGGTTTGAAGTCCAACTCCGTAACCACTGAGCCATCGTGTTTCCTTATTATAGTGATCAACTTATAAGGATTTGGGACTGCCATCTGCATATCTATTAGTTGAGCACACAATCAGACGATCGTGAGTGCCAATGTCAGGTAGTCACAACCAAAAGGAGTAGTTTGTTCATAAATGCATAGATTAGGGTTAATTTTATAGTACATTCAGGTTGATTTGTTTTGATGATTTCAAGAGTGTGTCACTGTGTGTATCAAAATAAAAATATGACGTCAGCAGAAACAATTTAACAGTGTGGCATCTTTGATCAATGATCAAAGATGCCACACTGTTAACTTGTTTCTGCTGATGTCGTATTTCATAGAGTCATCACATGACACATGGCATATGCATCGTGAGCAGCTATCAAGGGGTATGTCAGTGCAATCAATGAGATTAGACCAATCATGATTCCTGCCAATCATTGTGGCAACTTATTAAGTTTGTTACTGCTTATATGAGATTGTGAATCAAATGAAAATACAAACAATTTTGCTCTCGTGGTGTTCCATGTAACCATCGGCACGAATCGATGTTCAAATACTTCTACCGATGGCTTAAAATTGGCCAGTGTTAGATGTGATTGTCGAACATCGGTTAATCACTACCTTATTACTTATCTGTTCCATCGTTTGAGTTGACAGGAAGGCCCAAAACTATACTGCATGCATTGGGGAAATCTTCACCAAACATGTATGTTAATGTATATCCAGAACACTGCAAACTTTTCCTGTTAATTTGTAAACACTGAAAAATTTGGGGATGATTACACAGCCCTGAAAATTAACCCTCAGCAATCAACAGTGCTGAGGAAAATGCCGAGGAAATGAAAAATATCCACAGCAAAAATACTGCCGAGGATGGCTTCTTCAGAAAGCCTTGTTGTGGCAGAAATTGCACAACTTCCAGGTTACACAAGGAATCAAACCATGTGGGTTGCACTATGATGTATTGCTAATCTTACAATTTTCAGTACAAATTGCAGCATAACCGCTAGAAACTATGTGTTCTGCTTTTCTGGGTTGATAACACTAGAATCTGACATCAGTTTCTGGAAAGCTCTGTAAGAACTTTCCAGAAACTCATGTCAGATTCTAGTGTTATCAACATAGAAGCTGTGAGATACTTAGTTTGTGGTTATGCTGCATCTTATTTTCACCCATACTATACATATTGAGCAAGTCGCCTGCTTACGTCTAAGATTTTTTCTCAGCATTCACATGGTTCAAGATATTGCCATGATCTAATTGAGGGAAAGATTCTGACATTGATTGTGATTATATACACATGTATCTTGAACTACTTTCACATGTTAAAGTTACTTGAAAGTTTTCACTTCACCGCATACTACATATACATGGCAATTGAGACTATGCCCTGCCCCCTGATGATTTTTACACAATCGAACAGGCTTCACAGCAATTGCCGCAGAAGCACCAGTTTTCCACAGCAATTTGTTTGCCGAGGAAACAAGGATGAATTACCAGGACTGATTACAGTATTTGGGCATATCATTTAGAGTTGTTAACTGTAGTGCTGCCGCGGTTAAGACTTTTTTCTGACTGGTTAACCAGCGTGTTTGACCGTGGTTAACAGCATTTAAGGTACCTATATTTGTAGTGTGTTCTTGCTTCAACTGTAACTATTATATCGAGCCGGCCAATGTTATTTACATTGAACATAAATAATAATAAAGAAGTATTCTATTTAGTCGTTGTTGTTCAATCGGCCCATGTGTTTACATCAGTGCGTGTACCGGAAATCAATAGGTTTGTGGGGCCAATATGGATGAAACCATAATAAATACAAAATCATCAAAATAACAATGAAAAAATAAATAATAACACATTAAATGTTTGCCAGCAATACCTAGAAAGACATATTTATTCCATGAACTCCAATTAACTGATGTGTAATGTCCGGTTATAAATTACGCACACGTGCACCAGGTAAAGTTAGTTTCAATAGCACCAACAATGCTTAAGTGGGACAACAATTTGAAAATAATTTGGGCTGTAATCAGCGCATTTGTTGTATTTTTATTGGTTTTTACGGAACGTTCTCGCGTTCCGGAAAAAACAACTTAATCACAACAACTGCGCAGGTAACGGCGCAAATGGTGTTCTGATTCTGAAACTATGAAGTTTCAGTCACAAACGAACGTTGGATTTTCTTGACAGGGATGAAGACATTGGGGTGATAAACAAACAACGAAAAACAAATAAATGCGAGTATTTTTTAAATCTTTAATAATAATTTTCCTTTATTTTTTTATCTCATTCACCATGTGGTAACTCGTGAAAACTTACCTATTTCCGTTGCATCCCAAGCTGCCCCAAATTGGCAAACCGTAACTTGCAACTAATTCTTTTTGACTGCATATGTTTAAAAATGGGGGTGAGACTTATACATGGACTTTAGGCAAAAGGGAGGAATTCCAGGTGTGAGTTTGGGGTGTGACTTATACACAGGGGCGACTTATACATGGACATATACGGTGAGTATAGTGAATGTAAGGTTAACCGGTTAAAACATTTTCTTGACCGGTCAAAGTTTTAACCACAGGTTAACCGGTTATCTAGATAACCGTGGCAGCAATAGTTAAATGGGGTGAATTTCAAGGCCTGGCTGATTTCAACAGAATTTTTTTTCTTGCAAATTAGTGAAAATTACATGCATTAAAACATTAGTACTGAAATGGTTAACCGGATAATCGGTTTGAAACCAGTTAGCTCTCTAACCGATTGGAAAAACCATCAACAGGTTATCCAAAATATTGCAAGTGATCGTTATTCCACATTTAAATCGCAGTAAATCTGTCGCTTCTCCATTGTGATAGATTACATCTCGAAGCCACATTGTATATATTGAGAAATAATTGACTTTGGCGTTCAATACTTTGTTAAAGATCGGCAATTTCCGTGAGTAATAAGTAATTGCAGAAAGCATTCCGTAGTGTGCATACAAACGAATGTTGTTAAGGATTTGACAACGTTCATTTGTATACACACTACGGAATAGTTTGAGAATACTGCTTTCCAATTCCTATGGCTTTGATCCCATTTTCGGTGATATAATGGCCACAGATAACCGGATATTATCCGATTATATCTTTAGGTTAGTCGGTTACGAAAATGAGCCAACTGTTTCAGCCCTATAAAACATAAGTGAAATACCTGCTTCTTCTTCTCGTTTCTCTTCCGAAGCTGTGTTTGGAACATCACCATTCACTGCACTGCTGGCTGGTTCACTGCTATTTGTTGCCTCGGAAACATTCTTTTTTGACTCTTCTGATTTAGATTCAGGAACGGCATTTTGTGATTCTTCAGATTTTGCTAATGTTTCAACTTTGAGAGAATTTATCTTCAAATAGAAAAATTTTTTAAAGTTCCACACACAGTTTAACTGGTTGAGTGCTAGAAGCCACTATCAGGGCTTTCAGAAAAATGAAGGTACTGGAGCAAAAGCCAACATCTTTACTGCTCAAGTTTCATATTCAGTAAACCCAAATAATGTTTTGTTAATAAATATTTGTTTTATTACAAGTTATTGGAGAGGGCCTGTGGGCACTCACCAATAATTTGTAATACAACAAATTTGAATATAAAATTCAGACCACCAAAAATAATCTTGCCCTCAACTAGTTACATATATTCAAATCCTGGTTTATTACTACATTTAGCTACACCTCCTACATTTAGCATATACGGCTACACCATGATAGCACCCAAAGACTATTAGTTACACAGTGTTTTAGTAAAGTGCACTGGACTGTACTACCTTTCTGAGATCCTTATTTCCTGAGGCTGAAAGACAAAGGAAATTTGAATCTCAGAAGGATGGTACAGTCCTGTACACTTTGCTGAAACACCATGTGACAAATTCATTACACTGCCCCTTCAGTGTGTTGAGTTTTGTTTTATTATATATTAGGGCTGTCACGATTTTTAGCTCAACTTGACAAAGTCAAGCTGAGCTATTGCCATCACTTCTCGTCCGTCGGCGTACATATGTATGTAGGTTAGTATGTTAGTACATTAGAACGTACGTCCACAATTTCCTTTGGCACACCTCACAGGTCGCATTTATGATCAGATCACTTTGAAACTTGGTATGCTTGTTTGGGGTGATCTCTAGATGGGAGCTATTGATTCCTTTAATTTCCGTCAAAAAATGTTGCCGCGGCCAACGTTCTTAGAACTTAGTTTAGTCAGAAGACCACAATATTTCCCTTTGGCACACCCTACAGAGCACATTTATGATTGGATTGCTTTGAAATCTAATATGCTTGTTTAGGGTGACCTCTAAATGGGAGCTATCGATTTTCTTCCATTTCCGTAAAAAAATGTTGCCACGGCCAACGTTCTTAGAACTTAGTTTAGCCAGACCACAATACTTCCCTTTGGCACACCCTACAGGGCACATTTATGATTGGATTGCTTTGAAACCTGGTATGCTTGTTTAGGGTGAATTCTAGATGGGAGCTATCAGTTTTCTTCAATTTCCGTCAAAAAATGTTGCCACGGCCAATGTTCTTAGAACTTAGTTTAGTCAGACCACAATATTTCCCTTTGGCACACCCTACAGAGCACATTTATGATTGGATTGCTTTGAAACCTGGTATGCTTGTTTTGGGTGACCTCTAGATGGGAGCTATCGATTTTTTTCCATTTCCGTCAAAAAATGTTGCAGCGGCCAACGTTCTTAGAACTTAGTTTAGTCAGAAGACCTCAATATTTCCCTTTGGTACACCCTACAGGGCACATTTATGATCAGATTGCTTTGAAACCTGGCATGTTTGTTTGGGGAGACCTCTAGATGGGAGATATCGATTTTCTTCAATTTCTGTCAAAAAATGTTGCGCGTCCAACGTTCTTAGAACTTAGTTTAGTCAGATGACCTCAATATTTCCCTTTGGCACATCCTACAGGGCACAATTATGATCGGATTGTTTTGAAACCTGGCATGCTTGTTTGGGGCGACCTCTAGATGGGAGCTATCAATTTTCTTCAATTTCCGTCAAAAGATGTTGACGCAGCCGACGTTCTTAGAACTTAGTCAGACCACAATATTTCCGTTTGGCACACCCTACAGGGCACATTTATGATTGAATTGCTTTGAAACCTGGTATGCTTGTTTAGGGTGACCTTTAGATGGGAGCTATCGATTTTCTTCAATTTCGGTCAAAAAATGTTGCCACGGCCAACGTTCTTAGAACTTAGTTTAGTCAGACCACAATATTTCCCTTTGGCACACCCTACAGAGCACATTTATGATTGGATTGCTTTGAAACCTGGTATGCTTGTTTGGGGTGACCTCCAGATGGGAGCTATCAATTTTTTTCCATTTCCGTCAAAAAATGTTGGCCGCGGCCAAAGTTCTTAGAACTTAGTTTAGTCAGACCTCAATATTACCCTTTGGTACAACCTACAGGGCACATTTTTGATCGGATTGCTTTGAAACCTGGCATGCTTGTTTGGGGTGACCTCTAGATGGGAGCTATCGATTTTATTCAATATCCGTCAAAAAATGTTGCCACGGCCAAAGTTCTTAGAACTTAGTTTAGTCAGACCTCAATATTTCCCTTTGGCACACCCTTCAGGGCACATTTATGATCGGATTGCTTTGAAACCTGGTATGCTTGTTTGGGGAGACCTCTAGATGGGAGCTATCAATTTTCTTGAATTTCTGTCAAAAAATGTTGCTGCGGCCAACGTTCTTAGAACTTAGTTCAGTCAGAGACCTCAATATTTCCCTTTGGTACACCCTACAGGGCACAATTATGATTGGATTGCTTTGAAACCTGGCATGCTTGTTTGGGGTGACTTCTAGATGGGTGCTACCGATTTTCTTCAATTTCTGTCAAAAAATGTTGCGCAGCCAACGTTCTTAGAACTTAGTTTAGTCAGACCGCAATACTTCCCTTTGGCATACCCTACAGGGCACATTTATGATTGGATTGCCTTGAAACCTGGTATGCTTGTTTAGGGTGACCTCTAGATGGGAGCTATCGGTTTTCTTCAATTTCTGTCAAAAACTGTTGCCACGGCCAACGTTCTTAGAACTTAGTTTAGTGAGACCACAATATTTCCCTTTGGCACACCTTACAGAGCACATTTGTGATTGGATTGCTTTGAAACCTGGTATGCTTGTTTTGGGTGACCTCTAGATGGGAGCTATCGATTTTTTTCCATTTCCGTCAAAAAATGTTGCCGCGGCTAATGTTCTTAGAACTTAGTTTAGTCAGAAGACCTCAATATTTCCCTTTGGTATACCCTACAGTGCACATTTATGATCAGATTGCTTTGAAACCTGGCATGCTTGTTTGGGGTGACCTCTAGATGGGAGCTATCGATTGTCTTCCATTTCCATCAAAAAATGTTGCCACGGCCAACGTTCTTAGAACTTAGTTTAGTGAGACCTCAATATTTCCCTTTGGCACACCCAACAGGGCACATTTATGATCGGATTGCTTTGAAACCTGGCATGCCTCTTTGGAGTGACCTCTAGATGGGAGCTATCGATTTTCTCCCATTTCCATCTGTCAAAAAATGTTGCAGCCGGCAACAATCTTTGAATTCAGTTTAGTCAGGCATCAATATATTCCTTTGGCATGCCCTACAGGGCACATTTATGATCAGATTGGTTTGAAACTTTGTATGCTTGTTTGAGGTTACCTCTAGATGGAAGCTATTGATTTTCGTTGATTTCCATAAAAAAAATGTTGCCACTGGCAATGACCTTCGATGAACTTCGTAAAAACTTAGTGCAGTTAAGCATCAATATTTCCCTTTGACACTCCCTGCAGGGCACATTTATGATTGGATCGCTTGCAAACTTGGTGTGCTTGTTTGGGGTGACATCTATATGGGAGCTGTCAATTTTCTTCCATTTCTGTAAAAAAATGTTGCCTCTGACCTTTAAACTTGGTTTAGTCAGACCTCAATATTTCCTTCAGGGCACATTTATGATCGGATCACTTTGAAATTTGGTATGTGTGTTCGGGGTGACCTCCAGATGTGAGCTATTGCTTTTTTTTCATTTCCATAAAAAAATTATTGTCGTTATCACCAGCCTTTGAACTTACTGCATTTGTGCATCAACTTATCCCTTTTGCACTCTCTGCGGGGTATATTTATGAATTTCCATAAAACCCCCCAAAAAACCCATTGCCACAAGCAATGACCTTCTACTCTGCATATGTGCATTAACATCTTCCTTTGGCATGCCTCAGAGGGCACATTCATTATCAGGTTGTTTTGAAACTTTGTATGCTTATGCATGGTGACAAAGATAAGAGCTGTTGATTTTCTTTTCATTTCCATCAAAAACTGCTGCTGTTAGCAACAATCTCTGAATTTATTACATTTGGGCATCAACATTCTTTGACATGGCCTACAGGCCACATTTATCATAGGATTGTTTTTGAACTTGGTGTGCTCATTAGGCAATTGCAAGACCTTTAGATAAGAGCTTTTGATTAGCATTCATTTCTGTGAAAAAAGTTGCCGTTTACAATAACCTCTCAACTTACTGCATTTGTGTATCAACATTCTTCTTTTAGCCATGGCGACAGTTTACATTTAAAAAGGAATGGATTACTCTAACGTTGTGCACACACAATGCTGATATTTTTAAATTTCACAAACATTGGTCCCAATAATCTTCAATTTTGCCATTTCACTTATAACTTACCTAGTTCAAGTTTGTCAATTTGAGCTACAGTGTTATTGACACTTTCATTTAATTTAGGAATCGATTAATCATCGCAAATAATCGATAATAACTGATTAATCATACATTTTGAACCGTCAGTCTAATAATCAAAACCGGTCTGCAGTTGCAAAGTTTGCAACTGCCGACAGGCCTCGATTATTACATTGACGGTTCAAAAGTTCAGAACATCAAAGCTTTGAAAGTACCGAACAGACAAATGCTTCTAATGGCTTCTTGAGGCCTTTTACCTTTAGAAACAATAGTTTTTTTTTCAAATTTTTCTTAATGTCTAAAATGGGGTAAAATTTACCGATTCTTCGTCAATGAAAAATACTAATCGATTTTGGCATGACCAATCGACAATCGATTAATCGTGACAGCCCTATTATATATTCTCCAAACGATATTCCAGTGACGAAAAGCTTGATAAAAGTAATAATTAGAGAAACTGAATGAAACATATCTTTCTTTATTATTGACGAAGAATGATTTGAAGTTATTTCCCTTCAATCAAACTCAAACATTTCTGAGACTCCAATTCAAGGACATTGGGAAATGATGTGTCGTTATTACTGTGGGACACAAATTGACTTTATAAATGTTTTATTCTATACGGTGGTGAGTTGTGTGTGTTGGAGAAACAGGGACACTAGATTCAAACTTGTACAAGTGGATTAATAAGTTTCCCTGAAGAGACAATTAATATAATGAGATAGATTGCATGTTTCTCGAAACTACAACAGATCTGTAGTGTAGAAACACCACAACAGAATCCATCTTCTCGACAGTAAAATCTGACATTGGGGTATGTACACAAGAATTATTTCAAGTTTTTGGAATAGTATGCTCATTTTGTTTGTGAGACTGAATGTTTATTATTACTGACAGAAATGTTTGAGGTGATGAGTGAAAGGAAAATCAGCGAAGTATACTACTAGTATAGAATGTCTGTACACCCATTTTAGTTGTCAAGTGATATTCTCCTACACTCTGTTGAACTTCGAGTAGGTAGCCAATACTTGCCTAGAAACAACTACAAAGTCAAAGAATGTAGACTGTCTTTAGTTATGTTCTTAAGATTTCAGTCATATAAATCAATCAAAAAACCTAAAAAGTTTCAAGTCTCCTGATTTTGTAGTAATATTGGAAAACACTGCATGACAATCAAAACGTCCAATCAGGGAGTTCATCAATTTCGGGCTGCACAGTATATTGATAAACCGATATATACCAGTATCCAAACCAATTTCGATTGAATACCGGTGTCATTACAAAAATATCAGTTTATCATCATTATTTATTTACCCACAATTTAGTTTTCTCGATGTCTTGAGTTTTAACTGTAGCCCAAATTGAACTAGAGGTACTGTGACCAAACTCACAAAGTGATACCCTTCCGCGCCTGAAATGTATAAGTTAGATTATCTCCCCTTGGAAATGTCAGAACGTAATTATATTGCTTCATGCACATCTTCATATGGAGTTCTTCCATTGTGTAAAGTTTCATGAAAATTCTTCAAACGGTTTAGGAGGAGTTGTGCTTACAAGGATGGACAGACAGACAGACAGACGGACGGACAGCGTGATTTCTATATACCCCCCAAACTTTGTTTGTGGGGGGTATAATAATACAATCTCTTTACCCAAGGAATCGTCCGCATGTGCTCGCGTTATATACAAATTCAGCAGTTGAAAAAATAATTTTAAAACACTTCAATAACTATATCATGTGACCCCTCATTGGAATGAGCTTGTTGACCTTGTTCCAATGAGGGGTCACATGACATTGTTTTGTAGAAATTTTGGGAAAAATCTAATACACTATTATTTAAAATAATAAATTTTTATAGCGTCTGCACTGGGTAAAGGTGTTTCGAACCGCATCATCAAGGCATGCTGATTCGTTCCGACTGTGACATCTCAAGTCTCAATGTGGTTCTTATGTTCAGATATCTGAACAGTTTTCGATATACCGGTATACTACGGTATTTTTGTACTAGGGCTGAACGATATTCAAAACTGAATACCGGTATGGGTATTCAGTTTTGAATATCGTGCGGCCCTTGTACAATTTCAGTGAGGTATTGCCTGAGAATCAAAACATTTTTTTTTTGCCTTACCTTTGCAGCCAATTCAGTTTCTTGTTTATCAACACTCTCTCCCCAGTCTTCATCAGCCATTGTCTGCAATATCAAAAAAGTGTTTCAAAACTTTACGTGTATAAAATGACCACCTAACGAGTATCACAGGATTCATAGCAAAGCAAATAAGTGAATGAGAGTTTCACAAAGTTTCAACCTTTTAATTCTCTCTATATAGATTAGAGAAATTCTAAACAAAAAAATCTTCCAAAAAAGACCAAATAGGAGTTTGTGAAAATGCTGAAACGGTTGATCCAATAGCGTAACTGGACAATCTAGGGTTACAACTGATTATTACCACTCAATCTATAAGTTACTAGTCGATTAACATAAGTTTGGAGGCCCGTTAAAACTCCATAATTTCAGTGACGTCATTCGACGAAGCCAGGCCTCGGGCGATAATGGTATAAATCACCATTAGCGGCTCGGCTATTTTTAGATTCAAGTTAGCTGTAACAGGGAGTGGTAATAATAGTAATAACATGATTGTTGTTAGGCATTATGATTCATTAGCGGCCATGCAGCAATGATGAACAGCCCTTGGGCTTATTGACGCCCCTCGACTTCATCTCGGGCTGTTCATCCTTGCTGCAGGGCCACTAATGAACCATAATGCCCTCCAAAATCATGTGATTGTTATATTAATAAACGGTTATCCCCAATAATTCTTACATACATGTACAGTCATGCTCACTGACACTGAATATGATGTTGAAACAAGACATGATTTACAAGCGGTTTTCACAGAAACTATTTGACAATGTGTACACAAATGAATCTTCAATTTTGTTGAGAATAGAAGAAGGAGAGGCCACATTGCAGAAGATGAGTTCAAGGATGTTCCATTGTGTATACGAACCAGCGCACATGTAGGGCCTATAGTGGTTCAATTTCTGGAATATTCTACATATCTTTGGGTTTCCAAACCATGCTTTAATTCATGGAAATTGGGAGGGGCCTTTTTTTAGAAGCCACTTAGGTCACTGAATCCTGTAAAGATCAAGCAAATTAAGTCTTAATTATAGATCTGTGGTGCCCAACAGTTTGTTAGGCACAGCAAAGCTATTGCGATTTCTGGAATTGAGGCACTTGACCATTAAAGGCCTGGAGATTTTTTGTATGCATTTTTGCATCACTTTGACTGTATATATTCTGTGACTGTATATATAGGCAGCCAAGACTTGTCTAGAAACAACTGCTTGTGGACTGAGAATGTACTTTGCAAGTTCACCTAAAAACTGCATGTTATGGCACCTGTTTTAACATGTACTAAATTGCAAAAAATCGGAAATAGGTCTTTATTAAGGGTTAAAATAACCCTGGCAACTCATCCTCAATTTATTAAGCCCAGTGGAAACAATCCATGACCAGTTTAGTGCCCACATGTATAAACTTGGATATCTGAAGCACATTTGGCCACAAGTTGCTCTGAAATATTATTTTATTATCAGTTCTGGTACAGATACGGTAGCAGCAGACTTCCAGGAACTTTGGAACCTTTTTTTGTGTTCTTTACATCACAACCTCCACTTTGATGTATAATTTGCATATATTTAATTTGAATTTATTATGGAATATCAGAGGTGCAATATAAGTAAGAGAAATTGGTTTACATTGAAATCCCCCTCCATGACCCCAGAAATAGACTGATGCCACCTGGCAGACAAAATCACAGAAATTACCAAAATGAAACCACAACGTTTTATAAGTTTTATAATGAATGAATTCAATAACCAACATAACTGTAATATTGTTCAGGCATGTAATTCACTGCCTATAAAATTAGTATTGGTAAACAGATCAGTTATTACTGTTTTTCAATCTCACAAGTAATCAAGTCAAGCCTACTCAAACAGCAACTACAGAAAGGTGATAGTTTCAAAACAAATGAAGCATACCAAATCAGGTACATGAATGAATTAGCATTCATGCTTTCTAATAGGGATGTAAGAGACCTGCTCTAAAAAATCCTGAAGTCTTTAATCACATCATTTCTGGCTAAGGATCTAGGACAAACAGAGGACTTTTGATGAAAGCTACAGATTTCTTGAAGGTAACAGGCTGGTCCTGAGCCAGTTTCCAGCCTCTGGCATACAAAGTTTCCAAGATTGTTCTTTCCACAGGATGCACACCCCATTTTGTGCAACTCGATAAAAATCCTGAATTCAGGAAAAATCCTGAAAACTTACATCGCTGTTTATAACTTAAGGAATCTGGTTGATGTAACTTACTTTTTAAGTTTTCTGCATGCAGGGCAAGACATTTTGTTGTTGTTTTGACCATACTTGAGTATTCACATGGCACTCTTGGTAGCTGTCATTGCTCATACAACACCAGATTTGGCCGCAGGTAATATCAGTTACCAAAATGAGGAAGTTGGGTATTTTTCCTTTTTTTGGCAGCCCTTGTGAAATTTAGAAACCCTAAATTACAATTAGTCTTACTATCTGTTGGAGCTGGTCGGTTTAAGTGAACCAAAATTGAAGCTTGGTTTTAAGTGGAAACCGAAATCGAACCGAAAAGAGATTAAAAAACATACATTTTCGGTTTTGCTTAGCTTTTGAATATTCACATTTAGCACACCATAGATTTTGCAGAATCAACAAAATGTCAGCTAAAACGCATAGTAGAATAGGCCACACAAAGTAGATATTCTGTTTCTCAGACCATTATTTGTGAAATTGCATGCGGGCAAGCGGTTTTTTATTTTATTTTTTATTTAAGTAATTACTTCTTTGCCATCAAAATTCATGTTCTTGGTTCAAGTTTTAGGCCTCATAATCTACAGAATAGCATGGGTGGTGGTGTATTTCATCCCTTGAGTGCAAGAAGGCTTTGCAATGCTAAAGCATTGCAAAGCCTTCTTGCACTCAAGGGACAAATTCATCAATTTTTTTAACTTGGGTAAAATATCAGACATAAAACATTTAATTTTTATTTTTTTAAAGTGTAAATTGGTTATAAAAAGAGAGCATGTGGCAGCCAAAGGGACCATGCAGGGGGGGGGGGGGGGGGGGGGGGGGGATGAGAAACAGATTTTTTATTTTTTTAGGCCATATATCAATATTTTGTAAGAAGTGACTATAGAATTTCCAAATGCCAATTATGCAATACATCGCCACATACAGAATCATCACACCGAAGAGTAGAAAACCCTTCTTGAAAAAGAACAGACTGTCACAACTGCAAAGTGACTTGGTGACAAGGAAAGAGAAAAATGTCAATTCACTCAATGCTCTGTCAATGTTTGGGAAACACAGGATACCAGAGAAGGGGTTAAATTAATATTAATAAAAGTTAGCCACACATACCCGTCATACAAAGTGTCAAACGAAAATTTGAAAAGAATTAAAACAAAAAATTCAAAATACACTTATACGTGCATTGTTATTGTTTTTTGAAGTAATGGAAAAGCTCAGTGAATACCCTCAGGTAATGATAACTCAATGCAAACCAAAAGGAAGAATGGGAATAGAAATCAGATTAGGTGAACATCTTATTGATAATTTGCATAACGTCTACAGTGCTTTGTAAATCAATTATTCTGGGATTTGGAATTAGCTCTTTTCTAGTTCAAATGTCAACTTGTCAAGTTAGCATGTGAAATGGGTAGGCCTTAGAGATGGGCAATATACCGAAAAACCGAACCGATACCGATATCATGGGGACACCGAAAAACCGAACCGACCCAATCTTTGAATACCGAAACCAACGGTATTTTCAATTTTCCCTGTGCATTCACTATTTATAAGGCCTTGATGAGGATTGATAGCAGCTGAAGTGTTCATTTTCATGAAAGAAGTGACTGATTTTATTTTTCAGTTTTGTTAAGCCTTAAGGACCAGGGCAGTTGTACTAAATTATCAATAGTCTACGACCTGTACATGTCCAATTGCTTAATAGTGATTTCTAGCCAAGTCTTGGCTGCCTTAACAGGCAGCCAAGACTTGGCTAGAAATCACTGACCAGATCATTTTACTACTGTCATCAGGCCCACCTAAAGATGACATCTTCAGGACACACATTCTATGATTACAGACGCCTTAAGTGAGCTTGAAAAGTTAAGGCGTATTTAGAACAAGTCATCAAATTACTGTAGATATGATCTGTGTTGACAAAAGATTGACAATGTTGAGCCCATCAACAATGGCATGTGTAGCACTGTGATAGAATGATACAAGAACAACTTATTCTGTATTTTTTCAGACATGGATTCCCCTTTGGTACTATCAGTGAATCTGAAGTCACATACCGAATACCGAACCGATACCGCGGTATGCCCACACAAAAATACCGAAACCGATACCGAACTCAAAATTCCAATACCGCCCATCTCTAGTAGGCCTAACTGTCTTTCTGAAAGTAAAAGGCATATTTTAAAGTCCTCAACTTCACCTTGATTTTGGGAAGTTGCTTTCTGAAATTTGGACCCTCTTCACTTATTTTCTTGTCAGGCAATACGTCAATGTCATGAATGGAAATGAAAAATAAATTAGACACATCGGTCAAATCATAAATTATCTGTCACAAACTGTACTTTGCGACTAAATGTTTGATTCCGTGATTTTACAAAAGTGAACCAATTTCATTTACTTATATAGCACCTTAATGCTCTGTCGCTGTGTTTTGAGGAATTTTGATTCCCTAGCTTTGTTCTTGGATAGGTGAAGCACATTTGGCCACAATAAATAAATGAAATATTATTTAATTATCAGTTCTGGTACAAATACAGCAGCAGACTTCCGAGAACCAGTGGTACCTGCTGTTCACTCTATGAGATGACTACATATGAGTTTCATGTTCTATACATCCCAACCTTCATTTTGTTGTATAATTTGTGTATATTTAATTTGAATTTAAGGAATATCAGAGGTGGAAATTTCAAAATAAACAAAATTCTGTTACTTATATAGCACCTTAATTTTACAAGTTCTAGGAGCTCCGGGACGTTTCATTCCAAAACCAGTTTATCCCGGGGCGATTCGTCCAAAATACACATTGAACCAGGACGATTCGTCCCAAAAGGTAATTTGGGTTTCTGAATGATCATACATGTATGATTATTTTAATGAAAGTGTCAATGACACTGTAGCTTAACTTGTGTGTTGTGTTTGATGAAAAGGATAATGTTCAATGTTTATGAAAGGATTATGAAATAAGACAAGAATTGTCATAATTGGGAATATGTTCATTTCTGTTCCCTATATGCTATGTTTATGATAAAAATAACATGAGGTGTACACTGTACTAAAGAGCTGAGGGGTGGGTTAATATGACCTCACAGTTAATGTATGTGGCCCTCACAGTTAACGTATATCAACAAAAGTTACCAAGTTACAGTGAAATTATTCCAAAACGAGTCATCCCATCAAGTTACATTAAAATCCCTTCATAAATATGGCCTGTAGACTGTGCTAAAGGTTTTCGGGCTTTGGGCCCCTGCAGCCGTCAGTTTCCCAATTGCGTCAAAAGGGGACGTTCTCTAATAGACATTATATGAAGTCAACCTACCAAGTTACAATGAAATCCCTTAATAAATATGACCTGTAGACTGTGCTAAAGGTTTTTGGGCTTTGGGCTCTGGCAGCCATCATGGTTGATTGATCGCAACCAAAAGGAGACATTCTCATCTGGGCATCATCTGGAGTGATCCTATAAAGTTACAATGAAATCCCTTCATAAATATGATCTGAAGACTGTGCTAAAGGTTTTTGGGCTTTAGGCTTGGGCAGCCATCATGGCTGAATGATCGCAACCAAAAGGGGACATTCTCATCTGGACATCATCTGGAGTGATCCTATGAAGTTACAATGAAATCCCTTCATAAATATGACCTGTAGACTGTGCTCAAGATTTTCGGGCTTCAGGCACCTGTAGCCATCACAGTTGACCAACCACGACCAAAAGGGGATGTCATCATCTAGGCATTATATGTAGTCAACCTAACAAGTTACAATGAAATCCTTCCATAAATACGACCTACAGACATGCTAAAGGTTTTTGGGCTCGGGCACCCATCAAGGCTGAATGATCACGACCAAAATGGGATGTTCTCATCTAGACATTATTTGGAGTCATCCTACCAAGTTACAATGAAATCCCTTTATAAATCTGACCTGTAGACTGTGCTAAAGGTTTTCGGGCTTTGGGCCCCTGAAGCCGTCACAGTTGCCCAATCGTGTCCAAAAGGGGACGTTCTCATCTAGACATTATATGAAGTCAACCTACCAAGTTAACAATGAAATCCCTTCATAAATATGACCTGTAGACTGTGCTAAAGGTTTTTGGGCTTTGGGCTCGGGCAGCCATCATGGTTGAATGAACGCAACCAAAGAGGACAATCTCATCTGGGCATCATCTGGAGTGATCCTGCGAAGTTACAATTAAATCCCTTCATAAATATGACCTGTAGACTGTACTCAAGGTTTTCGGGCTTCGGGCACCTGTAGCCATCACAGTTGACCAATCACGACCAAAAGGGGATGTCATCATCTAGGCATTATATGGAGTCAACCTAACAGGTTACAATGAAATCTTTCTATAAATCTAACCTTTTGCCTATGCTAAAGGTTTTTGGGCTCGGGCACCCACCAAGGCTGAATGATCATGACCAAAATGGGACGTTCTCATCTAGACATTATTTGGAGTCATCCTACCAAGTTACAATGAAATCCCTTCATAAATATGACCTGTAGACTGTGCTAAAGGTTTTCGGGCTTCGGGCACCTTTAGCCGTCAAAGTTGCCCAATCATGTCCAAAAGGGGACGTTCTCATCTAGACATTATATGAAGTCAACCTACCAAGTTACAATGAAATCCCTTCATAAATATGACCTGTAGACTGTGCTTAAGGTTTTCGGGCTTCGGGCTCGGGCAGCCATCATGGTCGAATGATCACAACCAAAGGGGACAATCTCATCTGGGCATCATCTGGAGTGATCCTACGAAGTTACAATGAAATCCCTTCATAAATATGACCTGTAGACTGTGCTCAAGGTTTTCGGGCTCTGGGCACTTGTAACCATCACGGCTGACCAATTATGACAAAAAGGGGATGTCATCATCTAGGCATTATATGGAGTCAACCTAATAGGTTACAATGAAATCCTTCTATAAATATAACCTTTTACCAATGCTAAAGGTTTTTGGGCTCGGGCACCCATCAAGGCTGAATGATCGCGATCAAAATGGGACGTTCTCATCTAGACATTATTTGGAGTCATCCTACCAAGTTACAATGAAATTCCTTCATAAATATGACCTGTAGACTGTACTAAAGGTTTTCGGGCTTCGGGCACCTTTAGCCGTCAAAGCTGCCCAATCATGTCCAAAAGGGGACATTCTCATCTAGACATTATATGAAGTTAACCTACCAAGTTATAATGAAATCTCTTCATAAATATGACCTGTAGACTGTGCTAAAGGTTTTCGGGCTTTGGGCTCGGGCAGCCATCATGGCTGAATGATCACAACCAAAGGGGACAATCTCATCTGGGCATCATCTGGAGTGATCCTACGTAGTTACAATGAAATCCCTCCATAAATATGACCTGTAGACTGTGCTCAAGGTTTTTGGGCTTCGGGCACTTGTAACCATCACAACTGACCAATCACGACCAAAAAGGGATGTCATCATCTAGGCATCATATGGAGTCAACCTAACAGGTTACAATGAAATCCTTCCATAAATATGACCTTTTGCCTATGCTAAAGGCTTTTGGGCTCAGGCACCCATCAAGGCTGCATGATCGCGATCAAAATGGGACGTTCTCATCTAGACATTATTTGGAGTCATCCTACCAAGTTACAATGAAATCCCTTCATAAATATGACCTCTAGACTGTGCTAAAGGTTTTTGGGCTTCGGGCCCCTATAGCCGTCACAGTTGCCCAATCATGTCCAAAAGGGGACTTTCTCATCTAGATATTGTATGAAGTCAACCCACCAAGTTACAATGAAATTCCTCAATAAATATGACCTGTAGACTGTGCTAAAGGTTTTCGGGTTTTGGGCTTGGGCAGTCGACATGGTTGGCAGATCAAGCCCAAATGGGGAAATTCTCATCTAGATATCATAAGGAGTCATCCTACCAAGTTACAATGAAATCCTCCACATTAAACATGACCTGCAGACTGTGCTAAAAGTTTTTGGGTTTCGGGTTTGGGCAGCCATCACGGTTGATAGATCATGCCCAAAAGGGGGCGTTCTAATCTAGGCATTATACAGAGGCATCCTACTAAGTTACAATAAAATCCCTTAAAAAATACGACCTGTAGACTGTGCTAATGGTTTTGGGGTTTTGGGCTCGGGCAGCCATACTGGTTGCCCGATCGGGACCAAAAGGGGACGTTCTCATCTAGACATGACCACAAACCCGCATATGAAATTTCGTGACGATCAGACAAGAACTGTGGGGTGTAGCCCGTGCTAAAGGAAAATGTGAACAGACGTCACAGACTTCCGCACGCGTGATGGCAATAGCTTATCTTGACTATGTCAAGTTAAGCTAAAAATGAATTATCGCGAAAATCAACACTTTTGGAGGGTCAGTCAAGTAGAAGAAATACTGAGTGTGAAGAAATAATTCAGATCCAACATAATCTTGACAATTAAGAAATATCAAATTATCTGTTCATACTGAATGTCTGATATTTCGGCTGTTAATAAAGTATAAATCACAGTCATTTCCGGTGATTTACAACTTATTGTCGACCTGAAATATCTGGCATGTAGTATGAATGAATAAATAAATGTTTAAGTGTAAAGGTAACTTGAATACTGAACATTTCTGCACAATTAGTGATATTTTTGTCGACTTTACCCCTAGAAATTGCCGAGTTTCTTGTTAATTCTGATTTAGTAACATTCGATTTCCATCCCGTGCTATTGTTCCAGTCAAAAGTGGCATTAAAATATCACTGACCTTAATCTTGATCGAATAAATAAATTAAGGAAGACTAGTGACGATAACACCAGAAAAATTATTCCATTTTTTTCAGAAAGTACGCGAAATATGCATAGCATCCATATACAAAATATACATCATGAACAAAAAATGTCAACGTTCGCATGAATGACATGATAGCATGCTGACGATGGCAAACTGCTCGACCACAGAAAATGCAGAGAAGTTAAAAAATTTATAGTAATTTATATATTTTTTATACTTACCAATGACCCAGACTTAGCTGGTGCTAACTCCACAAAAACCAGGGCCAAACACAAATTTTGCCCCCCAATCCCCAAAATTTGCATCCAAAACAAAAAGAAATCATGTCCTAAAGGACCTCCATAATGCGACTCTACTGCGCATGCGCAGTGACGCAGTCGTCCCGAAATTGGCGCCAAATATCATTCTTACTGGCAGTGCCTGGTCAGCGCTATGTACTCAGCGGGGAGGCAAGAGTTCCCAACTCAGGGAGGGCCATCCCCGTCTGGGTCATTGGTAAGTATAAAAAATATATAAATTACTATAAATTTTTTAACATTTTTATACTGTACCAATGACCCAGACTTAGCTGAATAGTAAACAGGCTGGAGGGCCTAGGACATAGAGGAAAATCCAATAAGCTCAATTATAAAATAAAGAGGTAACCCCTTAAGGAGAAAAGGAGTATTAGGCTTTACATGTATCTTTCTTATTTAATATTTAAATTAGAAAGATACACTACCCTTAATAATTGAGCACAATAACATTCATGTTCTCTATTAACATCCAGTATAACCTTTATACTAATTATTTTTAAAACAAGCCAATAAATAAAGTAGTCCAGAGAATTGAGACTCTTTATAATCATTTAAAAGTGTCCGAGTATTGTATATTAAAGCCCGTTTGACACTTGACATATACAAATGCTTCACACCGAGCTACACTTTAAAAATAAGACATGAATGAAATTAAACATTAATATTACACTTTAAAACCATCCCGGAAGCGACTCAGAAATACTGTCTTGGAGGAGGCATTCCCTTGCTTTTCACTATAAAGCAGGTGACCTAAGGGAACACCCGCCCCCCCCCCCCCCCCCTTCCCCTTGCCCTGGGTCAAATAGCCCAGAGCGAAGAGGGCAGCCGGACGGAGTCACTGCCGGAACAGAAAGCCTGCATAACTATAGTTGCAACTGTTTAGTGGACGACATTCTGAGCAACAGATAACGGACCTAAACAATGCAGGTCTCCAGAAATGGACTCAATATTTCTGAGATAAAAATTAGTAAATGTGGATGGCTGAGACCAATAAGCAGCCTTCATTAAATCTGTAATAGCAACACTATTAGCATAAGCCCAGGAAGTAGAAAGAGCTCTTACTTCATGAGCAGAAATCTTAAGCACAGACTGCTGAGAAGAAGATAAATCTTCATACGCAGTACGGATAGTTAACTGAATCCATCTAGCAATAGAATGGACTGAAATGTCCTTTCTATTAGGCATCAAAGACAGAAAGAAACGTTTCCGTCCCTTTCTGATGAACTGAGATCTCTGTTTATAGATACGTAGTGCTCTAACAGGACAGAGTAAAGGCCTACGCCCGTCTGAAGACGGAAGAGCCTTAATAACAATAGGTTCCGGATATTTATTAGGAGCCTGATTCTTAGCTAAAAAACCGACATTAGTAGTGAAGGTGATAGTGTTCCCAACACTACGATAATGAGAATCATCCACCGATAGTGCATGAAGCTCACTGACTCTTCTGGCAGAAGAGAAAGCTAAGAGAAAAGCTGTCTTATAAGATAAGAATTTGAAATCTACTGTCCCAAGAGGTTCAAATGGCTTTTCCTTCAATTTAAGGAGAACCCAAGCTAAATTCCACTTAGGAATTAATCTAAGAGTTCTGGGTCTATTTATCGAAAAGTTTCTAACCAATTTCGATAAAGAGACATTAGATCCAATTTGTAAACTATCATGATGTGCATAGGTATCAGATAACATAGATCTATAACCCTTTATAGTAACCGGTTGCAGTTTGATTTCGTCAAACAAGTATACTAGAAAGTTAGCAATGTCTGGTATAGAGGGATCAAATATATCAACAGAATGATCCCTACACCAACGACGGAAAACCATCCACTTAGCCGCATAGTTTAGCGAAGAGGAGGTCCTCCTACAGTTAGAAATCGCGTCCACTGCTCGTCCTGTAAAGTGCTTGCCATGCAAGAAGGACCGCACAACGGAAAAAAACGTGAAGGTTGAGACCTTGCGGGTTGTGATGCAGTTGGCGCGATTTCCCCTGCCAAAGAAGATCCTCTCGTGGAGGGAGCTTCCGCGGTAGGTCCCACAACAGACACCTGAGTAGATTTATCCACGGTCTCTGTGGCGACAGAGATGCTACCAACAGAATCTTGCATTGAGATTGTTTTATCTTTAGCAATACTTGTTGAATTAACGGCGCTGGAGGATACGCATATCCTATCATTCCGTCCCAAGGGATCGATAGAGCGTCTACAGCAAATGCTCTTGGATCCGGACACGGGGACACATACGTCTGCAACTGATTGTTGAGATGTGTCGCAAATAAGTCTATCATTGGCCGTTCCCATTGGAAGCAAATCTGATTGAATACTTGTTTGTTGAGAGTCCACTCCGACGGCAACAAGCGACCCTTTCGAGAAAGGGAGTCTGCTAGCACATTCAGACGACCCGGTATGTGACGGACCGAAAGAAGAACGTGATGTTCCAACGCAAACAGAAGGATTCTTTCCGTTAGATTGAACAACGGAACTGAATGAGTGCCTCCCTGATTCCGTATATACGCCACTACTGTCGTATTGTCGGATAGGATTTGGACATGAGCATCGTGAATAATGTCCATCCAGTGACGTAACGCAAGCCAAATTGACATCATTTCCTTGATGTTTATGTGCTTGCACAGGAATTGCGGATCCCAAAGACCCTGGCATCTCGAATCCGTTGGGATTAATGATGCACCCCAACCTGTTTGACTGGCATCCGTCATAATGGTAAAACTCGGATCCGGCAACTGCAGCGGAACTCCTTGAGTTAACCACTGAATGTTTGCCCAAGTCTGAATCTCTTGTTTCACTTGATCTGACAAGAGAACGTCTACATCGAGCGAATGAATTTTCACACTCCAATTCTGAGTCAGGAAAATTTGAAGAGGCCGTGTGCGTAGCCGTCCCATCGGAATGAGATCCGCAGCGGCTCCGCACAGACCTATCAGTCTCATAAATTCTCTCGCTGTGACTTTGTCTGTATTTAGACAATAGCGAGCGTAACAACTGACTAATTTCGCTCTGGTTAACGGCAGACGAACGAGATTGTTGTGCGTCTCGAAGCTCATTCCCAGATGAGTGAATGACTTGGACGGCACCAGATCCGACTTCTCCTCGTTTACTATGAAACCGAGACGTCGGAGCAATAGAAGAAGATTCTGAACATCGTTCTGAAGCGTTAACTCGTTGCCGTACCTCTGAAGAATGTCGTCCAGGTAGGCCGACGTTACCGCAGACGAATGAGCTCGGAAGTAGATCATTACCGAGTTCATTACCCGAGTGAAAGCCCAGGGTGCTAGATTCAATCCGAAGCACATGGCCCGGAACTGATACACCACTCCTAGGACTGCGAAGCGTAGATACTTTCGGAATGTCGGATCTACCATGACGTGAAAGTACGCATCTTTGAGATCTATGCTCGTTGCATAATCGTTCACCCGAATACTCGCTCTGACCGATCGAATCGTCTCCATATAAAACTTCGGAGCGATGATCAGCTTGTTTATCCAGCTCAAATCTATGACTGGACGGAACGAGCCGTCTGGTTTCGGAACCAGAAACAGATGGCTGTAGAATCCCAGCGATTCCTGGTTTTCTACGACCTCTACCGCGTTCTTCATTAAAAGAGACTGCACCTCTGATAGCAGAGCATCTCTTTTCTGAGGGTTTGACGGAAGATGAGTCCACTTTGGACTTCGAGTTAATGGAGGCTTTCGTTTGAAGGATATCTTTAGACCTTCCGAAGTCACTCCTCTCACCCACGGGTCGTCCGTAATCGACGCCCACTCTTGAGAAAAAACTCGACAACCTTCCGCCAACCGGAACGCGATAGAGGTTTGAGCCATCACCTCCTGGATCTGCGAGGCCTGCGGTAGGAGAAACCACGTCTTCCACGACCCGCACCTCGCCTCGTCGACCTCGGGGCGTCCGACCGATTGTCCCGGCCTGAAGAACGTCCCGAACGAGAGTCGCTATCCTGACGGTCTCTCGAATAAGAGCTAGAGGACGCACCGGAACCTCTATAGGAACCTCTCTTGGGCGGATAAGACCCAGAAGTGCCCGCCTTATTCGTGTCTGCTGAATCCGACCTTTTAGGAGCGGATCTAAACAACAGAGAATCACTAGCTTTCTTTTTAATATTATCATAAATAGCGGAAAGCTTGCCGTCAAAGAGAAGATCTCCTGAGACCGAAGCGACTCTAAGAGAGTTCTTCACCTTAGAATCCACTAGTGTGGATGTAGACAGGGCTGCGTCACGTCTAACCAACTCCAGATTAGCCACTGAAAGGGCGGAGTTACACGTGGAATAAGCTACTGCCCTTGAAAGAAGTCTTAAGGAGGATTGTATATCCTGAAACTCTTCCCCTTGAAGACGCAGTGATAACGCCTTCGTAAGGTGATCTGCGTAAGATAAGGCATCTAAATTGGCTCTGTTAGACGCAATAGCTGTTTCCAACACTGCGGTTGGAATAGAAGCTGACGACGGTAATGATAGCTCTAAGTCTTCCGCCTCGTCGTCCATACGCAGAGGAACTCTCGGTATACCCTGACCTGCCGTGTCGAATTTATTCCTTGCATTAATGAAAGGCAGGTTGAGAGTATTTGCGGACAAGAAGCCTGCTTTCCCTGTCCTGGAAGCAAGTTTAAAAATAGCGTCGTTCAATAATTCAAATGTTCTTGCAACATTATTGGACTGCGACGGAAACTCGGGGAGCGATGTCCCTGAACCGCTCGAAAAAATCAGAGTCCAATGACGCTATAATTCTCCTGTCCGGAAGCGCAGCAGTCTGGCCCGACGGAACAACTTGAGGAAGAAAGTGCCGGATGAAGTCTACGGCAGCTTTGTGTTGTTCCGAAAGGGATAGCTCCAATTCATCCGTATCCCTTTCACCATCCGGTCGGACCTCCCGATGTTCCCGGTCGTCCGCCCCCGATGCTTCGGCGGAACGTACCGACCCAGCACCGTCGGATAATTCTCGATCCGACACCGTCTCTGTCGGCTGCTGGGATGCTGCGATAAGCTGTGCTATCTGCACTAGAATGTCCGATGTCGAGACCTGCGGAGGAGCGGTCTTTCGCTGCTTTGCCGAGGGCAGCTCCGCATCAGATGGCTCCCGCATACTTTTCCTATGCGAACGTCCGGAGTCCATCGGTCTCGAATCCCTGGCTGCCGGATGGTGTGACCTGGTCGCCGAATAATCCTTCATCGGCGAAGCTGGCAAGATATCGGAGGTCACGCAGCCAAGGTGCGGTCGTGTGCGCCGGCGAGAAGAGGAAGCCTTAACAGTCTCTGCGGACTGCTTATACAACGGAGCGTCCCGAGCGACGGACGTATGCTCCGCTAAAGACACATTTTGTACCACAACATCTGGTCCCAGATGTTGTTGTACGAGAGAGGGGCCTCTCTCGCTCGCGGCCCGGCTGGACCTGGACGAGCTAGGAACCGGACTAAAAGGCTTCCTCCGTTCTCGTTCACTATCCGCCGTCACTGGGTGTGCATCTATTATTTTTATAGTGCTCGCATCACCCAAAATTTCCTCTTGGACCGCATCGGACGAACCCGGCTGCCGAACCATTCGGTGAATGGACGCTACACCGGGCGAGCTAGCGGACGACATTTGTCTAATCTCCATGAGCACTTTTGCCGCTAGCTCTGTATTTAATTGTGACGACGGACGCACACTTGAAGAAGATAACATGGAAACATCACCCTGTTCTGGTTCCTCTGAAATAGAAACTGAGAAAGTAGAGTGACCTTGTGGAGAAAGAGCCGGCATCGCTCTTTCTCCAGAAACAACATATCGTGACACACGTTTCCAATGTTTCTCATCCCAATGTTCACATACAGGACAGGGATTAATGCGAGAACACTGACTACAATTAATGCAATAATCATGAAAGTCAGAGGAAGATTTCTTCCTATTACAATTTGAACAAGTTCCCTTCATTGTGAAAGAACAACAATAAGTCCTAGTTACTCGCAAAAACCCCTGACACAAAGATACATAATAACATGATCCATTAATAAATGAAAAAACAATTGCAAAACAAAATAATTTTGAAAAAATATTTTTTCAGAGAAGCCCAAGTTGCTGAAAAGTAACGTTGAGCCCCGATGGATCCGATGGCAAAGTGTGGTCAAAAATTTTAAAATTATATAAAATAATTAATGAGACACTTTCGGATAATATAAATGTATCTTATAATGAGATAAACTACCTCAAAGGCAAACAGCCCCCCTCAAAAAAGGCTGTTGCCAATGAAAACAACAGTGTAAACACAGAAGAAAACATGACTCCAGGCACTGAAAAAACTGGCCCGGAATCAGTCATCAATTACACTCTATCTGATGCAAAACAGAGACTCCCAGGGGAGAATCTGCAGAACATCAGATGGAAGATGCAGAACACAAACGTTATACACCCATGGGTGAAAACGTAACTATGGGGAAAATAACAGAAAACATTCTGTAACCAAGCAACTCTCCCAGGGAATTTTTAGAAATGAAACTTCTCAAAAATATGCCAAAAGCATGGGAGAATTGCAAGGGGGGACTTTAGAAGGTTAGGGG